>CM038796.1:182760007-183378241 GCA_021764765.1 Vicia sativa | reverse complement strand
CAGATTTTAATGACTTATATTCACTCAAATTTTATCATCATTATCTAGGATTTATGTTCACTTCTAATTTTCAAAGCGATTTTCAAGACTTATATTCTCTTTAAATTTCATCTATTTTCTCAAGACTTATATTCACTTTAAATTTACTCCATTTTCCTAATATATTCATCAAATTTTATCGACATTGTTCAGGATTTATGTTCCTTCACCACCGCATTTTTTCAAGTCTTATATTCACTTCAAATTTCATCAAATTTTTTGAAGACTTATATTCACTTACAAATTTCATCAAATTATCTTAAGATTTATGTTCACTTCAATTTTCACTAGATTTTCCTAGAGATTTATTCATCACAATTTTCACTTTATTTTCTAAAGACTCTATATTCACTTCAAATTTTATCGGATTATCTTAGATTAATGTTCACTTCAATTTTCTCCGCATTTTTCAAGACTTATATTCACTTCAATTTTCACCAGTTTCAAGACTTATATCACCTCAAATTTAGCTTTTTTCAAGGCTTATATTAATTCTTAAATTTCATCTGTGTTTTCTAAATTGATTCTAAATTATTTCAAATTTCATCGACAAGACTTATACTCACTTCAAATTAAATTTCCCGAAGACTTCATATTCACTTTAATGTTACTGTATTGTCTTTAAGACATCAAGTTCACTTAAATTTCACTAGATTTTATGACACTTATAGACCACTTCAAATTTTACCGATTTCTACGAAGACTTATATTCACTTCAAATTTCACTCCAGTTTTGAGACCTAAATTCACTCCAAATTCATTAGATTATCTTAAGATTTCTAGTTCTCACCTAATTTTCACCATTTCAAGATTATATTCACTTCTATTTTCATCAAAAATTTTGAAGACCTATCACCACTTCAAATTCCGCCAATGATTCGGAAGACTTATATTCACTCTAAATTTCATCTGACATTCTAAGATTTATGTTCACTTCAATTTTCACTCTATTTTCATAGACTATATTCAGGTTTCCAAACTTCATCGTATTTTCTAAAGTTTATATTCACTTCAATTTCACCATTTTGCTTAAAGACTTAGATTCACCCTTTTGATCAGATTTTCAACGACTTATATCGGATTTAATATTCATCGATTATCTTAAGATTTATGTTCACTTAATTTTAGAAGATTTTCCAAGATATTGTTCACTTAAATTTTCACTTAATTTTCTTAATACTTATATTCACTCAGTTCCCACGTATTATCTTAGATTTATGTTCCCTTCAATTTCACAAGATTTTCCCAAGAGTTATATTCATTTCAAATTTCATGATTTTTGAAGACTTATACCACTTCAATTTCATCAAATTGTTTCAAGACTTATGTTCAATTAATTTTCACAAGATTTTCCTCAAGATTATATTCACTTGATTTTCAGATTATCTTTAAGATTTTATGTTCACTCAATTCCTTCACCGTATCAAGACTTATATTCACTCAATTTTCACCAGACCAAGACTTATATTCACTTCCAAATTTACCACTTTTGGAAGACTTATATTCACTTTAAATTTCATCATGTTTAAAGACTTAATTCACTTCAAATTTCATCCATTTTCAAGACTTTTATCTTCACTTTAAATTTCTGCTAGATTTTGTCGAAGACTTATATTCATTTCAAATTATCGCATTATCTTAGATTTATGTTGACTTCAATTTTCATAGATCTTTCAAGCATTCATATTCACTTTAAATTTCATCTGATTTTTTTAACACTTATATTCACTACAAATTTCCTTAGATTTTTGAAGACTTATATTTACTTCAAATTTCATAAGATTATCTTAATATTTATGTTCACTTCTATTTTCACCAGATTTTCTGAAGACTTATATTCACTTCAATTTTCACCAGATTTTTTAAAGATTATATTCACTTCAATTTTCACCAGATTATCTGAAGACTTATATATTCAATTCAAATTTCATAAAATTTTCTAAAGACTTATATTCATTTCAAATTTCATCAGATTATCTTAAGATTTATGTTCACTTCAATTTTCGCAAGATTTTCTCAAGATACTGTTCACTTCAATTTTCAATTGATTTTCTTAATACTTATAATCACTTCAAATATTTTTCAGATTATCTTAGGATTTATGTTCCCTTAAATTTTCAAAATATTTTCTGAAGTGTTATATTCACTTCAAATTTCATCATATTTTTAGAAGACTTAAATTCACTTCAAATTTCATCAAATTATCTTAAGACTTATGTTCACCTGAATTTTCACAAGATTTTCTGAAGATTATATTCACTTCAATTTTCACCAGATTATCTTAAGATTTATGTGCACTTCAGTTTTCACCAGATTTTCAGAAGACTTATACTCACTGGAATTTTCACCAGATTTTTTGAAGACTTATATTCACCTTAAGTTTCATCTGTTTTTTGGAAGACTTATATTCACTTTAAATTTCATCAGGTTTTCTAAAGACTTAAATTCACTTCAAATTTCATCAAATTTTCTGAAGACTTTTATTCACTTCAAATTTCATTAGATTTGCTGAAGACTTTGTTCAAGTAAAAGGTGACGTGCAAGCAGAGGATTTGAACATTAATCTGATTCTCCGGCTCGAAACGATTTACTCTTTCGATTTGTTTATAAAGAATTCGAAGACATCGTTTTATCATTTTCAATACAAGAAAGATGATTTAATGATTATGACAAAGGGAATGAAACCCTTAATTGATATTGATATGAATTTATCAGCAAACTAGATGGGCAAACGCATTGGGGAGATTCCCGAGTAAGGGGATTGTTATATAAATAGATGGAGCACCCTAAATATATAGTTATCTATAGCCTATGTATATGAATATGTTTGATATGTTCAGTGTTTTAATCACTATTTCATTACTGGGAAAGCTCCTGGGATTTTAAGAAAGATGGATTATGTGGGTCCCAGTGTTTGTTATTGTGCCCAAAGATCCTGTGATCTTCCATGACACATATCCATGAGGAATCGAGACCAGAGCCCTGGACTCGTGGATCTATGGTTTGTTAGGTCTCGAGGGAGAAAGAAATTTGTTCGGCAAGGATGATACATTTTACCACGATTCTCAAAAGGATGTTTTGAGAAAGGTAGAGCAACTTGAATTCTAGTTGTTAGTGGGAAAGCATCAGGATGTTGCAGAGATGTGACAAATATCATCTTATATAAAAAATGTATCTAATTTATTTCACCACATACATTTTGAAAAGTTTGTTCACATTAAATCTTTCATCGTAGTTATAGGTGTTTTGCTTTGAGGTATGTTACCAATTACATGTTTAAGAAAGATGTTTGAAAAGATGATTAAATCTTTTAATCAAGGTGTCGTGTTTCATTGAGTGTGCGCCTACTAACTTACTATTAAGAGATGTTTTTGTTTGAAAACATGGGTTTGAAAAGAGTTTTCGAAGTTTTAGACCGTATGTGATGTGATAGATGAGATACTCTTCCATAGAGATGATAGATGTCCAAATCTCGAGGAATCACATTGATTTTAAAGAGAGTTTTTAAAGCCCTGTCTCAGATTGTAGCCCAAGAGGAGGCATCTTATACTAACGAGGGCATCGAGGGTCCTCAGTGGAAGCTCAAGAGGAAGATAGGGTATATCGGCTTTTTAAAAGGATTTCACCGAAACCATCCTTGGAATTACGACATTTCAAGGGAAATTTTACTCCGGGATTTCCTGTTGATTTCACCGGAACCATCCTTTCGTAGGTCTCATCTAATGCTGGTGATTCTTTGTATTGAAGCCCAATAGGAGGCTTTTCAGAAGAGATTGCCTGCTCTTCATTGTATGATGCCCAGAGAAGGCTAAATCCAATGAGGAGTTCTTTTGAATGAAGCCCAAGATGAGGTGACTCAACAGCGGAGTTGTTATTTATACGAAGCCCAACGTGAGGCTAAACCCATGAATAGAGTTTCTTCAGTACAAAGCTCAAGAGAAGGCTAACTCGTGGGGAGAGTTATCTTGTATAAAGCCCAACGGAGGCTAAATTACTTTGAGATGAATTATCTTGTATAAAGCTCCAAGCAAGAGGCTACAACCTGGGACCTATCGTTAGACTAATTGTTAAGTGTTATAACTGTATGCCAGTATAAACAAGTGTGTGTGGATATGTATTCACAGGAGTTTTATGAAGGAAATATAAACAATGTATGATGTTTATTTACGAGGTTTATGAAATATAAACAAGTGTCTCATGAAACTTAACGTTAAAAACGAGCTTAACTCTGATTATTTACAAGTTTGAATCGTACAAGTAGCGAATACAAAAAGCACTTAATCTAGTATTTATGTACGAGAAAGATGGATGCACACTGGGGGTTGGGACTTACACCATAAGGAGGCCCATTTGGTTAGAAAGCGATTTCATGTGAATAATGCCCTTCAATACCAATGGTATTCAAGATATGTATTGCACCAAATGTAAACGAATCCATCAAAGTTTTTATTAAGAAAGTATATGTATTATGTACGTATAAAAGTTTGTATGAAAAGAAATTGATATGTACAAGGAAAAGATATGTATGTACATAAAAGAATGTTGGTTGTGTATACACAAGTGAAATAAAACAAACGATCAAGTTTGTCTCAGATTGAGTATGTATCTCAGTAAGTTACGTATTTATAAAATTTTATGTGTTTGAAGAAAGTTTGATATGTACAAAGAAATATTATGTACATAAAGAATGTTATGGGACTTACACTGCGGAGGGAGGCCCATTGGTTTAAAAATAAGTTTCATTTAATAATTCTTCCTTTCAATACCAATGGTATCTATAGATAAACAAACGAATGAAAACAAACGAAAAGAAATTTGTTTATGTTTGAATATTACCACGGTAGGATTTGAGTATGTACAAGTAAAATTGAATATGTACATGGGATTGGGACTTACAATAAGGGAGGCCCATGATCGATTGAAATCTTGAGAGAAAAACGAATCTTGCTTTTATCGCTTAACGGATCGATCATGGTAAAGATGTAAGTTTGATGAAAAGTTTTGAAAATGATTTTGAAAAGTTTTTGTGTGAAGTTTATTTAAAAAGTTTGAAAGAATCGAGTCGAAAAACTTGAAAATTTCACCTTAAAGCGTGTTTAAAGTGCTCAGAACGCCGCTCACCATTAAAATATAATCAATGAAAGTTTTTCCTAAACACTTTGCACTCATCATAAAATAAATACATTTATTGACAATGTTCAAAAAATCACCTCAAAATGAGGTTTTAATACAAAAATGAAAGTTTTTGAAAAACATGGAAAAATGGAAAAGTTTGAAAAGAATGGTCTCGAGGGAGTCAGAACTCATGACTATTGGTGGCTACGCAAGCGTAAAACCTAAAGGACAAGCTAGCTACAACTAGGATAAACGCGTTAAGTGTTTAATGGATCCGATTACTGTTGATAAAACATTGGAGAATTTAATGAAAAATTCAAGAACACGCCAGATCCATGTTCTTCTATGTTTGATCTTCTCGATTCAACAATTCAAGCTAAAATCTTCATTTTCAATGAAATTGAATGAAGTAAAAAATCAAATTGTCATTTTTCATCACCAACATCGAAGGTGGATGTTAATTGTATTATGTTTTAGCCTTTTAACTAAATTCTTTAAATCGAAGAACCCTAAACCTAATTTTTCAAATTAAATGATGCCAGCTAATGATTCTGATTTTCGAGGCTTAATGATCGTGTTAGTGTAAAGAGATTGGCCAAGAGCTTTTTCATTTAAGTTCAAAGAATTATGATATCCAAGTTCATGTTCATACCTGTTCAAGTGATCGAATTCAAAGGTAAACGTGCCGCAACTTGTTTGTGGATCATTTGAGCTCCAAAATGGCCTCAATAAGGTGTAAGGAAGCCAGTCGCAGACTTGAATCAACTGAACTCTCCATGAAGTCCACCCAGACTAACTGAAAATAGAAACTTGAATTGTTTTGAGTCATATGATTGTTGTAATGGATCTCGATCATGTCTATGGGGTACATGGAAGGTGTTAGGATGATTAGAACACAACTTGATCGCCTAGAATGGAATTCAAAAGTTATGGCGCTGACAATTTTGCATGATTTATGATTTTTACTTGTTCTTGTTATGATTTTAAGTTCTAAACAAGTTTGATAGTGATATTAGAGCATGTTTGACACCAAAGATTTCCAAAGTTTTCACAAATTTTCAAGTTTCCCAAATATCACTATGTTTTTGATTTTCATAAGAAGAGAAAGCATGATTTTCATTTGCTTTCGTGTAGTTTTAACTTGAAATTGTGATCCACATATAAGCCAAAGGTTCTGAAAGAGGTACAAGTACATGGCAATTGGAAAATCAAAGACGCCTTAAGGGGTAAGAATGACTTTTCAAAAGAAAAAGGAAGTTTCCTCTTTTACCATGTGTGAAATCTTCAATTTGATCCTATCCCATCTTCAATCATATCTAGCTGATATTTATCAGCTCAATGATCCATTTGGCAGGTTGTATTGCTTCTAGATGAAGAAATCTCAAAAATGACCTATAATTTGAAGTTTTGACTTTTGAAAATTAAGTTCATGGAGCCTATGTTTCAATTTCAAAAGTATAGCTAGACTCCATGGATTTGTGAGTTCTTGATTTTGGAAAGCTTGTTTCACAAGCTACAACTGTTTTGATTTTTCCAATTCAAATGGAACTAGGTGAAAAAATGGCATGAAGTTTGGAAAAAATTAAACACTAAATTTTTCTAAGTATAAACTTTGACCTTGTTGACTTTTTCCAAATTCTTTGATTTTTATGATCATGATGGATCATTTGAAGCTATTTTGATGATGGAAAAAGTTTTGTTTTGAAAATTTTGACCAAAGTCAAAGTTTGACTTTTCTCTGCGGGAGATGAAATTTCATGGATGCTTCCAAATCGAATGATGAAGTCTGTGAACTTCGTGATGTTTTGAATCCGAAAGTAGGTCAAGATGTTGTATCTAAGATATAATGACCAATCTTTATCCAAAAAGTCATTTCTTGCTCAAAAGTCGAGAATACCTATGCTCGATCAAAACCTAATTAAGTCAATTCTATCATCTATGAGAAAAAATGGATATCTGATAATCAGAGGTTGATGATTTGATCAAGATAGATCAAATGAGGTGAGAAAAACTCAAATTCTAATTGGTTGCCTCTTGAATGGATGAAAACTGCGGAAACCCTAATTTGACTTGGAATGCTAACACCATTAATACTTGCCTCGAATCAAGTATGATGCAATGATGCAAATGGAAGGTGGTATATTAGGTCAAAAATTGGGGTATGAAAGACTTATATTCATTTCAAATTTTATCAGATTGTCTTAGGATTTATGTTGACTTCAATTTTCACCAGATTTTCTGAAGACTTATATTCACTTTAAATTTCATCAGATTTTTTTAAGACTTATATTCACTTCAAATTTCCTTAGTTTTTGAAGGCTTATATTTACTTAAAATTTCATCAGATTATCTTAAGATTTATATTCACTTCAATTTTCACCAGATTTTTTGAAGACTTATATTCACTTCAATTTTCACCAGATTTTTTGAAGGTTACATTCACTTTAATTTTCACCAGATTATCTGAAGACTTATATTCAATTCAAATTTTATAAAATTTTCTAAAGACTTATATTCATTTCAAATTTCACAAGATTTTCTGAAGATACTGTTCACTTCAATTTTCACTTGATTTTCTTAATACTTATATTCACTTCAAATATTTTCAGATTATCTTAGGATTTATGTTCCCTTCAATTTTCAAAAGATTTTCTGAAGAGTTATATTCACTTCAAATTTCATCAGATTTTTTGAAGACTTATATTCACTTCAAATTTCATCAGATTATCGTAAGACTTATGTTCACGTGAATTTTCACAAGATTTTCTGAAGATTATAATCACTTCAATTTTAACCATATTTTCTAAAGACTTAGATTCACTTCAAATTTCATCAGATTATCTTAAGATTTATGTTCACTTCAATTTTCACTAAATTTTCTGAAGATTATATTCACTTCAATTTTCATCAAACTTTTCTGAAGACTTATATTCAATTTAAAATTCATCAGATTTTCGAAACACTTATATTCACCTCAAATTTCATCAGATTATCTTAAGATTTATGTTCACTTCAATTTTCACCAGATTTTCTGAAGACTTATATTCACTTAAATTTTCATCAAAATCTTCTGAAGCCTTATATTCACTTCAAATTTCATCAAATTTTTTGAAGACTTATATTTATTTCAAATTTCATCGGATTATCAACATATTTATATTCACTTCAATTTTCACCAGATTTTGTAAAGACTTATATTCACTTCAATTTTCACCAGATTTTTTGAAGACCTATATTCACTTCAAATTTCCTCAGATTTTTGCAAGACTTATATTCACTTCAAATTTCATCAGGTATTCTAAAGACTTATATTCACTTCAAATTTCATCAGATTTTCAGAAGACTTATTATATTCACTTCAAATTTCATCAGATTTTCTGAAGACTTATATTCACTTCAAAATTGATCACATTATCTTAAGATTTATGTTCACTTCAATTTTCAGCAGGTTTTCAAAAGACTTATATTCACTTCAATTTTCACCAGATTCTATGAAGACTTATATTCATTTCAAATTTCATCAGATTTTCTGAACACTTATTTCAACTTCAAATTTCATCAGATTTTCTGAATGCTTATATTCACTTTATTAGATTATCTTAGGATTTTTGTTCCCTTCAATTTTCTCCAGATTTTCTGAAGACTTATATTCACTTCAAATTTCATTAGATTTTTCGAAAACTTATATTCACTTCAAATTTCATCAGATTATCTAAGGATTTATGTTCCCTACAAATTTCACCAGATTTTCTGAAGACTTATATTCACTTCAAATATCATCAGATTTTTTGAAGACTTATATTCACTTCAAATTTCATCAGATTATCTTAAGATTTATGTTCACTTCAATTTTCACTAGATTTCCTCAAGATTATATTCACTTCAATTTCACACCGATTTTTGAAGACTTATATTCACTCAAATCTATCATTAGCCAGGATTTATATTCACTTCAATTCCCACATTTTCGAAGACTTATATTCACTTCAATTTTCATCAGACTCTCGGAAGACTTATATTCACTTCAAATTTCTTCATATTGATGAATACTTATATTCCCTTCAAATTTCATCAGATTATCTTAAGATTTATGTTTACTTCAATTGTCACCGGATTTTCTAAAGACTTATATTCACTTCAAATTTTATTAAATTATGTTAGGATTTATGTCCACTTCAATTTTAACGAGATTTTATGAACACTTTTATTCACTTCAAATTTCACTAAATTTATTGAAGACTTATATTCACTTCAAATTTCATCAGATTTTCTGAAGAGTTATGTTCAGTTCAATTTTCACCAAATTTTCTGAAGATTACATTCACTTCAATTTTCATCAAAATTTTCTGAAGACTTATATTCAATTCAAAATTCATCAGATTTTCTGAACACTTAGAATCACCTCAAATTTCATCATATTATCTTAAGATTTATGTTCACTTCAATTTTCACCAGATTTTTTAAAGACTTATATTCACTTAAATTATCATCAAAATCTTCTGAAGCCTTATATGCACTTCAAATTTCATCAAATTTTTTGAAGACTTATATTTATTTCAAATTTCATCAGATTATCAAAAGATTTATATT
This sequence comes from Vicia sativa, assembly GCA_021764765.1. Classification (NCBI taxonomy): domain Eukaryota; kingdom Viridiplantae; phylum Streptophyta; class Magnoliopsida; order Fabales; family Fabaceae; genus Vicia; species Vicia sativa. Next base: position 183,368,497 of record CM038796.1, on the reverse strand, counting down.
CACTTCAATTTTCACAAGATTTTCTGAAGACTTATATTCACTTCAATTTTCACCAGATTTTTTGAAGACCTATATTCACTTCAAATTTCCTCAGATTTTTGCAAGACTGATATTCACTTCAAATTTCATCAGGTTTTCTAAAGACTTATATTCACTTCAAATTTCATCAGATTTTTAGAAGACTTATTCTATTCACTTCAAATTTCATCAGATTTTCTAAAGACTTATATTTTCTTCAAAATTCATCAGATTATCTTAAGATTTATGTTGACTTCAATTTTCACCAGGTTTTCAAAAGACTTATATTCACTTCAATTTTTACCAGATTTTCTGAAGACTAATATTCATTAAAAATTTCATCAGATTTTCTGAACACTTATATTCACTTCAAATTTCATCAGATTTTCTGAATGCTTATATTCACTTCAAATTTTATCATATTATCTTAGGATTTTTGTTCCCTTCAATTTTCTTCAGAATTTCTGAAGGGTTATATTCACTTCAAATTTCGTCATATTTTTCGAAGACTTATATTCACTTCAAATTTCATCAGATTATCTAAGGATTTATGTTCCCTACAAATTTCACCAGATTTTCTAAAGAGTTATATTCACTTCAAATTTCATTAGATTTTTTGAAGACTTATATTCACTTCAAATTTCATCAGATTATCTTAAGATTTATGTTCACTTCAATTTTCACTAGATTTCCTGAAGATTATATTCACTTCAATTTTCACCTGATTTTCTGAAGACTTATATTCACTTCAAAATTTATCAGATTATCTTAGAATTTATGTTCACTTCAATTTTCACCACATTTTCTGAAGACTTATATTCACTTCAATTTTCATCAGACTCTCTAAAGACTTATATTCACTTCTAATTTTTTCATATTTCTGAATACTTATATTCCCTTCAAATTTCGTCATATTATCTTAAGATTTATGTTCACTTCTATTTTCACCAGATTTTCTAAAGACTTATATTCACATCAAATTTTATTTGATTATGTTAGTATTTATGTCCACTTCAATTTTAACGAGATTTTATGAACACTTTTATTCACTTAAAATTTCATCAAATTTTTTGAAGACTTATATTCACTTTAAATTTAATCAGATTTTTTGTAAGAGTTATGTTCACTTCAATTTTCACCAAATTTTCTGAATATAATATTCACTTCAATTTACATTAAAATTTTCTGAACACTTATATTCCATTCAAATTTCATCAGATTTTCTGAACACTTATATTCACCTCAAATTTCCTCGGATTATCTTAAGATTTATGTTCACTTTAATTTTCACCAGTTTTTCTGAAGACTTATATTCACTTCAATTTTCACCAGATTTTCTGAAGACCTATATTCAGTTCAAATTTTATCAAATTTTTGGAAGACTTATATTCACTTCAAATTTCATCAGGTTTTCTAAAGACTTATATTCACTTCAAATTTCATCAGATTTTCTGAAGACTTATATTCACTTCAAATTTCATCAAATTTCTTGAAGACTTATATTCACTTCAAATTTTGTCAGACTATCTGAAGATTTATGTTCACTTCAATTTTCACCAAATTTTCTGAAGACTTATATGCGCTTCAAATTTCATCAGATTTTCTAAAGATTAAATTCACTTCAATTTTCACCAGATTTTCTAAAGACTTAGATTCACTTCAAATTTCATCAGATTATCTTAAGATATATGTTCACTTAAATTTTCGCTAGAATTTTTGAAGATTATATTCACTTCAAATTTCATCAGATTTGTTGAAGAGTTATGTTCCCTTCAATTTTCACCAAATTTTCTGAAGATTATATTCACTTCAATTTTCATGAAAATTTTCTGAAGACTTATATTCCATTCAAATTTCATCAGATTTTCTGAACACTTATATTCACCTCAAATTTCATCGGATTATCTTAAGATTTATGTTCACTTCAATTTTCACCAAATTTTCTGAAGACTTATATTCACTTCAAATTTCATCAAATTTTTGGAAGACTTATATTCACTTCAAACATCATCTTATTTTCTGAAGACTTATATTCACTTCAAATTTCATCAAATTTCCTTAAGACTTATATTCACTTCAAATTTCATCAGATTATCTTAAGATTTATGTTCACTTTAAATTTCACTAGATTTTCTGAAGACTTATATTCACTTCAAATTTCATCATATTTTCTAAACATTTATATTCACTTCAACTTTCATCAGATTTTCTGAAGGCTTATATTCTCTTCAAATTTCAAAAGATTATTGGAAGATTTTTGTTCACTTCAATTTTCACCAGATTTTCTGAAGACTTGTATTCACTTCAACTTTCGCCAGATTTTCTGAAGACTTATATTCACTTCAAATATCATCAGGTTTTGTGAAGACTTATATTAACTTCAAATTTCATCAGATTTTTTGAAGACTTATATTCACTTTAAATTTAAACAAATTTCCTGAAGACTTATATTCACTACTACTTTCATTAGATTTTCTTAAGATTTATGTTCAGTTTAAATTTCTCTAGATTATCTGAAGACTGATACTCACTACAAATTTCATCAGATTTTCTAAAGACTTATTCACTTCAAATTTCATGATATTTTCAGAAGACTTATATTAACTTTAAATTTCATCAGATTTTCTGAAGACTTATATTCACTTCAATTTTCAGCATATTTTCTGAAGACTTATATTCACTTCAAATTTCATTAGATTTTCTAAAGATTTATATTCACTACAAATTTCACCAAATTATCTTAAGATTTTTGTTCACTTCAAATTTCATCAGATTTTCAAAAGACTTATATTCACTTCAAATTTCATCAAATTACTTTAAGATTTATATTCACTACAATTTTCCCCAGATTTTTTGAAGACTTAAATTAACTTCAATTTTCACCTGATTTTCTGATGACTTATATTCACTTCAAATTTCATCTAATTTTCTGAAGACTTATATTCACTCAAATTTCATCAAATTTCCTTAAGACTTATATTCACTTCAAATTTCATCAGATTATCTTAAGATTTATGTTCACTTTAAATTTCACTAGATTTTCTGAAGACATAAATTCACTTCAAATTTCATCAAATTTTTGGAAGACTTATATTCACTTCAAATTTCATCAGGTTTTCTAAAGACTTATATTCACTTCAAATTTCATCAGATTTTCTGTGGTCTTATATTCACTTCAAATTTCATCAAATTTCCTGAAGACTTATATTCACTTCAAAATTCATCAGACTACCTTAAGATTTATGTTCACTTCAATTTTCACCAGGTTTTCAAAAGACTTATATTCACTTCAATTTTCACCAAATTTTCCCAAATACTTCAAATTTCATTAGATTTTCTAAAGACTTATATTCTTCAAATTTCATCGATTATCTTAAGATTTATATTCACTTCAATTTTCACTAGAATTTCAAGATTATATTCACTTCAATTTTCACCATTTTCGAAGACTTATATTCACTTCAAATTTTATCATATTATCTTAGGATTTAAGTTCTCTTCAATTTTCACAGTTTTACGAATACTTATATTCACTTCAAATTTCATCGATTTTTGAAGACTTATATTCACTTCAAATTTCATCATATTATTTTAAGATTTTAGTTCACTTCAATTTTCACTACATTTCTAAAGATTATATTCACTCATTCACCCGATTTTTCAAGACTTATATTCACTTCAAATTTCAGATTATCTTAGGATTTATGTTCACTTCAATTTCACGGATTTTTGAAGACTTATATTCACTTCAAATTTCATCGATTATCTTAAGATTTATCTCACTTCAATTTTCATCATATTTTCGAAGACTTATATTCACTTCAATTTCACCATATTTTAGACTTATATCACTTAAAATTTCATCGATTTTACGAATGCTTATATTCAATTCAAATTTCTTCATATTTTTAAGACTTATATTCACTTCAAATTTCCTCAAATTTTAAGACTTATATTCACTTCAAATTTCATCATTGTCTTAAGATCGATGTTCACTTCAATTTTCACAAGATTTTTCAAGACTTCTATTCACTTCAAATTTCATTAGATTTTCTAAAGATTTATATTCACTTCAAATTTCACCAAATTATCTTAAGATTTATATTCACTTCAAATTTCATGATTTTCAAAGACTTATATTCACTTCAAATTTCATCAAATTATTTTAAGATTTATATTCACTTCAATTTTCACGATTTTTTGAAGACTTAATATTAACTTCAATTTTCACCTGATTTTTCAAGACTTATATATTCACTTCAAATTTCATCTAATTTTCCAAGACTTATATTCACTTCAATTTCATCAAATTTCTTAAGACTTATATTCACTTCAAATTTCATCATATTATCTTAAGATTTATGTTCAATTTAAATTTCACTAGATTTTCAAGACTTATATTCACTTCAAATTTCATCGATTTTCTAACACGATATTCACTTCAAATTTCATCGATTTTCTAAACGATATTCACTTCAAATTTCATCGATTTTACGAAGATATATTCACTTCAAATTTCAAAAGATTATTCGAAGATTTATGTTCACTTCAATTTTCACCGTATTTTACGAAGACTTATATTCACTTCAAATTTCATCGTTTTAAGACTTATATTCACTTCAATTTAACCGATTTTACGAAGACTTATATTCACTTCAAATTTCATCAAATTTTTGGAAGACTTATATTCACTTCAAATCAGTTTTAAAGACTTATATTCACTTCAAATTTCATCGATTTCGAAGTCTTATATTCACTACAAATTTCATCAAATTTCCGAAGACTTATATTCACTTCAAAATTCATCGATTACCTTAAGATTTATGTTCACTTCAATTTCACGGGTTTTCAAAAGACTTATATTCACTTCAATTTTCACCAAATTTTCGAAGACTTATATTCACTTCAAATTTCATTAGATTTTCTAAAGACTTATATTCTCTTCAAATTTCATCGATTATCTTAAGATTTATATTCACTTCAATTTTCACTCAGAATTTTCAAGATTATATTCACTTCAATTTTCACAGTTTTGAAGACTTATATTCACTTCAAATTTTATCATATTATCTTAGATTTCTCTTCAATTTTCACCATTTTACGAATACAAATATTCACTTCAAATTTCATCGTTTTTGAAGACTTATATTCACTTCAAATTTCATCATATTATTTTAAGATTTTAGTTCACTTCAATTTTCACTACATTTCAAAGATTATATTCACTTCATTTTCACCCGATTTAAAGACTTATATTCACTTCAAATTTTATCGATTATCTTAGATTTATATTCACCATTTTCACCGGATTTTTGAAGACTTATATTCACTTCAAATTTCATCAGATTATCTTAAGATTTATCTCCACATCAATTTTCATCATATTTTTCGAAGACTTATATTCACTTCAATTTTCATATTTTCAAGACTTATATTCCTTAAAATTTCATCGATTTTACAATGCTTATATTCAATTCAAATTTCTTCATATTTTTAAGACTTATATTCACTCAAATTTCTCAAGACTTATATTCACTTCAAATTTCATCAGATTGTCTTAAGATTGATGTTCACTTCAATTTCACAGACCAAGACTATTCACTTCAAATTTCATTAGATTTTCTAAAGATTTATATTCACTACAAGCTTCACCAAATTATCTTAATATTTATGTTCACTTTAAATTTCATCAGATTTTCAAAAGTCTTATATTCACTTCAAATTTCATCAAATTATTTTAAGATTTATATTCACTACAATTTTCACCAGATTTTTTGAAGACTAAAATTAACTTCAATTTTCACCTGATTTTCTGAAGACTTATATTCACTTCAAATTTCATCTAATTTTCTAAAGACTTATATTCACTTCAATTTCATCAAATTTCCTTAAGACTTATATTCACTTCAAATTTCATCAGATTATCTTCATATTTATGTTCACTTTAAATTTCAATAGATTTTCTGAAGACTTATATTCACTTCAAATTTCATCAGATTTTCTAAACTTATAATCACTTCAAATTTCATCAGACGAAGACATATATTCACTTCAAATTTCAAAGGATTATACAAGATTTATATTCACTTCAATTTTCACCGATTTTACGAAGACTTATATTCACTTAATTTTCGCCATTTTTAAAGACTTATATTCACTTCAAATTTCATTTTTCGAAGACTTATATTCACTTCAATTTAACCGATTTTCGAAGACTTATATTCACTTCAAATTTCATCAAATTTTGGAAGACTTATATTCACTCAAATTTCATCAGTTTCTAAAGACTTATATTCACTTCAAATTTCATGATTTTCTCAAGACTTATATTCACTTCAAATTTCATCAAATTCACGAAGACTTATATTCACTTCAAAATTCATGATTACCTTAATATTTATATTCACTTCAATTTTCACCGGTTTTCAAAGACTTATATTCACTTCATTTTCACCAATTTTCGAACACTTACATTCACTTCAAATTTCTTTAGATTTTCTAAGACTTATATTCACTTCAAATTTCATCGATTATCTTAAGATTTATATTCACTTCAATTTCAGAATTTAAGATTATATTCACTTCAATTTTCACCAGATTTTCTGAAGACTTATATTCACTTCAAATTTTATCATATTATCTTAGGATTTATGTTCACTTCAATTTTCACCAGATTTTCTGAAGACTTATATTCACTTCAAATTTCATGATTTTTGAAGACTTATATTCACTCAAATTTCATCATATTATTTTAAGATTTTAGTTCACTTCAATTTTCACTACATTTTCTAAAGATTATATTCACTTCAATTTTCACCCGATTTTCTGAAGACTTATATTCACTTCAAACTTTATCAGATTATCTTAGGATTTATGTTCACTTCCATTTTCATCTTTTGAAGACTTATATTCACTTCAAATTTCATCATTATCTTAATATTTATTCACATCAATTTTCATCATATTTTCAAGACTTATATTCACTTCAATCTTTCCATATTTTCTAAGACTTATATTCCTTAAAATATCATTTTCAATGCATATATTCAATTCAAAGTTCTTCATATTTTTTAAGACTTATATTCACTTCAAATTTCCTCAAATTTCTGAAGACTTATATTCACTTCAAATTTCATCAGATTGTCTTAAGATTGATGTTCACTTCAATTTTCACAAGATTTTCTGAAGACTTCTATTCACTTCAAATTTCATTAGATTTTCTAAAGATTTATATTCACTACAAATTTCACCAAATTATCTTAAGATTTATGTTCACTTCAAATTTCATCAGATTTTCAATAGTCTTATATTCACTTCAAATTTCATCAAATTATTTTAAGATTTATATTCACTACAATTTTCACCAGATTTTTTGAAGACTTAAATTAACTTCAATTTTCACCTGATTTTCTGAAGACTTATTATATTCACTTCAAATTTCATCTAATTTTCTGAAGACTTATATTCACTTCAATTTCATCAAATTTCCTTAAGACTTATATTCACTTCAAATTTCATCATATTATCTTAAGATTTATGTTCAATTTAAATTTCACTAGATTTTCTGAAGACTTATATTCACTTCAAATTTCATCAGATTTTCTAAACACTGATATTCACTTCAAATTTCATCAGATTTTCTAAACACTGATATTCACTTCAAATTTCATCAGATTTTCTGAAGACATATATTCACTTCAAATTTCAAAAGATTATCTGAAGATTTATATTCACTCAATTTTCAATTTTCAAGACTTATATTCACTTCAAATTTCATCGAGTTTTTCAAGACTTATATTCACTTCAATTTAACGATTTTAAGACATATATTCACTTCAAATTTCATCAAATTTTGGAAGACTTATATTCACTTCAAATTTCATCAGTTTTCTAAAGACTTATATTCACTTCAAATTTCATCGATTTTCTCAAGTCTTATATTCACTCAAATTTCATCAAATTTCAAGACTTATATTCACTTCCAAATTCACAGATACCTTAAGATTTATATTCACTTCAATTTTCACGTGTTTTCAAAAGACTTATATTCACTTCAATTTTCACCAAATTTTCGAAGACTTACATGCTTCAAATTTCATTAGATTTTCTAAAGACTTATATTCTCTTCAAATTTCATCGATTATCTTAAGATTTATGTTCACTTCAATTTTCACTAGAATTTTAAGATTATATTCACTTCAATTTTCACAGATTTTCTGAATACTTATATTCACTTCAAATTTTATCATATTATCTTAGGATTTAAGTTCTCTTCAATGTTCACCAGATTTTCTGAATACAAATATTCACTTCAAATTTCATCAGATTTTTTGAAGACTTATATTCACTTCAAATTTCATCATATTATTTTAAGATTTTAGTTCACTTCAATTTTCACTACATTTTCTGAAGATTATATTCACTTCAGTTTTCACCCGATTTTCTGAAGACTTATATTCACTTCAAATTTCATCAAATTTCCTTAAGACTTATATTCACTTCAAATTTCATCAGATTATCTTAAGATTTATGTTCACTTTAAATTTCACTAGATTTTCTGAAGACTTATATTCACTTCAAATTTCATCAGATTTTCTAAACACTGATATTCACTTCAAATTTCATCAGATTTTCTGATGACATATTTTCACTTCAAATTTCAAAGGATTATCTGAAGATTTATGTTCACTTCAATTTTCACCAGATTTTCTGAAGACTTGTATTCACTTCAATTTTCGCCATTTTTTCTAAAGACTTATATTCACGTCAAATTTCATCAGGATTTCTGAAGACTTATATTCACTTCAATTTAACCAGATTTTCTGAAGACATATATTCACTTCAAATTTCATCAAATTTTTGGAAGACTTATATTCACTTCAAATTTCATCAGGTTTTCTAAAGACTTATATTCACTTCAAATTTCATTAGATTTTCTGAAGTCTTATATTCACTTCAAATTTCATCAAATTTCCTGAAGACTTATATTCACTTCAAAATTCATCAGACTACCTTAATATTTAAGTTCACTTCAATTTTCACCAGGTTTTCAAAAGACTTATATTCACTTCAATTTTCACCAAATTTTCTGAAGACTTACATTCGCTTCAAATTTCATTAGATTTTCTAAAGACTTAGATTCACTTCAAATTTCATCAGATTATCTTAAGATTTATGTTCACTTCAATTTTCACTAGAATTTCTGAAGATTATATTCACTTCAATTTTCACCAGATTTTCTGAATACTTATATTCACTTCAAATTTTATCATATTATCTTAGGATTTAAGTTCTCTTCAATTTTCACCAGATTTTCTGAATACAAATATTCACTTCAAATTTCATCAGATTTTTTGAAGACTTATATTCACTTCAAATTTCATCATATTATTTTAAGATTTTAGTTCACTTCAATTTTCACTACATTTTCTGAAGATTATATTCACCTCAATTTTCACCCGATTTTCTGAAGACTTATATTCACTTCAAATTTTATCAGATTATCTTAGGATTTATGTTCACTTCCATTTTCACCAGATCTTTTGAAGACTTATATTCACTTCAAATTTCATCAGATTATCTTAAGATTTATCTCCACATCAATTTTCATCATATTTTCTGAAGACTTATATTCACTTCAATCTTCGCCATATTTTCTGAAGACTTATATTCCCTTCAAATTTCATCAGATTTTCTGAATGCTTATATTCACTTCAAATTTCTTCATATTTTTTAAGACTTATATTCACTTCAAATTTCCTCAAATTTCTGAAGACTTATTTTCACTTCAAATTTCATCAGATTGTCTTAAGATTGATGTTCACTTCAATTTTCACAAGATTTTCTGAAGACTTCTATTCACTTCAAATTTCATTAGATTTTCTAAAGATTTATATTCACTACAAATTTCACCAAACTATCTTAAGATTTATGTTCACTTCAAATTTCATCAGATTTTCAAAAGACTTATATTCACTTCAAATTTCATCAAATTATTTTAAGATTTATATTCACTACAATTTTCACCAGATTTTTTGAAGACTTAAATTTACTTCAATTTTCACCTGATTTTCTGAAGACTTATATTCACTTCAAATTTCATCTAATTTTCTGAAGACTTATATTCACTTCAAATTTCATCAAATTTCCTTAAGACTTATATTCACTTCAAATTTCATCAGATTATCTTAAGATTTATGTTCACTTTAAATTTCACTAGATTTTCTGAAGACTTATATTCACTTCAAATTTCATCAGATTTTCTAAACACTGATATTCACTTCAAATTTCATCAGATTTTCTGAAGACATATATTCACTTCAAATTTCAAAAGATTATCTGAAGATTTATGTTCACTTCAATTTTCACCAGATTTTCTGAAGACTTGTATTCACTTCAATTTTCGCAATTTTTTCTGAAGACTTATATTCACGTCAAATTTCATCCGTTTTCAAGACTTATATTCACTTCAATTTAACGCATTTTTCAAGACATATATTCACTTCAACTTTCATCAAATTTTTGGAAGACTTATATTCACTTAAAATTTCATTATGTTTTCTAAAGACTTATCTTTACTTCAAATTTCATCAGATTTTCTAAAGAATTATACTCACTTCAAATTTCATCAGATTTCCTGAAGACTTATATTCACTTCAAATTTCATCATACTACCTCAAGATTTATGTTCACTTCAATTTTCACCGGGTTTTCAAAGCACTTATATTCACTTCAATTTTCACCAAATTTTCTGAAGACTTTCATGCGCTTCAAATTTCATTAGATTTTCTAAAGACTTAGATTCACTTCAAATTTCATCAGATTATCTTAAGATTTATGTTCACTTCAATTTTCACTAGAATTTCTGAAGATTATATTCACTTCAATTTTCACCAGATTTTCTGAATACTTATATTCACTTCAAATTTTATCATATTATCTTAGGATTTTAGTTCTCTTCAATTTTCACCAGATTTTCTGAATACAAATATTCACTTCAAATTTCATCAGATTTTTTAAGACTTATATTCACTTCAAATTTCATCATATTATTTTAAGATTTTAGTTCACTTCAATTTTCACTACATTTTCTAAAGATTATATTCACGTCAATTTTCACCCGATTTTCTGAAGACTTATATTCACTTCAAATTTTATCAGATTATCTTAGGATTTATGTTCACTTCCATTTTCACCAGATCTTTTGAAGACTTATATTCACTTCAAATTTCATCAGATTATCTTAAGATTTATCTCCACATCAATTTTCATCATATTTTCTGAAGACTTATATTCACTTCAATCTTCGCCATATTTTTCAAGACTTATATTCCTTCAAATTTCATCGTTTTCAATGCTTATATTCACTTCAAATTTCTTCATATTTTTAAGACTTATATTCACTTCAAATTTCCTCAAATTTCAAGACTTATTTTCACTTCAAATTTCATCGATTGTCTTAAGATTGATGTTCACTTCAATTTTCACAAGATTTTCTCGAAGACTTATATTCACTTCAAATTTCATTAGATTTTCTAAAGATTTATATTAACTACAAATTTCACCAAACTATCTTAAGATTTATGTTCACTTCAAATTTCATCAGATTTTCAAAAGACTTATATTCACTTCAAATTTCATCAAATTATTTTAAGATTTATATTCACTACAATTTTCACCAGATTTTTTGAAGACTTAAATTTACTTCAATTTTCACCTGATTTTCTGAAGACTTATATTCACTTCAAATTTCATCTAATTTTCTGAAGACTTATATTCACTTCAAATTTCATCAAATTTCCTTAAGACTTATATTCACTTCAAATTTCATCAGATTATCTTAAGATTTATGTTCACTTTAAATTTCACTAGATTTTCTGAAGACTTATATTCACTTCAAATTTCATCAGATTTTCTAAACACTGATATTCACTTCAAATTTCATCAGATTTTCTGAAGACATATATTCACTTCAAATTTCAAAGGATTATCTGAAGATTTATGTTCACTTCAATTTTCACCAGATTTTCTGAAGACTTGTATTCACTTCAATTTTTGCCATTTTTTCTGAAGACTTATATTCACGTCCAATTTCATCAGGTTTTCTGAAGACTTATATTCACTTCAATTTAACAAGATTTTCTGAAGACATATATTCACTTCAAATTTCATCAAATTTTTGGAAGACTTATATTCACTTCAAATTTCATCAGGTTTTCTAAAGACTTATATTCACTTCAAATTTCATCAGATTTTCTGAAGTCTTATATTCACTTCAAATTTCATCAAATTTCCTGAAAAGTTATATTCACTTCAAAATTCATCAGACTACCTTAATATTTATGTTCACTTCAATTTTCACCAGGTTTTCAAAAGACTTATATTCACTTCAATTTTCACCAAATTTTCTGAAGACTTACATGCGCTTCAAATTTCATTAGATTTTCTAAAGACTTAGATTCACTTCAAATTTCATCAGATTATCTTAAGATTTATGTTCACTTCAATTTTCACTAGAATTTCTGAAGATTATATTCACTTCAATTTTCACCAGATTTTCTGAATACTTATATTCACTTCAAATTTTATCATATTATCTTAGGATTTAAGTTCTGTTCAATTTTCACCAGATTTTCTGAATACAAATATTCACTTCAAATTTCATCAGATTTTTTGAAGACTTATATTCACTTCAAATTTCATCATATTATTTTAAGATTTTAGTTCACTTCAATTTTCACTACATTTTTCAAGATTATATTCACCTCAATTTTCACCGATTTTCAAGACTTATATTCACTTCAAATTTTATCGATTATCTTAGGATTTATGTTCACTTCCATTTTCACGAGATCTTTTGAAGACTTATATTCACTTCAAATTTCATCAGATTATCTTAAGATTTATCTCCACATCAATTTTCATCATATTTTCTGAAGACTTATATTCACTTCAATCTTCGCCATATTTTTAAGACTTATATTCCTTCAAATTTCATCGATTTTCTGAATGCTTATATTCACTTCAAATTTCTTCATATTTTTTAAGACTTATATTCACTTCAAATTTCCTCAAATTTCTGAAGACTTATTTTCACTTCAAATTTCATCAGATTGTCTTAAGATTGATGTTCACTTCAATTTTCACAAGATTTTCTCAAGACTTTATTCACTTCAAATTTCATTAGATTTTCTAAAGATTTATATTCACTACAAATTTCACCAAACTATCTTAAGATTTATGTTCACTTCAAATTTCATCGATTTTCAAAGACTTATATTCACTTCAAATTTCATCAAATTATTTTAAGATTTATATTCACTACAATTTTCACTGATTTTTGAAGACTTAAATTTACTTCAATTTTCACCGATTTTTCAAGACTTATATTCACTTCAAATTTCATCTAATTTTCTGAAGACTTATATTCACTTCAAATTTCATCAAATTTCCTTAAGACTTATATTCACTTCAAATTTCATCAGATTATCTTAAGATTTATGTTCACTTTAAATTTCACTAGATTTTCTGAAGACTTATATTCACTTCAAATTTCATCAGATTTTCTAAACACTGATATTCACTTCAAATTTCATCAGATTTTCTGAAGACATATATTCACTTCAAATTTCAAAAGATTATCTGAAGATTTATGTTCACTTCAATTTTCACCAGATTTTCTGAAGACTTGTATTCACTTCAATTTTCGCAATTTTTTCTGAAGACTTATATTCACGTCAAATTTCATCTGGTTTTCTGAAGACTTATATTCACTTCAATTTAACCAGATTTTCTGAAGACATATATTCACTTCAACTTTCATCAAATTTTTGGAAGACTTATATTCACTTCAAATTTCATCAGGTTTTCTAAAGACTTATATTCACTTCAAATTTCATCAGATTTTCTGAAGTCTTATATTCACTTCAAATTTCATCAAATTTCCTGAAGACTTATATTCACTTCAAAATTCATCAGACTACCTCAAGATTTATGTTCACTTCAATTTTCACCAGGTTTTCAAAAGACTTATGTTCACTTCAATTTTCACCAAATTTTTCAAGACTTTCATGCTTCAAATTTCATTAGATTTTCTAAAGACTTAGATTCACTTCAAATTTCATCAGATTATCTTAAGATTTATGTTCACTTCAATTTTCACTAGAATTTCTGAAGATTATATTCACTTCAATTTTCACCAGATTTTCTGAATACTTATATTCACTTCAAATTTTATCATATTATCTTAGGATTTTAGTTCTCTTCAATTTTCACCAGATTTTCTGAATACAAATATTCACTTCAAATTTCATCAGATTTTTTGAAGACTTATATTCACTTCAAATTTCATCATATTATTTTAAGATTTTAGTTCACTTCAATTTTCACTACATTTTCTAAAGATTATATTCACGTCAATTTTCACCCGATTTTCTGAAGACTTATATTCACTTCAAATTTTATCAGACTATCTTAGGATTTATGTTCACTTCCATTTTCACCAGATCTTTTGAAGACTTATATTCACTTCAAATTTCATCAGATTATCTTAAGATTTATCTCCACATCAATTTTCATCATATTTTCTGAAGACTTATATTCACTTCAATCTTCGCCATATTTTCTGAAGACTTATATTCCCTTCAAATTTCATCAGATTTTCTGAATGCTTATATTCACTTCAAATTTCTTCATATTTTTTAAGACTTATATTCACTTCAAATTTCCTCAAATTTCTGAAGACTTATTTTCACTTCAAATTTCATCAGATTGTCTTAAGATTGATGTTCACTTCAATTTTCACAAGATTTTCTGAAGACTTCTATTCACTTCAAATTTCATTAGATTTTCTAAAGATTTATATTCACTACAAATTTCACCAAACTATCTTAAGATTTATGTTCACTTCAAATTTCATCAGATTTTCAAAAGACTTATATTCACTTCAAATTTCATCAAATTATTTTAAGATTTATATTCACTACAATTTTCACCAGATTTTTTGAAGACTTAAATTTACTTCAATTTTCACCTGATTTTCTGAAGACTTATATTCACTTCAAATTTCATCTAATTTTCTGAAGACTTATATTCACTTCAAATTTCATCAAATTTCCTTAAGACTTATATTCACTTCAAATTTCATCAGATTATCTTAAGATTTATGTTCACTTTAAATTTCACTAGATTTTAGAAGACTTATATTCACTTCAAATTTCATCGATTTTCTAAACACGATATTCACTTCAAATTTCATCGATTTTCGAAGACATATATTCACTTCAAATTTCAAAAGATTATCGAAGATTTATGTTCACTTCAATTTTCACCGATTTTTCAAGACTTGTATTCACTTCAATTTTCAATTTTTTCTGAAGACTTATATTCACGTCAAATTTCATCTGGTTTTCTGAAGACTTATATTCACTTCAATTTAACCAGATTTTCTGAAGACATATATTCACTTCAACTTTCATCAAATTTTTGGAAGACTTATATTCACTTCAAATTTCATCAGGTTTTCTAAAGACTTATATTCACTTCAAATTTCATCAGATTTTCTGAAGTCTTATATTCACTTCAAATTTCATCAAATTTCCTGAAGACTTATATTCACTTCAAAATTCATCAGACTACCTCAAGATTTATGTTCACTTCAATTTTCACCAGGTTTTCAAAAGACTTATGTTCACTTCAATTTTCACCAAATTTTCTGAAGACTTTCATGCGCTTCAAATTTCATTAGATTTTCTAAAGACTTAGATTCACTTCAAATTTCATCAGATTATCTTAAGATTTATGTTCACTTCAATTTTCACTAGAATTTCTGAAGATTATATTCACTTCAATTTTCACCAGATTTTCTGAATACTTATATTCACTTCAAATTTTATCATATTATCTTAGGATTTAAGTTCTCTTCAATTTTCACCAGATTTTCTGAATACAAATATTCACTTCAAATTTCATCAGATTTTTTGAAGACTTATATTCACTTCAAATTTCATCATATTATTTTAAGATTTTAGTTCACTTCAATTTTCACTACATTTTCTAAAGATTATATTCACTTCAATTTTCACCCGATTTTCTGAAGACTTATATTCACTTCAAATTTTATCAGACTATCTTAGGATTTATGTTCACTTCCATTTTCACCAGATCTTTTGAAGACTTATATTCACTTCAAATTTCATCAGATTATCTTAAGATTTATCTCCACATCAATTTTCATCATATTTTCTGAAGATTTATATTCAGTTCAATCTTCTCCATATTTTCTGAAGACTTATATTCCCTTCAAATTTCATCAGATTTTCTGAATGCTTATATTCACTTCAAATTTCTTCATATTTTTTAAGACTTATATTCACTTCAAATTTCCTCAAATTTCTGAAGACATATATTCACTTCAAATTTCATCAGATTGTCTTAAGATTGATGTTCACTTCAATTTTCACAAGATTTTCTGAAGACTTCTATTCACTTCAAATTTCATTAGATTTTCTAAAGATTTATATTCACTACAAATTTCACCAAATTATCTTAAGATTTATGTTCACTTCAAATTTCATCAGATTTTCAAAAGACTTATATTCACTTCAAATTTCATCAAATTATTTTAAGATTTATATTCACTACAATTTTCACCAGATTTTTTGAAGACTTAAATTTACTTCAATTTTCACCTGATTTTCTGAAGACTTATATTCACTTCAAATTTCATCTAATTTTCTG
This sequence comes from Vicia sativa, assembly GCA_021764765.1. Lineage (NCBI taxonomy): Eukaryota > Viridiplantae > Streptophyta > Magnoliopsida > Fabales > Fabaceae > Vicia > Vicia sativa. Next base: position 183,351,742 of record CM038796.1, on the reverse strand, counting down.
AAGACTTATATTCACTTAAAATTTCATCAAATTTCCTTAAGACTTATATTCACTTCAAATTTCATCAGATTATCTTAAGATTTATGTTCACTTTCAATTTCACTAGATTTTCTGAAGACTTATATTCACTTCAAATTTCATCAGATTTTCTAAACACTGATATTCACTTCAAATTTCATTAGATTTTCTGAAGACATATATTCACTTCAAATTTCAAAAGATTATCTGAAGATTTATGTTCACTTCAATTTTCACCAAATTTTCTGAAGACTTGTATTCACTTCAATTTTCGCCATTTTTTCTGAAGACTTATATTCACGTCAAATTTCATCAGGTTTTCTGAAGACTTATATTCACTTCAATTTAACCAGATTTTCTGAAGACATATATTCACTTCAACTTTCATCAAATTTTTGGAAGACTTATATTCACTTCAAATTTCATCAGGTTTTCTAAAGACATATATTCACTTCAAATTTCATCAGATTTTCTGAAGTCTTATATTCACTTCAAATTTCATCAAATTTCCTGAAGACTTATATTCACTTCAAAATTCGTCAGACTACCTTAAGATTTATGTTCACTTCAATTTTCACCAGGTTTTCAAAAGACTTATGTTCACTTCAATTTTCACCAAATTTTCTGAAGACTTACATGCGCTTCAAATTTCATTAGATTTTCTAAAGACTTAGATTCACTTCAAATTTCATCAGATTATCTTAAGATTTATGTTCACTTCAATTTTCACTAGAATTTCTGAAGATTATATTCACTTCAATTTTCACCAGATTTTCTGAATACTTATATTCACTTCAAATTTTATCCTATTATGTTAGGATTTAAGTTCTCTTCAATTTTCACCAGATTTTCTGAATACAAATATTCACTTCAAATTTCATCAGATTTTTTGAAGACTTATATTCACTTCAAATTTCATAATATTATTTTAAGATTTTAGTTCACTTCAATTTTCACTACATTTTCTGAAGATTATATTCACTTCAATTTTCACCCGATTTTCTGAAGACTTATATTCACTTCAAATTTTATCAGATTATCTTAGGATTTATGTTCACTTCCATTTTCACCAGATCTTTTGAAGACTTATATTCACTTCAAATTTCATCAGATTATCTTAAGATTTATCTCCACGTCAATTTTCATCATATTTTCTGAAGACTTATATTCACTTCAATCTTCGCCATATTTTCTGAAGACTTATGTTCCCTTCAAATTTCATCAGATTTTCTGAATGCTTATATTCACTTCAAATTTCTTCATATTTTTTAAGACTTATATTCACTTCAAATTTCCTCAAATTTCTGAAGACTTATATTCACTTCAAATTTCATCAGATTGTCTTAAGATTGATGGTCACTTCAATTTTGACAAGATTTTCTGAAGACTTATATTCACTTCAATTTTCACCAGATTTTCTGAATACTTATATTCACTTCAAATTTCATCATATTTTCTGAAGACTTATAATCACTTCAAATTTCATTATATTATCTTAAGATTTATATTCACTACAATTTTTCCCAGATTTTTTGAAGACTTATATTCACTTCAATTTTCACCAGATTTTCTGAAGAGTTATATTCACTTCAAATTTCGTCACATTTTCTGAAGACTTATATTCACTTGAAATTTCATCAGATTATCCTAAGATTTAAGTTCACTTCAATTTTCACCAGATTTTCTTAAGACTTATATTCACTTCAATTTTCACTAGATTTTCTGATGACTTATATTCCCTTCAAATTCCATCAGATTTTCTAAAGGCATATATTCGCTTCAAATGTCATCAGATTTTTTAAGACTTCTATTCACTTCAAATTTCATCAGATTTTCTGAAGACTTATAATCACTTCAAATTTCATCAGATTTTCTAAAGACTTATATTCACTACAAATTTCACCAAATTATCTTAAGATTTATGTTCACTTCAAATTTCATAAGATTTTAAAAAGACTTATATTCACTTCAAATTTCATTAACTTATTTTAAGAATTATAATCGCTACAATTTTCACCAGATTTTTGAAGACTTATATTCACTTCAAACATCATCTTATTTTCTGAAGACTTATATTCACTTCAAATGTCATCAAATTTCCTTAAGACTTATATTCACTTCAAATTTCATCAGATTATCTTAAGATTTATATTCACTTTAAATTTCACTAGATTTTCTGAAGACTTATATTCACTTAAAATTTCAGCATATTTTATAAACACTTATATTCACTTCAACTTTCATCAGATTTTCTGAAGACTTATATTCACTTCAAATTTCAAAAGTTTATCGGAAGATTTTTGTTCACTTCAATTTTCACCAGATTTTCTGAAGACTTGTATACACTTCAACTTTTGCCACATGAAGACTTATATTCACTTCAAATATCATCAGGTTTGTTGAAGCCTTATATTAACTTCAAATTTCATCATATTTTTTGAAGACTTATATTCACTTCAAATTTAAACAAATTTCCTGAAGACTTATATTCACTTTAAATTTCATTAGATTTTCTTAAGATTTATGTTCAGTTTAAATTTCACTAGATTATCTGAAGACTGATATTCACTACAAATTTCATCAGATTTTCTAAAGACTTATTCACTTCAACTTTCATGATATTTTCTGAACACTTATATTCACTTTAAATTTCATCAGATTTTCTGAAGACTTATATTCAATTCAATTTTCAGCAGATTTTCTGAAGACTTATATTCACTTCAAATTTCATTAGATTTTCTAAAAATCTATATTCACTACAAATTTCACCAAATTATCTTAAGATTTATGTTCACTTCAAATTTCATCAGATTTTCAAAAGACTTATATTCACTTCAAATTTCAACAAATTATTTTAAGATTTATATTCACTACAATTTTCACAAGATTTTTTGAAGACTTAAATTAACTTCAATTTTCACCTGATTTTCTGAAGACTTATATTCACTTCAAATTTCACCTAATTTTCTGAAGACTTATATTCATTTCAAATTTCATCAAATTTCCTTAAGACTTATATTCACTTCAAATTTCATCAGATTATCTTAAGAATTATGTTCACTTTAAATTTCACTAGATTTTCTGAAGACTTATATTCACTTCAAATTTCATCAGATTTTCTAAACACTTATATTCACTTCAAATTTCATCATATTTTCTTAAGATTTATGTTCACTTCAAATTTCAAAAGATTATCTGAAGATTTATGTTCACTTCAATTTTCACCAGATTTTCTGAAGACTTGTATTCACTTCAATTTCCGCCATTTTTTCTGAAGACTTATATTCACGTCAAATTTCATCAGGTTTTTTGACGACTTATATTCACTTCAAATTTCTTCATATATTTTGAAGACTTATATTCACTTCAAATATAATTAAATTTCCTGAAGACTTATATTCACTTCAAATTTCATTAGATTTTCTTAAGATTTATGTTCAGTTTAAATTTCACTAGATTATCTGAAAACTTATATTCACTACAAATCTACTCAGATTTTCTGAAGACTTATATTCACTTGAAATTTCATCATATTTTCTGGACACTTATATTCACTTTAAATTTCATCAGATTTTCTGAAGACTTATATTCACTTGAATTTTCAGAAGATTTTCTGAAGACATATATTCACTTCAAATTTCATCAGATTTTCTAAAGACTTATATTCACTTTAAATTTCATCAGATTTTCTGAAGACCTATATTCACTTCAAATTTCATCAGATTTTCTAAAGATTTATATTCACTTTAAATTTCATCAGATTTTCTGAAGACATATATTCACTTAAATTTTCAGCAGATTTTCTAAAGACTTATATTTACTTCAAATTTCATCAAATTTTTTTAAGATTTATATTCACTTAAAATTTCATCAGATTATCTTAATATTCAAGTTGAATTCAATTTTCACCAGATTTTCTTAAGACTTATATTCACTTCAATTTTCACCATATTTTCTGAAGACTTATATTCACTTCAAATTTCACCAGATTTCTGGAAGACTTCTATATACTTCAAATTTTATCAGATTATCTTAAGATTTCTGTTCACTTCAATTTTCACCATGTTTTTTGAAGACTTATATTCACTTCAAATTTCATCAGATTATTTATGTTCAATTCAATTTTCACCAGATTTTTTGAAGACTTATATTCACTTCAAATTTCATCAGATTTTCTGAAGACTTATATTCACCTCAAAATTCATCAAATTTTCTGAAGACTTGTATTCACTTCAACTTTCATCATATTATCTTAAGATTTATGTTCACTTTAAATTTCTCTAGATTTTCTAAAGAGTTATATTCACTTAAAATTTTATCAGATTTTCAGAATACTTATATTCACTTCAAATTTCATCAGATTTTCTGAAGACTTATATTCACATCAAATTTTATAAGATTATCTTAAAATTTATGTTCACTTTAATTTTCACCAGATTTTCTGAAGACTTATATTCACTTCAATTTTCGCCAGATTTTCTGAAGATTTATATTCACTTCAAATTTCATCAGATTTTCTGAAGACTTATATTCACTTCAAATTTCACCAGATTTTCAGAAAAACTTATATTGACTTCAAATTTCATCAGATTTTCTTAAGATTTATTTTCACTGCAATTTTAACCAGATTTTCTAAAGACTTATATTCACTTCAATTTTTGCCAGATTTTTTGAAGAGTTATATTCACTTCAATTTTCGCCAGATTTTCTCAAGACTTATATTTACTTCAAATTTCATCATATTTTCTAAAGACTTATATTAACTTCAAATTTCGTCAGATTTTCTAAAGACTTATATTCACTTCAAATTTCATCAAATTTCCTGAAGACCTATATTCACTTCAAATTTGATTAGATTTTCTTAAGATTTATGTTCACTTTAATTTTCGCTAGATTATCTAAAGACTTATATTCATTTCAAATTTCATCAGATTTTTTAAAGACTTATATTCACTTCAAATTGTATCAGATTTTCTGAAGACTTATATTCACTTTAAATTTCATCAGATTTTCTAAAGACTTATATTCACTTCAATTTTCACTAGATTTTCTGAAGCCTTATATTCACTTCAAATTTCATCAGATTTTCTAAAGACTTATATTCACTACAAATTTCATGAAATTTTATTAAGATTTATATTTACTTCAAATTTCATCAAATTTGCTTAAGATTTATATTCACTTAAAATTTCATCAGATTATGTTAATATTCAAGTTCAATTCAATTTTCACCAGATTTTCTTAAGACTTATATTCACTTCAATTTTCACCATATTTTCTGAAGACTTATATTCACTTTAAATTTCACCAAATTTTTGGAAGACTTCTATATTCTTCAAGTTCGAACAAATTACTAATTGTGCGAGTGGTCGGGAGACTTCTTCTAGTTGCAACGCCAAGCAAGAGTTGCAATTGTTAGGATGTGAAATCGAACTTCCCATTAAAAACATTGCAAACCACCAAAGCATATGAGCCGATCTACGGCGTTCTGACATTCCCATTGCACGAGGGAATACTCAAGCATCTGGTCACGTGGCTTGACCGAGCAAAACTTTGTAAATAATTCATTTTTCCCCGTGTTTTCTTCATTTTAATTTCTTTCGCTTGCATTGTAGCGATTAAGCGATAGATAGATATAACACACCATATAGATATAAAGTAGAAGTGGATACCGTAGAGGACTACGGCCGTGTGGGGTGCTAATACCTTTTCCTCGCGTAACTGGCTCCCTTACCCGATCTCTTGGTCGTAAGACTATGATTTCTCCCCTTCAGGTTTACTCGATGTTTTCGTTTATCCTCTCGCGAGATAAAAAAACGTTTGATGGCGACTTTATTGATATTCTATTCGATGATGTTCAGCCGCTAGTTTTAGCAGTAATTCTTTAACCCTGATCGGCCAAAAAGAATCTAATACTTCAAGGGATTTGGTTTCTGTGTCACTTAGTTTTTCATAATCAAAACCGGAAATGGGGAGCGGGTTGCTGGTCCAATACAAGGGAAATTTGTGGTGCCCGTCAGTGTAACATCCCGATTTTTTAATAGATAATTATTAATTATTATATATTATATTATGTGATGATTAATTTAATTGGCTGCTTTAATTTAAATGTGAATTATTTGAATATGTATATTATTTAAATAATTGTGTTTTATGAATAGAATTGTGGTTATTTAGTATTGGGCATATTTATGAGAATGGAAGTAATAGAGAGGTGTAAAGTATTAAGCCCAATAAGACAATCCTAGTTAGTAAGGATTAGAAGGGAATCATAATTAGAATTTTCATTTGGAGAAAGAAGAGAAAAAAGAGAAGAGAAGAGGAGAAAGAAGGAAACTGAAGATGAAAACCTAGAAGAAGAATCTTCAAGAGGTAAGGGTGGAGAATCCATGTTATTGTTTGACTGTATGTTATGGGTAATGATTAAAATCATGTTAGGTTGTTCAATTTTAATTTCTAGAATTCTTTGAATGTTAGGGTTTGAATGGAAATTATGCTTTCAACTTAGAAATGATGCCCATGAATAGAAACATGTTACGATACCCTTTAATGGTGTTATTTGGTTGATTGGAATGATTTTTATGTGGTAATTTCGGGGGAGAAGGAAGCTGGATCATAGTAGAAAAAGTGCATAATTGCAGACCGCGCTTAGCGCGAGGAGGAGCCCACTTGGCGCGAAATGTTCTGACTTTTGGGGTTGTTTGTTCAACGAGGTGCGCTTAGTGCGACAGGTCGGGCTTAACGTGACATGGAATCTTATATGATTATATTTATTGTAGTATTTTCATATATGTGATTAATTGATCCAATTGTGATTGAATGTGTTTTAGATTGGTTTTGAATACTATTTCAATGTATGTTTGATTACTTGAGTATAGTATGTGCTAATCTTATTTGATAGAATATGTTGAATAACATTGGTGGAATGATATGTCATAATGTTATTTGTTATGTGTGATGATATGTATAAGATACATGTGATGATCTTGTTATTGAAATATAATGTTGTGCAATTGATGTATAATTCACATGAGATGAATTGTGATGATATGCTTGGATAATTGAGGTTTTGTGAATAATCTTAATTTTCATATGTCGTCTTGGTGAGTTGTACATGCATATATTTGGCTCGATCCTTGTATGGATAAGTAGCGGTGAAACGTTGGGTTCACAAATTGGCTCGATCCATGATGGATAAGTAGCGGTGAAACATTGAGTTCACATTTGGCTCGATTCCATTGGAAATAAGTAGAGGAGGCTTTTGGTCTTGTCCGGATCAGAAGTAAGGGCCTGGATTCTATGAATCAAATCGGAAGCAGAGTTAACGAAATGTTCCCAAAAACTTAGCACCACATGCATATTGAGTTACATTCATTGTTGTCACATGAGTCATAATTAAATATGCAATGTGTGGAATGAAATTGTGATGTTAAATTATATGTATTATTGGATTGTTTGGATGGAATTATAATTATGCTATGTATGAATATATTATACTTGTAATGCTCGTATGATCATGTTATCTTGGAATATAACTTGAAGTGTGTGGAATTCATGAATAGATGCGGTTTCTTCATTATTTCCATTTATATACTTTTGAATAATGATGTGAATTCTCACCCTTCTGTTATGATGTTGCCTCTACGTGGGTAACATGCAGGTTCCGAGGATAGCGGTGCTTCGCACGAGACTAGTTGAAGAGTCTAGCTAGTTTTATTTGTTATTAGGCAGTCTAGTCATTGCTCTGGTCATGTAACACGGGATTTATCTGGATTTCTGCTTTGATGAGATATTTGTTATGTATACTCATCTATTTTAATTTGCATGATTAAGATACTATGTTGATGTGGCCTTGGTGTCGATGCATGATGTGGACGCTAATCGAAAACATTTACTAATTCGATTTCAAAATAATGAAGTCACCATCTAACTTTATTTATTCCTAAAGAGGAAAGGGAAAATATAGATAAAACCCAAGAAATGAAAATGTGAAATGAAATGGTCTTCAAGACCAAGAGATGTAGGTCCGAGAGTCGGTTATGCAAGGGGAAGGTATTAACACCCCTCACATCCATCGTACTCGACGAGACCCATTTAGTTCTAAGTGTTTGTGTGTTTAGTGTGTAAATTTGTTATTTTCTAATTACTATGTGGTAAAAGAGAAAATAAAAGAGAAACATGTTTTAATTTTTTGAAAGTGTGCTCGCCAAGATGTTCGAATCTCGTGCCTACGTATTCCCCAAGTGCGATGGGAAAGTCAGAGCTTACGTAGTTCTCGGTTGCGAGAACATTTGTTGGTTTGTTGATTTTATTTATGAAAAATAGGAGTTTAATCGTACGTGGACGATAAGACATCACTAGTGCAATTCACGTGTGAACGAAAGAAGATCGTGTATGAGCTAAGTTTTGAAAAAAGGACTTGCGCGTGGGCAAGGTTTGATGAGTTGAATTGATTTTAAGTGGGTGACGAGTACCAAAATATTAGGCTATCATCTAATGATTCAAATACTAGAAATTGGCGAGTGAGCTCAACCAATCATCTCTCATCCCAAAAAGTTTATTATGAAAATGGTGAAGTGAATCGAGATTCACTCTTGTTAGGTATTTTGCGTGGATGAGAGTATTTAGTTTATTGGGTTATCATCCAACAACCTAAAGACTTTGAACTTGTTTTAAACCATTGTGATATCACCCAACAACTTAAAACAAATACCACCCAAGTTTTTTTTAAAATTCATTTTTGAATCAACTCGACGTTGGATCGAGGTTTGAGAATTTGATTATGAAAGAGGTGAATGACAAGGAGAAGTGATTTGGGCTATGATTAACCAAGAAAGCTTGATTAATCTGATAGAATAAACAAGTGTCTACTCCCTACCATTAGGCCCTTATCGAAAATTTGGAATGTCGACCAAAACGCGAGAATGGAAATGAACGATTGCGAATAATTATATACAAGCATAAAATAAAGTGATTAAATGAATTAAAAGCCCATATAAGGTGGCTTACACAAATGATAAGACAATTAACAATGTGTAGGTGCATGCGCGAAATAAATTTAATCAACTAATTAAACGAAATTTAATCAAGTAATTAGATTAAAAAATTAATTAGATGGACTAATCAATTTTAAATATCCTAATTAGATAATTAAATAAGGTTTAACTAATCAACTAAAGCCTCATTGTAAGCCCAGGAGCAAGTGTGGTGTGTGCACAAATGCGTGGCCGTTGCAACGCTTCTAAGCTTTGTCGACTCAATGTAATGAAAATGGCTCGCATTCGAGTATTAGTTTGAAATATTTTGGATTTGTGCCCATTTGAATGAATAATTAAAATAAACAATAGAATATTTACTAATTATTACAACTCATGGGGATGGGGATACATATTTACAAATGGAGATGACGGAAATAAATTACAAGTCCATGTAAAATTTACAAGAATAGAAACAATTCAACAATTAACAAAAATAACTCTAAGAGATAAATAGCTAAAAGAAAATATTTTTGAGCATTTTAAAGTATTGAAATAAAAATAAAATAAAAAATGAATTTTTTTATAAGAAAATAAATTTAATAAGATAAATTCTAAATCTAAGATCTTATGTTCTTTTTTGAGATAAAGTTTTGAGTAAATAAAATAAAATAAAACTATATATATATATATATATATATATATATATATATATATATATATATATATATATATATATATATATATATATATATATATATATATATATATATATTTTGTATCTTTGAAAATTATTTTGAAGATCTAAATTATATTACTTCTGGTATCAATCATCAAAAACAATATTATTTCTAAAAAAACTTAACAACTAAAAAAAATAAAATCTTTTTGTTCTTTTAAAATAAAGTTTTGAGTAAATAAAATAAAACTAAATCTATATATATTTTTTGTATCTTTGAAAATTATTTTGAAGATCTAAAATATATTACTTTTGGTATCAATCAACAATATTAAAAAAAACTTAACAACTAAAAAAAATAAAATCTTTTTGGCTATTAAAGAGAAATAATTCTAAATTGTTATTTTTTTGTATCTTTATAATATTAAATAAAAAGAAAGAAATAAAAGTAGAAATTAAATTAAAACAAAATTATTATGTACTATTCTTTCTAAACAAAGAGAGAAGATTAAGTCTAAGGAGGTGTGATTCAGAATAAGATATAAACTCATAAAAAAAAGAAAAGACTTGCCCGAAAATGGGCCTGGGGCGGATCAGGTAACGCCCAAAAACCTATTACCACAACAAAGTTTTTTTAAAAAAAAACAATAACCCTAAAAATCTACTGCAGACGCCTCTTACTCTCTTTGATTTACTTCAACCAACTAGTACTTTCATCCCGTGCGATGCATGGGACAAATTGTAGATAAATTTATATATGAGAAAAAAATTAGAATTTTTGTTGATCGAATAATTGAAGTATATAGAAATTAGTGGTGGAGTAATGATCTGAAGTAATTAATATTAAGTATTAATTAATATATTAAATAGTATTTGTTGGAAATAGAATAGAAAATAATGTGATTAAAAACTATTTAGGCGGGATTTTACTTAAAATTTGCGCACTAAGTATGTATTTTGTTTTAATATATTAACGATAAAAAAACTTAATTATTATTTTATTATATGAAAACGAAAAAAAGATAAGATAAGAAAAGAAGCTTTATCTCTCACGCTGATTCGCCTCTCTGTACGCTCTGTTTCTTTCTCATGGCCGCTCTCAGATCTCAATGCTTCTTCGCTGAATCCTCTATACATCGCTCATTTCTTAAGCTAATCAAACAAACAAATTACAACAACAATAAAGACCCTAATCCCCTTTAATCCCTAACTCAGTCCCAATTTCACAAAGTTTCAGAGATTGCAAATTATTACACGATAAGAAAAAAATGGAAGGAAGAAAACAAAACCAAAAAAAGGTACGCTATTTCTCTTTGGATCGATTCTGCTTCTGAGTTTTTCTTCCATGTTTCTGAAACTCGTTCTTCTTTTGGCCTTTTCCTTCTGTTCGGATCTGTATCTGTGAAGTTTGTTGTTTTAGGTTTGATATTGGAGGTGCAGAGGGTTTGGGATAGAGTGAGTACAGGTTGAGGCAGGTTTCAAGATGGCGTAAGCCGTGAGTTTAGTTTTATGTGAGGTAGCGGCTTTGGAAGGAGGATGAGGGGTTGATGATGGAGGTGAGAATGAAGGTTAGTGGCAGATGTATGAAGATGATGTTTATGTAGGTTAAGTAAGGTGATGGAGGTCCGTGAGAGCAGAGAGATTTTGTATGTTATAAAGCAAGAGGTGTACTTGCACTGTGACGTGAGATGTAACCCCGGATTCTAGGTGAATTTGTAACCAATGGGGTAAACGCACAATCGACAAACACATTATGCAAACCCGTACCCATGTACGAGGAATCTAGAAGTAAGTTCTACCTTCTATCAGATTACACAAAATCACACCCTCGATGAATTACACCGATGCATAGTGTCAAGAGACTCGTATAAGTCCATCGCATGATGAGTCGAATCATCCCTAAGTGAGATTTTATTCGCCTATAGTCAGATGGTAAATCACATATGACTATAGACAAGGTCCAATTTATTATCAAACGTGATTATCTCATTCCTCATGAACATGCAGCTCACGAACCATGTATCCAGATTGTAGGGAATTCGTGAGCTTTCTGAAAAGTCCGGGATCATCTCAATCGGAGTTGTGAGCTGGGAAGAAGTAATGATCACATAATTGCATTTCCACATAATGCGCTTCTCAACACTTTGCACGTAATATTCATACATATTCATGATTTTAGCATACGAGTGATCATAACATAATATCATACAATTCATAAAATTAGTCACACAACAAAGAGGCTTCCGATCCCTGACAAGGACGGAATTACACTCGATGGAATTAAACATACATTTTCTTAAAATTAACGCTTGTTCAACATCATGCACCTAAACATCTCTTTTCCATAACCTTTGAATGAACTAAAAGCATGATGTCTAAACATATTCATAAATTTCATTAAAAGACCTTTCTAACGCTTCCGACCGGGATCCGTTTCGAGTTATAAAACTCAAGTTATGATCGAAACAATGAAAGTCATTTTTCAGTCAGTGAGCAATCGATTTGCACCTGAAGCAGAGTCAAAAAAACGTATTTTCCTGCATAAAACCAGTTCTAAAGCATTCTAATACATTCCTAAGGTTCCCCAATGATCCAAATTCGAATCCCATCATGTATCATCATTCTATGACATACAATTGCATCAAAGAACACATACTTCATCAGTAAAACAAACATGCAATGATTTATATCACATAAAACCCCATTTTCCCCCAAACTCTCAATTCCCCATAAAACCACAAGTATCTAACTAGAGACTCACCTTACATAATTGGAGGTTAGAATAAGGTTAATGTAGCAACCGAACCATTCTCATGACCAAATTTCCATCTTCTCCTTCATGGAACCCGTAATCCCTTTTTCTCCATTTCCAGCAAGATTATCCAAACTTCAAACGCGATTTTCTCCTTCAATAAGACAACTATGAAGACGAATCAATATATCAAATAGAAGGGAATTTTGTGAGCTTTTCAAAAAAGTCTGGAATTACCTGAATCGGGAGCTACGAGCTGGAAGTTATGGCTTCCGATCCCTGACACAGACGGAACTACGCTCGGGGGAATTAAACATACATTTTCTTAAATTCCATTAATGCTTATTCAACGGACGTAAGCGTCGGCGTGCTTGGTATGGTGGTGTTGTGGTGCCATGTAGGCAATACCACTATGTAGTCTTAACTCACCTCTAATGGTGCCATATAGGCAAGACCATTAGGCTTTCACCCGGTGGACTTGTGCGTTAAGAAGACGTTTCGTATTTGCGTAATTCATCTGCGTATGGATGATCGACGTGGTTGTGACGCCATATAGGCGAATGTCACTTCGGGTACTCGTCGCGGATAAAATCTCACTTAGGGATGATCCGACTCATCAGGCGATGGACTTATACGAGTCTCTTGACACTATGCATCGACGTAATTCATCGAGGGTGTGATTTTGTGTAATCTGATAGAAGGTAGGACTTACTTTTGGATTCCTCGTACACGGGTACGGGTTTGTATAATATGTTTGTCGACTGTGCGTTTACCCCATTGGTTAGTTATGGGACTTCCAATGGTGGTGTTTCCCTTGTTTGTACTTGCACTGTGACGTGAGATGTAACCCCGGGTTCTAGGTGAATCCGTTTATTATGCATGTGCCATGTAGAACCGAGTAAATCCTTAAGATAGGGAGGCTCACAATTCCCAAATCCCAAATAGTTTTCGTAAAAATATCAATTTCCCCTCAAGTCTCTAACTAAGAGACTCACCTTGCATCTAAGGAGGTTGGGAAGGTGCTAATTCTGCCATAGAGCTCCACCCTTGACCAAGATTCTACCTCCAACACCATGAAATTCGTAACACTCTTCTTCATCATATATAAAGCAAGAGGTGGAGGGCAATAGAGGAATTAGTGAGGACTTTAGATAAGGATCAAGGACAAATTGTGAGCTGTGAATTTGAATGGGGTAGTGTAAATTAGGTAGTGGAGTTGTATTGATGTTGTATTGTTGGTGTATTTTTCTGCAGTATTGGAACGGTGAGTGAAGCAGAGGGATGTTGTCCTTTTTGATTGTGGTCTCACTGTTTTTTGAACTCTCTTGTGCAATTTGTATGGCAAAGGATGGTGGAATGTGTTTGCAGGTTGTACGAATTTTGTGGAGGTAAGGGTGAAGCGTGAGAAGAAAAATCAAATAGCAACATCAATATTTATTTTATTTGTAACTGGTAAAGTACTTTTTAAAAAAATAAAAACTAATATATTTTTTGTCTTATTATAGGAATGAAAAAATGTAAATAAATTCTTAGTATCCAAATCTATTATATAACAAAAACAAAAAATACTAATTTTAATTAATAGTAATGAATCAAATCAATAAAAAGTGTAATTGCAATATTTTAATAATAACTTAAATTCTTTATTAATAAATATGACTTCAAAATAGATAAATGTAATTAGAAAAATGCAAATTTATTTCAATTGCTTAAATATTACTAAAAAAAACACAAATAAAATAAAAAGGATGCAAATATAATTAAAATGACTTTGATGCAAAGAAGAATTGATTTAATTGTTAAGTTAATTGTGTACTATGTAAAATGCAACATGGAAAGTAGAAAATTAATTTGGATGTAAATGAATTAGATGAAAGATTAAAAAAGAAAAAATTAGGGCAAAATTTAGGGTGTGACACATGAATTCTGATGACTTAGTTATATTATGGATTCATTATTTTTTTCATCCAATGATTATAGTATGGGATGTAATCATTGATAGTATCTGGGAATAAGAATTAATCCGCACATGATTTGTTTTAAAGCATGAGATTCAAATATGTGTTATGATTATGACCAGTGTGCATGTATGATTTTAATGTTTAAAGAAATATCATGTGACGCCCTCTTGTTATGCATTTTATTTACTTTGATTGTTTAATAAATAATGGGAAATTAGAAGGGGGCATTACATTATGGTATCAGAGCAATGGTCGGTCAGATTTGGCCAAGTTATTAATTGATTTAACTCATGTTGTATTTGATTTGTGTATTTGACATGATCAATGTTATTTTCTGTTGTTGGATGTCTTAGGAAGATTGCAGGATGGTTGCAGGAAGGAATGATGATGCTATTGCTGAGGCTTTGAGATTTTTGGCTGGATCTCTTGGGCAGATTCCACAGGCGAATGCTGGACACCGAGTTGAGGAAGATGAGTTTTGTGCTTTGGGTAAGTTTCAAAGGAACAATCCTCCTATCTTTGAGGGTGAGCATGAACCTAACAAAGCTCAAGCATGGTTGAATTCGATTGAGAAAAGCTTCAGAGTTATGAATTGTACTATTGCGCAGAAGGTGCAGTTTGGTACTCATATGCTGAAAAAGGAAGCTGAAGATTGGTGGATCAACGCTATTCAGAGATTTCATGAGGAAGGTGTTGAAGTTTCTTGGGCTCTTTTCTGTGATGCATTTTTGGAGAACTATTTTCCAGAATATTTTCGTGGAAAGAAAGAGGTGGAATTTCTTGAGTTGAAGCAACGTAATGGAACCGTGGCTGAGTATGCTGCAAGATTTCAAGAGTTGATTAAGTATTTTCCTCATTACAATACTATGAATGCTGAGAGATCTAAGTGTCTGAAGTTTGTGAATGGTTTGAGACCTGATATCAAGAAGGCTATTGGATACCAACAGATTACTCGTTTAGCTGAGTTGGTGAACAAGAGTACGATTTATGATGAGGATAGTTGTAACGCCCTATTTTATTAATATTATATTATATTAATATTTTCGAATTACCGACCGATAGTTATATTGCGACGAGAATGTTTATGTTAATTAATCTATCTATTAATATATTTGGCGACGTTTTGGCGACGTTTCGTTAGGATCCGATATTTAATCCCCCGGAGTTATTGGAATGAATGGAATTAATAATATTGGTGGATATTATTAGTGTGTTAATTTATAAGAATAGATGGGGGTGTGAGGATTAATTGATGAGAATTGGGTTTTCACCCTTGTTGCTAGTAAGATTTGCATATAAACTATTTCTCCTCATTTTCCTTCCATCCAAATACCAAAACCAAACATAGAACTTAGAAGCTAGTAAGAAAACAAGTTATAAAAACCATTTTCCTTTCCTTTTCTTCCCATTTGGAAAACAAGCCAAACTTGGCCTTAGAGAGAAGAAGAAAGGGTTTTAGAAAGAAGAAGAAGAAGAAGAAGAAGAAGAAGAAGAAGGAGAGAAGAAGAACAAGAGAGCAAGAGAGGAAGCTTGAGGTTGGGCTTGGTAGCATCACCATGGATCATCTCCAAGCTAGAGGTAAGGGGTTTGATTTTCCTTTCCATATAGTTAGGGTTTGATAAATATGTTGTGGATTTAGGAAAAATTGGTATTTTGATTCATGGGGTTTATAGTTTATCATTGTTTTGGTGTTTTGTTGTTGTTGTTGAACTTCTCAATTGATGGTAGAAATATGTTTTGATGTTGTAATGGAGGTATATATGTTGTGTTGATGATAAGAGATGGTGAGTTAGTGATAAGAGATGTTGGGTGGTTATAGTTTGAATTGGGAGAAAAATTGATAGATTGATTTTATGAGTTTTGTTGGTTGATTGTTGGAATGGTTTAGAAGAGTTGGATTAGGAGTATGGTTTGTGGATGTATTAGGTGCTAGCTTGTAGAATTAAGAGTATTGAAATGGGAAAGAAAACCATGATAGAAGAATGAGAAAAAATCAAAAAGATGAAGTTTTCCCTCTAGAAGAGAAATTTTGGTGAGTGCAGGCCGCGCGACACTGGCAGTGTCGTACAACACGGGTGCCCGTGTTGTGTCTCTGTCTTGGGTGATTTTCTGATGTCCTTGCAACACTGACAGTGTTGTGCAACACGGGTGCCCGTGTTGCAGCTCCTGTAGCCTCCCAAATTCTGAATTTTTCTTACTTTCTTTTAGAACCCGATTGTGTTCCGATTTTCCAATTTCGGTAAATTCGATGACGGAGCAAGTTGCTCCGAATTCAACGAAAAATTGACGTGCTAGCTAAGTTTGACGTGTAGAACTTAGTGGTGAGGTTAGTTTTTAGAAGTTGCGAGCTTCGCGAGATGACCCAAAATAGGTTAATTACGGTTCAATGGAATCGGATTTCGTTTCAGTGGATTTAGGACATGTATGGACGATCCGATGGCGATGTTGACGATTAGGAGTAATGCCGGTTATTAGAGATGACTTTTGCGGCGATGATAGG
This sequence comes from Vicia sativa, assembly GCA_021764765.1. Taxonomy (NCBI): domain Eukaryota; kingdom Viridiplantae; phylum Streptophyta; class Magnoliopsida; order Fabales; family Fabaceae; genus Vicia; species Vicia sativa. Next base: position 183,334,857 of record CM038796.1, on the reverse strand, counting down.
TGTTTGACTATCTTTCCGTATGTAGAATTTAGTGAGCAAATAGATAATGAGATTGGGTGATTAAACATAATCTTTGCGACGACGTATTAGTTAGTAAATACTTGTTGATTATGCGATGCGAAGTTATATGTCTTTGTACATGATAATGTGATGATTATATTAATGTTGTTGATAAATGCTTTCAATTTGTGAATGCATGACTTTTGATGAATTTATTAGTGATGTTTGCATAATACAATTATGATGCGATGATATATTTATCTTGTTTTGGATAAATTATGGCGATGTGGGCTTTATGCCAATTTGAATGAGCGATGATGTTGTTTTTGTGTTGTGTTGTTTTATTGTCGAGTCACATACATTTCATAAGCGAAGAGGGCCTTTATGCCAAGCGATGATGGCTTTATGCCAAGCGATGATGGCTTTTATGCCGAGCGAAGATCGGCTTTATGCCAAGTGTCCCTAATTACGGACAAAGCGATGGGTACCACATGCATAACATAGTCGTGTCTCATGGAGTCGGTTTGTTTATGTTTGAGTTGTTTAACGTTGGGTTTTTGTTGATTGATGGATGATATTGAATTGCGATGATATATGATATGATAATGTTTGTGATGATGTTGTGATGATGTTGTGATGATGGGCTTTATGCCAAAAGTGATGATGGGCTTTATACCAAAAGCGAAGATGGGCTTTATGCCAAAAGCGAAGATGGGCTTTATGCCAAAAGCGAAGATGAGCTTTATGCCAAAAGCTAAGATGGGCTTTAGCCAATTTGTGATGATTTGTTTGTGTTGCTTATATTATTAGCATTATTTAATGTGGTTGGTTGATGTTGTTGTTTAAGACTGTCGTGTTAATTAGTGATGTATTAGCTCGTGACGATTTCGTGGTGATGGAAGTTTAAGTGTTGTTGTGACGTTTATGCCGATGAGGTTAGGGTGATAAAGTGTAGATTATACACAATAGGATGACTAGTGAAGTAAGTGAGTTTTGATTATGTGTTGGAATTGCACTTATTAATCTATACCCTTTATAATTCCGACACTATATATATATATTTTATCATGCCTTTAATTATATGTTTTGGAGTATATCACCCTTTACTTGTTTCGCCGTTACCTATATATTGGTAACGTGCAGGTTATGAAGATGGAGTTTTTAGCTGCTGTTAGTCGTGTCAGTGTCGCTCTGATACGTAGCACTCGGGGGGAATATTTATGTTGTCATTGTTGTTGTTCTTTTGTTGCTTTCCTTTTGTAAAGAAGAATCATACTTTATGAAAATATGATTGGTTAAGGAAGTTTAATAAAGAAGATGTTTTGATTTTTATGAATCAATTTATGTTTTCCAGCGATGCTATGTATCCGAAATTTATAATTTAAAGTAAATTGTTTAAGGTGATTTGGTTTGATGATGTGACGCCTCAGTATTTACTGTATGAAATTTTAAATTACTCTGATTTTTGTATATAAAACCTTGGGTAGATTTGGGGTGTTACAATAGTAGGGACAGTGCTTCTTACTACAAGAATGTGAATGATAGGAAGGGAAAAGGTCAATTCTGTGGGAAACCTTATGAGGATAACTCGTGGGCATCGAGGACCACATCTAACCCGGAGAAAGCGTTCTTTGTAGCCTTTGAAATTTAAGGTGAGAGCTTAAAGAAAGCTTCTCCTCGGAACGCCACTTATTGCCACCCAGCTTCCGCTGTCCACGTTCTTCACCTCAAAATAGGAGAAAAATAATCATATGGTGGGAGTTATACACAAAGCCTCACAGATTACCTCGAAGGCTTTTATAAAACCCCAGCTATTTGAGCGAAGTTAGGATAGGGCCACGTTCACCATCCTGAGTATGTCTGATTCAAAGTCGGTGAAAGGAAAGTGTATGTTAATATCTTTCAACATCCCGAAATAGAAATAAAACCACTCAGGGTCTACCCCTTTTGGCCAAGACATGCAAACACACTATCCAGGCACACAAGCTTCAAGAATCACATCATCCTCATTTCCAGTCGAGGATATGTTTCATAGAGAGCGAAGTGTGGCGATTCCTACTTCATTCACGGCACTGTGTTTGAAACCTAGAACTTCTCCGCTAAACGGTTTGTTTGTTTCCATCAGGAGCTCCACTGAACCTGAAGAGTCAGAGTTATAATCACTTTCAGAGGTTAGAACATCATAGTTAATCTTGTTCATGACCCTCTCCAGTTCCTCTACTCCTAAAGCATCCCTTATTTGTTGCATGCATTCCTCCCACAAAGCCCTACCCTCATCGCTATTCAGGTGTTTCCTATTCCCTAAATCGTCACACTCTCTAATAACAACCATCTCTCAAAAATAAATTATGAAGAAATAAGTAGGGGAAAGGGAATGAATACCTGGTAAATAGCGATTGATTGAAAAGTTGTGAGAAACGGGTTTTGAGCGAATAGGCGGCGGCAAGAGAGGTTTTGTAGAAAGGAATAGAAAAGGAAATATTTTTGAAAGAGGAAAGAGACGTTATAAAAAGAAAAGGGTAACGTATTTTAAATTTAAAATCCACTGCCATAATCATTATGCCTAAAAAGTTGTAGGTGACTGTTGAGCGGACTAGGGCGTGGAACACACGCGTGGTGACTCATCAAAAACCGACGTATACCTCAACCAGGATTCATGTTCTTTCTGTCGGCCATAACACTTCAAGGCATGAAGTCATATGCTCGGAGGGATTTATGATCGTCCATAAAATCCACTGGCAGAGGAATGTAGCCGGCTAAGCATAAAACAAAGGTCATCACCAAAGTAGTAGCCCCGGGCTATGAAGCTAGAGGGGCCGATGATTAAAAGACATCAGGAGACGAAGAGACTGATGTCGGGAACTCTCCCCGGACCTAGGAGTTACAGTCAGCCCGACAATTACGAGGCCGTTATGAAGAGACCGACTCTTCAGGGGTGTAACCGTCACTCTAAGACCTGGCGGCGCACGTTATACTTCTGGCCATCATTGGCAGCGGCGAACATTATAAGTCTTAAAGGCAACCCCAGTTACATAACTGGAAAAACCACAGACGTTACAGACGAAAATCAATGAGGATCAAACACCTCTATAAAAAGGGCTCCCGAATAAGACACATAATTTGGAGCACAAGTTACCTTACTTGTAGCTCTAAATTCCTAAACTTACTTTATATTTTTTTAAGTATATATATATATATATATATATATATATATATATATATATATATATATATATATATATATATATATATATATATTATTTTTAAATATTTGACATATTTTTATATTAATTTAATATAAAAACAAATTAGATTTTGTCGAGATCAAATAATATTATTGAATCTAAAAATAAATAAGGTCGATAATTTGAGTAAATCAACCAAAATAACATGTGACATGTGTTAAATTAACTCGTTAAAATCGATTTGAAAAAGACAAAAATAGTCTAATTTATTCAAGTACAATTTGAACATACTATCACTTTTGAGCTTGAATCGCTCAATCCAACCAGTTAATCACTTACTATAAAATTATTTTTAAAAAAAATATAAACAAGTGGACCCATAATGTTATATGTGATAAATTATTAAGATTTCTTTGTGTACTATATATAATTAAAAAAAGACCTTACGAAATTTTAAAAATGTTTTTAATTTCTTTAAATATATTTACGATCAAACCTACAGCTATATTTTATTCATTTTTTATTTACGTATCAATTTTACTTACTAAAATGATTTAAATAAACAAATTTTGTTCTTTTGTAAATTTTTGGACCATTTATTTATTTTAATGACAATATTACAGTTAAAATAATAGCATCGCTTTAATTTATAAAATACTCTTAAAATAGATATTTTTGCAAATGATAGATCTTGTAGTCAGTGTTTTTATTTTTTATTTTTTAAAATGGTTTTTATATTGAAATATATGTTTTGCTTTTTCCTAAAATACTATTATTCCAATTGTGTTTGTATATGATAATTAAAACCACATATAATTTGCTCGTCTAAATCATTAAATACCAAAAATATATTTTTGGAGGCATTCAGAAATATTTATTGAAATTTAACCGTAAGAATGAGACGAAATATAAAAATAAATGATAAATGATTGAGATGTATCTCAAAATTCTTTTTTAGTATTCGAAAATAATTTTGGAATTTTACGAATTACCTAACAAAAAAATCAACCGACCCAACGTAATGACGGATGCATATATACTAACGAAACAAAAAAACAAACAAAACCATCACCCAATCTCCTATAGTGGTTTAAATTAAACGGCCAAAATCGTTAAAAACCCAAAACACTACTAATAAAAAATTCTGAAAAACAATCACGTTTCACGAACGACAAGAAACAACAAGATCCAATGTTGTTATGTCTATTCTTTCAGAAGTAAACGAACGGCACAGTAATCTCAAAACGTCGTTTTGAACCCTTAAAATTAAACACAGCACGCTGTTTGGCGCAACGTTAAATCTAACCCACATTTCAAATTCCATTCCGCGTAATAAAATCTTCATCCAAACAGATCCTAATCATCCTCATTCAGATCTCGCCGTTGGCGCGGAATCTGAAGGTTGAGGTAGATTGCACCGCCGTTGAAAATGGATCAGTTGTCGGCGATCAGCGAGGATCTGGCGGAGATCGACGGACGCGTCGCCGACAATTTCCGCGCTCTATCGTAAGGATCTGAATTCCTCCGTCCTTTTTTTGTTGTCTCAGATTGATTTTTTCTCTGTTTCGATTTTTTAATCGTTTTTTTTGCAGAAATGGATTTCAGAAACTGGAGAAGATTAAGGATTCGAGTAGGCAGAGCAGGCAATTGGAAGAGCTCACGGAGAAAATGCGAGAGAGTAAAGGGTACTTTTCGTCTTTCCTTTGTGATTCATGTGTCTGGTTTTTATGTTGCTTGATGAAAAATGTGACAATGTGAGCTTCATGCTGTTCATTTTATTGGTTAGAGTTGATTGTTGTTTGCGATTTTCAGATCTGTGATGAGAATGTGTTAAAAAGTATGAACCAGAAATCTGAGTGCATTTTGATAGTTGCGTGTTTGGTTATGAGGGGACATAAATTGATTAGATGAAATTGATTTTGACTGAAAGTGAGTTGAATGAAAAATAATTCATGTTTTGATCTTCTAAAAGTGATTGATGTTAACAAAAATAAAAGTCAACTTTAGGGGAAAAATCTCGAAATTCTAGCTTACCGTCTAGTTTATATGTTGTTGGATCTGTTTTTTCAGGCTTATTAAAGAGTTCGATAAAGAAGTCAAAGTTTTGGAATCTAGATTTGACAGAGAAACTGCCAAATATTTGAATGAGAAAAAGCAGTCAATGGTAAGATGTTTAGGTTTATGGCTGTCTGTAACTTCTAATGGCATTCAATTTGTTATTAACAAGAATTTGCATTTTTGTTGCAGATCAAAGAGTTAAATTCATATGTTGCTTTGAAGAAACAGTAAGTGAGAACATCCTTTTGCTTCCTTAGAATGTATCATTCTGTTCTTGCTTGAGTGTAATGCGTAACTTGATAGCATCAACAAATATGTGCCTGTGTTTTATTGCAATGCAGATATGCTTCAAATATTGAGAATAAGCGAATTGAACTCTTTGAGGGGCCCAATGAAGGTTACACAGAAGAAAATGTCTTGCTAGCTTCCTGTAAGTATCCGGGCTTCTTCGTATCGGTTATGCTAATATTCATGCATCACAACTTGTTTCCAGTGGTCAAATGAAGTCCATGATCATTTTATTTTAACAGGCGTAACATTATTGATTGAACACACTTTATGTTTAGTCAACATATACATTTGCCAGTTCCTCGGTTTTTAGACAAGGCCTGTACTTTTGCTACCTTCTTTCTTATGTTTGATTTATAGGACTTGCAGTTGCATTTCTTTTGCATTTGTACCGTGATATCCCCTAAGTTAAGCAAATATTCATGCATTATAGAAGGAAGCATAGATAGAAAATGTGACTGTATGAGTGGAGGAATTCTTGATCGTTTCAGTGAAAGTGAGAGACCAGAAAAATTATCATACTTCTGTATTATTTCATATTGGAAGATGGTCTAGATGTGCTTTGACATGTTACATTACTTGAAATTCAACATGCATGCTTCTTAGTCTAAGCTCCTTTCTATGATCTTCATCCTTTTACGATATCATTTTTTATTTTGTAAAAAGGCTTCAACCTGTAGCATAAGTTGAAAAAGTAAAATTGTCTAAAAAATATTGTCTGTTTCCACTATTGTCTAATGGGGCTGTTTTGTTTCTGCTTCTTCTGTCTATTAAAAGCACTTGTAAATTTTTGGCTGTTGACCTTTAAAAGTCGGAAGTAGTTTTAAATGAAATAAATACAAGCTGTTGTGGTTTTCACTTCTTGACCAAATAAGATTCAATCTGTTTACCACTTTGGTTGATTTGGAACATTTATGATGAATTACAGCAATGTCAAATGAACAGCTAATGGATCAAGGGAATCGGATGATGGATGACACGGATCAAGCCATTGAGAGGGGAAAAAGGGTTGGTTTATACCTTGAATATCACTATACTTTTCTTCCAAATACATAGACTGCTACTGATTTTATAATTTGCTATAGTATTTTATTTGTCCTAGAGTGGAATGGCTCGCACATTATAATAGAAGTTGGTTAAGTAAATATATGGTTTTTAGAACAAAATTTGATTGTTGGTGGTGATGAGTCCGGCCTTAATTGAATATAAGTATATCGGTCTTTCTTTTTTGTCAAACTGTTGTCTTAGTTGTGCATTATTGTTTGCGTTGTTTATTGTTTATTTACCACATTCTCGTCATTTTACTTCCATAAATATCTTATGACAATTTACCCATCTCTTTCACAGCATGTTCCTCACTTAAATTAATGAATAGATTAAAGTTTGTTGTGTTGATATTAATCTAAGATTCATAATATATATGAATTTCTAAATTTGGTAAGATCTTACGATCCGTGTTACGATTCCCCGATTCACGATCTTGTTACCCCTATCCGATCTTGCGTAGGATCTCGAGTCTGACTACCTTGCTAAGATTATGCTCCTGAAACATCACCTTCCCAACCTCTTTTTATTCATGTACAAGCTTAATTATACATTTTCACATCACCTTCTCTGTGTGCGTGTATATTTAATTCACCTTTACCCACAATTGAACTCCATGTCCCCTCTTATCTGGAAGTTTGATGGACAGAGGGGGAAATTGTGAAAGAGAACTAGAAAATACTAAACAATCTTTGATTTGAATATCTGGATATACAAATTCTGTTGCCTACCTCCTTTGGACAAAGAAGGGAACTTTTCTAACAGAAAGTTTATTTCCATGAACCCTTCTGCTTGAATAGATTGTTCAAGACACGGTTAATGTTGGTACTGAGACTGCAGCAGCTCTTAAGGCTCAGGTATGAATCTTATGCATAAACAGCTCTCTAGAAGTAATCCAAGTTTTTATTTATTTTGAATTTGACATGGGAACTAAAGGCTGTAATAATCTCTTCTTGTTTAGACGGAACAAATGAGCAGAGTTGTGAATGAGCTGGATTCTATCCATTTCTCTATAAAGAAAGCATCTAAGTTGGTCAAGGAAATCGGTAGGCAGGTCAATCTCTACAGAATCCAGACATTTTTTTCAGTATAGTTCCTAACTTTATAAATCATTCATTGATTAACTTGCTGACATTTTTGTAATAGGTTGCTACTGACAAGTGTATTATGGCATTGCTTTTCCTCATTGTCATTGGAGTAATTGCTATCATTATTGTAAAGGTAAGAGAAGTTTACTTTCTAACTTTTGGTTCAATTTAGCAAAATCCTCTATTGTTTTGTTTCAAGGTGAATTTACTGGTGCCTCAACACCTAGTTTACTTACTGGTGCCTAAACGCCTTGTTTCCTTTATGTTATCAGCATCTTGGTTTCATTTTACCTTGAAGTTATCTCTGTTACTTTCTTGCCTAACTATATTCAAGAAGTTATCACTACCTTGGTGCTTATTTTTACTGATAAACCTTATGTCTCAAATTTTCAGCTAGTTCATCCCGGTAACAAAGACATTCGCGACATTCCAGGATTAGCTCCTCCTGTCATGAACAACAGAAGACTGCTTTGGAATCACAGTTGAGGGTTTAAAGTGAATGTTTTGATGAACTTAGACTAGTGACAAATGCTTTGGGGACACACAAGGATTAAATGAACATTGTGATGACCTCGTCAAATTGATTTTTTGTGACGGGGTCTTTGTTTTGTTGGCGATGATGACAATGGATGCAAGCTGTTGTTCGAATCCATGTCGCCAATAGTTGTGTTGTTAGATAATAGTGGATTGGTTAGTTGACCATGATAGAACATTGATCTAAGCATGTATGTACCTTTGATTATTTTTCTTGAACTGCCCAATTTTTACCATACTGATTTTATCAGTGAGTCAAAGGGAAAGCTAAACAAATTAGCCTCTGGGACTGTTTGTTGATTGTATTGTTATCAAATATTGTAATATCGGGAGACTTTATATTTCTCTGTATTATAGTCCTTAAAAAAATTACTTTATATCGTAAGTATTATCAATTATAGCATAATTCTATTATTTATTTATGCTTAGTCTTTGCAAAAATATTTTAGGTTTGGCCTTTATTTGTAACCAAGTTTGAGACATGTTGTAGCTTGTAGACAATCAACGGATATCTATTTTAGTTTGAGTTTTGAAAGTTGACATGTGTTAGTCATCTTTGCTGATCGACATCCTATTATGACGACGTTGGATTTGAGTGGTGCTGCAAGTTGCACAACACGAAGGTATGATCAAAAGATCCAATGACTCAAATTTCATTAACATGTTTTTATGAATCATCAAATATTATTATTTTTTTACTAAAAATATTTGCCTTCAGAAAAAAAAAATTGCCTTTCCTTTGTAAATATACTAAGAAGATTTAAGAATTTTAATTATGAACAACTGTGGAGACTGATGAACTTATTTTTGATAGACCTATTCTTCAGTAGCATTAGTTTTAATTAATAGTTCCTATTTTCTCTTTGTTTAGTTAATAAAAGACCTATTCTTTGGGTCCTTGTAATTCTGTTAGTTAGACTTCTAGTATGTAACGTTCCTTTTTCATTTTGTAAAGGCTATTTAAGCCTAGCTTTTCCTTGAATAAAACAGCAAGTGAATTTATCTCTCAGCAAATATTGAGTCAGTATTTCAGTGTGTGAACACAAGTTTTTAGCAAGTGGTATCAGAGCCTCACCACGAGGCCTGATCTAGAGATTGAGAAAAATGTTGAATGAAGGACAAAACTTGTTGAGTATTCCTAAGTTTGATGGGGATTACGATCACTGGAGTATGCTGATGGAGAATTTACTTCGTTCCAAGGAATGGTGGCATCTCATTGATCCAGGATACGTCGAGTTGGGCGCAGATGCAGTGGAGAATGATGCGGAGAAGAAGGCAAGAGCAGATCTGAAACTGAAAGATTTGAAAGTAAAAAATTATCTATTTGCAGCCATAGATAAGAGCATTCTGAAGACAATCCTGAAGAAAGACACATCTGCACAACTTTGGGAATCGATGAGAAAGAAATATCAAGGAAGTAAGAGGGTACAAAGAGCCCAATTGCAAGCTCTCAGAAGAGAATTTGAAATCCTGGAAATGAAAGAAGGAGAAACTATTGTCGAATATTTCTCCAGAGTCATGACGGTGGCAAACAACATGCGCAACAATGGAGAGGCAATGCAACACATTCAAATTGTGGAGAAAATTCTGCAGACTCTCACTGAGAAGTTCAGTTACATAGTTGTCTCGATAGAGGAATCAAATGACATAAACTGCCTCTCAGTCGATGAACTTCAAAGTTCACTCATTGTCCATGAACAGAAGTTCTGAAGAAGGATCAATGAAGATGAGCAGGTGCTTAAAGTGACTCAAGAGGAGAGAAGCGGAAGAGGAAGAGGCAGAAGCACGTTTGGAGGATATCGAGGACGGGGTCAAGGGAGACCATCACCAGCTTACAAAGCAGCAATAGAGTGCTTCAAGTGTCACAAAAAGGGTCACTTCCAATACGAATGTCCAGATTGGGAAAGAAGGGCCAACTTTGCTGAATTAGAGCAAGAAGATGAGTTGTTACTCATGGCGTACGTTGAAGAAAAGAAAGCAACAAAAGAAGAAATATGGTTCTTGGACTCTGGATGTAGCAATCACATGAGTGAAAATAAGGAGTGGTTTACAGACTTGAATGAGGGCTTCAAGCAAACAGTGAAATTGGGAAATGACAGTCGTATTGCAGTGATGGGAATAGGAAGTGTGCGGTTATATGTAAATGACATCGTTCAGGTAATTACCAATGTTTATTATATTCCTTGAACTAAAGAATAATTTTTTAAGTATTGGGCAGTTACAAGAAAAGGGGCTCACTGTATTGATTCAGAATGGCACCTGCAAGGTGCTTCATCCTAGTAGAGGACTAATCATGCATTCAGATATGAGTGGAAATAGAATGTTCTATTTCTTGGAGAAGATGGTGTCAACTCTACCTAAATGTATGCAAGTTGAAGCTGACGATGAATCACAATTATGGCATTCACGCTTTGGGCATCTCAACTACAAGGGTCTCAGAACTCTTGCATATCGAGGAATGGTTGAAGGGCTGCCTACTGTGAAAACTCCATAGAAGCTGTGCACACATTGTCTCGTAGGGAAGCAACACCGAGATCCCATTCCTAAAAGAAATCTCTGGAGAGCAAGACACAAATTGCAGCTTGTTCACTCAGACATTTGTGGTCCCATTAACCCAATTTCCAATAGCAATAAGAGGTATTTCCTAAGTTTTCTCGATGACTTTACACGTAAAACTTGGATATATTTTTTGAATCAGAAATCAGAAGCATTGGAGGCTTTCTAAGTATTCAAAACATGATCTGAAAAGGAGGCTAGAACAAACATCAAGTGTTTGAGAACGGATAGAGGAGGCGAGTATAACTCAAAGGAGTTTACAGACTTTTGCAGCACTCATGGGATCACTTGACAACTAACGGCAGCATACACTCCCCAATAAAATGGTGTTGCTGAGCGGAAGAATTGGACGATAATGAATATGGTGCGCTCCATGTTGTCTGAGAAACAAATGCCGAAGGAATTCTGGGCTGAAGCGTCAAATTGGTTGATTCATATCCTTAATAGATGTCCAACAACAGCTCTTGAAAACATGACTCCACAAGAAGCATGGACGGGCTGCAAACCAAGAGTGGATCACTTCTGAATATTCGGATGTCTTGCTCATGTACATGTTCCAGATCAGAAAAGAATAAAGCTAGATGACAAAAGTAAAACACACATTTTTCTTGGTGTGAGCAAGGAGTCCAAAGCATACAAACCCTTTGATCATATTACCAATAAAATAACAATTAGTAGAGATGTAAAATTTGAAGAAAATGCATGCTGGAAGTGGGAACAAAGCAAAGGAGAAGTGCAATCAGATGTACTGGATTGGGAAGATAAAAATTCAGATGCTAACAAAGAGTTAGAGTTAGAAGAAGACTTTGATTCTAACAATACACGAACACAATCTTGCAAACAGGACTCCTCCACCACCTCATCAGGTGGAAGCGAACCAAACTCGCCTAAAGGTAGATCTTGAAGAGCTCCTACATGGATGTCAGAATACACAATCGAAGAAGGACTCTCAGAGGAGGAAGAAGAAGCAATGATGATGATAACAGAAGAAGATCCAATCACATACAATGAAGCTGCGAAAGAAAAAATTGGAGAGATGCGATGGCTAAAGAGATTGATTCGATAGAGAAAAATGGCACGTGGGGACTTACAACTTTGCCGAATAGAGTCAAAGTTATTGGAGTTAAATGGGTTTTTAAAACCAAGCTTAACGAGCATGGTAATGTAGATAAGCATAAAGCTAGGTTGGTGGCCAAAGGATATGTGCAACAATATGGGATTGACTACACAGAGATGTTTGCTCCAGTGGCTCGTCTTGATACAATAAGACTTATCCTGGCAACTACAACTCAAAATAAGTGGGAAGTATACCAGTTAGATGTCAATAGTTCATTCCTTCAAGGAGAACTTAAGGAAGAGGTGTATGTACAACAACCTATTGGCTTTGAAAAGAAGGGAGAAGAAGAAAAGGTATATAGGCTAAATAAATCTTTATACGGACTGAAACAGGCTTCGCGAGCATGGTACAGTCGCATAGAATCCTACTTCGTTCGAGAAGGCTTCGAAAGGTGTGCTTCTGAATATACGCTCTTTACAAAAGAAAAGGAGGGAGGTAAAATCCTAATTGTCAGTCTTTACGTTGATGATTTGATTTATACTGGGAATAATAAAGGTATTTGTGAGGAATTTAAGATGTCAATGATGCATGAATTTGACAATTTGGGAAAATGAGCTATGGCATGGTATCAAAGGAATATTCATATGTCAAAGAAAGTATGCGAGAGAAGTGTTGGCTATCGATCCATCATGGTGCACAAGGCTTTCCAAGGATGGAACCAAAATCGACTCAACAATGTTCAAGCAAGTTGTTGGAAGCTTGATGTACTTGAACAAGTTTGTTGGATATATGTCATCTCCAACCGTGGCAAAGAGGATATTAAGATACATCAATGGCACAATTGAAATGGGAATTCTTTACAAAGCATCACGTGGTGGACACGAAAGCACATTAAGATACAAAACTTATTATAAACGAGGTTAAAAGCATAATGTACTTGTGATAACAGTTCAACAATACAATTGTCAAAGCATTTTGTGTTCCATGGCAAGAGTAAACACATAGATGTGAGGTTTCATTTTTTGAGAGACTTGGTGAATGAAGGAACTGTGATATTGAAGTACTGTAACACCCATAATCAAATTGCAGATATTATGACAAAGCCATTGAAGAAAGAACAATTTATCAAGCTACGAGAGATTCTGGGGCTAATGTCTGCAATAGAAGTAAGCTGACTTACTTACAGTATTCAGCTTAAAGGAAGGATTGATGGACTTATTCTTGATAGACCTATTCTTCAGTAACATTAGTTTTAACTAATAGTTCCTATTTTCTCTCTGTTTAGTTAATAAAAGACCTATTCTTCAGGTCTTTATAATTCTGTTAGTTAGGCTTCTAGTATGTAACGTTCCTTTTTCATTTTGTAAAGGCTATTTAAGCCTAGCTTTTCCTTGAATAAAACAGCAAGTGAATTTATCTCTCAGCAAATATTGAGTCAGTATTTCAGTGTGTGAACACAAGTTTTTAACAGAGACAAAATGAAATTTGAATTTCAAAGAGAAGATACAATGTTAAATGTCTATCTGTTTTAGCATCTACACAAGATCTAGAAACAATTATGATTCGACCTAAACATGAAAACTCTTTAAAAGGTTACTAGTATGTTTAGAAACTGCCTTTTCTACTTCATTCACATTCCTCAGTGCTTACCCACCCAAGATCTAGAAACCATCATGGTTCGACCTAAACATGAAAACTCTTTAAAAGGTTACTGGTATGTTTAGAAACCTCTTTTCCACTTCATTCACATTTCTTATTGCCTACCCACCCAAGATCTAGAAACCATCATGGTTTGACCTAAACATGAAAACTCTTTAAAATGTTACTAGTATGTTTGGAACCGCCTTTTCCACTTCATTCACGCTTCTCAATGCTTACCCACTGTGATTTTATTGAATCTAAAGATCTAAGCTTCTAAAAAACGTATATTTTTTAATCTTTTCCACGTGATTTTAAATACTCACTACAACTTTCTAAATATCATGAGCTGTCAAATTAAAAGAAAAAAATCCTAATGTCTGATTGATATGAAGTTGGAACATCTCTTGAAATAATTTATGAAAACTCCAAATATTAAATAAACACAATAATTTAGGAAGTAGGAACATCAAATGAATGTGAATGTTATCTACGTGGAATTATGTGTTTCAAGTATAATTAAGAAATAATCAAAGCTCATAGATAAGCCATATTTGTTTATCCTTGAGGATGTCATGGTTTTGATGATGACAACACATGCTTGTAATAAACTTGAAATCAACCAATGACTTAAGTTAACTCAAGCAGTCAGAGATGCACAAAATAGTTGATCAATTTAAAAAATTAGAGTTTATGATCACCTGTGAGATCTTTACTCTATGATGATTGTAATTGACTTGAAAATATCTTAAGTCTTAAGAAGATTCAAGTGAAATTCGTATATAATTGGTATATCTAGGAAAAAAAAGACTTAAGTTTGAGAGTGTGAAAGCTCGCTTGATCGCAACTATTTAAATGATCACAATATTGTAAAAACACAATGACATTTTTGGAAGCACTATGGATAACATAATCTAAAAACTATTTTGAAGTCTGTTTTTTTCAAATAAAATCACCAAAAATATTTTTGGAACCTGGCTAGATGAATTTGGAACTATCAGACTGATTAGGACAAGCTTTTGAACTATCTAATCGATTATAATAAATGCCTAATCAATTAGGTGATGGTGAATCAAGTCTATAATCGATTATGAAAATGTCTTAATGAAAGATAACGACCCTTTATCAAAACCTTCCCATTTGAGAAACAATAATTGATTATTGCACATACCTAATTGATTAGACAATTTATTTTTCCCATGGATTGTTTCCTAAAATGAACTAATTCTTGGCCTATAAATAGAGACATTCATTTCCATTTCAAACACACCAGAAATGTGATACATCTCACTTCCGTCTCTCTTAGTCTCTCTCTAAATTATTTCTCTTTCTCTCACATATATTTAGCCATAGCATTTTGAGAGCGTTCTAGAGTTTAGTGAGGAAGTTGTTCTAGGCGAGGACATTATTTTAAATTTACCAAGAGTTCTTTTCTCTCTTAAGTAAATTATTCATGTGTAGATAGTAATGTTTTGATTTTGAGCTAAACCTATATAAAATCTCTTATGGGGATTAGTATAAGCCTTTGTTTGACTCATGAGCTTCGTCATTGAAGAAAAGCTCTCCTTTTGGATAGCCAGAGAAAAATATTCACAAAAGTTTAAGATCAACTTGATATTAAATCTCACTTGGTTTTTGAGTTCAACACGTGCAAAAGCTCAGTAGATTTGAGATTAGTCTGGTAAAATAGTTGATAAACCAGATTTCCTTTGGACCGTATAATAAAAAAATAGTTTGAAATTAGTTTGAAAACTAAAAACTTTTTAGTTATGTCCTTAGATAAAAATCAACTCTTTTTATGTTCACAACTGTAAATCATCCAAGGAAATGCGAGACACTTTTGAAATTATATATGGAGTTTTTCAAAGTATTGAACAAGAGCGAATGAATATACAAGGTGAAGAAGAAGGATATTTATTTCATAAATGCTTTTACAAATTTAGAAAAGTTATAAATAATATTAGAAATTTTGTCACTAACAAATATTTAATCATGTAAAAAAAAATTTAATAATTAAGATTTAGAATCAGAAACTTAATCCAATCTTTAAATTGAGAGATATGAATATTTACGACTTTAAGGAAAAACCAAGAAGGAAGAAATCATCGAGAAGTTGCGTGAACTAATTCAAGTTCTAAAGGATGAAGGCATGAGCTCAAGTCTACAAGAATCCTTAGTAACTTCATCAACAAACCCCTCTAGAAGAGAATATGAAGAAGAAGTTTCATATGAGTACCCAACTGTACTTTATGAACCTCAGTGCAAGCCATCACTCAGAAAATCTTCTCAATATATTTGAGCCATGCATGTGCACCATCTGGATCATATCTACCCTTGAACATCGGTGAATTGTTTCTATGGAACTTTCCTAACCCTCGAAACTCATCATCAGCCCCACGATTCTAGTAGTTCTAATGATTCTGAGCCACTGCTTGAGCCAGAAACACCAACGCTTCATCAATTTCATCCTCGTTTCTTCCTCCAACCATATCTATGCATGTAGAAAAACAACATTAGAAGAAACAAAGCATCGATAATATCCACACACTAGTCGACTACCAGGCAACAAACATCATTACAAAAACCTGATCGAACGAACCGACCTTCTCTTATACCATTATGTAACACCCTAAACCCCTAAACTTATATATAAAGGATTAATCGATAATTTAAGGTGTCACTAACGACAACCCTTCAACAAACATAGACATTTAGAAATATGCAACGAAAAAGTAAACAATATACAAACCATATCATTGCATCCCCACCTTCACTAAAGGTAACATCGCAGTGGAATCACATTAAATTAAGTAATAAAACATTACAACTTTAACTTGGTCTTATAAATACTTAACTTTCATAGAATGATTTAAATGAAGTTGTAACATTCAACTCGTAGCAACTTCAAAAATAAATCAATAATAAATAGTATTAAACTTCAACGAAACAAAGTAATAAACTTCAAACATAATAAAAACTCCTTATTCCTGATGTTACATAATAAGAGTTCTAACCCACCAAGAAAGCAATAAATTAATGAAAATAACTCCAAGAGTTGTCTTCCACTTACAACAGCAAATTATAATCCCGATTATCTACAACATATTCATGGTGGGCAACATTAAAGCAAAGGGGGGGGTGAGAATACACTTCTATAATTTAACGATGTAAACAAGCGAAGGTAGGATGTAGCATAACAACAAGTACCCACGTTATTCATAACAATATCAAAACATCAAGTATTCTCATCCAAACAACACATTACTAAATAATTAATCATAAATTCAACACTGATGCAATGTACTCGACAATTGATTGAACATGTATGTGGTACCAGTATGAACATATATGTTTATCTCACTCCTTGATCCACACCATATGATCAAATCCCCTATTGGAATCAAAGTACACCAAAATTTCTACCATCACCATATGTAACGCTTCACTGATTCCCACCGAAACCAACAACTCGCTCTCGATCTCCACCATTAGACCAAAGCACAACAAAACTAAATCGAAGTTTGTACACCATGAATGCATGACTCGACAACATGAACTTAAGCATATGCGCATATGTCCCCTCTTCTAACCATGTACAACACAAATAATATCAATATCATAATCAGAATAGACAACATATCCACAAACAACACCATTTAATCACAACAATTATCACTATAACAATTATAATATGCACATAATCAACTCACAACTCCAGACTCATGCTTGAATAACATCATCATCAGCATCCCTTATCAATTAATTCATAATATTGATTAAAATCATGTTTAATCATCAAGTCGCCTAAATAATACAACATTCAACGATAGCTAATAGTAGGCAAACACCCAACAAAACTCGAAAAATCGAACCGACAAGTTAATTCCATGTAGAGTTGGCAATAAACTGAACCAAATTGAAAATAGTTCAGAACTCAGTTTGATAAGTAAATCGTTGAATTAGGTTCATGAACCTAATAAGCTGAATATGAGAAAAAACTAAGTTTGTTAATTAAATAAGCTGAACTTGAACTATACATAGTTTGACTCGTTAGTTTCATGTGTCAACTCGATCATATATGAAAATGATTATATTGTATTTAAGAGCAGGTTTAGATATTTACTCTAAATCTTAGCCCTATATTTTCTTTTAGTCTAACAATTTTGATTGATAATTTATAATCTCAAGATAGCAAAATATTTCTAAAAGTAATTATAAAAATAAAATCAAAACCATATAAATTATGTAATTTTTAAATTAGTTTATTTTTGAGACAAAGTTAAATTTCAACCTGATAACTTCTATTTTATTTCAAAATTTTTTTTAAAAATAATATTAATTTAAAATGTCAATTATATAAAAAATAGACTTTAAAAATGACTTTTAAGTATGTGAAGCAAGCGAGTTGAATCTAATGAGACGAACCTAACGAGTTAAACTGAGTTGTTCGTGAACTTATAATGAGTCGAGTTTGAGTTTAAAAAGAGTTTGTGTCGAACTCAACCGAGATTTAAATTGGACCAATTCTTAACGAGACGAGCTAAGGCGAGTTTGACTCAACTCGACTCATTTCCAACCCGAATTCCAGCAACAGACCGAATTACGCCCATATTGGCAGCATGACAACCTGATCGTCGCCTGGGTGACAGTCATTACCAACCTCGTTGCCTCCCCTTGAAGACCGACTTGAGAATTAAGCTTAGAGACCTTGACGACCTCCTCGTCACCTTGTTGATGGTCGTCAGATGCAAGACGGCCTCCTCGTCAGATGAGTGATGGTCGTCACCTTGATACAAAATAGGAAAAACCACTCATAATTTGTGTCGAACTCAAATCGAGATTTGAGCTGAACCAATTCTTAACGAGTCGAGTTAAGCTGAGGTTAGTGTGACTTAACTCAACTCATTTCTACTCAAAATTCCAATAACTAAGCGAATTACGTCTATACTGGTAGCATGGCGACCTAGTTGTCGCCTATGTGACGATCTTCACCCAGCTCATCGCCTCCCTCTAACATTCGGCTTGAGAAGTCAAGCTTGGAGACCCTAACGACCTCCTACGGTTGTAAGCTTCATGACGATCTGGTCGTCGAACGAGTGATAGTCGTCGCCCTATACAAAATAGGTAGAATCACTCATAAACTTGACCTCACATATTATAAAATATGAATGGATGAAAAATTATGCAGATGAACAAGGAAACACTTATTTATAAGGAAATTTCACATAAACCAACCATAGAAGACCACATGAATTGAAATCATTATGACTACATTTTACCATGCATAATTATCATGCCTAGGCATCGAGAGAAAGATAATTAATTATGCCCGACTAGAATCCCCAAAGACAACCCTACGAAGACTCGTCACAGAAAATAAGATATCAAGAGTTTAATAACCCAAAATATCCTTGATCTATGTGAGAATTTTCACACAATAAATCAACAAGGGTCGATAACATTAAATGTCATGCAATCTGACAAGGCCGAATAAGGCAACTTGCATTAAGCCGGAAGGATACACCACATCAAGATTGTGAAAATCAAGGATAATTGGACCCTTATCATTAAACCATTCTTTGAAAATTATAAAAGACAAACCCCTAATCTGTCTCACCAAACCAGACTTGGGGGGTTATTGCTCTGACCTATACACAAAGTCCTGAAACAGTCATGGTCTAACCCAAATATGATAACTCATAAAGCCTATAAATTTCTATAGATCACGAGGCATCCAATCAAAAGTAACAAGGATTTTGATGATTGAATGATGCGACACAAAAACGATGAAGTCAGGTTGAGGATGTCACTTTTCGAATTTTGGAACTAAATAAGATTCCAGGACATCAGGAACAAGCATATATATATCTTATAAAAACACCTCATAAAAAAATGATTGAAGAAGGACTACTAGGTCACATAACGAATAATATTATGACAACTTTTTTCCTTTTGGACATATATTTTGCACAAAATGTTATGTCTCCCAAAAACTCTAAGACCTTACTATAAAAAGAAAGCATAACATCAAATCAATATATTTCTCACTATCGACGACCACTAACTTAGACGTCAGAGTGTTTGCATGTATCACCTCTCTGACGCTAAACTAAATTCTAAATACATTAAGAGACATCTTAGAAATCACTCCAGATCTAACTCACCTCTCATCCACTTGATCAACTTCAATCCACGTGAGATTACTAGTTAAAAAAAATATTTTTAAAAAATAATGAAAATAATCTTCTAATATTTTTATTGTTTTTTTTAAAATATATATAATTTATCACTTTTAAAAGTCTAATGTCTCTCTATTAATGAGTAAAATCAACACAAGTTAAAAATATTATTATAAAGTAAATGAGAATTTAGTAATAATAATTACCCATATATTTAATTTTGACTTCAATATTCATTTAACATGTTTAAGCATGTTTTAGTACCAAACAGGCAAACGCTATAGCCTAATTATGGGACCATATGTCTCAAAATTTCAGGTACGGACAACAATTTCTATGTTCCTGAGTCAGGTTTGAAAGGTCTTTATTCTTCTCCTTCTTCTTTCTTTCTCTTCCTCTTCACTTACGTTACGTCCTCAACGCGTTCTCATACTCCTGTCTCCATCTCTTTATCTTCCTCAACTACTTCTTTCTTTCCCTTTCCCATTCCCATTCAATTCAATCCATCACCGTTTCCCACTTTTCTTTCTCTTCTCCATTTTTTCATCTCTCTATCTTAAAACCTCACCCTAAACATTCATCTAACACATTCATGATCACAAAATGAAGTGTTTCTTCTTCAAAGACAAATCCAAATCCGCTCCTGAATTGCAAAACCAATCAAAAAACAAGAAGAATCGCGCAGCAAACTCTACCGGTTCTGTGTCTTCGTCGAAGAGTGTGAAGGATTTGTACAAAGAGAAAGAGCATAGTTTTAGAGTTTTCACTCTTCAAGAACTCAGAGATGCTACCAATGGTTTTAACAGGATGTTCAAGATTGGAGAAGGGGGGTTTGGAAGTGTTTATAAAGGATCGATTTTGCCTCCAAATGGACAAGGTGATCCAGTTCAAGTTGCCATCAAAAGGCTTAACACGCGTGGATTTCAGGTGCTTCTTTTGCTTTTTAGTATCATACTTGATTTCGTTACTGTTCATTACTTCAATTCTGTTGCTCCCACACCAAATTTGGACTCTTGTGAAGTTGATTATACAGTTTTCATGTGCTATTGTTGAAAGTGTTTGATTATACTCCATTCTTGTTGTCATCTTGTGATGGAAATTTTTACCCTTTTGAAATGGACTAGTTATTTGCTGTGCAGCTATGTTATGTTGATCCGGTTGAACATTTCTAAATTGGGAACTAAAATATAACCTTAACAAACTTCAATGTGATAGATCAGCATTTTTAAGGGTTCACAATACTTATTATATCGAATAATTGGCGTTGTTATTACTTTGCCGCTGAATTATTGTCCAAATACTAATAGACATGCATTCTTACAGTTGTTTTGTTTTCTTGTAAAAGGGTCATAAAGAATGGCTTGCAGAAGTTCAGTTTCTCAGCATTGTTAATCACCCAAATTTGGTCAAGCTTTTGGGATATTGCTCTGTAGATGGAGAAAGAGGAATTCAACGGCTGTTGGTGTATGAGTACATGCCAAACAGGAGTTTGGAGAACCATCTTTTCAGTAAAACTTTACCGGTTCTTCCATGGAAAACAAGATTGGAGATCATGCTTGGTGCTGCTCAAGGATTGGCTTATTTACATGAAGGATTGGAGATACAGGTACCTCCAAGAGATGGAATTTGTTTGTTTCCTTGATATTTTCCAATAACAACTTAACATTCACGTCATTGTCTCTCTTATTTGGACCGCTTTTCATAACAACGCGGATTTTGAAAATTTATTGTCACAAATGTTAGTAGAATACGCCAAAAGTTTTTGTGTATATTATCCGGATGATTGTGACGGTTCTGGTTGCAAATTGTGTAAATGAATAACTACTTTGGTTGATAATCTTTTTATGTTTTTGCTTTGAAGGTGATCTACCGAGATTTCAAATCTTCAAATGTTCTATTGGACGAGGATTTCGACCCGAAGCTCTCAGATTTTGGTCTTGCAAGGGAAGGGCCACAAGGGGATCAGACTCATGTATCTACTGCGGTAGGTTTATATATGTTGAACATGATTTTATCAAATGCTAAACTAACAACACACATCACCTTCATATTCAAAAGTGCTTAAATTGTAGGAACTTGTGCATATAGTATATCATTAAGCACCATTCCCAAATGTTACTTCATGATTTATGGCCAATTTGGATTGACTTATTTGAGCTTATGTATGGGTGTACTTGTGACTGTTTGAGAGAACTTAAGAGAAACAATTTATACCATATTTATAAGTTGTTCTTAACTTATTTTTGTAAGTTTTTCAGGATAGTTTATGAAAACAATTTGACCTTATTTTATCTTTTGTGATAAAAATAGTTTATACAGAAGTACTTATATAGTATAAATGTTTTTGCTATAAACACTTAATCATAAGCATTTACACAATTACACATGAATTGAATCCATAATCTTGTGTTATCAGGTAGTAGGGACACAAGGATATGCTGCGCCAGAGTATATCGAAACAGGTCATCTCAAAGTCCAGAGTGACATGTGGAGTTTCGGAGTCGTACTCTACGAGATCCTCACAGGAAGAAGATCATTGGAAAGGAATCGTCCGACAGCTGAACAAAAGCTATTAGATTGGGTAAAACAGTATCCTGCCGACAGTAACAGATTCAACATGATAATGGACCCACGTCTCAGGAACCAATATCCGAATGCCGCAGCGCGTAAAATAGCAAAGTTGGCCGATAGTTGCTTGAAGAAGAATCCAGAAGACAGACCTTCTATGAGTCAGATAGTGGAAGGGTTGAAACAAGCATTGCAATATTCAGAAATGTCAAATACTACTCACGATAATGCCGAATCTTCTCGGTCAAAATTGGTTCGGAAAGGTCAATAGAATTTCATATTTTTTAATTTTGTATAGGACCAGAGTACTTGTCAGTTAAACATGAGTTGAATTAGAAGTATTCGGGTCAATCTTGGAAGTGAGGGTGGTTTTACTTTTCAGCGGTTTGAGCTTTCTTGCATGTTTGGCCTAGCTCAACAAAATTATGTTTTTACCTATACTTTGCAACCATTGGCTTTTAATATTTTTTGATGTAGAGCTTCATTGTTATCTCATAGAATCATTTAGAAGAATTAAAAAAGTCTAAATGGTGCGATGATTTTGAAGAATATTGTTTTATTTTTGTTCAAAAAGTTTAGCGATTGAGGATTTCGAACATATGTATTTACGTTTGATGTTTGTCAAACTAACAAATAATCTAGTTTAATAGAAGTTGAAGAATATTGTTTGAGTTACCAATTTTATGATTAGAAAATTAGAGGCGTAACCAATGGTGTCATGTTTAAGAGGCATACACACTGCTTACCAATTTTGACTAGAATGATTAAAATATGATTGATCTAAATTGTTGTGGAAAATTGAAATGAAGTGGTAAATGTCAAATAATAATTTCTTGTTGAAACATTAAACTTTTTCAACCAGGCGAGTATGATGATGCATGGTGCCAACGTCATCCAGAATTTAGGGTTAATAATGTAAAAAAACGGCATCATCATTATATTGGGTCACGGATGAGAAACATTGATTGAACTAGTAGCTGGCAGTTGGCATTGGACACTTTAACGTGACATTGATTCACATATTTTTGTACTATAATAAGTGCTCATTTTATATTAGTTATTCATGTTTGTCTAATGTATCTCCAGAGTCCATATCCAACCGTTCAAAACAATTTCATTTTTTTTTCTTTCAAATTTTAAAACTAATTAGTTTTCTTAAAAGAGTTAGTATGCGAGAAAGTGTTAAGTGTCGATATAATTGATTTTAATAAAATTGAGTTTGATAAAATTAATTTTAATAAAATTTAATTTAAAGTAATTGATTTATGTTCGAATACATTATGGAAAAAGTGAGTTGAACAATAAACCTCAGTGTACAAATCACACTTGAACTCATAAACTACAAATTCTAACTCAAAGTAAAATAAATTTTGGAAGCAGAACTAATTCTGAAATTTTTATGGGGTGTATTCGGAGATATATCTCCGAAAACACCACTGAACTCATTTACTACGCGTTTTTCATTAAGCTAGTTTATTTAACCATTCAATGGTATTTTCGGAGATGCATCTCCGAAAATGTCAAGCAGGAAATTGAATATATCACCACCTTATATGATCATCCTCCTTCACTCTATACCACCTCCATAATCCAAAATCCTTAAAAAATTCTTTCTTGATCAACTTTTTTATTCAAAATCGTCATTATTGTGTTTTATCACATCGAATGGAGAAAAAAAATGCAATTTAAGGTAAATATACATTATGTTTAGATGTGCATCTCCGAAATCATCTTTTCATGTTTTGGATGTGCCTATCCAGATTTTTCTGTTACTGTGAGTTTTTTTAAATCGTTTTCTATTTTGGTTTGTATTAAATATGATACACCCGACTATGTTTTTCAAAGTTGTTGTAAGTAATAATGTAAAATCGGATGAATTGAATGATGTTGTTGAACCGAATGAGGTTAATAATGATGTTAAACCAGATGAGGTGAAGGATGATGCTAGATTGTTTGTTGTCTAGATAATTGTTGGTCAACATATTAGAAATGAACAATTGTTTACTTCTCATGAACATATGGTTCAATGAGTTTGTATGGAGGCTAGAAAATTGGGGTTTGACATTGTAACATGAAGGTCTGACAATGGTTCTAATAGAAGGCAAGCCATTGCAACCATGATATGCAAGAATAATGGCACGTACGTTCCACCAATTCATAAGTTGAAACGTGATGACACCAAATCGTGAAAATGTGAGTGCCCATTGAAATTGCACGAATACTGCAAGGTGAATGATACATGGAAATTTAATGTCGTTTTTGGTTTACATAATCATGACTTGCAACCCAAGCTAGCTGGTCATCGCATTGTACGACGTCTTAAACTGGAGGAGCATGAAATTGTTTCAGACATGTCTTTAATCAGGGTGGCGCCGAAAAACATACTTGCATATTTGAAACGGAAAAGACTTGAAAGTGTTTCAAATATCAAGTAGGTATACAATAAGACCAATAAGTACAAGCTTTTGTTTCTGAAAATTATTGGTGTTAATTCTACAAATAAGAATTTTTCACTTGATTTTTATTTTTGGAATCCGAAAAAGAGGTCAATGTCATACGGGCCTTGAAAATGTGCAAGACTTTGTTGAAGGACCAAGTAAACATGTCGAATGTAATTGTCACCAATCAAGACAATACACTGATGAATTTGATTGCAAAGGTGTTACCACATCTTATTCATCCTACCATATCATATTAATTTGTTGATATGACATTACAAAAAGTGAGAAGTCGACTCAAATTCGCAGTAAGCACCAATCAAATTAAGGGTGAAGACGGAAAAACGGCCAAACCTAGTGAAGTGTTGGAAAAGATAATAACTTCATGGAATGGTATATTACATTTATCCACATAATACATGTATGCTACATTTGTAATGCATTTTAGGAGTGTGTGTGTGTGTGTGTCAGATATCCATATTTCCTTAAATACGTTGAGTGTACTATTTTGGACTAAATGAAGAATAAGATTTTTTGTGCTTGGGCCGATCATGTTAGAGACCTTGACAATAGAATAACTAATAGAGTCAAATCTAAAAATTCGTCACTGAAGAAATGATTGGATGAAAGTAAGGATGATTTTTCTAGAGAATGAGATGTCGTGAAACAAATGCTCTAAAATATACATAATGAAATACAAACAACTTTAGGTCGGAGCATTATTGTGTTAGAACACAGATTCAAAGAAAACACACTCTATTCATAGTTGGTTGACAACGTGTCTCATGTGACATTGAAGTCTACAGTCACTGGAAAAGACTTCGGTTTGATGGTGATGGTGTGATAAAGGATGGTAAAGCATATATAACTATTATGACCGAGTGGAAAATAATCCAAGATAGGTTTTCTAAAGCAGACGACACCATGAAATTGCCTATCCGAAAACCACAAATTTTAAACCTCATTCGAAATCGATTAAAACCAAAGGTGCCCATAATAAGGTTAAATTTACATAAGATGACAATTCAACGAAGCAGTCATCTTCATACTTTGAACATGTTGGTTAACATTTCCCGAACTCTTCAGCTCCGAAATCTCAAAAAAGTGTTACAAGGGTGATCACATTAACAAAACACCTCATTCATTGTTAAAGATGATGGTAATTATGGTTATCAGATCGTATCCAGTTTGCTCAGTAGAGTAGAATCACTTTTTTGTCCGCCAACAACTTCTGAAAGAGTTGACGCTGCATAGAGAATTATACACATCACTGTACGAGAAAAAAATATTTTTATGAAATTTACAATGCTCTTACTTGTTGTGTTAACGGTCCCACACCATTTTCAAAAGGGATGCGCTTCCCTGAAATGAGTCATCTTATAACAACTGCATATAACAAGGTTTATATTGATCTGACGAGATATGGTTTCTCAGAGATATCTTTTCCACTTCAGAGTGGCCCACCTAAAGAGCCTTCCGGATGCATCATGTGTATTGTGTGGCTTTCAAAATTGTTACATTTTGTTGAGATTTATTTGAATCGGGGGTGTCCTATATCT
This sequence comes from Vicia sativa, assembly GCA_021764765.1. NCBI lineage: Eukaryota > Viridiplantae > Streptophyta > Magnoliopsida > Fabales > Fabaceae > Vicia > Vicia sativa. The sequence continues at coordinate 183,308,665 of CM038796.1, read as the reverse complement.
AATACATCATTGGAGAGGCGGAAACTTGGTTGAAATAATTTCTAGAAGAGATGGAGAGTTCACCAAATGAGCGAGCTTGAAAGGGAATAAAAAAATCGAAGGAGGAACCAATAATAGATTTATGCGGTGATGCATCTTTTGATTCATTTTAGTTTGTAATCGATACACTTTTTGAATGTATTATCGTCAACTATGTAATCTTGATATGATTTAATGCATAAGTAATATATATTCAACAATAATGGTGTAATTATTGACTATTTATGTTTACAAATTTCATGCTTTACAATTTTTGTTTGTGTTTACACAATTTTTGGTCTATTTATGGTTCATGGGTGATTCCAAATATGCTTATCCGAATAAACCTCATATTAAATAAAAAACACAACAGGAAATTTTACGGATGTGCATATTGTAAAACCTCAAGTTAGATTATTCTATTTATTCAAATTATTTGTGAATTACTCATATTTTATTTAATTAGATGTGGTGTTGATTAATTTAATTATTGATGGTGAAGGCGTATGTTCGTGAGATGAGGGCGTAAAGAGTGGGTGAAGGTTAGCAGAACTTGATTGCAATTAATTTAGAATTATTTAATAAATAAATAATATTATTTAGTGGTTTATTTAATTTAGTTTAACAGAAAATAGAAGGGTTGGGGCAAAAGTTAGAATTATGGAAAATAGAGGGGAGGGAAGAGTGAGAATGTTAATAAGTGAGAGATGAGTTTATGATTTTAAGAAGATTAACCTACTTATATAAATCAAAAGATAACCTAGTTTTTGGGAGTTTTTGTCAGTACGTGAAACAAACTTGCAAAAAAGAGAGGCTAGAAGACTAAAGAGGAGAGGAAGAGCTTATGAAGAAAGAGATTCGTAAAAAACCATAGTTTGCAGTGCTACTAGGATAGCTAGGTAAGGGGGAGAACAACATCTATAATGAGTATAATGCATGAAGGGTAGAATTAAGGAGTCCTTAACCTCCAATAGGGCACATACTTTTTATTTAATTCTGTAAATTGGTAGGATTTGATGATACATGATGTGATTATTGATGAAATTCGTGTACTTTAATCGATGACAATTTATGTTTAGATGTGTTAATGTGTTTTCACCATTGTTGGAGTTTTGGAGCTTTCTGGGTAAATACGAAAGTATGAAAATACATGATTTTGTTGATGTCAATCTGTGATAAATTTATAAGTTTGTGGTTTTAATCATTGGATAATTAGTGTGTGTCAAATTCTAAGATCAGGGTTTTTTACGAAATCAAAATCAGAGGTTTGGAAGGCCTTCAACAGTGAAAATCACAGAAAATTCTGCATTCTTTGCAGCAATGACGTCCGCCAGCCCAGCTGACGGTTCGACCGTCATCGTGTTGAGGAGGATGACCCACAGGGGCCTGACGAGCGTCAGCTCGTGTATATGTGCTTTCTTCGCCCACGACGTCAGTGATGACGCCACGATTCGTGATATCGATTGGTTCCCTTTATTTTCGCCATAACTTGAGATATGTGACTCCTTTTGGGAAGCAGTTTGAAGCATTGAAAACTAAAGTGTAGTACTACGTCATGGTGATATTTTAAGAGGCTGAATGTGCACTTAATGATATGAATATACATTTTTAATTAAGATGTAATGTCGATGACTGTGTTTTTAGTTTCTGAGTTGGGTTTTTGTGTTGTGTTGTCGTGTGATTCATGTTAACTGTTGTTGGGAAATGTTTTGGAAGACTTTAAGCAATTAACTATATGATTAAATTGTGTTGTCGAGTGTTAATAATTGGTTTAAAAGATTATTTAGTTATTATAATTAAATCAATGATGCTATTTGGTGTTGCTATGTGACTAACAAAAGATGATGTTTTGGGTCTCTAACGTGGGTCGTAAAGAAGCTGGGCCCTTCAGTGCTGAAAGTCCAACATTAGGTCATCGTCGGTATTGGATGACACGGAGAACATAGACAGAACCGGAAATTCTCCCGTAATAAGAGTGAATGGAGAAGAGGATCACCTTGGTTCAAACCGTCGCCACCGCCGGCGTCTTCTCCGCCATTTCTTTCTGGTAACTATTTCTCACTCCTCACTTCGTAATATTCCTCCACAAACCTAATCTGAATTGAATTCTTGATTCTGATTTTAGGTATGGATTCATGTTTGGCAGAGAATCCTCTCGCAAAGAGCTCTCTCACCTGATCGAAGATCTCCGTCGCGGTAATCCAACTCCACCTCCCCATTCTTGAAGCTCTTTGATCAATCAAGTGATTGCACCTTCCAGAGTAGCTTCACTCACTATGTTGGTACTTGTATTGGTTTCAATTTGTTATTAATGGTTTCAATTAGTACTACATAGTATAGTAACGTGTTCAGAATTCATAGTGTACTTTTTCCTTAACAACTTTGTAAGTAGTGTTGATTTTAGAGGCGTGAACTTGTTGAACTGTGAATTGTGACACTATGAAATTTTAATAGTTTGACAGTGTTTGGAAAGTGAAATTCATAGCCACTTCTGAAAGCGAAATTAAACTGAAAAAGTTTAGATTTTTTGTTACGTTCTTTTTTCATTGGATTGCGCAGATGTTTACTAAATGCCTATTGCTACGGATTCAATGGGCTAGTGGCTCAGTATCATTACAGACCTGATAAACAAAAAAGAAACTTAGTAACTGAATGGAGTTTGTAAAACAATGGGACACAATTAGACAGGTGTGTAAAGTTCTTATGGTGGGAATTGCTTCGTAGTGTGGCTCAAGTTAGTGCCATTAAAAGTAGTTGTGTTTTCTTGGAGAGTATTCTAAAATAAGATGCTATCAGAAGTTAATTGGGTGAAGAAGAGGTGTTTTTCAGCATGATATGGTTTAATGTGTCTTTGGATGTGGGATGGAAGAGGATGTATGTATTTTGAATTGGGTGGGTGTATTCTGTGCATTTCATAATAAGGGATTTGAAAATTTCACTCAATCCTTTTGGCTTCCTTTTGTGTGCAATGGATTTTTTTCCTGCTAATTGGCCATTATGTTGTGACCATTTATATCGGGCAGAGTTGTAGATGTTTTGGAGGGTGCTAAGGCTATTCTTTAATTACATGTGGATGTTAAGGCTATAAAACTGATGTGGATAGTGTTCCTATCATCACAACATGAAATGAGTTTTGCTGCGATTGTTACTTGCTTGGTAAGGTTTTAAGTAGTAGAGTGGCAGAGTCATTGGAAGTTTTTGTGTTAAGTCTATTGTCAAGAAATTGAGTTGGTTCTTCTGCTGTAAACCTTTCTCATGGCATGCTCGGGCCTTTGAGTATATAGCATTAATAAAATTAGTTTTGCTTGTGCAAAAAAAAGGGACACAAATTTTCTTATAGCATATTGTTATCTTTGTTGTGGCTTTAAATATTTTTAGGAATTTAATTGAGACACAAGAAGAATGAACAATGTGCTTCTTTAAACCGATCTTACATTGTGAGAGAAATAAATCACATTGGTGAGCTTTTGTTCAAGGATAGAAGTGACAAATACAAAATAGAGACCAATACCAGTATATTGATTCTTTAACTTCAGCAGATAAAGTTTGGAGTTATATATATACCATGAAATAAAAATAATATTTCCATGATCTCAGGTTTTTGGCATGGCCTTGGCCACTGTTCTATATATACACATCATAACCCTATCTCATTCCCCCTCTTTTACTATATTGTCTTCCTTTTTCCTATAAAAAAACATCTTAGGAAGGTTCTGAACATACTCCAAGACAGCTGAACCTACATGCTAATACAAGTGTTCACACAACAACAGCCTCAACCTCTTGTTTGTGCTCTTTAGTTTTCTTGATGTGCCCAACATAAATATCACTTCCGCGTGAATCGGAATCTGGAAGTCTTTGTCTCTTACCGCCTTCAGACATGTTTCTTACAAAATCCACCAAGTGCCGCCAGTTATCACCTTCGAACAATTTTTTATTCATTCTCAAGTATGTAAAAGCAGCCAATCCACTGCCGGAGTCGGACATACTTGTCGACAAAACTTGAGCGTATCCGCCTGCATCATATCTCTCCAATGCATTTTCTCCCGCAAGTTCTATTCTAGCCTTTCTTGTCGCCGTCTTTACTTGGTGAACTAACCCTTCTGGTGAGCAGTTAGCATGATCAGGCTGTTCTCTGTCTTTCATTTCCATGCAGGTGAAATTGAAGACAACATCATGGTTTGCAAACATTTTCGCTATCGGAAGATATCCATCAGTGTGTCGAGTATTGTAGTATCCAGCAGTTAGTTCAGCTGCGTGCGATCTTGATCTGTAATGCCAATGGATTCCAGCGATTTTCCCAGATAGTTTCACACCAGAAGTTTGGAATATTTCTTTGGCTGATACAAGGATCTTCTCGCCGTGTTCCAACAATTTACCGGAATACCATTCCAGAAAAAACTGTCCATATTCAGAGTTCCATGTTCCATCTTTTCTGAAAAAACCAGTATCCTCAGGAAACTGTTTGTACTGTCCGGAATCATGGGGACCGCCTTTTCCCCATTCCTTCTTTCCGATAGCCTCGGCCGCTGCTGCTAAGGACGCTTTCATATACTGCATAACAAACAAGCCAATTTAGCCAAAAGATATTTTGAAAATCTGAACAATGGTTATTAAACTAATGGATTTGTTTTTCATACCTTGTCATAACATTGGAATTCTCCAATTCCAGGAAACTTCCAAGTTCCATTGCTTTCTGGATATGATGGATATCTCAGCTCACCACATGGACCCATTCCTACTTGTACTTCCTGCAAGGTTATAAGTCTTGTGATATCAGTTTCAAATCTCATGCTAATCATGCCAACATATCATATATCAGTGTCTACATTGAATACTTTGTAGCTCAAGTTGAAGTATATATACATACCGAGATGACACTGCCTAAGTAATCGCTGAATCTGTCGCGAAAGCTCCTCATGTAGTCGGCATAAACTTGGAGAGGAGTTCTTCCTTTTAGCACCGCCACTGAATCACAGCCCAACGATATATACTCGGGATTCCTCCTCCCGGATCGGTCTGTGTAAACTATATCAGGATTCTTGCTGATCTCTTCCATCACCCATGGAGGTAAAGGAACACTGAAAAATTGCAACAGAAAGAAAATATTAGTCATACCACTGAATCACAAATCTTTCACAAGTAACATAGAAAAATCAATCACTGTGATATGATATCATCATACCTGCATGAATCTCCAACATTTCCTCCACACTGATGAAAAGACATAACAACTTGAATCTTCAAACCAAGCTTTTGCACCATTTGCACAAGCTCAGCATAAGCTTCCCAATTATACTTCAAAGGTCCATCTTTTTCAACCAAACCCCACCAAACATCAACCATAACCCCCTCAACTCCAGCACTCTTCAAAGCCATCAAACTAGCATTCATCGCTCTTGGTTTGTTCAAGTTTCCTCCCATTGTTACTGTGTCAAGTGGAAGCATCACAAACACCGGCACTCTCTTTGAATCATCATGGTTACTATGAACAATTGATGGAGCATGCACCTTCTCATATTTGAAGGTGTGATCTACTTGCAATGAACTCTTGGCTTTGAGATTAAAAGATGGTTTGATTTTTGCAAAGGTGAGTGTTGTTGCAGAGACATCATCGTATGATTTAAGGAATCTGGTTTCTTTCTGAATGATGAAAGAAATTGAAGAGCGAAGTGTTAGAGTCATTGTTTTTGAAAATGGATAAAGGATATGTTGAAAAAGGTGAAATGGTATGTGTTTATTTATAAGAAATGAAAGTGAGATTTGGGATTGAAAAGTAGAAAAAGTGCAAGAAATTTGAAATGTACAACGTTGGTGGGCTCCGATTGAAACGTAGAAAAAGTGCAAGAAACCAAAACTAGACTGTTGTGTGTGACTGTGGCTTACGTGTTTCCACCTCTTCCAATCTTATCTTAGCAAAGCGTGTGTGGCTTCAAGTTTTTCACCCTACAGAAGATTACAAATAATAACATGTGGCTAATTGATCCCTTTGTAGTACTACTACCACATATTAATGGTATGTTTGTTTTCACTACTGAAAAATCGCAAGTCAATTTTGCCATCAAGTGGTTTCTCTCTCCTTGCTTGCAATTGCAGTTGCAATACTAAGTCTAACGTCAATCACCACTAACCTAATTAAATATTGGTATTATGCTAATTAAATATTGGTATTATGCAAATTGAATGGTTGGCATGATAATTAATGAGTGGTTTTGTATAGCTTCCATAAGACAAACCCCACCAAATGAGCAAACCTTTGTTGTTGCTTTCTATCATCTACCTTTTTCCTGCAAGCTGGGTTTTAGTGGACCAAAAAATGTCTCTTAATTTCAATAATTTCTTGGTTCTTGTTCAGTTTGCTATCAAGATAAGAAATTATTTAATTGGAAAAATAATTAATGTGGTTCATATGATTATGGACTATTCTTTCCACGTATTTTTGTTACCTATGTATATTTCATGTTTTAAACATTGCATTTACTTGGTGGGAATTAATAGAATTTTAATGTTGACTAATACTCCCTCAATTTTAAATTATAGAATATTTTGACAATTTCACACTAATTAAGAAATACAATTATTATTTTATAAAAAAATAAATAATATATGATTTTATAAAAAATATTCTTTAATAATTATATTAGAAAACAAAATTAAAAGAATAGAAAGAAGAAAGACAAATAAATAGTAAAATATATATTAGACAAAAAATCATTAATAATATGTTGAGATTGTAAAATGACTTATAATTTGGGACAAATATTTTTGCTAAAATGACTTATAATTTAGGAGGAAGGGAGTAATATATACTATACCATGTATTTATTTTTATTTTTATTTGTTTATGTTAGTTTTATGGATTGACAGCAATTTTGGTAAAACATTCTACTCAGAAAATACCTTGAAATTTACTAAAGATGCAGATGTCACAGCAGATGTCCTGACATGTGAAATTGACAGAAGTGAAGAATTTTTAGGAAGTCAGTTTGTTTGTTATTTGTATGCTTCGACTAAGGAAGCTTGAGAACGCCTTCAACAATATATTTGGAGATTTAATATCCTGCTTTTATGGAGAGAAGATAGGAGGAGCTGAAGACTTGTGAGTAAAGCAATCCTAGTTACTGTTACTCTATTTAAGGGCTGCAAACCTTGTTTTGTAGTTCGGTCGTTCCAGATTTAGAAGTCTAGTTTTTAATTGTTGGTTGTTCATTATTTTGGTTGTTAATTGTTAATTGTTCATTGTGAGCCTCTCAAGTATTTCTACTTGAGAAGGACGACTTTTGAGTTATAAGTTTTCAATCACCATAAGCTTTGAAGCGAATGTGATTGTGTGTCTTTGAAGAGTGTCTTCAGTTTTAATCTTGTTGAGTGTCACAGTGTGTGATATTGAGGGAGTGAACGGAGGTTCTCATATCTAAGTGTGGTATCTTAGGTAGAAGGGTCATTGGGTAGTTTGATTAAGTGAAGAGGTGTAAATAGAGAAGGTTTAGCTCCGAATTAATACTGCTGATAATGAACTTCATCCCTGGCTTGGAAGCCCCCAGACGTAGGTTGGTTAGAACCGAACTGGGTTAACAACTCTTTGTGTTTTTATTATTTTCTGCACTGTTTTACTTTGTTCTGTTTAGATGTGTTCAAAGTAGATATAAGTGTCGTGACATCACCTTCGACATCTCATATCTGATACTAGAATTTCAATTGGTATCAGAGCAGGCATCCTGCTCTGTCTTTGGGTGAGATCTAGGGAAGATATTTTCTGGTAACATGGACAAGGAGGCAATATTTTTTAATAGACCACCCATTCTGGATGGTTCTAACTATGACCTGTGGAAGCCTCGTATGGAAACGTACATAAAGTCCTTAGACAACAGGGCTTGGAAGGCTATTATGAAAGAATTGACACATCCAGTGATTATTGGAGCTGATAATCAACCTACTGGTGAGCTAAAGTCTAAAGAAAATTGGTCAAAGGAAGATGATGAACTAGCCCTTGCAAATTCAAAGGCATTGAATGCTATATTCGGTGGAGTTGACAAAAACATCTTCAAATTGATCAATACATGTGAAGTGGCCAATGATGCTTGGGAAATTCTCAGAACTACTCATTAAGGCACTTCCAAGGTTAAGATGTCAAAACTTCAATTGCTCACAACTAAGTTTGAAAATCTGAGAATGAAGGAAGAATAAAGCATTCATGAATTTCATATGAATGTTCTTGAAATGATTGGTGCTTGCATTGCCTTGGGAGAAAAGATACCAGAAGAAAAGCTGGTAAGGAAGATGCTCAGATCTCTACCTAAGAGATTTGATATGAAGGTAACAACTATTGAAGAAGCTCAGGATATCAACAACATGAAAGTGGATGAACTTGTGGGTTCACTCCAAACATTTGAGCTAAGTATTAATGAGACGTCTGAGAAGAAGTCCAAAAGTATATCATTCAAATCCAACACTGAAGAGAAAAGTGAGGAATATAATCTGAATACCGAGGAAGGATTGTCAAATACCATAGTCATGCTAGGAAGACAATTCAATAAAGTTCTAAAAAGAATGGATGGTAGCTCAAGACCAAATGTCCGGAACATCCCATATGACATCAGTAGGACAAGTAATTCTGGGAAGAAAGCAGAATATGGAGAAATACCAACTCAAGGTAGAGAACTAAGGTGCTATGAATATGGAGGCTTTGGGCACATCAAATGGGACTGTCCAAACTATCTCAAAAGACAAGACAAATGATTGAATGTGCTATGGTCAGATGAAGACTCTGAGAGTGAAGCAGGTGGAGAATCAGCCAAACATGTAACAGCTCTGACTGATACATATATTTCTGATGGAGACTCAAGAGATAAAAAAAATTGATATTTGGAGAACTGGCTGCTGCGTATAAGGAACTATGTATCAAAAGTGTTGAAGTAGCCCAGGAGAATGAGAAGTAGAAGAAGCTCATAATGAAACTCCAAGACATAAAGAAGAAGCATCTAGAGATGATCAAGAAGCTGGAAAGTGAAGTAACTGTGCTAAAGTGTGACCTTGATCAGATGACTAAATCTTTCAAGATGCTAAACAGTGGATCTGAGACACTTGATAAGATACTTCAAGCTGGAAGAGTAGTAGGAGACATGAGTGGACTAGGTTACAATGACACAAAGGAGTCTTCTACAGAATCTGCTCAAAGTCAGACTGAATCCAAGATGTCAAATCAAATGTTTCAACATCACAGAAGGAACAACTACAGACAGACTAACAAGAGACATCAACACTGGAGATGTCATTATTGTGGAAGACATGGTCACATTAAACCATTATGTTTCAATTTGTATGGTTACCCCAAACCTATACACCAATAAAATGTGACTCAGGATAGGCCAAGGAAACAGTGGATTCCCAAAGCAAATGTCTCATGTTTCTTGGCTCACGCGACTCCAATAGTGAAGACCACAAAAGACTGACATTTTGACAGTAGATGCTCAAGGCATATGACAGGAAACCAAAACTTATTGGTTAATTTTCAAGATCACCCAACTGGTTATGTCAACTTTAGAGATGGAATGAAGGGTAAAATCAAGGGAATAGGAAATATACATAGTGCCAAGTTTCCTAACATTGAAGGTGTATTACTTGTCAAAGGGCTTGAAGGCTTAGAAAACACTTAGAATGGGGGTTGAATAAGTTTTTCCCTTTTAAATTTTTCTTTTACTTAACAACAAGACTAAACACACAAGGATTTTTATCCTGGTTCGTTTGAAACTCAAACTACTCCAGTCCACCCGTCAAGGTGGTTTCGTCTCTCTCAACGATGACTTAATCCACTATAATCAAAAGATTACAACTGCACAACCAACTGTTGTGACTAACAACAATGCACAAGTCAACTTCAAGTGACTAATACCTCTAAGACTCAACTAGTCCTAGCCCTCTTGAGAAATTTGACCCAACTGGTCTCTCAAGGAACAATTACACAAGAACTTCTAGACCAAGTGTTTACAATTGCTTCTTAAAAAGCTTTATCACAAAAGTGATTTTTACACAAGATGATTAAGCTCAAAACTTAGAAATAAAACTTCATAGAATAATGATTTCAATTTTGGCAGCATAAGTTCTCTATGAATGAATTGTTATATTTCTTCTTTGAATGTTTCACTTTATATAGAACTTCTAGATTCTGTCCGTTGCAACGTTTGCGTGTCTTGGGTACTAGAAAGTGTAATTAAGATTTGTTTAGCTTCGTCTGTTTTGTTTACTCAATGAAACTTGAAAGTCGAACCACTCAAGTACTTCAGCCGTCTTAGCTTAGTAGGGTAACGTTATTGTAGCAGACTTTGTCTTCGAAGATGACGTACTGATACTTCATGATCTTCTGTAAGCCTTGTTTAAAACATCTTCTAATCATAACATTCTTTGGTGCTTCTATCAGAGGTTGCGCTGAGATGCTTCCTTTAGAAGTTTCTTTTCAGCGTGTATGACCAGAAGTTGTATTCTTCATTAGAACTTCTACTACTTGTTTGCTCAACATAATTTGATATTTATATATTCTTGAGTGCTTGAGTCAGAACATTATCTGAAATGAAAACAGTATACATCAGAGTATCATATCTATTATACAAAATTTATTTCACTTGTTATCATCAAAACTCTAAGATATGATTAGAACCAAACTATGTTCTAACAGGGCTAACTTCCAACCTGATCAGCATAAGTCAACTATGTGATCAAGGATTTAATGTGAACTTCACAAAAGCTAAATGTATCATTACAAACAAGAATGGTGAAGTTACTATGAAAGGTATAAGGAACGACGACAACTGTTATTTATGGGTACCTCTAGATACAAATCATATCACATGTGTGAAGGTCAAACAATTTATGAGCAAGAATTCCCAGATGGACAAGACAAGTCTGAAGTCAACTGATCATAATGTCCAAATGAATGTCATGGCATCAGTTAAATCTTCCAGAGTTAATGATCATTCTACAAAAAGAAGAACCATGAATCTAGTTCAAAAATCCTCTGAGCTGAAGCTAGTCAATGGTTATTCAAGAGGATGAGATGTATATGAATGTTCAAGAAGAGAGCAAGAAGTCTATTTGCTAAAGAAGTTATAGCAATTAAAAGCGTGTGGGAACGTTATTAAGGAGCTTAATTTTTCAAAATATCACTCGACGATATTGCATCATAAGGCGCAACATATAAAAGAGACCATCCTAGCTCCAAAGAAGAATGTTGCTGCAAATGCTGCTGAAGAGGCACCAGAAGAAGAAGAAGCAAACAACTCAACAACTCAAAGCTCTTTTGAAGCTGGCTCAGGAGAAGAAGGAAGTGGAGAAAGTGGAGAGTCTGCAAGTTTTGCAGAACAATGATTGTGCTTGAAGACGTTGATTGTATTTCCATATGTCATTTGTTTATCCCCTTTATTATATAATTTTTGCACTTAAGTGCATAACATCTGTCTTAGTTTTGGGTTGTACTTAACAATAGCTATTAGTGACTTAGTTAAATCTAGTATTTATTTCTGTCATTCTCCATGAATTTTTCTTAGTGGTTTTGCCAATTATGGCTAAAAAGGGGGAGAGTGTGTGTGCTTTGAGGGGGAGAAGCTGTGAATTGTTGCAGCTGTGAGCGTTTATGAGTGTTTATGAGTGTGTTGTGTTTGTTTTTTTTGTGATTCCACTTGGTTGCAGTTGATGCGATGACTATGCTGAGGGGGAGTTGCTGTTATGTCTTAGTTGTGTTTTTGCTGCTGACATGTCAATTGTGATTTGTGTGCTTCTTGTGTTGAGAAAAAGCTTATGTGTTAATTTTTTATTATGTATCACTGAAGATACTATGCGTTTCCACAAAGAGGAGAAGCTGCTGTGTAGAGGGATAAATTTTTATTTGTCAATTGTGCATTTGTGTGTGCTATGTGCAGGGGAGTAAAATGCTGCATCTGTGAATGTTCTAGCTGATGTTTGAATATTTGTGTTATGTATCCGCCGCCATCTTTATTTTGATTGTGATGCTGCTTTTACTATGCTGCTCTGATATGTGCGCTTAAATGCCTATGTTAATTGTGATGCTGTTTTTAATTGTATGGCTTGCACCCCACATAATGTTTTAGCCAAAATTTACCAAAGGGAGAGTTTGTTAGTTTTATGGATTGACAGCAATTTTGGTAAAACATTCTGCTCAGAAAGTGCCTTGAAATTTACTGAAGATGTAGATGTCACAGCAGATGTCCTGACATGTGAAACTGACAGAAGTACTGAATTTTTAGGAAGTCAGTTTGTTTGCTATTTGTATGCTTCGACTAAGGAAGCTTGAGAATGCCTTCAGAAATATATTTGGAGATTTAATATCCTACTTTTATGGAGAGAATACAGGAGGAGCTGAAGACTTGTGAGTAAAGCAACCCTAGTTGCTGTTACTCTATTTAAGGGCTGCAAACCTTGTTTTGCAGTTCGGTCGTTCCAGATTTAGAAGTCTAGTTTTTAATTGTTGGTTGTCCATTCTTTTGGTTGTTAATTGTTCATTGTGAGCCTCTCGAGTATTTCTACTTAAGAAGGACGACTTTTGAGTTGTAAGTTTTCAATCACCATAAACTTTGAAGCGAGTGTGGTTGTGTGTGTTTGAAGAGTGTCTTCAGTTTTAGTTTTGTTGAGTGTCACAGTGTATGATACTGAGGGAGTGAGCGGAGGTTCTCATATCTGGATTTAGAGGCCGCTGAGCGGGCCCTCGCTGCTGAGCGCGGTCATCTGAGATTTTCTTTATAACTTCATTTTTACACATTTTTAGGTTATGGTTTTGGGGTTGATTTTGATCCCCATTTCCATCAACCTTTATTTTTGATAGTTTAGCTTAGAAAACAACATTAGGGCTTGCTCATGGATGATTGGAGATGGATTGCTCTTCGATAGGCGTTGACAAACCGGTGTAAATGAGTAGTTTATCTCTTCTCTTCTATTTGTATTTCTCTATTTTGTTGGTTATGCATGTATATCTACTCTTACTCATGTATATTTGTCGCCCTTGGCGTTGTATAAAGTTTGTTTTACGAATCTGTGTTGGTGATTGTCTTAGGTTTTTACTCTATGTTAGGAATTTGAGCTTTGCTAGATATAGATTGCTTAGATTCTTACCTAGGATAATTATCTATTAGTTTCTGAATGCTAGGAATAGGTTTAGAGCTGACATTCACTTAGGGTATCTGAGCTTAATGCCTCTGTGTTGGTGAAATATGTCAGAGATGGGTATAGAGGTGACGCATTTGAATTCTCAACTTGGGTTAGAAATAGCTTGGGTTGTGAGAGGTATGTGATGACACGGGCGAGTATCGTAGGATGAGTATAACTGGACGGTAGATTTAAGTCTGTGACGGGTAGTGTGCATTTGTTCCGGACAAACTATCTATCCTTTATACTTTTTGTTCATTTACTTTTTCTCTTTTATTTTCAACTCATTTAATCTCAAACTCATTAACGGTAGAATTGACGAACGACGAACCAATAACCAATCTCTGTGGACACGATACGATATAACCTAACCGGTATATATCACCCGGTAAAAATAAATACCAAACTCTTTGCTTGTCGCTTTACCGCCGCATTAATCAGCCATTTGTCTCAATCATCAACTATAAACTATAATCTATCAGTCATCAGCTATCGACTATAATCTATAAGCTAGCTTCTTAGTCAACCACTATTTTTACTAAATAGTTCCTCCTTTATCTCTGCAAGTGGATTCTCTCAAATATTCCAAACTCATATATAAGACACTTATATTGAACCTGTTCTTTCATAAACTAAAACAACAAAGCCTGTGTGAGAGAGACACTAAATCAAACATGTCATTATCTTCATCTATCAAATTGAAAGGTTATTACACTGTGAGACCAAAGGAACCAACATGGCATGGCTGTTTACCATTATCTGAATGGAGTCTAACAGGTATGATATCTCACATTCCAATTATTTACTTTTATCGCCCTCCACCAAATTGGCTTATCTCCCCCGCTAAAATTGTCACCACTTTGAAAGACTCATTAACAGGGGCGGATCCAGCTTTAGGCTAGGTGTGGCTATAGCCACACCAGTTTTTTTTTTCTTCTAATATTAATATATATTTAATTAATTAATTAATTTTAATATTTAATATTATATAACTCTTCAACTCACTTTTATCTCTTAATTTTCTCTCTCTTTATTTCTTCTCTCTCACAGAAATCCTTTCTCTTCTCAAACCCCACCAACTTCCATATTTGTCTCTTTCTCTCATTAATCCAATAACCCCACCATTTTGCATTGTTTATGGGTGATTTAAAATCAAAGGTAAACTAACTACTTCAAAATTTTCTTATTCTTTTGTTCTATTTGAGTTGAACCCTAAAACCCCAATTTGTTTTAAAAAGTAAATTTTCAATTTCTCATAAATATTTTCTTTACAATAAATTGTTCTTATTATTTTCTTTATAGAGTGAATAGCTAATTTTAATGGTTTCATTGTTCTCTTTATAGGATGAAGAAATGTTTTCTGTGCTTTCTAGAGACAAAGCTACTTCTTGGTAAATCTAGAAGCATCGAAACTCAACATCAAGTGAGAGTATTAAAGTTGTCGATTATGAATTGTTGGAAACCGATCCAGAATTAGGCCTCCAATTTCAAGCTATCATCCCGACATCCAAAATGAGGTCGAAAGCTTATTTAAAATAGGTCGTCATAAACCTCCTTACAATTTTGTTTACCCTTGGTCTTCAAGGTAATCAAAGCGTAGATTTTGCAAAAATTGGTTTGATTTGTATGATTGGATTGATTATAGTGAATCTAAGGACTGGCATTTTCTTGCCATGTTTTTGTTTAAGAATGTCTCTAAATACGGGGAGATCACTTTGTGAGAGAAGTTTGGTGATTGGAAGAATTCTCAGATTGGCTAATCATGGAACTTATTCCAATAGTCATATTGATTGTGTGCATATGAGTTACGCTCTCACCCAAACCAAAGTATTAAGGCTGCATTTGTTAATCAAACTAAACAAATGAATTACGAATATCGTGTTCGTGTAAACACATCTCTTATAGCTACTAAGTTTCTTTTGAGGTGTGGCATGCCATTTAGAGGAGTGCGAGTCCTTTAACTCTTTATTTAAGGGGCCATTTCTTGAGTTGGTGGACACTCTAAAGGAAATTAACCCGAGATAGCTAAGGTAATAAATTGTGCTCCGAAATAACTTTATGACCCTAAGATTCAAAAGGATCTTCTTCTGCTTGTGCATGTGAAATAACTAAACAAATTGTATGTGATATTGCGGATGATGTGTTTTGTGTTTTGATTGATGAATCGGTGACGTTCTTTGGTAAAGAACAAATGGTCATTGTTATTCGCTATGTTAATAATGATGGTTTGGTAAAGAAAGGTTTCTTGGGATTGTTAGTGTTAAAGAAACAAGTGCTAAGTCACTTAAGGAGGCACTTGAGAAGTTGTTGTCTATTAATGGCTTGAGTTTATCTAGCATATGGGGCAAGGATATGATGGAGCTAGCAATATGCGAGGTAAGTTTGGTGGTTTGAGAACTTTAATTCAAAATGAAAATCCATCGACTTATTATGTGCATTGTTTTGCCCATCAACTTCAATTAGCACTTGTTGCATGTGCTAAGACTCACAAAGATGTTAGTGGTTTTTCGGTAAGGTCAATATGCTTGTTAATTTCATACGGTCTTCTAACAAGAGACAAGAATTGCTTGGGACAAACAAGTATCTCAATTTGCTAAATTGATTGAAGAGGGTGAGATAGAGGCGGTAGTGGATTAAATCAAGAATCGTCTATTGCTAGAGCGGGTGACACTCGTTGGGGTTCCCACTTTAGGACTCTCACTAGTTTGATGACTTTATATGGTGCCATTATTGAGGTACTTGAAGAAGTCGGAAAGATCGTCATTTGAAAAATATGGTGAAACTATGCTTTTGCTAGATGTGCTTGATCCTTTGATTTTATTTTCATGTTATACATGATGGTTGAGATTTTAGGATTTACAAATGATTTAAGTGTAGTGCTACAAAAGCGTGATCAAGATCTTTTGAATGCTTTATCACTTGTCAAAGCCACCAAACAGGAATTACAAGAAATGAGAAATGATGGATGGGAAGAACTTATATCTAAGGTTATGGAAATTTGCAATAAGCATGATATTGATGTGCCTGATTTGGATGCAGCCTACGTGCAAGGGAAGAAACCTAGACGACATGCTATCACTTCTAGTGTTTCTAATTTGCATCATTATAAGCATGATTGTTTATGTAGTGTTTTAGATTTGCAGTTGCATGAGCTCAATGCTAGGTTTGATGAAGAGAATACTGAACTTTTACAATGTGTTTCATGTTTGAGTCCCTCATCATCATTTGAATCTTTTGATGTGAAAAAATTATTGAGGATGGTTGAACTTTATCCAAATGTTTTTGTAGATGTGCCGGAAGTGGCGGTACGACATCAGCTTCAGAATTATGTTAGAAATGTTCGATGTGATCCAAAATTTGCAAATTTAAACGGACTTTCAGATCTTTGTGCAAAACTTGTGGAAACAAAAATGCAACACTTTTGATATAGTTTATAAGCACGAAGTTGGCTTTAGTCTTGCCGTAAGCATGCGTGGAACGTGTTTTTACTATGAAGTTTGTGAAGAGTCAGCTATGTAACAAAATGGGTGATCAATGGTTAAATGATCGTCTTGTAACTTTTATAGAAAGAGATGTTCTTGGAACAATTAACAATGATGTTATTTTAACTCATTTTCAAGAAATGGATACTAGACGGTTTTCATTGTAAATACACTTCATCAAACAATATTATTTTTTATTTTCAATATATTTTAGTCGATAATTTCTTTTATGTTTAGCCACACCAATATATAAAGTCTGGATTCGCCCCTGCTCATTAAGTAAAATTCTAGTCCAGTTTTATCCACTTGCTGGTCGTTTAAAAAATAAAGGAAATGGTCGTTTTGATCTAGAATGCAATGCAATGGGTGCTCAATTCATCGAAGCCGAAACCTCATCAGCATTATTTGATCTCGGTGATTTTTCACCTTCTTCAAACAGTTATTGCCATTACCTTTTCCCGCACGTTGACTACACACTCCCAATGCAGGAGCTTCCTTTGCTTATTGTTCAGCTTACGAAGTTCAAATGTGGTGGCATTAGCATTAGTTTCTTAATCTCTCACGTAGTGGTTGATGGACAAAGTGTGATGCATTTCATTTTTGAGTGGGCTCAATTTGCTCGAGGAGAGCCTTTAAAAAGGGTTCCATTTATAGATAGAAACATATTGCGTGGTAAAGAACCATGCAACAATGTTAATGACTGGGAATATAAACAACTTCCGTGTTTGTTGAGAAATTCGGATAATACTGTTGAAAAAAGGAAGGAAAAACCAACTAATGTTATGCTTAAAGTGAGTACTTGAAAAGTTGAGAAAAATAGCAAATGAGAGTTGGAATAAACCTAGTAATAATCGAAGTTATTCAAGATAAATATGTGAGGTCGGGGGTTGAGTATTTTAAAAAGCAATATGATTTGACTAAATTTCAAGATATTAATGGTATACGGAATGATGATGAGATTTCTTTTTATGGGAATCCTAATTTAGGAGTGGTTACTTGGTTGGAATTGCCAATTTATGGAATTGATTTTGGATGGGGAAAAGAGATTTATATGGTACCAGGAATGCAAGAACTTGAAGGAGATTGCTTGATTCTTCCTAGTCCTCATGGTGATGGATCTTTGTTGGTTTTTATTTGTCTTCAAGAGCTCCATATAGATGGATGCATTTAAGAGACATTTTTATCAAGGTGCTGAGTTTGAGTTCCTTCAAGGGAGATTGTAAAAGGATTATCAATGTCAGTTTAATTATTACAATAAATTAAACAAATTTTAAGAGACATTTTTCTTTCAATGATGTGTTATCTTATTATTAGTGATCTTGTTAATGTATTATATTTTTGTCAATGAGTTTCTGTATGACTCTTCATAAAGAGCAATGTTATTTTACATAAATTATTATTATTACACTTGTAGTACTATTTACAAATATGTTGAACAATAATATATTTTTAACAAAAGTTTTTAAAAATAGTTTATAAATGAATTCCAAAAATGAATTCAGAATTCACTTTCTCTGCAGGAAAATGATCATATTCATCGGTGACTGAATCAAAATTATAACTACGAAAGCTTCACATTTATTTTCATATTTATCTCATGGGAATTGTTAGGTTTTTATAAGATGAAGAACAATTTCGTATGAGAAGTAAGGGTTACTTATTATTATAACTAGATTGATACCTGTGGGTAGGTGTAATTGAGTTTTTTATTTAATTTCAACTATTGTTAAAATGTTTTTAACATATTGTCAATATATTTATATTTTGGTAATTTATTATAAATTTATTTTAATAAATATAATTAATATTTTTTTGGACAACAATATTCATTTATTGTATAATTTAAATATTTTAATCAATATAAATCTTAAATTAAAATGAAAATTATAATTTGTTTAATATTTTGAATTCATGTAGCTGACTTTATTATTCAATACACTTTTGAATTTATTTTGAATTCAACCATAAAACCTAATTCGTCTATCTACGTGTTTAAATAAATAAATAAAATCAATTAAAAAAACTTTAGTCAATATTCTTTTATTTATTTAACAATAACTTTGCAATATATTTTTGAACCTTTTTTTTTTAATTTATGTTTTTAATAAATTATTTTAATAAAGTGCTTGATGGCCAACTCATTTCAATATAAATACATTCTTTTGTTTATTTTAAAATAATAATTCTTAGTTAAATTGATAAATTGCTTGACGGCCAGCTTATTTAATAATGGTATGATACTGTTCAAAAAACTGAAACTTAAATATTAATATTAATATTAATATTAATCTATTGTATAGATTAAAGTACAATAGTTACAATGTGTAATGGATATATTGAGATAAATAATAAGTTTGTGGAAAAATTATAGTATGTTTAAGTGTTACAATTAATAACTGAGGTATTTATTAATAAATGACATAAATATTTAGAATAAAAAACTAAAATTTAAGTTGGATTTACGTGCTTTTTATAGGTGGAACGACTGGTTTCAAGCTCAAAATATTAATAATGATTCCGTCTCTTCTCCGCGTGTTCTAGATTGGAAGGCGCCTATTAATGATTGGTTTAAATGTAATGTTGATGCGGCTTTCAATACTACGTGTGGTACGTTTAATAGAGATTGCGTGGTGAGAAATCATTTAGGCAACTTCATTCATGCAGGAACTGCTTGGGATTCAGGGGTACTTTCTGTGATGGAAGTGGAGGCTTTAGCCCTTAAAGAAGCCATTCTTGGAGCCATTGTTTTAAATTTAAATTGTGTTATTTTCGAGAGTGACTGCCAAAGGGTAACTCAGGCGGTTCATTCTATTAATAAGGGTGCTTCTGAATTTTGTTTCATTGTTAACTCTATCACTACTCTTCTTAAATCTTTTCCAAACTTTGAAGTTAAGTTTGTTAAGCGTCAAGCAAATATGGCCGCTCATTCTCTTGCGAGGGTAGCCAATTCTTGGCCTCGACGCAACTTGTTGAACTATATTCCTCTTTGTATTGAACAAGTTATTAGTAATGAAATGCAATAATTTTCTTGTGTTAAAAAAAATCTAAAATTTAAATAATTATGTATGTTTATGGTATAAAATGCAATAAAAGTGAAGACAATATCATAAACTATATAAAATAATTTTTAGAGGGAGTTAATAGTAAGAGCATTTATATAAAGTTGAGGCACAAACATCTTTGTGAAAGACAAACAACTTGTCTACCTAAAACCTTAAGGTTTTAGCTGAGTGGATTCTCCCACTTATATATACTTAAGTTTCCATATCTAATGTGAGACTATTTCCTCATTCAATCACACTTGTTATATTATTCCAACAAATTATACTATTAAAGTGAAATTCAGAGATGACAGGACTAAAAAAGCTAGAGGTGAAACGATTTTGATCCTTTATTGTTGAGTGTCTAATATTTTTCATTCTGCTTTAATCCAGATCACTAATTTAATCTAATAGTATGGAAGAAAAAAAGTGAATTTCTTGTATCTCATATCCTTCTTACCCACTTCTGTGAAATTTCATTTTTGTCCTCGAAAAATTGGAAATTTATTTGGTAAATATCCTATATCATGAAAGTCACGTTGAAAAAGGTTGGGTGTAAACTAAAAATATATTTCCAATTTTAAATTGTATGTATTTTTTACATAAAACGTATATGTGAGAACAAGTGAGACCGAATTTAAAATAAAAATTTATATTATCTCTTTTTGTACCATTGTGAGTGTAATTTACTTGAGTATTATAAAAAGAAAAAGAAGACAATTATGATTTTCTATTAAATATTGATATAAATTTAAAATGTAGTCATTCTACAATTAATAGCAATAAAAAAGTTTGTCCATTGATGTTACATGTAATTAAGTTAAATAATATTTTATTCAAAATTTGCATTCGGTTTTATTGTTATAAGAAAAAATGGATGTGTAGAAAGCTTAAGTGAAATAGAACAATTAGGAGTAAATAATTAAGTTATTACAAACCATTCACCACCCCCTTAATTGAAATTTGTCCTCACACTTGGAATCATACCTAAAAACATGTGAGTAGTTCTCTTGCATCTCGGACTCTAACGTACATGACTCTAACTTCCATGTAGCTTCGTCCTGTACGATTCTTCTCATAACACCTTTACCAAATGTATATCCTTCTTTCTTAACACCTTGATTGTATAATCTACTACCGACTAGATCGAGGCTAGAAGGTAAGGTTTGTCGCTACCTCCGTCGAATTAGGAAGGATTGGTTGAAAAAATATGGTATAAACTTTCTCAATTAAGATACATGAAATATATTATAAAGATCTGATATGAAAAGTGGTAAGGTTGATCCCGACTTTTAAAAGATCCAAGACTAAAAATAGACACAGCAAAATAAATTCTAACAAAAAAAATGTCTTTTTATTCACCTCTAAAATAAATAAAATAAAATCCCATAAACAAGATCAAAATCTGACTTGTTTCTATTATGAAAAATATAAAGGCATGGTTTAATAATACTTTCTAATTCACAAGATTTTATTTTTCATATTAAGAATGGTGATGATTAAATAAATACTTAATAAAAAATAATCTTATAATTCTTATAATTATTTTAAAATAGTCAAAAATATATTATTTTTGAGAAAGATTGGTAACTTTATAGAATTTACTTACTAAAACGGGTCTAATAAATTTGTCAATTGCATTTACTTTGTATTAAATATTACATTTGTTCTTAAACATAAGACTATTTGATACATATAAAAATTAAAAGTATTGACTATAGTATTGTATTAAATTTATCAAAATTATATATGTATTGACAATAGCATTGTATTAATATAGACGTAATATTAGCAAATTCTTTTTTAAAAAAATGATAATTAAAAATCTAAAAAAAGAGGTAAGATACAAACTGTCCACATTAAGCAATACAGGAAACATAATGAGTCGGTGGGCTATAATAACAGGTTGTTATAAAATTTTGTTAATAAACATATATTTATTATTTAAGGTTTATAAATTTTAACTACAGCTCCCAAAAATGAGACCCTCATTTTATTTGAGGTCCTAGACTATGGACCTGTTTGTCCTGGCCCAAAATCGGTACTGGAAAGTGGTAATGTTAGTTGATAAGTTACCTCACCTACCTGACTAATGATTTAGCAGAGGCAAATGTATCTCGGACCAACTTCTTTACTTTTTCAAATCCCTTCAGTCTGAGTCTAGAAGTGACCTACAAGAATACATTATCTCCTTCCTCAAACACTAAAGATTTCTTCCTCTAAATTGCATAACTCTTCTATCAGTTCTGGACTTCTTTCATCTTTTCTTGAATTACTCGAATCTTCCCGGGTGTCTCTTAGATTACTTTCGGTTCAAGTATTCCTCTTACACCAACTTCCTCTTGAAGAAAAGCACATAATTAACACTACGCATTTAAAAGACTTAAATGCAAAGAAGAACAATCAAAGACATGTTAGAGAAATGAATGAGCAAAGTAGAGAGATACTAATCACAACTATGAATGGTAGAACAAACACGCACAATGATAGAGTTTAGAGACATACCAATGTAATCGGTAAAGTAAGATTTCCTACAGATTTTGTGAAAAGGTTTTGATGACAATGATTTTGTAAAAATGTCAGCAAGCCGACTTTTAGTCTCAATGTATTCAAAAACAACACTAGTACTATCACATTTAATGTGTTTAGTTCAAGAGTGAAGTACCGGATTCTTAGTGAGGTTAATAGCAATAGTATTATCGTTCTTAATTGGAATGCAGCCAAATTTTAAATTAGAATATAGTAATTGTTGCTTTAGCCATAAAACTTTTGCAAAATAACTACTATCGGTAGAAAGTTCATTGCTATGTTACTGCTTACTATGCCAAAAAAATAAACAGCTTTCAAATAAGTAATAGGAATCATTATTACTTTTCTTATCCAACTTGCACCCGGCGAAATAAGAATCAATATAACCTACTAAACTACAAGCACTACCTTTAGGATACCAAAGACCGTGTTGTGAAATTCCTTTAAGATACTTCAAAATATGTTTTACGATTTTAAAATATGATTTTTTTTAAGTGATGCTTGATATCTAGCACATGTATACACTAAACACGATATTTAACATACTCGCAGTCAAATAGAGTAAGCATTTGATCATACTCTATATATCCTCTATACTCGATAATATTAAACATTTTCTTATTTAATATTAAGTTAAGGATATCAATTAAACATTAATAATAGAAACTGATTGGTCTTCTAGAAAAGTGATTACTATTTAAACAACTTCTGACTTGGTTTTTTCCGGTTTATAAGTAAGTGTATTAGGAGCCTAAAACAATGACTTAGTTTTATATCTAGACGATATCTTTAGTAACAGTATTATATGACTTGGATTTGAACCATAAAACACAAATTCAAAGCCTTACATTTTATACATACTAAACTAACAATGACTTAAATTTATCAAAGATTACTCAAGTCAGCAAACTCAAAGGTATTTAAAAATAATACACAATAACATATGAATTGTGCTGAAGTACCAAAAAGTAAAATGTATCAAATGTATACACCCCTCAATACTGTTTTACCATGTACTAGTAGATCTAACCGATATTGTTGCTTTTACAGCTATGAGCTACAAGGTAAACCAAATATGCATAAGATATGATTTCAAAGGGGAAACACTAGTGTCATTGCTTGCAATTGAACATTCATGAATCTGCAATGGGGAAAACAGAACCAATTTGATTGCCTAAATGATAGCACTTGATATTAACTGCATATGGACCAAGCTGAATGTGGTTGTCTTCCTGACCAGCGAAGAAACACAGGGTATACAAAGCAATTTCAAATTCAGGGCTCACTCCAACCAAAGTGCTTGATACAGATTTCAGAACACCATTCCATTCAAATTGAATTGTCAGAAGCTGGGTTTCAGAGTCAGGCTGCAAATTACATGGCAAACAACATTAAAAAGAATGCGGAGCTTAAAATATATAACAAATGCTTACCAACAAAAAAACATACAAGAACTACCAAAAAGAGTTGCCTGAATTGAAATAGGTTTATGATTGAAAATCGACAAAGACTCTCAATGTTATAGGAAAATAAATTTGTTGTTGAAATACTTTAAACTTGATCTGATGTTTAGCTCGTACTGAAGTATATTACTTTCCTATATTTATTTTTAATACACAAAAATGTAATAATCACTCACAATTTCACCCCGTCGACGGGGAAAAATATAGCCTTGATAATCAACTCTTCCATTTGCTTCTTCATGGTAAAACTGCCAAAACATATCAATAAATGAGTTAAAATTTTCAGTGACTAATGATATAAATTGAAGAATCAAAATAAATATAGGTAGAACATCAATGGAGGGGAAGTTGCACTTACCTCCCCTAAAGTATGCTTAAATGGTTCATGCTCCCCTTGATTTTTACGTTATAGAAGGGACGTATGTGTAATTGAGGGAAAATCAATGTCTTTTACAGAATAAAGGGTGTGTAATGTGTATGTGTCATTTAAGTACCTAAGGAAAGGTGAGTGGTTTTTTCTTATTGGCTTGACAACAGGTTAAGAAAAAATTAAAACAAGAAACTAACTAGTTTAAATAAGTACATGTAGACACGGCATGAGATTAGGAAAATTATTAACAAATAACAACACAACAGATTAAGACTACTATTAATCATCACGAGTATCAACTTCGATCCTATGCTACAGCAAGATACTAATCCAATAGGCGGTACAAATAGATCCAATCCAACACAAAATGGTATTGGTGTCTGATGGAGCATGTAATATCAAATTATGTGAAAAGAGCACCAAATCGCAAGTTAACACTGAAAAATAATAGGTCATACCTGCAGCCAGTTATGAAATCCAGAAACTTCACTGCTTTGTTTGATTTCTCCAACAAAAACATGCTCAAAAGCAGAAGAGGAACCAGAAGTTCCACAACGGCTATAAAGATCAAACCACAAACTAGTCAACAATCTTTTGAAATCTTGGGAACTTCCTGATATGATTCCTTTGGATGCAAGAAACTTGTGAAGATATTTAATCGGTGCTGTTCTACTAATTTCTTCTATGAAAGAAGCTTGCTCTTGTTTCTCTTCAGATGTGACAACCTCCTTAGATCCTTGATGTGGATTGTAATTATCTAACAGTGAAAGAAATCGAGCATAAGTAGGCTTTCGGAATACATCATCACTAACCCATGTAAACAAGCTGCCCTGCGCCATATCATCCTTTTGGTAGACTTTTTTCCCTTCACCACAGTCAATTTCATAGTCTTTGCCAGGTACCAAACGATTTAAATCCAGTTCCCAGAGCTTTTCACAAGCTCTTGATAGATCAGCAAGTTCACCTTCTGAGGGCTCAACTCTAGAACCAACCTCCACTTCATTGGAATATTGTTGCTCATCAGAAGGAAGTTTATAGCTGTTCCAGTTATCCTTTGGAACCTACATCAAGTTGGTAAATCTTCAGAATCAGAATTTGATGCAGCATAAAAAGTTGAGAACTGATTACAGAACACATTCCACAATAAAGCAAACATAAGTAAAGTTTCTAGAAGATACACTTGTAACAGCAGTGATAACATATTTTAATTGAATGAAAATACAAACCTTGTGTGTCTGTCTTGAAGGTTTTCCCACAGTTTGCCATCCATCGTTGTTATCTTCATCTGACTGCAAAAAGAAAAATTGAATTTCACCAAAATAGTAAATTTTCAATAGAAAACTCTGCACATTACATACTTCTTCTCACTAAAAGAAGAAAAATAGATTGATAGCATTGTTGTGCCATCATGATACCAAATTTTCAAATACCCAGTTCAGTGGAACATTTATATTGTATATAAATATTTATCTCTTCATAAAATTCTCTCCATAGACAATCTTATAAATTATGCACTACAGAGAAATTTGGATCGGGGAAAGTGTTGAAATGAGAGCATGAACCAGCCAACCATAAATGGATAGGATCCTAACCCTATATAAATGCGACAACAACTCCAAATAACAACATACAACAAACTGTTATGTTTCATGATGATTGATCTGTTACTATAACGGTTGAGAAATTGGGTCGCCTCGATTGAACAAAAAACTGATTTTATTTACAAATTTCTATTCAACTAAAAGTGATAAAATGTAATTTTTGCCTTACCTTAAAAAATTTAACACTGAGATTTATATTGGTATTAGAGTAGATACGTCAAAACATAGATTAAATCACTTTAAACTCAATATGAACATAACCAGTTTTACAAAATATAATTCAAAGTAACATTTTCTAAAGTTAATCAAACACCCAAACACACCCTGAGTGGTAATCTCTTGAATAGATAATTCAAAAACTCAAAAACTAAAATAAGATGCAGCCATATATATCCGTCGAGGACAATAGAAAAACATAAAGGTGTAAAATTTGCAATCAGTTAAACTAAAATTAAGAACCTTGTTCGGTCTATTGCAATCAGTTAAACATAATGGTTAATTCACATCGCGATGACAACATACAGTGTCAGAACACATATACCGACCGAAATCGCGAAAGTCACTGACAGTGGCACAATTGAAAAATATATAATAATTCACCTTATTAGGCCTTTGACGGTTACTATCATTTTGCCACGGGTCTACTTCCTCCTTCTGTAACAATAATAATCAACGATCAAGATTAATAGTTTTGATTAAAATTGAGATTCAGAATGAGAATAGATACGAATGAATCGAAAATGTGATGGACAAAAGAACCTTGTAGTGGTGAGGTCGATTAGAGATTCTAGAATCTTCGGATTGCCACTCCTCCCGCTTTTGCAAAAAAAAAACGAAAAATTCAAATCACAATCACGTAATAGTAGTAGTAAACATAGATCGAGAACGAATCGAAATTGCGAAATAACTAACCGGAGGCTGAGGACGTTGATCGGAATCCTGATCTCCGGAGACAACCTCCGCCCAAGAGGATCTGGAACGTTCGTCTCGTGATTGATGATCGTCGTCGTTATCTTGATCGCGGCGATCGTTGTTGTCGCCGCCGAGAGCTACGTCGATCAAGCCCTTGATGAGACCATCCATATGGTGAAGAGAGTGTGAATCTGAAATGAGTGATGGAGTAATAGTGAGTTGATTGGTTGAATAATTGCATAAAATAAAAATAGTTAGTTGGATATGGTAACTAACTAACTTGGTAACTATAGTATCGACAAAAACACGTAACCACCGCACCACTAACTTTTCCAAACTGAGAAATAATAACGAGCCTGTGCTCAACTTATCTTTGTGTGTCTTTCTCTGATTAAGATTTGCTAATTTTATGGAGGGAGGTAGTAGAGTGTCTTTCTCACTAATCGCTCTTCTAATTCTAAGTTTCAATATTCTTCTCTCTATCATAATTTATATATTTATTTGTATTTATTTTTCATTTAAAACAATTACTCTAATACATTTAAAGCACTATGTTTTTCATTTATTTGTAATATTTTAAATATTGGACCAGTTATTAAACCAATAAAGATTTATGGTTTTTTGGTCGATATATTTGGTCAAACTGCATAATTAAATTGGATCAAATCATATATTTCGTTTGAATAAATCAGTTTTTATAATAGAATTCAATATTTATTAAATCGATCGAATTGGATGACTCGGTCTCTAAAAAAATCACAACACCAACACAAATTCAAATTTCCAAAATATCATAATTTTACATTTCATTTTTTAAATTCATTTTCTAAATATAATCATCAGACACAACAAAATAATACAAAATACAAATTTAAATAAATTTTGAACGAGATTTAATTGCAAGAAAAAGTTGTTCAAAATAAGTTTTGAATAAAGTTTAATTTTTTTTTAAATTATGAAAATGCATCGTTTTTGTCTGAGAAAACAACATGCATTTGAACCGTCGATTTTCAAAATCTATTTTTATTGGGTTTTGATCGATTCTGACTAGTTTCCATCAGTTCAATAGTATATTGAGTCCAACAATCAATTCAGACCAATGATCCCTCCAATTTTCTGTTCGACCAGTCCGACCAGTCGATTCGGTCCGATTTTTAAAACATCGCTCTTAATAAATTATAAAGGTGGTCATAATTGTGGTAACTTTTATGTAATAGCAAGTTAGTCATTCTCTTCTCATAAAATAGGAAACACTTACATGTTATAAGGACTATAGCTCACGTACTAAGAATGACTCAAAGATTTGTCTCCTTCAACCGTGGTTATGTCTTTTACTATAGTTAGGGGTGGGAATAGATCAGGCTGACCTACAGCCTATCTTATTAAAGATTGGGTTAGGTCAGGCCAATTTAATATAAAAGTTAGGCTCTTACTTTTTTAAAATTATATTTGATTAAATATGATGGACTTAGGCTATTAAAAAAAATCTATGAAGCCTTATAGGACGACCTATATTTTCATATATATTGGAAAAAAATATTAAATAGGTTGTCCTATATATGCATATATATATATTAGTACAAATGTTAAATATGTTGGCATGTGTATGTATATATAGGTCGGCCTATAAAGCTTCTTAAGTAATATAGATAAATTAAAAATCTTAACGAGAAATATATTTTTAAATAGGCGTTCAGGTCATGCTTTTAAAAAGGACGGGTCATACCAAAAAAGAGAGCCTGTAATATTAGGCAATAGGTCATGCTCAAGCCTTTTAAGCTTATCGTAGGTCAGTCTAAGGTCTTCTAAAGTTTAGTCTAGCCTAGCCTATTTTCATCCCTAACTACAGTAGAACACCATTCACATGTGTTTGTTGTCGAAATTGATATAAATTGTTCATGACCAATTATACGAGCTAATAAGATCGGCTTAATACGAAGACACAATCCAAATCCCTATTGACAAACATGCGTATAGGTGGCTCCACATTGAAATTGTAAGTGAGACACCGTGTCACACTAAGGTACAAATCATTTTTTACTTGTTGGTTTCTTCTCTTTAACTTCACTCGCTTTGGCATTGTAATGCTAACCATGCATATACATTACCCTTTCCGTTCATTGAAGACCTCCACCATCATACTAGAGACCTTTCATGGCGAACTTCACAAACATACCACCAATTTCTAGTTCCACATAGGCTTATTAAAAATAATTTATTGATTATTACGAAATTCCACTTTAGACTTCTTAGATTTCTTTTGTTGCACTGTTGCAATCATTTTTGTTAACCATTTTAATCATCATTAACTTCGTTAATAGTCAACAATGTTATCTTCCAAAGTGATCCAGTTTTCTATTTATTATTGCAATGTCATCCCTACTCCTCAATCCACTTTCTCCCTCTAAGGCGAGCAACCTGATTCTAGTAGCTTCTCCAGGCACAACTTCATATCAGATATTTGCCCCTCTATCGGTTGGAAAGGGAGCTTATAAAAGCCCTATCATCATTTCAACCATTTCAACAAATACTCAAAGCTCAAATGTCGAAACAACCTTAACCCCTATTGTAAGTACAATTTTAGAAACCACAAATATGTAAGGCGCAAACGAACTCATAATGAAAATCTATAATTTGGTGCAACAACAAAACATTCAACTTCTCAATGTATATATATATATATATATATATATATATATATATATATATATATATATATATATATATATATATATATATATATATATATGTGTGTGTGTGTGTGTGTGTGTGTGTGTGAAGACTAACAAAAGGCATATTTGCGAGGATCTACTCCATTTAATTAATGCAACATAGTAACATTGGAATAACACCTAGGTCCATTCTCGGTGACTTCACGGTGCATAAAAGGAAGGCGCCCAAATTATTAGATTATTGTCACCCATATGAATATAACTCTCATCCTCTTGACTTAGAGGGTGGGGTGGTAGCCACACCCCTCTCGGAGATCTTATTCTCAAAAGATCGTCGTCACACCACTCTCATATAAGAAACAAGTAGGGAACCACCCACCAAGCTCCATCTCGCCGTTGAAAAAACCATTTGTCAAGCATATTGTCGAGTCCAAAATCCTTGTCCCTCGAGAAACTATTGAAGTTAGACAATCATGCTGAGACCGAGGTTCCAAATGAAAACATAGAGCATGTGTACATTATGCTCCACTATCACCACACTATAAATGCTATAAAATGATAGTTTTGTGTTAACTCTCAAAAAATTCGTCATGACGTGGTTCAAAACCCTAGAGGACAGTTCTATCAAATTTTGGGGAAAAAAACTATGTGATAAGTTCACATCCAAATTCACAACACAAACATCACCCAAAAACTAGTCATCTTCAGTGGAATCTATATCTACCAAAACAATAAAGAAACCCCTGAGTATATACTAACTAATTCACTAAAGTAATTATGGAGGTAGGAGGTCCAAAAACAATCTAAAATGTTGAATCTTCAAAATGGACTTAGGATAAACTGTATATTTTGAGGAAAAATAGGGTTAAAGGATGTGGGGAGAATCAAAGAACTACTCTCTCGATCACAATCGTATATTAACTATGAGGAGAAGTTGTTGGACGGGGATGTAGAAAGAAACTAACACTCGGGAAACCCAATGGGTGGTAGGGAATGAGATAATATATGTCAGTAAAACGAAGACACAAATATATACAAAGAAACATGTGCTAGATTATGGTTGTTGTAACACGGTGGGAGAACTGACTTGTTTGTTTTGCGTTTGATCGCAAATGTTGCGGATAGCAAGAGTCGCCACCGACTTTTCTTGTATCCAATTAAGGGAAGGCGAAAAGAACAGGAAAAGACCTTTGTTAGATTCTGAGTAAGGGAGGCGGTTATGAAAAGGGAAGGTATTAGCATCCTTTCCATCCGTAGTTATCTACGGAATCTTAATTGCTTTAGCTCACTTTATGACTTGCTTTTTGTGTGTGTTTGAAAATGTATTTGAAAAGGCATTTCACTTTGACTTCGTAATGTTTCACGCTAGAATGTATACGAAGTGTTTGGAAATGTTTTGTTTTGGAAAAGAACTTTGTAATGATTCAAGCTGGAATGTATACAAAGTGTTTTGAAATTTTTTGGAGAAAAGAGTGTGAGGTGCAAAAAGTGTTTTGATTGAGCAAGTAAAAGAGACTTGTTTTACCCACTCAGAACGGTCATTTCCGTGTTATTTTGCTTTCCTTTAGAATACGGCTATCCATACCATTGGTTGATAGGTAACCTTATTCGTTGGATGTAAAAGGGACATCGAATGATCATAGAAGGCAACTTGTAGGGATACCTTAGTGTATTCGTAGGGACGATCATCACTTTTCATAGGCAACAATCGAGGGACGAGATCATATATTCGTAGGCATCAGTCGAGGGACTATGATGATATGTTTATAGGAAACTGTGCTAATGGTATCCCTACGTTCGAGGGACATGACCATTATTCGTAAGGCAACAAGAGAGGATACCCTAAGGAGGTGCATGTGTGAAGAATGTGTTGTATTCAGATATTTTATCTTATGATTAGAAGTGATCTATGTTGTTTTTAATCTTGCCATACATGCCTAATTACTAGAAGTTAATAGATGCGGAAAATAAATTGTGGAAATGTAAAGGTCCTACGCTATTACATGGCTTTGGGGCAGATACGTAATATGGGAATGCAGAAAGTAAAGGCAGAAATGTAAAGGTCCTACGCTATTACATGATAAAATTTCAACCTATACAACATTTCTAGAATTTAAAATGCGGAATAATAAATAATAGGAAAAAATGAGAAGAAAGGTTAGTGCAAAGATATTTTGGAAGTTAGTAAAAAGTGTTAGTTAGCAACCCTAATTACTAAAAAATATTATTTTTTATGATTGATTTTTAAAAGAAAATGCCTTTTTTTGTGAAAATTTTAAATAAGGATGTTCTGAACCTAAATTCAAAAGTTAGACATTTTTTAGGTTTTTTAGAAAAAATAAAGTTTTAAAAGAAAATGCAAGGAAAATTAGTCAGCAGGAAAATAAAAAAAAAAGTGTTTCCATCAGAGCTTCTGACAGAAGTTCCCTCTAGAATCTTTGGAAACCTATTTTCCAAAGCTTCTGGAGTCTGACACATAAGCTGGCTCTTTCTGGCACGGAAGTTGGCTCTTCTGGGGATCCAGAAGTAGGAACTTCTGGGGTTGTAACTTTTAGGGAGTCCAAAAGTTGGAACTTCTGGAGATGTATGCTTCTGGGGGGTCTAGAAGTTGGAACTTTTGGAGATGTACTTCTGAGGGGTCCAGAAGTTGGAACTTCTAGAGATGTACTTCTGAGGGGTCCAGAAGTTGGAACTTCTGGAGATGTACTTCTAAGGGGTCCAGAAGTTGGAGCTTCTGGAGATGTACTGAGGATCCGAAGTTGGAACTTCGGAGATTAAAATAAAGCGCAAGGTGTCATCTTCTTCGTTTGAATTTTCAAACTTTTATCCATGGTTCTGATTCGTGGTTAAAGCCTATAGCCACAGTTTCATCCGTCACTATACCCATGCAAGAAAACAAAACTAAGAAATACGCAACATAAATCAGTCATGAGAACATGGATCAACTCGGTTTGATCCCTTGAATGTGATAGGGTCACTGGTTTCGTCCAATTTATCCTATTTTGGAAAACCCTATTTCGAGCTCATGAACCCTAGCCATGGGAGATTCTTATTCCTGTGCTAAAACTCAAATCAAACCATCCAGAAAGTTTACAAACATCAGTCTAAACACAAATATGCAATCAAATCGTATTAAAAATGCATGAACTACTAAAATCAATTTTGAAATATGAAGAGCAAACTGTGTTCTTGATTTTACGATTCTGGATGTTTCAAGGCTTGGTGAATGGCTGGATCGATTCAGAGGACTCCCAAGAACGTGTTGGGATGCTTGGAATGGCCTGAATCAAGCTAAAACTCTAGCTGCAAGTAGCTTGTATCACACGGTTTTTTCAAGCATGGTTAGGGTTCTTCCAGCTGCAAAAAACTCTCTCCTAGGGTTTAGAAACCCTTGAATTTATAGAGGATGGATTCAGGTTGAGAATTGATGAGAAAATATATTCCATTCAATGAGAATATATTTGATTTGCCAATCTTTTCAATCTTGATCAAATATTGCCAATCTTGTACCAATCTCTTGCCAATCATTCAATTTTGAATTTCAGGCCATTCAATAGGTATCTTGGACCTCAAGAATGTCAAATATTCAGCCTTGCATTGATTGATTTATTTTTTGCTATTTTATTTTAATTAAATTGACTTTAAATGAATAAAAATCAAAATAAATAAAATAAAAAGCTCAAGGGCGTGGCATTGGGCTCGGAAGTTCTAATTAGGATTAGAAACAAGTTTGAATCAATAAAAGGTAGGCCCATTTAGAAAAAAATTGATTTTCTCAAGTATTTCTCTTTATGCACCTCCTAAAAAATGCTCAACTTGTATCTTGCTCAATTTTAAACATTTTTGGGTATTCTTGGACTTTTTAGAAAGCTCAAGATATCCTCTAAACAACCTTTTTGGTTTCACATTCATTGAAGTTTCCATGTTCATGAACACTTCTTTGCAAAAAGATGACTTTTTGTTGACTTTTAAAAGGACCTATAATATTTTGATCCATAACTTCCAAATGAAGCATTTCTGGCCAAAGCTTGTGAGTCAAGAAGTTGTGGAGAATTGAATTCCCTTTAAAATGAGATTTGGTGGAAAAATTTCTGATAAAGTGTGTGAAAGTTATGCTTGGTCAAAGTTCTGTTGAATTTTTGTCCAAAAACCTTAATTTGGAAACTTTGACTTTTGATCAAATCTTGACTTTTCTTGATGGATCATGATCAACCCTTGATAAAATGATGAATATTACTTCAAAATATTGATGTTGACCAGAAATTATGAAGTTTGACTGTATGTTGACCACAATTGACTTTTTATCCGATACAACTGATTTTTAACCATCTGAGCAATTGGATAAGCAATTTTGACTTGTAAAGTCTGAAACTTGTCATGATGATCCCTGGGAACATAGGATGAGGTATGATGACCACCTAGAGCACTGGAAATCCATCTTGACTTGAGAGGAGCAAAAACCCTAGTTTGGATTGATTGCTTAATAGGGTTTGTCTGGTCAACCCTTGTGAAATCCTTGAGTATGGGGTTGTGGATTGTCTTGAGAAGTAGGAGGGCAAATTTTGGGGTATAACAATTGTACATGTCAGTTAATACTTTGAGAGAAAATATCTGTAAGTTCTATAATTTTAGGATTGACATTAATTTTAGTAAAACAAATATAGTAGCAATATGTTAAATAAGATATGATTACTTGCTATGAATAACAAGTGAAGCAAGAAGTCCTATTTTATGTTAAGACATGTTGATTTGAAATGTTTCAACATCTGGAATAACATGTCAAATAAGATATCCTATGCAGGTTCATTCGACATCGCGCCTGATGTAACGCCCGATTATTTAATTAATTAGTTAATTAAATATTTTCGAATTATTTCTGATTTAAGTTGCCGAGTTGTTAGTTAATTAGTTGTTTAATTGTTGAATAATCGGTAGATTAATATTAATAATAATATAAGTTGACTATTAGTAATAATAATACTAGTGGAATAATTTATTGGGCTTAGTTGGTTGTTGTAGTTAGTAGAAAGGGTGGTGTGAGAAACAAGCTCAATAAGACAAATATGAGTAAAGTAGTTATTTTAGTAAATAATATAAAAAGAGAAGTATAAGGAATTAGGTTTTAGAAATAAAAATTTGAGAAGTGGTTGTACGTGAAGAAAAGAGGAAAGGAAAGGAAGAAAAGGAACAAGGTTTGGGAGGAAAATTATCGTCGAGAGAAAATTGCAGACCGAAAGCCAAATCGAAATTCGACCAGGACTCCGTAGAGCGATCTTTAATCCAAGGTAAGGGTGAGGTTCTAATTTTCTAATGGGTTGTATCATGAATAGTATGTGGAAATTAGGGTAATGGGAAATTTACCATGCATTCGTAGGTGTTCTGTTTGTGAAGGTAGTGATTTTTTGTGTTGGATTTGTGTTTGAAATTGGTTGCTTAATTGATGTTGTGAATGAAAAATTATATTTAGTAGTGATCGATTGATTCCCTGTGAGATGAAATTTATGGGTGTTAATTAAATCGGTGGAAGTATAGAAAATTGCAGGAACTAAAATTGGGAAAAAGACGGTACTGAACGACACACCTTGGGTAAGTGGAGTATGCCGAACAACACACATGGTGTATGGGAAGGGCATGGCGAACGACATGCATATGGCCTAGGCAAGGTAGCGTCGAACGACACTCTGCTGTAACAAGCCAAGGTCCTGAGTATGCTACTTTTACAATATTAGTGTAACGTGCCACTTTTATAAAAATAAGTTACTGTAGTTTCACTTTATTATATATATTAGGGCATGTGTGTGTGTTACTAGTAAATATATATAACAATATATAATAATTTAGTATTATATATTGAGAATAATACTAAAGTTACTAGTATAGTTATGAATAATTTAGTATTATTAAGAATAATATTTGTAGGAGTTCTGAGTTAGTAGTACAACCAGGAATTAAATTGCACCGTAATGATAAATAGCATAAATAATTTGTTATCGGGTTAATATAGTCCAATTATAATTAGTAGCAGTTAAATAATAGAACAAATATAAAAATAGTAAAATTAATTTAAGTAGGAGATGTAATGGAAATACCATCTATACATATATGTTATGTTGGTAGCATACATTAGGTAGTAATTAACATGAAATAAGAATAAAATTTATAACAATATATTATACAATTAATTAAGTGCTGGTAGTAGTAGTATACAGAGATATACGTTGGTAGCAGGGATTGTTAATAACATAAAATTATTTATTGACAGAAATATGAAACATAGGTATATTAGCAGGTGTTTTAATTACAGCAATAGTTTAATGGAAAATCAAGTAGTTAAATTAATTAATTAACTTAGTAGATAATATTTAATAATTAAATAGAATTAACGGTAAATAAATTGTTTTAGGCGTAGAGTCGTAACCGTTAATTTGTGTAGCAATTTTTGTTGTTGTTTGCTTGTATTGATGTTTGTTGATAAATCGTGGAGTTGCAGGTTGTGGTGAATTTCGTTGTATTTTTGTGTTGATGTGTTGAATTATGTTGTAGGCTTTGTGTCAACGTTGAATGAGATTGTTGAATTGCGATGGAAAGTTGTTGGTGATTTTGTTATGTGATGTCATATTTATCGAGTCACATACATTACATACTTTTGCGACGGCCTAAATTGGCAAAATTATTAAATTGGGAGCTTTGCTCTGTTTGCGACTACCTGGATTGGAAAAAATTTGAAAGTTGAAGGCTTATGCCTTGTTGATGCCTCTGTTAATTGGCAATTTTTAAGTTGGGAGTTATGCTCCATTGGTACCACATGCATGTGCATTTAAATAAGTTGTTGCATCTCATGTTGCATATTTGAGTTTTTGTGATGGTGAATTTGTTGTTGTATTATGTTGATGAATATGTTGTGATAAATGTTGTGGTGTTGATAAATTTCTGACCTTATACTAGTTGGTGATTATGTTATGATAAATGTGGTTAGTGTAGTTGCGAAGCGGTGATTTACATTACCTGAATTCTGATATGTTATTTATCATATGATTTATTAGATTGTTAGATATCTCACCTCTTCTGTTGTGATGTTGCCTCTATGTGGGTAACCTACAAGTAATCCAGAGTGAATGTTGTCGCTCTGATACATAACACTCGGGGGGATAACGTATGTTTTATAAATCATTGATTTTATTCTGTTGCTGAATATTTAGGTTGTTGAAAACTTGTTATTTTTAAGTTGTATTTCATGGAAGAAAGATGCTATGATTATTTGTTGTTGAAGCCTTGTTGTTTTTACGTTGTTTTGAATTGGCCTTGATGCCAAGATATTTTGGTTGAATTTTATGAATCTGCTGCGTAGAAATAAAAGTTATTTATTTTTGAAGACTAAACAGGTTGTTATTGTTTTACCGAAACTATGTGCTATGTATATGTGTTGTTGTGATTGTTTTTTGTTGAATGTAACATTTTGTAACTCGATTTTATATAACGTTTAGAAAGAATATTATGTTAGTTAAGTCACAAAGACATAATATATTTTAAGGATATTGTATTATTCTATGTGGCGCTGATTTTTAGGTCAAGAAGGATCAAGAAGAATGTTGAAGAATATTTCCTTTCTAATTATGAAGACAAATTATGAAAGATTTGCTTGAGGATCTATTTTGTAGCAGTAGTTTCTGCTAACTTGTAACAACCGATGAGCTGTGTTTGAAGGCCCAAATCCAGTTGGGATATAAGTTATAAATAAAAGCATTGTAACCTAAGAAAGGTACCATCCAAAATTAGAAAAGATGTAATCTATAGGGCTGAGTCTATACAACTCTCTAGGAGAGTTGGTTGTGTAATCCACTTGAGTTATGAGTTGGATTTTTTATAGAGTTGTAAGTCTCTATTATTGTTCTCCTTAAAGTTATGAATCAAGAGTGAGCATTATTCTTGGATCAAGCTTTTAAGCAACTCTAAATTGTGTTCTTAGTCAAGAGTTTTGGCTAGGTATTGTCATGGAAGTGAGTCTTCTGTTTTGCTGTCATGGAAGTGTGTCTTCCTGTTTTGTCTAATCGATGTTTGTGATTGATGAGGGATTGAGGAGGGTCTCATATCTAGGTGAGTCTTAGATAGAAAGTTAGCTCGGGTAGTGATTAAGTGAGAAGTTGTAAACGGGAGAGTTTAGCTTCGAATTAATACTTTTATAGTGGAATTTATCTCTGGTTTGGTATGCCCCCAAATGTAGCAGACTTACGCCAAACTAGGTTTACAATTATAGTGTGTTGTTTATGCTTTTCAATACTGTTTTATGAGTTGTATATATTGCATGTTTGTTTAAGTCAGATCAAATGTCTCAACATGTCATATGACATCTAAAGTTTGATATATCATAATTTCAATTGGTATCAGAACAGACATCTTGTCTATTTCTGGATGAGATCTGAGGGGGATACTTTTTGGTTCATGGTCAAGGTAGAAGGTTCTATTTAAAAGTTGTTTGAACTTGGTTAGTTCATATTGTTGTTTCAATGGTCCCTTGAAGTGGAGGATGAACTATTCGTGACAGGGTGTGTATTGGACTTGTCAGTTGTTATCAGGCATGTAGCTTTGATGGTGAGTTGTTGTGTTAGATTTGATTTATTTTTAAACCAAGGATGTTTTTTATTGCACCTTGATTGTGTGCAAGGATGATTGAGTTTTTGCTTGAAGAATGTTCAGGAGTGTTATTGTGTATTCCGCTGCACGGTATTTGTTGTAACCCTGGTTGTTCCTTGTGTTGCAAGTAAAGAAAAGGGCATTAGGGTTTGGTATCCTCAACAGGTTTGATGTGTGATGATGTATTTTGTGCAAGACAACCTCAACTAACTCCGTGAACTTGCCAATGATACTTGATTTTTATCTCCCAGGTCCACTCATAAAGGCACTTTTGATGAGTTTGTTGAAGAAATATTAGAGGGATTTATTTTGTTTTGATGAGTTTGTTGAAGAAATATTAGAGGCATTTATTTTGGACTATATTAGAGTCTTCCTAATACTTTACCTAATTAGGAAAGTGACTGTGAGTCTTGTTGTTGTTTGGTATTGATGGAGCTTAAAATATTTTTTAGGACCTTGAAAGTGATCAAGGGTTATTTTTTTTCTGGGAGTAGTATTAGGCTTCAGAACCAAGCTTTGTGTTGTGTGTAACACCCCATCTAAATACCCCGTATAATATTAATTAAATTAATATCAAAATCATCTTTAATCAGAGTTAACACGGCAAATGAGGGGATGTCACAATTAATCGATAAAATAAAACTTCATTCAAACAGTAGCCATGCTACACTGAGGATCATTATCCAAATAATTCAATCAATTTAAGACCATGTCTTACACAGCGGAAATACCAAAACCAAAATTTAATAAACCATCATAGTTCTCAAAGAATCCAATAAACAGTTAAACGAATAACAATTCTCTTAACTAAACGTTCCCCAGTGTTACAATCTAATCATAGCATGACACTGACACGTAGACTTAAAAGATAAGCTCTAGAGCCATCCTCACCAACTCCTCAGCTGCTAACTTTTAATCTGAAATTGTAAAGTAAGGGTGAGACTTCTCATAATTAAAGCATATTATAAGCTTCTCATTTAACAATATATCACAAGCATATTATTTCACCCACTTAACACAATTCAGAATCCAACATACAACCATATTCATATAAGTCATCATGCATAATCAATAGACAACAAAAGAATTGCAACACTGGAAGACATCCTAACATGTTACAATTCCATGCAAACACAAATGCAGACTCAATGCATGCGGTACCGACACGTGAACAAGTCACCCAACACTGATCCATCATCAATCGGATACAGTACCATCGATTCGTCCATAACCACCCGGACACGAATCCAGCCTAACCACCCATCCTCACTCGGGTATCGGTTATCGGCAATCCAAGTCAAATTCCGCACAATGGGAATTAACTTCACCAAATAATGCAAATGCACGCACATCACTAGCATGCAACATCAATCAGTCTATGTATACATTCATCCAACATAACTGAATCAAACCAATCAACATGATATATCAACCAATCATGCATACATCTATCATCAGCATAAACACGCTATTACATCTACACATTACCAGTTATCCCCATCACCAAAGGTCCTCTACTACACATACATCATTATGTGTCAGTTAATAATCATTTATTTCGAAATTCGACCCCTTTCCAAAATAATTTCAAGTTTTCTAAAATATTTTCATTTTATAAGGTAAAGCATTAAATTTAGGAAATAACGTCCAAAACGGCGCTCAAAACGGACTTACGGTTCGAAAGTTATGAATTTTCAAAAATATTTCAGTGGAACCCGGTTCCTCCCTGGGAGTAACCGGTTCCCACAATTCCAAAAATCAGCGCCCCTGGAAAAATGTATGGGGAACCCGGTTAACCGGTTCCCAGAAGTAAAAATCACATTTTCTGGAAAAATTAACGTGGAACCCGGTTCCTCCCACACAGGAACCGGTTCCTGAGTTCAAAAATACCATTTTTTACCATTTTAAAAGCTGGAACCCGGGTTCTCCCACTGGGGAACCGGTTCCCACGACCTTCAGACCCAAAAACTCAGTTTTGACAGCAGCATTATTTCCCAAAACCGTTTTTCTCTTCATCCCAAAACGTGCCTCATATTCCGACACCATAAATTCACTCATTCATCATCAATAACATACAATATAACACGTTTTATTCGTCAGTAATGATCCTATATCATACAAATCAATGAATTTATACATTCTGACACAATCTGACACCATTAGGTATACACCCATGGAAACCTAGAAATCCCCAAACTAAGATTTCCTAACATGCTATGATCTATAGAATCAAAAATCAAAACCTATAATACGAACTAATCAATCGAAATCACCCCTTACCTTGTGGGTTCTTTGAATTCTGACACTTCTAGGTCTTCTTCCTTCTTTCTCCTCTTCTCAACTTCACGTATCTTGTTTTCTCCAAAATGACTCTATTTTCCTTCTTTCCTTATTTTATTCCTTTTTATTCCTTATCACATAAATAAAATAAATATTACTTCTCACACCTCAATTAATTCCATCATTAATCTTAATAATCCAATGTATTAATAAATTATGTTCTCAATTAATTTAATAATTAAAAATCATAATTTATTTAATTGTTGAATTATTTTGGGGTGTCACATTGTGTGTTCCAGAAGAAAGGGAACTAATGTCCTACCAGATGTTGGGACATTGTGTTAGCAGGTGTGCAGATTCTTGTTGTTGAACAGATGCTCTAGGTGTCATACAAATGTGTGTTGATTAGATGTGTTTGGAACCTACTCCTAATTTGGAAGAGGATACAATTGTGCTTGTATCTAAGATGTTTTATCTAGAAAACACATCTTAGATTGGTAAGTTGAATAATGGTCAACCCATGGTATACTTCCTGGTTCAATTTATGTCTGAGTCAAGCAAGTAGGGAGTGCATAGGATGAGCTTTAGTGACTTGGAGATATTTGTTACCGCAGCCAGTTGCTTGAATATGAAGTTCAAGTTCATATGTTAAAGAAATTCTCTCTGAACTATGGAAGATCCTTTAGATCAAACGATCCATATTTTTTTTGGAATTGTTTGTGGCCAAGGAACATATTATGTTTGTATTAAGAGAGTTATATGGGTATGCACTAACCACGTGTTATAGTGCTATTAAGGAGAAGAATGTATGATTCTCAACGTGTTCTTTGTAGTTGATGAAGAAGAATCCTTAACATGGAGTTGGAGATTCTAGAGATGTCATATATAATGTATTGACATCTTCGTGTTGAGAATTTATTATTATCAACTTGTTTGATTGGTGTCTCTTGCAAACAGGATGAAGGTTGTTTACTCAAACTTGATATCACTTATCAAGTCTATGAGAAAATTTAACTATTATTCTGCTAAAGTGAAAGAGACATTCAAGGAGTTATATGCAATGGAGATTCATGAACCTTAGTTAAGTAAATATCCTTGAAGATTAACTTACACTCATGATGAGTTGTCCATAAGGATTGGAAAAAGTAAAAGTTTTCTTTTCTGGATAATCTATTTGATGGGTTGATGATCATACAAAACCCTATATATTGTGGACTGTGTGATAGAGGAAATATCCACTTTAGGTGTAGAAGAATAGTGTTTTATCACCTCAAAGTCATACATGAGGTCTAGACATTGTGCATATGAAAAGAAGATTCTTGAGGTGTGCATTCTCTGCATGTGTTTTGATCTGATCTTAAATGTTGATCAACTACTGATGCATATATCAATCAATGTCAAAGCATTCTTATGAGTATGATGACCTTAGATTTTTGTGGAGCAGAATTGCCTATTGATCTCAAGAACAACTATATGGGTTTTATATTTCTAGTTTGACAGGAAGATGGATTTCTAATTAAGATTTTTGTAAGGAAGAATTTTCTTGTGAACTGTTGGATGTTTTTATTCAAAAATATGTATATCTAGAATAAAAAGGGTTGTCAGCCATGAAGAAACTAGAATATGATTTATTTATGATCTTATATCTTAAGAGAATAAAAGATTGTTTACCGTCTATGACCTACAAGGTGAGGTGATTGTAGTATTCTTAAAAATTTATATTTTGGTTAAGTCTTTAAGAATGTTTTCAAATCAGGTATGCAATTTCTTCTAGAGGGAATATTATTAGAAGTGTTGGGTTTTCTAGCTAGAATCAGCCAAGAAAACTTAATTGATAAGAGGTTGTTTTATCAAAAGGCAATATGAGTCAAAAAAGTCAATCTTAATGTCATAACATTATGTTGGACTCATTCTTACTCATGCTATAAGCATATACTTGCACTGAAGATATCTCTTCTATGTTAAGTTGAT
Source organism: Vicia sativa (assembly GCA_021764765.1). Lineage (NCBI taxonomy): Eukaryota > Viridiplantae > Streptophyta > Magnoliopsida > Fabales > Fabaceae > Vicia > Vicia sativa. The sequence continues at coordinate 183,266,543 of CM038796.1, read as the reverse complement.
TTTAACAGTTTTGGTTACCTTCTCAAATGTCAGATTCAATATTGTTTAACCAAGCAGTGGTTAAAACTCAGGGAAGGAGTTAACTACTTTATTTCATCATACCTTCTTAGAACTTCAACTAAGATGATTGATATTTTGACATTGACATTTCTAGACACTTAAGTGCAGTAAAAGTGGTTCTGGTGGTTTGTTTAAGTCTCATTTTAATCAATATTACTTTGTTGATAATACTTAAAAGGGAAATTTAAGGATATTGGATAAATAAATAATTCAGCATGGATTCTCTAAGTTATGGTAGTTGATTTTCTTCTTACTTAATGACTGATGACTTTTGTGATAAACATTAGTCAGTTGTGTATCAAAGTCTGAAGGTATATGTCATCAAGGAAGAATGTTTTGTCTCTTTGGGGTGTTTGAAGTTCCTCTGAGGATTTAAGAACAATTTCTATTTGCGGCTTTCATGAGTATTTAATTGTTTATCCTTTTACTCGGTGGTTAGGAAAGAAAAAGTCAAGATGTCACACAAGAAGGTGCAACATAAGACATTTGCAAAAGCTCTAGAACCTATTCTATGGAGGATTACAATTTGGTAACAAGACATCTTTTCTAAATTTGTATTTTAATTCAGATGAAATTCAATTGGTTTTAAATAGAACAACGTCGTCCAAAACATAAGACCTTAGGTTCTAAAAATTATATATCTCACACCAATCTCGTGCGAAACAAAGATTATGTTCCTTTTGTTTGACTAAGACTTCAAATCCTTTGTAAAAAATGATACTAGCTCGTTGAATAATTCATATATAATTACAAACTAGACATCAAATAATTTTAGATAAGTGGATGCTACGAGTGGATGTCTTCATCATTAAACACATATATCCATGAATTTTGGAATTCGATCTATCAACCTACGAAATAAAGACTTCAATGAGAAAACTCCAAGTTCAATAGAAATAAAGATATCGACTTGAAGTCAGCAAGATATATAGACAATAGTCACCTTTCCTAACAAAAGAAGCTTATGGAAATCAAATACAGAACCACCAAAAATATGAAAAGGATAGTAAAAGCAAAGAGATGTCATGCTTTATGAAACAAATTAGTTTTTGCAAAAATAGTACCTAAAAATGGAACATACAAATTTATTCCTTTCAGAAACAAAACTTGAAAAGGAGATAATTATTAAATTAACCCAAAAAATGACACAAGCAAGACAACATGACTCACATATTACAGTAGAAAATGGTACATTCTCCTGCGGTGGAAGAAGGAATCAGATGTTGGTCAATAATGGTGAGAATGTCACGAATTTTTTTGGATAGTTCCTCCTCAACCTTTTGGTAATAACTCTTGATCAGTTTCACATTGTTCTCATTTCCCTTAGACTATTCATTTTGTTCAGTTGAAGATATAATGCGACAAGAGACTCTCTATGCACCAATGGCATTTTTATATCCCATTAAGAGAAGGTTCATCTCTTCCACAATTAACTCAACATCAAACTTTGCCACTCTCTTCATGCACTCAATCATTTCTGCATCATATATATAAGAAACTAACAAAGATAATGGTCAAAATACCTATCTATTTACATTTCCTTCGCAACTGTTAAATTATCTAGAAATGTCACCACTAATTGGACGTATGTGGCGAGATTTTCCCCCCTGTGAATGAAGAAAGTCATAATGAGAACAAGTACAACTTATGCACCACTTCCAAACGAAAAACCTTTCATATGATGATCATGACTACAACTATATTGACTTGTTAATAAAAAGTTTTTGGCCTACGATTCATAAATTAGTCTTGTAATTAGGAACAATGATTTGTATCAGTATAATCATAAAAATGCAAACATAATGTATATTCAACCCTACACATTAATATGAACATGCTTATGAAAAACAATAAAAATGATAATTGATCCAAGTGGTTATGAAATACTTAAATTTTCATAGCTCAAACTAAGTGAAATCAACAGTTAATGTACCTATCCAAATGAAAAAGATAGATTATTTCTCGTCCCAACCAGCACAATTGCAACTGGTGGTGGATGAGGTAATTTAAGACTTGATACCACTCCAAGAAGCCAGCTAGCAGTACCATCTTCACCTGCAACCTAGATTTTCAAGTGACATATTATCTCAAATACAAATAACATTGCAAAAAGAGAATAAAAAATGAAATTCAGAAGCGCAAACGACGAACTTACGATTATTCTTAACCTATTCTGAAATTCAGCCGCAAAATCATCTCCATTATGCTTTAACTTTTCTAAATTAGCATATAGTGGATGCAACAATGAAATCTTGCATTTCATCAAATAGAAGCTCTTGTATTTTAGGCAATGAGTTCTAATATGTGAAATAAAACATTCAGTGCAAAATAGGAAAAAATGGCATAGCACATCTGACAAGTTGCACATTCATATAACCGACCAAAAACATAATCTAAACCCTGAACCCTAAACATCAAAATACCCTAAACCTCAAAAAACAAGATTTAAAGAACAATATGCATAAAAAAAAACCTTTTTACCTGAATGCATAAAAACATATATGAATGTTGACCCATCCTTGAGAATCGTTAAACTTGATTTATGATTTCGTCATGTATTAAAATAAAAAAGATTATGTATTAACAATTTATAGGTATGCAAAAGAATATTTATGTGAGTAAAAAAAGAGGTTGACAATGAAGAAAAAATACCATCATAATTGGCTTCGTCTGAAAGTAGAACTCATCACTTGGAAATCGTCGGAACAGTTTGAAGAAAAAGCAGAATGAACGAATGGAGCAAAAGAGAGAAAAAAGGTGAAAATTTGTGATTATGTACATATGTGAATTTTATTTTTTTTGAAAATTAGGATTAGTTGCAGAAGGAGATATGAAGAAAGAGAGTAGAGAGAAAGACAACAATACCAAAATCTAATATTATAATACGCAATATAAAGTTGTTGTGCAGAAGAGTTGAAGCAAAGGGATTGAAATGTGTTTAAGGCATCCATGTGGAAGGCTGGTAAGGCAGAAGGGTAAATTGAGAATTTACGGATCAATTAATTTTCTTATATTGTATATTTTAACAATATTGACATTCAACAAGCCTTGATTCAATTACTTTACAAATTTCACATACTTAATTTGAGTTTAAATTTCGAATTCCTTATCCTTAATAAAATCCATCTAACCAATAAATTATCAAAAAACAAATAAAATTAAAACAACCATAATACTTAACCAATTTTTCAAAAATGTTAAAAAAAATTAGAAGAACTAGTTTTATAAGAGAGATAAAATAACAAAATAAAATAAAGTAGTAAAAAAAGTACAATTATTTATTTATTTATATTTAACCAAGTCATAGCATTTTAATTTCGATTTTAGTACAAAAGCACAAATGTGGAACATCACTTCCTCCCCCTTCAAACTTCCAAACCCCAGCTTCGCGCGGGGGTTAACGTTTCGTAAAATTACCGAAACAAACTCAACTCTCTGCAACACAATCTCTTCCTAAAGATTACTCTCATAATTTCAAAAAAACGAACAAGATTATAACTTTCCTTTGAATCATCTCTCTTATACTTATTGCCCTCGAAAAGGGTGTTATTTATGCGGTTATGGCGACGGCGCCTGGTAACAGTTCGACGGCGAAGGTGGGAACCCTAAGTTTGGGATCGCCGATGTCTTCAATGCTGCCGAAATCGCAACGCGGTCAGAATAAGCCTAAGTGCAAACAGTGTGGCAATGTTGCTCGTTCTAGGTCAATTCAGACCAATGATTCCTCTAATTTTCCGTTCGATCGGTCCGACCAGTTGATTCGGTCTGGTTTTTAAAACATCGCTCTCAATAAATTATAAAGGTGGTCATAATTGTGGTAATTTTATGCAATAGCAAGTTAGTCATTCTCTTCTCATAAAATAGGAAACACTTACATGTTATAAGGACTATAGCTCACATACTAAGAATGACTCAAAGATTTGTCTCCTTCAACCGTGGTTATGTCTTTTACTATAGTTAGGGGTGGGAATAGATCAGGCTGACCTACAGCCTATCATATTAAAGATCAGGTTAGGTCAGACCAATTTAATAAAAAGGTTAGGCTTTTACTTTTTTAAAATTATATTTAATTAAATATGATGGACTTAGGCTATTAAAAAAATCTATGAAGCCATATAGGTCGATCTATATTTTCATATATATTGAAAAAAATGTTAAATAGGTTGTCCTATATATGCATATATATTAGTACAAATGCTAAATATGTTGGCATGTGTATGCATATATAGGTCGACCTATAAAGCTTCTTAAGTAATATAGATTAATTAAAAATCTTAACGAGAAATATATTTTTAAATAGGCTTTCAGGTCATGCTTTTAAAAAGGACGGGTCATACCAAAAAAGAGAGTCTGTAATATTAGGCTATAGGTCATGCTCAAGCCTTTTAAGTTTATCGTAGGTCAGTCTAAGGTCTTCTAAAGTTTAGTCTAGCCTAGCCTATTTTCATCCCTAACTACAATAGAACACAATTCACATGTGTTTGTTGTCGGAATTGATATAAATTGTTCATGACCAGTCATACGAGATAATAAGATCGACTTAATACGAAGACACAATCCAAATCCCTATTGACAAACATGCGTATAGGTGGCTCCACATTGAAATTGGAGATCACACTTATACGTAAGTGAGACACCGTGTCACACTAAGGTACAAATCATTTTTTACTTGCTAGTTTCTTCTCTTTAACTTCACTCGCTTAGGCATTGTAATGCTTACCATGCATATACATTCCCCTCTCCATTCATTGAAGACCTCCACCATCATATTAGAGACCTTCCATGGAGAACTTCACAAACATACCACCAATTTCTAGTTCCACTTTAGATTTCTTTTGTTGCACTGCTGCAACCATTTTTGTTAACCATTTTAATCACCGTTAACTTCTTTAATAGTCAACAATGTTATCTTCCAAAGTGATCCAGTTTTCTACTTATTATTGCAATGTCATCCCTACTCATCAATCCACTTCCTCCGTCTAAGGCGAGCAACCCGATTCTAGTAGCTTCTCCATGCAAAACTTCATATCAGATATTTGCCCCTCTGTCGGTTGGAAAGGGAGCTTATAAAAGCCCTATCATCATTTCAACCATTTCAACAAATACTCAAAGCTCAAATGTTGAAACAACCTCAACCCCTACTGTAAGTACAATTTTAGAAACCACAAATATGTAAGGCGCAAACAAACTCATAATGAAAATCTATAATCTGGTGCAACAACAAAACATTCAACTTCTCAATGTATATATATATATATATATATATATATATATATATATATATATATATATATATAAAGAGACTAACAAAAGGCATATTTGCAAGGATCTACTCCATTTAAATAATGCAACATAGTAACATTGGAACAACACCTAGGTCCATTCTCGGTGACTTCACTAGAAAAGAAAGGCGACAAATCAAGCACCACTCTCATATAATAAACAAGTAGGGAACCACCCACCAAGCTCCATTTTACCATTGAAAAAACCATTTGTCAAGCATATTGTCGAGTCCAAAATCCTTGTCCCTCGAGAAACTATTAAAGTTAGACAATCATGCTGAGACCGGGAATCCAAATGAAAACATAGAGCATGTGTACATTATGCTCCACTATCACCACACTATAAATGCTATAAAATGATAGTTTTGTGTTAACTCTCAAAAAATTCGTCATGACGTGGTTCAAAACCCTACAGGACAGTTCTATCAAATTTTGGAAAAAAAACTATGTGATAAGTTCACATCCTAATTCATAACACAAACATCACCCAAAAACTATAGTCATCTTCAGTGGAATCTACATCTACCAAAAAAAGAAAGAAACCCTTGAGTATATACTGACTAATTCACTAAAGTAATTATGGAGGTAGGAGGTCCAAAAACGATCTAAAATGTTGAATCTCCAAAATGGACTTAGGATAAATTGTATATTTTGAGGAAAGATAGGGTTAAAGGATGTGGGGAGAATCAAAGAACTACTCTCTTGATCACAACCGTATATTAACTATGAGGAGAAGTTGTTGGACGAGGATGTAGAAAGAAACTAACACTCGGGAAACCCAATGGGTGGTAGGAAATGAGATAATATATGTCAGCAAGACGGAGACACAAATATATACAAAGAAACACATGCTAGATTATGGTTGTACATGTCAGTTAATACTTTGAGAGAAAATATCTGTAAGTTCTATATTTTTAGGATTAACATTAATTTTAGTAAAACAAATATAGTAGCAATATGTTAAATAGGATATGTTTACTTGCTATGAATAACAAGTGAAGCAAGAAGTCATATTTTATGTTAAGACATGTTGATTTGAAAGGTTTCAACATCTGGAACAACATGTCAAATAAGATATCCTATGCAGGTTCATTCGACATCGCGTCTGATGTAACGCCCAGTTATTTAATTAATTAGTTAATTAAATATTTTCGAATTATTTATGATTTAAGTTGCCGAGTTGTTAGTTAATTAGTTGTTTAATTGTTGAATAGCATAAATAATTTGTTACCGAGTTAATATAGTCCAATTATAATTAGTAGCAGTTAAATAATAGAACAAATATGAAAATAGTAAAATTAATTTAAGTAGCAGATGTAATGGAAATAGCATCAATACATATATCTTATGTTGGTAGCATATATTAGGTAGTAATTAACATGAAATAAGAATGGAATTTATAATAGTATATTATACAATTAATTAAGTGTTGGTAGTAGTAGTATAGGGATATACGTTGGTAGCAGAGATTGTTAATAACATGATATTATTTATTGACAGAAATATGAAGCATAGGTATAGTAGCAAGTGTTTTAATTACATCAATAGTTTAATGGAAAATCAAGTAGTTGAATTAATTAATTAATTTAGATAATATTTAATAATTAAATAGAATTAGCGGTAAATAAATTATTTTAGGCGTAGAGTCGTAACCGTTAATTTGTGTAGCAATTTTTGTTGTTGTTTGCTTGTATTAATGTTTGTTGATAAATTGTAGAGTTGTAGGTTGTGGTGAATTTCGATTGTATTTTTGTGTTGATGTGTTGAATTATGTTGTAGGCTTTGTGCCAACATTGAATGAGATTGTTGAATTGCGATGGGAAGTTGTTGGTGATTTTGTTATGTGATGTCATATTTATCGAGTCACATACATTGCATACTTTTGCGACGTCCTAGATTGGCAAAATTATTAAGTTGGGAGATTTGCTCTGTTTGCGATGGCCTGGATTGACAAAAAGTTGAAATTTGAAGGCTTATGCCTTGTTGATGCCTCTATTAATTGGCAATTTTTAAGTTGGGAGTTCTACTCCATTGGTACCACATGCATGTGTATTTGAATAAGTTGTTGCATCTCATGTTGCATATTTGAGTTGTTGTGATGGTGAATTTGTTGTTGTATTACGTTGATGAATATGTTGTGATAAATGTTGTGGTGTTGATAAATTTTTGACGTTATACTAGTTGGTGATTATGTTGTGATAAATGTGGTTATTGTAGTTGCGAAGCGGTGATTTATATTACCTAAATTCTGATATGTTATTTATCATATGATTTATTAGATTGTTAGATATCTCACCCCTTCTGTTGTACAGCCTCTACGTGGGTAACCTACATGTAATCCAGTGTGAATGTTGTCTACCTTCAATAGTTCGAGTCAGTATTGTCGCTCTAATACATAGCACTCGGGGGATAACACATGTTTTATAAATTATTGATTTTATTCTGTTGTTGAATATTTAGGTTGTTGAAAACTTGTTATTTTTAAGTTGTATTTCATGGAAGAAAGATGCTATGATTATTTGTTGTTGAAGCCTTGTTGTTTTTACGTTGTTTTGAATTGGCCTTGATGCCAAGATATTTTGGTTGAATTTTATGAATCTGCTGCGTAGAAATAAAATTTATTTATTTTTGAAGACTAAACAGGTTGTTATTGTTTTACCGAAACTATGTGCTATGTATTTGTACTACAGGTGACTGATTGTTGTTGTTTTACGTTGAATGCGTGACACTCCATTTGTTGTTGGAGAATTTGTGTAACTCTGATTTTATATAATTTGTTGGGTAAAAATGGGGTGTTACACCTGAGTTGAACTGAACTGTTATATTATGTTAAGTCACAAACACATAATATATTTTAAGGATATTATATTATTCTATGTGGTGCTGATTTTTAGGTCAAGAAGAATCAAGAAGAATATTGAAGAATATTTCCTTTATAATTATGAACACAAATTATGAAAGATTTGCTTGAGGATCTATGTTATAGTAGTAGTTTCTGCTAACTTGTAACAACCGATGAGCTGTGTTTGAAGACCCAAATCTAGTTGGGATATAATTTATAAAAAAAAGCATTGTAACCTAAGAAAGGTACCATCCTAAATTAGAAAAGATGTAATCAGTAGGGCTGAGTCTGTACAACTCTCTATGAGAGTTGGTTGTGTAATCCACTTGAGTTAGTTGGATTTGTCATAGAGTTGTAAGTCTCTATTACTGTTCTCCTCAAAGTTATGAATCCCGAGTGATTATTGTTCTTGGATCAAGATTTTAAGCAACTCTAAATTGTGTTCTTAGTTAAGAGTTTTGGCTAGGTATTGTCATGGAAGTGAGTCTTCTATTTTGTTGTCATGGAAGTGTGTCTTCCTGTTTTGTCTAATCGTTGTCTGTGATTGATGAGGGATTGAGGAGGGTCTCATATATAGGTGAGTCTTAGATAGAAAGTTAGCCCAGGTAGTGATTAAGTGAAAAGTTGTAAACGAGAGAGTTTAGCTTCGAATAGATACTTTTATAGTGGACTTTATCCCTGGTTTAGTATGCCCCCAAATGTAGGAGACTTGCGCCAAACTGGGTTAACAACTATGGTGTGTTGTTTATGATTTTCAGTACTGTTTTATGAGTTGTATATGTTGCCTGTTTGTTTAAGTCATATCAGATGTCTCAATATGTCATTGACATCTAAAGTTTGATATATCAAAATTTTAATTGGTATCAGAGCAGACATCTTGTCTGTTTTTGGATGAGGTTTGAGGGGGATAATTTTTGTTTCATGGTCAAGGTAGAAGGTTCTATTGGAAAGTTGTTTGAACTTGGTTAGTTAATATTGTTGTTTCAATGGTCCCTTGAAGTAGAGGATGAACTATTCGTGATAGGGTGTGTATTGGACTTGTTAGTTGTTATCAGGCATGTTGCTTTGATGGTGAGTTGTTATGTTTTATTTGATTTATTTTCAAACCTAGGATGTTTTTGATTGCACCTTGATTGTGTACAAGGATGATTGAGTTTTTGCCTGAAGAATGTTGAGGAGTGTTGTTGTGTATTCCGTTGCATGGTATTTGTTGTAACCATGGTTGTTCTTTGTGTTGCGAGTAAAGAAAAGGCATTAGGGTTTGGTATCCTTAGCAGGTTTGATGAGTGATGATGTAGTTTTTGCAAGACAACCTCAACTAACTCTGTGAATTTGCCAACGATACTTGATTTTTATCTCCCAGATCCACTCATAAAGGCACTTTTGATGAGTTTGTTGAAGAAATATTAGAGCCATTTATTTTGGCTTATATTAGAGTCTTCCTAATACTTTACCTAATTAGGAAAGTGACTATGAGTCTTGTTGTTGTTTGTTATTGATGGAGCTTAAAATATTTTTTAGGACCTTGAAAGTGATTAAGGGTTATTTGTTTTTTGGAAGTAGTATTAGGCTTCAGAACCAAGCTTTGTGTTGTGTGTTCTAGAAGAAAGGGAATTAATGTTCTACCAGATGTTGGGACATTGTGTTAGCAGGTGTGCAGATTCTTGTTGTTAAACATATGCTCTGGGTGTCATACAAATGTGTGTTGATTACATGTGTTTGGAACCTACTCCTAATTTGGAAGAGTATGCATTTGTGCTTGTATCTAAGATGATTTATCTAGAAAACACGTCTTAGATTGGTAAGTTGAATAATGGTCAACCAATGGTATACTTCCTGGTTCAGTTTATGTCTGAGTCAAGCAAGTAGGGAGTGCATAGGCTGAGCTTTAGTGTCTTGGAGAAATTTGTTATTGCAGCTAGTTGCTTGAATATGAAGGTCAAGTTCATATGTCAAAGAAATTCTCTCTGAATTATGGAAGATCCTTCATATCAAATGATCCATATTTTTTTTTGGAATCTTGTTTGTGGCCAAGGAACATATTATGTCTGTATTAAGAAAATTGTGTGGGAATGCACTAACCACGTGTTATACTTTTATTAAGGAGGAGAATGTATGATTCTTTAGGTGTTCTTTGTAGTTGATGAAGAAGAATCCTTAATATAGAGTTGGAGATTCTAGATAGGTCATATATAATATCTTGACATCTTCGTGTTGAGAATTTATTATTCTCTACTTGTTTGATTGGTGTCTCTTGCAAACAGGATGGAGGTTGTTTACTCAAACTTGATATCACTTATCAAGTCTATGAGAAAATTTAACTATTATTCTGCTAAAGTGAAAGAGACATTCAAGGAGTGATATGAAATGGAGATTCATGAACCTTAGTTAAGTAAATATCCTTGAATATTAACTTACAGTCATGATGAGTTATCCATAAGGATTGGAAGAAGCAGAAGTTTTCTTTTCTGGACAATCTATTTGATGGGTTGATGATCACACAAAACCCTATATATTGTGGACTGTGTGATAAAGGAAATATCCTCTTTAGGTGTAGAAGAATGGTGTTTTATCACCTCAAAGTCATACATGAGGTATAGACACTGTGCATATAAGAAGAAGATTCTTGAGGTGTGCATTCTCTGCATGTGTTTTGATATGATCTTAAAGGTTGATCAACTGCTGATGCATAGATCAATCAATGTTAAAGCATTCTTATGAGTGTGATGGCCTCAGATTTTTGTGGAGCAGAATTGCCTATTGATCTCAAGAACAACTGTATGGGTTTTATATTTCTGGTTTGACAAGAAGATGAATTTCTAATTAAGATTTTTGTAAGGAAGAATTTTCTTGTGAACTGTTGGATGTTTTTATTTAAAAATATGTATATCTAGAATAAAAAGGGTTGTCAACCATGAAGAAACTAGAATATGATTTATTTATGATCTTATATCGTAAGAGAATGAAGGATTGTTTATCGTCTATGAACTACAAGGTGAGGTGATTGTAGTATTCTTAAAAATTTATATTTTGGTTAAGTCTTTAAGAATGTTTTCAAATCAGGTATGCAATTTCTTATAGAGGGAATATTATTAGAAGTGTTGGGTTTTCTAGCTAGAATTAGCCAAGAAAAACTCAAGTGATAAGAGGTTGTTTTATCAAAAGGAAATATGAGTCAAGAAAGTCAATCTTAATGTCATAACATTATGTTGGACTCCTTCTTACTCATCCTATAAGCATATACTTTCACTGAAGATATCTCTTTCGTGTTAAGTTGATTTTAACAGTTTTGGTTACCTTCTCAAATGTCAGGTTCAATATTGTTTAACCAAGCAATGGTTAAAACTCGGGGAAGGAGTTAACTACTTTATTTCATCATACCTTCTTAGAACTTAAACTAAGATGATTGATATTTTGACATTGACATTTCTAGACACTTAATTGTAGTAAAAGTTGTTCTGGTGGTTTGTTTAAGTCTCATTTTAATCAATGTTACTTTGTTGATAATACTTAAAAGGGAAGTTCAAGGACATTGGATAACTAAACAATTCAGGATGGATTCTCTAAGTTATGGTAGTTTATTTTCTTCTTACTTAATGACTGATGACTTTTGTGATAAACATTAGTCAGTTGTGTATCAAAGTCTGAAGGTATATGCCATTAAGGAAGAATGTTTTGTCTCTTTGGGGGTGTTTGAAGTTCCTCTTAGGATTTAAGAACAATTGCTATTTGCGGCTTTCATGAGTATTTAATTGTTTATCCTTTTACTCGGTGGTTAGGAAAGAAAAAGTCAAGATGTCACACAAGAAGGTGCAACATAAGACATTTGCCAAAGCTCTAGAACCTGTTCTATGGAGGATTACAATTTGGTAACAAGACATCTTTTCTAAATTTGTCTTTTAATTCATATGAAATCCAATTGGTTTTAAATAGAACAACATCGTCCAAAACACAAAACCTTAGGTTATAAAAATTATATATCTCACACCAATATCGTGCGAAACAAAGATTATGTTCCTTTTGTTTGACTAAGACTTCAAATCCTTTGTAAAAAATGGTACTAGCTAGTTGAATAATTCATATATAATTACAAACTAGACATCAAATAATTTTAGATAAGTGGATGCTATGAGTGAATATCTTCATCATTAGACACATATATCCATGAATTTTGGAATTCGATCTATCAAAGTAATTAATTTGGTTAAAAGGATGATGTGATTCCTTGTTGTTGGCTTGCGAGAGCATTAATGGATTGATGATATGGAGAAAAAATCATTTGACCCTGTTCTTGCTAGAATAATTCTGTGAGTATGTTTAGGGATTCAGAGCTACAAGTCAATTTACTTGTGCTCCAAGCTATATGTCTTTCTTATCCCTCATTCGAGAGCCCTTTATATAGAAGCATCAAAGCCTCTATGGTCAATGCATGTAACAGCTATGCCTTCCCAATTTCGATACTGAGTTGTCTTTAAGGAGAATAACGTCCACCGCCTTTCAATGGTAGCTCCAAAATGTAACGCGCTCCGTCAGACTTAAAATGACGGTTACATCTTTGATGGTCGACTTGGGTTTGTGAATTTTATATACGATCAGACCCTATATAACACTGCTATTTATAAGAGAAAATATTGTAAGAACAATTAGAAATTCTCAAAATCATTTAATGTAATTGTAATGAGTTAGATGTAGAAAAAGGGACGGGAAATGAGAGCTAGATTTAGGGTTTTCTAACTAACTTTAAACTTTGATTAACTAATAAGAGATATGTGATTTGTTTAAAACAAACAAAAGAAGAAAATAGAAAAACAAAAAGTTTAAATTTGATCAAAATAAATTATTAGTTAATTTCTCAAAATCAACATTATTTCAAGGTTCACTCATTTTTTCTGATTTGAAGTGAATTTTTTTGTTTTATTTCAATTCTTATTTAATGATAGTTTATCTAAGCTAGTCGAACTAAAATCACATTCGATTCTCAATTAAACTAGTAATAAACCCGTGCGTTCGCACGGGTACTGGTACGGGATGCACATTTATTTTATATGTATATTTTTTAATGAAAAAATTATATTAAAATTAATAAACATTTGTAAAAAAATATAAAAAATAGTTACTAAAATGGGCCACAATTAGAAGAAAGACCCATTAGATATCAATTCAAGCTCATAAAAGTGTTGTAAAACAAAAAGAACTATTTATAAAAATAATTTGTTTTGAAATTATTTATAAAAAATATTTAAATCAATTGTAAATTCGTTCCCGTTATTATTCATTATTTAAATAAATAGCTTAATATCAGACCATATACACGTACTATATGAGTATATGTGTGCGAGTACGAGTATCAGAGTGGTACGTACGTTTTTATTTTTAAAATATAATAAAAATGTAAATAAGTAAAACACAATTTTTTTACTAAAAAAGTTTATTATTTTTAAAAGAAAGACAAATTTATAAAAGAAAAATAAAATTGTTTTATCTAAATTGTTTTACATCAATAATATATATTTCAATTTTTCACATATTATCTTAAAAATATTGAATTTTAAATTAAAAATAATTTCAAATAATTTTTTATAATAAATAATTATAAAACAACACATTTTTCTTGTGTTTGAATTAATATATTATTTTTATATTTATATTCTTTAATTCTAAAAAAATATATATATAACTGCGTTCACATAGATTTTGATATGGTTACACATATGTTCACACATTACTTGTGTGTTACTCGCATTTGTTATTTGTGCGTTCGGGTATTGATGTGATACGTACGTTTTTGTTTTTAAAATGTAATAAAATTATAAAAATATAAATGTGGTACTCGCATTTATTTCTAAATTAATTATCTTTTAAAGTTATAAATAATTAATAATAATAATCACTAATTAAAGTTTGACTTTATATTTTTAAATTGTTTTTTCAAAATTATAGATGAATTTATATTTTTTTACAAAATATCTACTATCTAACATATACTAAAAGATTTCTCAAACTAACTAAACTACCATTTTCTAAAAAATATTTTACACTACACTTTAAATAATTTAGTAACCAACAAAAACAACCTTTAACTTTTTTAACATTTTTGATTTCCTGCATTAATCGTCAACTTCTCAATGGTCCAAATTAAAAAACTTTTTTCCAATTTTACACTACTTTCTCTTTTTTTTCTCTCTTCTCTTTTCATTTTATATGATTATTTAATACATTTGAATTTTAATATAATTGACTCTTTTACAATTAAATATCTCATTTTAAATTTACATTTTAAAACATATTTTATCTTTTCTATTTGTTTATTATCATAGAAAATACTAATTAATCTATTATTTAACTTTAAAAAATTAAAAACATATTTTATGAAATTGAATAATACTACATATCATTCACACAACTAATTTTTTATCTTATAGATCACTATCAAATTATTACCATTATTTTCAAATGTTAATTTTTTTTTCTCACGTCACAAGTTTTTTTTTAAATTACTTAATACATTGAGTTTATTTTAACATTACGTAATTCAATTTAAATTCACATGTGTATCTAAATGCATCATTTGTCAAATTTACCATTATATTTTCTATAATTATATTATTTGTTGTAATATTTTGATTTCATAATTTTTCATTGTACTTTTCCAATAAATATATATATATATATATATATATATATATATATATATATATATATATATATATATCAAAAAATTATTTCGTCAATATTAAAATAAATTCATCAGTACGGAAGCACGAGTCTCTGACTAGTTGTTACTTTTAAAAAGGTATTTTACCTTGAGAAGAGATGAAAACCTAATTACAGCGAAAAACCTATATCACTATCCCAAAACTCATAGATTTTCACCTTCTTCCACATCCAGCTTGCAGCCTCGAACTATCATCATTTCCGACTTCAACCATTACTTCTTTCGCCGCCATTACTTTGCTTCTTTCGCCACCATTGGTATGTTTCTTTTGTCGGCATTATTTTTCTTATGTTGTCATTGTTGCTCCGCTTATGTCGCCTCCGTTACTTGACTTATGTAGCTGCAATGATTTTACTTTTTTCTCCATTGCTGTCTTGCTTCTATCGTTGCCGCAATGATATAACTTCTTTCTCCGTCATTCCTTCGCTTATGTCGTTGTCGTTGTTTCATTTATGTCGCCTTTGCGACTTTACTTAGTTCTTCACGGTTGCCTTGCTTCTATCGTTGCCTTTGCTTCTTTCTGATTTTTTGTTACAAAGAAATTTATTTTATACAGAAACTTGTTTGTATGATGTAGGAACTTGATACTTGTGATGCATCTTGTGAAGTCAATACTTAATTTTGATGTAGGATAATAGATATAGTTGATGGAGGTTAATTGTGAAGTCAATAATTGTGATGCATGACAATAGATATAGTTGATGCAAGAACTTGAAACTTGTGATGTAGCTTGTGAAGTCAATTGTGGTGCAGGAAAATAAATATAGTTGGTGGAGGGAAATTGTGATTTTGTGAAGTTAATTGTGATAGTTTTGAAATCAATTGTGATGCAGCTTGTGAAGAATCAAGAATGAAGCATAAATATGAAAAGTCAATTGTATAAATATCATGAATCAGCTTCTGAAAAATCAATTGTATATCAATAGTTTTGTTTTTTTGTTTTTTTCTTCTTCTCAACTTTCATGTAAGAGTAGCAATGAATAATCAATTTGATTCGATTGAATAAATAAATATGTATCAAATAAATTGTATATATTGAATTTGTTGTTATTGCTATTGCGCTGGCCAATTGAGTTGTTATGTTGCTGCTAGTTATAATATAACCTTGCATGTTGCAACATAATATGCTAATGCTACTATAAATATAAATAACATTTTGCTGCATAACTTTGCATGCTACAACATGACCTTTCATGTTGCTGCTTCTATATAATTGTATAATATAAAAGAATTGAAACTTAGATGAAATTCCTGATCATTGTGTCAGATTTTATGGAGACTCTAATTCATTCATCCATCTTAATGAGAAAGTTCCAAACCTGTTAATTTACATATACACAAATCCTGCAAGAATAATTTAACCACTAAAGCATGAGCAAAAATTTGATCATTAAAATAAGAGAGAACAAATTTTAGAAGAGATTCCAGTAAATGAAATAATGACACTGTTAGTGAATTAAAAACTACATAAGAATTTTTTTTAAATATATTAACCTTATTGCTTCATTAAGTCCAAACAAAATAATCCAAATAACTGTTGGTGTATTCGCACCGACAAAACCAATTCACTAATAATAAGTGGATGAAAAATACTATTGATCGTCGTCAGTGCAGACAATGCGACATTCTTTACTTCGTCTTCGTATGTTGTTTCTGTAATAGAAGTTGGACCAAAACTTTGTGTACAATGACAAAAACCAATGTCATCAAACACTTAACCACCTGGGTGACATTAGTTTAAAATTATGTTTTCAAAAGCATGAGAAAGAAAAAATGATATGAAGAGAAAATGAAGTTACACATGATATGAACACTCAAGAAGAAAATGGAGTTACACATGATATGAACTTAGAATTTATATAAAACTGATGTTTTTAAAAGCATGAGAAAGAAAAAAATAAACTTATTTAAGACTTTTAATTATCTTATAAGTAGCAGCAACCTCAACCATGTTCTTCAAACCATGTCATGTCGACGACTATATTTTCTCTGTACCCTCAGCTATTTTTATAAAGGAATAAAAGAATAAGAACCATAATCTCAACCAGCAGCAGGATAACAACAACTTGAATATCACATAGTCTTTTCCTATAACCTTTTCCCTTTATTTCTAATTATTTGTATGCTTTCTTTATGTATTTTAATTTAAAGGGGACATCTGTAACACCCTTTTAAAATACCTCGCGAATTAATAATTAAATCAGAGTAACATGGAATAAAGGACATTACAATTCAATTTAAAAATAAAAATATCATAACAGTACAATAGTCATACTTCACTGAAGAATTTTAATTAAATAATCAAAACCAATGTCATGTTATACACAGCGAAAAATAGCATCAAAACCGAAATAAGGTTTAATTCATAAATCATTCCAACATAAACCAAAAGGAACAAAGTTTAAAACTATAATTCCAAAACAATTGTTCCCCAGTGTTACAACTACCAGAGCATGACACTGACACACGGATAACAAAATAACAAAGCTCTATAAGCCATCCTCACCAACCCCTGAGTTGCTAACTTTAATCTGAAATCATTAAAGTAAGGGTGAGATTTCATCGCAATATAAAATGCATTATACGTTTCTAAAAACAACAGAACAATTCAATACATTATTTCACCCTCATTAGTATAATCAGATTTCAGTACACCATGACAATTTACACAGTTTTCTATGCACAATAACAACAACAATGAAATTATAACACTGGAAACCATCCTAACATGTTATAATTTCACACAAATGCAAATGCACGACTCTATGCATGTGGTACCAAAACGTGAACTAAGTCACCAACATCGATTCGTCCATAATCACCCGGACATGAATCCAGCCTCACCATCCATAATCACCCGGGAACGGTTATTGGCAAATCTCACTAATTTCGTACAATGGGAGTTAGCTACCACCAGAATGTATATGCATGCACATCATAAAGCATGCAACATTCAAATAAGTTCATGATCACACCAACGTCATAAACCAAATCAAACCATGACATGATATCCTCATTGATCATGCACACATCAAACAACATACAACATGCATTTCATCCACCAAATTCTGATACAAGCAATTACTACAGATACAACACTGCATACACACAAAATATGTCCAAGGTACAAAACTGCATAATTCGAAATCTGACGCATTTTCAAAATAAATTCGAGCTGCAGTAATTTTATTCATTTCATTAATTAGAGCATTAAATTTAAGAAACAACGTCCAAAACGGCGCTCAAAATAGACTTACGGTTTGGAAAATACAAGTTTTCAAAGTTTGAACATTTTTGAAAATAACACAGTGGTAACCGGTTCCTCCCAGAGAGAACCCGGTTCCCACAAGTTTGAAATAACACGCCTCCTGAAAAATGTATGGGGAACCCAGTTCCTCCAGGCTGGGAACCGATTCCCACTAAAAATGTGGTTTTTCTTTGTAAAAATTTAACTGGGAACCCGGTTCTTCCCCCGGAGTAACCGGTTCCCACTGAGTCAGAAATGTCCTTCCCTGGTTTTTGTACTAGGAACCCGGTTCCTCCCACTTGGGAACCGGTTCCTGCGACTTACAGAACCAAAAACCTGCTATTTTGATAGCAGCATGTATCCTAAATCATTTCTTTCCAATCCACTACGAATTAATGCATCCAAACAGCAAAATCCAACCAATATAGCAACATATATCATAGTTTCATCATCCCTAATAATTCCATATCATTACTAATGGTTCCAATTCATACAATTCGACGCATTTTGGGGATAATTCTACAAACCTAGATTACCTAATTTCAAGTTTCTTAACATACCCAATCATCCAATTGAATCCCAAAACCCATAAGACATCATAACCGAATGAAATCACCCCTTACCTTGCGATGATTCTTCGAATTCCGACGCTTTGGCTTTTTCTCCTCTTTCTCTTCTCTTCTCAAATGCACGTACAGTGAAAATTTCCAATATTCTCTTTTCCTCCTTTTCTCTATTTTATTATTTCAATAATAATAATAAAATAATAATTAGAATAGGTAGAGTGTTTTACTCCTCACACCCCCACATTACACCTCACACCACCAACTCTTCCATTCTATTTAGTTAATTAATTAAATCCAACAATTCAAAAATACCAATAATTAAACTTTCAATTAAATTAATAATTAAAATTCTAATTATTTAATAATTGAATTATTTGGGGTGTCACAACATCAACCTACGAAATAAAGACTTCAATGAGAAAACTCCAAGTTCAATAGAAATAAAGATATTGACTTGAAGTCAGCAAGATATATAGACAATAGTCACCTTTCCTAACAAAAGAAGCTTATGGAAATCAAATACAGAACCACCAAAAATATGAAAAGGCTAGTAAAAACAAAGAGATGTCATGCTTTATAAAACAAATTAGTTTTTTGCAAAAATAGTACCTAAAAGTGGAACATACAAATTTAATCCTTTCAGAAACAAAACTTGAAAAGGAGATAATTATTAAATTAACCAAGAAAATGACATAAGCAAGACAACATGACTCACATATTATAGTAGAAAACGGTACATTCTCCTGCAGTGGAAGAAGGAATCAGATGTTGGTCAATAATGGTGAGAATGTCACGACAAATTTTGGATAGATCCTCCTCAACCTTTTGGTAATAACTCTTGATCATTTTCACATTGTTCTCATTTACCTTAGACTATTCATTTTGTTTAGTTGAAGACATAATGCGACAAGAGACTCTCCGTGCACCAATGACATTTTTATATCCCACTAAGAGAAGGTTCATCTCTTCCATAATTAACTCAACATCAAACTTTGCTACTCTCTTCATGCACTCAACCATTTATGCATCATATATAAGAAACTAACAAAGATAATGGTCAAAATACCTGTCTATTTACATTTCCTTCGCAGCTGTTAAATTATCTAGAAATGTCACCACTAATTGGACGTATGTGGCGAGATTTCCCCCCTGTGAATGAAGAAAGTCATAATGAGAACAAGTACAACTTATGCACCACTTCCAAACGAAAAACCTTTCATATGATGATCATGACTACAACTATATTGACTTGTTAATAAAAAGTTTTTGGCCTGCGATTCATAAATTAGTCTTGTAATTAGGAACAATGATTTGTATCAGTATAATCATAAAAATGCAAACATAATGTATATTCAACCCTACACATTAATATGGATATGCTTATGAAAAAAAATAAAAATGATAATTGATCCAAGTGGTTATGAAATACTTAAATTTTCATAGCTCAAACTGAGTGAAATCAACAGTTAATGTACCTATCCAGATGCAAAAGATAGATTATTTCTCGTCCCAAGCAGTACAGTTGCAGCTGGTAGTGGATGAAGTAATTTAAGACTTGATACCACTCCAAGAAGCCAGCTAGCATTACCATCTTCACATGCAACCTAGATTTTCAAGTGACATATTATCTCAAATACAAATAACATTGCAAAAAGAGAATAAAAAATGAAATTCGGAAGCGCAAAGGATGAACTTACGATTATTCTTAACCTATTCTGAAATTTAGTCGCAAAATTATCTCCATTATGCTTTAGCTTTTCTAAATTAGCATATAGTTGATGCAACAATGAAATCTTGCATTTCATCAAATATAAGCTCTTGTATTTCAGACAATGAGTCCTAATATATGAAATAAAACATTGAGTGCAAAATAGGAAAAAATGGCATAGCACATCTAACAAGTTGCACATTCATATAAGTTCAAAAGGAGAAACATATTGAATTATAAAAGAAATTCATTTCCGCCAAACCGTAACGTCGCTGTTGAGCCGACTATTAGTGCTACTCTACTATTTTCTCTATATATTCTCATAACCTGAAAGAAATCATAAAAAACATCATTGAAAAAGCAGGAAGGCATTTATAAGTGATTCGCTAATGCATTTCCAGTTGCTTTCCCCCTTTTTTTTCCACTGCAGTAACCGACCAAAAACATAATCCAAACCCTGAACCCTAAACATCAAAATACCCTAAACCTCAAAAAACATGATTTAAAGAACAATATGCATAAAAAACAAAACCTTTTTACCTGAATGCATAAAAACATATATGAATGTTGACCCATCCTTGAGAATCGTTAAACTTGATTTATGATTTCGTCACGTATTAAAATAAAAAGATTATGTATTAACAATTTATAGGTCTGTAGAAGAATATTTATGTGAGTAAAAAAAGAGGTTGACAACGAAGAAAAAATACCATCGTAATCGGCTTCGTCTGAAAGTAGAATTCGTCACCTAGAAATCATCGGAACAATTTGAAGAAAAAGCAGAATGAACGGATGGAGCAAAAGAGAGAGAAAAAGTGAAAATTTGTGATTATGTACATATATGAATTTTATTCTTTTTGAAAATTAGGATTAGTTGTAGAAGGAGATATGAAGAAAGAGAGTAGAGAGAAAGACATCAATACTAAAACCTAATATTATAATACGCAATATAAAATTGTTGTACAGAAGAGTTGAAGCAATGAGATTGGAGTGTGTTTAAGGCATCCACGTGGGAGGCTGGTAAGGCAGAAGGATAAATTGAGAATTTACAGATCAATTAATTTTCTTATATTGTAGATATGCTAATTCAATTTTAACAATATTGACATTCAACAAGCCTTGATTCAATTACTTTACAAATTTCACATACTTTTTGAGTTTAAATTTCGAATTCCTTATCCTTAATAAACATCCATCTAACTATAAATTATCAAAAAAATAAAAAATAAAAAATAATTCAAACAACCATAATACTTAACCAATTTTTCAAAAATGTTAAAAAAAATTAGAAGAACTAATTTTATAAGAGAGATAAAATAATAAAATAAAATAAAATAGTAAAAAAAGTACAATTATTTATTTATTTATATTTAACCAAGTCATAGCATTTTAATTTCGATTTTAGTACAAAAGCACAAATGTGGAACATCACTTCCTCCCCCTTCAAACTTCCAAACCCCAGCTTCGCACGGGGGTTAACGGTTCGTAAAATTACCGAAACAAACTCCACTCTCTGCAACACAATCTCTTCCTAAAGATTACTCTCATAATTTCAAAAAAACGAACAAGATTATCACTTTCCTTTGAATCATCTCTCTTATACTTATTGCCCTCGAAAAGGGTGTTATTTATGCGGTCATGGCGACGGCGCCTGGTAACAGTTCGACGGCGAAGGTGGGAACCCTAAGTTTGGGATCGCCGATGTCTTCAATGCCGCCGAAATCGCAACGCGGTCAGAATAAGCCTAAGTGCAAACAGTGTGGCAATGTTGCTCGTTCTAGGTCTTTATTTTTTTGGAACTTTGATTTTGAATATTTGTTTGTTTTGATTCTGATGATTTCTGTTATCTGTAGGTGTCCTTATGAGTCATGCAAGAGTTGTTGTTCTAGAAATCAAAATCCGTGTCCTATTCATGGTGAGTTTGGTTCTTCTTTCGATAAACGCCTGTGTAGTTGAATCTTAACTTGTATAATAGCGCATTTGTTCTATGCTTTTGGGTGCTTTTTTGTTTTTGTTTTGAATTATATGCTTTTTATTATCTTCTTGTATGTCTGGATTCTCTTTGATGCTAATATGCCCAATCTGTAATAGAAATCAAACATTAGGGGTATGCAATATGTTTGAGACTTTTTTAAAAAACAAAACATGATGGATGATCATATAATACTGGCTGATATTGCGGGTTTTTCTGTTATGACGGCGCTGCAAAGCGGTTGGTATGGCAGGATTTTGGCTCTGTGCCATGGACTGCCATCCGCCATCGACAACACTGATTTAGAAGTTGCAAGATTTACAGTATCTGTTTACTTTCTATTATGCTTGTTAATATTTCCTATATAAGAATGATTCTAACAGCTTTTCATCCCTCACCCCATCTTTTTCATGCCATATGGTGATTGTAGTGTTAAAAGCCAGTACAATTCCTGACAACACTCCATCTACTGGTGCTGCCCCACTTGATCGGAAATCCTTTGAACCGCCTCCATCAGTGTAAGTTGTGAGGATCAACACCCTACATTTAAATCATATTCATTATGTTAGTTTTATATCTCACACATATTAGGCTTTATTGAAAGAAAAATATTGTTTAGGAACAATATTTTATTTTCAGTGGAATAGCGTTGCTATTTATCTTATTTAGTACAGTACCTACTGTTATCCGGTATTTTACTCCCGTAAATCATGCTATTTAGTAATTGCTACAATATTGGGCCAAAGTTTCAAAGCTTTATTTTGCTCAAACTCTATTGCAAGAGGTAGCGGCAACATTCGCACATTTATATTGTTTATATTATTTGATTTGGTTGATATCATTCTATATTAAAATAGGAAATATAGTATGCACTTTTTTTGTAAATTGTGAACAGATATACCAATCCATAAAATTTTGTTATTTAGGGACCATTTGTGATATATGAAATATGAGTGTAAACATTAATCCATGAGGCTGGGAGCTTTCCTCTCTATCAAACAGAGATATTCAAGTTGGTACTGAAGTACACTCTTCGCCTGTGAATCACTCTGACCGCTGCTGTAAAATCATTAAATCACGCCGACAATAGCTTATCTTCATGACCCATTTTGGTGAAGTCTCCAACCACCCTGGTAGGACTCTAATAATGTTAGTGTCATTTACTTTCTCCAGTCAAACTGAGGGTGCTTTGAGGCATAGACAAAACCTAGGTCCAGTGCTGGAATATGTGTGATGATCAGCCTGCTTTGGTAGGACTTTTTCTTTGACGATTATAGATCTAGTTCCATGGAAACATTTCGATCATAAAAGAAAACATGAGTAGAAAAGGGCAATTATAACTCTCATAACAGAAGCTATTCTCACTAGTTTTGCTGCAGTGAGAGAGCAATACTCCTGTACTCTGCTTTGGCGTCGAGTTTGGCAACAATGGGTTGCTTTCAGGACCACCAAGAAATCAAGTTATTGGCAAGAAAAATGCATGTGGATAGAATACCTATCATCAATATCTGTTGTCAAATCAACTTTACTGAAGGCCTACAAGCAGATGTGTGTGTAAAGGCAAAATGTGGTTGTAAAAGAAGCCAAACAAGGGCATTGTCTTATAGAATTATGTTTGGATTGGCGGTTTAAGGTGAAATAGACAGGAGCAGAAACTAGATTTGCAATGTTCTATAACATTCTTTCTAGGAGTTCCTTGATTTATTTCGCTTGAGTCAATAACAGGGACCCCGGGACTACCACCTCTGAACTTATTGTCCACAAATAGTCAAGCGAACTTGTTAGAATCAAACAATTCGATATGTGCATTTATTATTAAGATTAGACTCATGGATTGAGATTTGAATTAGCAAATCATATCAATTACCATTTATTGCACATGGATATGCCCTATGAGATTTGAATCCGATAGGGCATGGTCTGATTTTGACACATAAATTCAAACTCAACATTGTATCAATCCAGTTTATGTTCATGTGACCATTGGGGTTCATTGCAATTGCTGGTGGGAGCAAGCTGTCGACGTTGGCCGTAAAAACTTCTCTTACCTGCATACTATTTGCTGCCCGGCTATTTTCATGGCGAGGAAAATAATTGAAGTGCAATTGACACAATTGAGAATGAACTTTGTTGATTGTATGGGTTATTGTGCTATGTTCACAAAGAGAAGAAATAAGAGGATAGATGTCTGTTTCTGTCCCATGTCGGAAGCCACAATACTCCAAAATAACCAAAGTACGTGACTCTAACATGTATCCAACACTGATACGATACGACCCAATACATATCAGGGAAGTATCTGGTAATTAATTTTTCTTTAAAAATGTGGCTGATATGTTTTGGATACGACTATTTGTACACGGGATACAACTGAGTAGCACCGCCACGATACTAATACGGAAAACTCCAAACAAAGAAGATTTATTTTTATTTTTATCAGAAGCCAGGATTCCAGGATTTTTATTTCTTAGATTTTTTTTTTTTTAGATTAAAATAAACTGAAATATAACTGGAGTGACAAGAGTCAACCACACACATAATCCTTTGATCAAAAGCTAGGGTTTGAGACCTACGCCGCTGTCTCGCAACATCCTTTCACTGCCATCTATTGTTGCACAACCCCAGCGAGTGTCCTGTCTTCTCTGTGTATGCTTTGTTTCTTCTTTTCTCTTCTTTCTACGTGCTTTGTTTCATATCTTCTCATCTGCTGTTCTTCTCTCTGCGTGTCTGTTTCACGTGCCTCTCTTTTCTCTGCGTTTCTGTTTCATCCGCTTTTCTTTGTGAAAAGATATAGGAATCAGGGAGAGGAGACTGACACGTTAGTGTTAACTATTCAGTATTGAACGTTAGACAATTCTAGGATGCCTAAATGTTTTTTGGATAGTACTAATGTTATTTTTGTTACATAAATGGTGAAGAAAATATATGTAATTGTCATTTGTTTTGATCATTTTCAGTCATGGGAATGTTTATTATCGTTTTTAGACTACTTATGTTTATATATTGTGCATATATATAATTTTAAATTAAAGTATCTTTGCCGTATCGTATCTGGAATTTTAAATTTTTTCCATGTTGTATCGTATCTCAACTATCAGTGCTTCATGTCCCAGTCCTTTTGATATATTTTGGAAAAACATTAGTTTCTTTTAAACATACTTGGCGGTGTTCTGACCGGCTGACCCGTTCTTGTACAATTAAACATGTGCAATATTAATGTCAGTACACTTACTGAGCCATACTTGGTCGCACTCAAGTGTCCCCCCTCCATGTACACAACCATTAGTAAAGACGGGGTTCTGGCACCCAATATCGGTGACATGGGGAGCAAGTGAGCAATTGGCCCATCATAATGCTAGTGGGTATTTAAAGTACACGAGAGAAGCAAAGTGAATGCAACGAATCTAACTATCGAATAGGCTAGACGACTGTATCGGAAAGTTTCAAAAAAGTTAATGGGTGTTTTGGGAAGGTTTTCAGAAATTAGTTAGGATTTAATTTTGGGGTTAAGGGTGAGAAGTAAATGGTGCAAGTTACAAAAGAATTAAAAAAACCCGTTTCTTTTTTAGTTTTTTGAAGCCTAACCGTTACTAAGTAACCGGGTCACAAACTGGACCTGCAAAGCCATAAATGCGATGAAGATGAACAGAATCAGCAGACATGCACAATCCCACCTCTTCTGTGTGTTTGCCCGGCGATCACACCATCCCCATCCAAATCCAAAATTTCACCTTCACAGGATCACTAAAGCCCCTTCAAGATCGAAAAGTTGCAAGATCCTACAAGTTGGAATGCAATTTTGACTACCATGGTTGCTGCAGCCTCTACCGTTCCCAAAACAGATATGGGAGGAAACCTCTGATTATCACGTGTTAGCTGCACGGGAAAACACAGGTCGAGGCAGTTCAGAGGCACTTACTAGATCTTGATGAAGCTTTGAGACATGGGGAGTGAGGTTGAGACTGATCACTATTTTTCGTTATTAATAGAGGAGGTGCATATCTGAAAGGATCACTCTTGAGAATCTAGCTAGTTTAGCTTCCTAATAGAGCCTAGCTATGTGGCAGATTTGGGTGTTTTCCTGTCTGTAATTTCTTCAATCACCTTTATTCATTATACAGTCTCCTTTTTCATCATTTCTTGCCATATTTTATTGTTTTGAGGATTGGTTCCTAACACGTACCGATTTGTATATTAATATTAATATTCACGATGTTCAATTAGTTATTAGTAACATGCACCACTCTGGTGAGTGGCATTTCAATCTTCTCGCCACTCAACTTACTACTGATATCTTGCAAGAAATGCGTAGTATCTTTGTTAGCCGGACCCAGAACCAGTTATTGGAAATTCATACGAGTGGTATTCCGCTTAATAGCCACGTGTAGATTCTGAGTCGTTCAAACAGAAAGGACTCAGGAGTGTTAACGTCCACATTTAAGAGAACCGGAAGCAGTCTTTATGGCTTATTTTGTTCATGATTGTCTCGTATCAAATGTTTTTAGAACCTCTGATATGTCTCCCATTACTCTTCTTGTGGTAGAGTTTGTGCAGCTCAAGAGACAATTTTACATGATTTGTAAGCATTTTTATGTTTGGAACAACTATACCAAGATTTGAGGTTTGAAAAAGTAGGTTCTCTGATACTGATATTTTACAGTGAAGTTACCTTGCATATTACTCAACCCAGGTTTGCAAAAATAAATTGAGCATATAGAGATGGTTTTTCATGTATTCTATTAGAAGACTAAACCCTCAATATATTTACCTTTTTACCCTTCAAAAACACATGTTTGTCTTCCATTGTTTTTTTCTCTTTTTTCAACCTATAGCAAGCATGTGTTTTAGCTGCTACTTTATTCTTAGAAATGGTCCTTTGTGATTAAATTACACAAAGGATCCTTATTTGTGAATTCTAGTGATCATCTACTAGACATTTTAGCTAAATTTGTCTGGCGTTGAAACACGTCTTTTAACTTAGTCCCTAAATTACTTTCAAATTACACTCCAAATAATTGAAACTTGTTATTGCTAAATTATGTTTTTGTTTTTACATCTTCTCCAATCTTTAAATAAGAGAGAAGTAATTTTACGTTCCCATTGCAAAAGTTATTGCTAAGTGGCTCAATAGTGTAAACTAATCAAAGGGTATTTGGGTATAAAGGAACGAAACAAATTCACAAGGTACTCTTTATATAGGGGGACTAAGGTAGTATGCAAAAAGTTTGATGTAAGTAAATGACATATTCAGGCTTGAGGAGAGTGTTGATTTTATTTGGTTTGGTTGATATCTTGTACCCAGTAGAATAGAAAACAGGAACTTTACCTTTTGTAACTAGATATATCAATCTCTAAAAGTTAAGTTTTAAAAATTGTCTGTAATTTGTGATTTATTTGAACTTTCGGCTCCCACCACTTTTCCTCTGGTTCAATTATAGAATCGGCATTTAAAGCATCTTTCAGATTCTTATATTTTTACCTAAAGTTCTTTTTGCTTTTTATTTCAGAAGTGCAGGTAGAGCTGCATCACTCCGACAACTTTCAAATAGTTTTGCTCAGTTCAATAATTTGCATCTTTCACTTCGATCAAAGAAACCTCTAACTAGAAAGGTACAGACACACTATATAAACTAAAGATTGATTGAGTATAAAACTTTTTGTAGCAAGCTGTATGTTGCTTGAGAGTTATAGCATTGTGTGTGATTATAGGATGCTGCAGCAATAAATGAATGGAGATTTTCCAAATTGAAGGAATACAAGGAGCAAAATGTTGAAGCAGAAAATGAAGCTTTTGATCGATACATGCAAAATGTAGATTTACTGGAAGAAGTATTATCCGTGAAGCATTCAGATGACACTGCGTCCTCTGTATCTGAGGCTAATCCCACTCCAATGGAGAACAGTGAGATTATGATACCTGGGTTAAAATTGCAGTTAAGGTCAAATTCGACAAGAAGCGATGGTGTGAGAATAAGAATAAAAAAAATTGTTGACGAGGGATTAAAGAAGCTTAAGAAGTGCGCTGTGGATGGTGACAGCAATGAACAAAACAATGAAGCTAATGAATCTTCGAATAAGAGAAGGAGGACTGAAAAGTTATCAGCTATCAGCGATCTTATGGACAAAATCAACAAAGCCCGAACTGAGGAAGATTTGCAGTCATGCTTGGAGATGAAGTTACAGCTTTTCAATTCAGACGAAGACTCCACCATGGTACAAGCTGCAGACAATGAAATGCATCAGAATCAATCTGCTGAAGGTGATGTTGCACCAGCAAAAGAATTGGAATTTTCATTACCGAAATTGGTCAGTGCTACTGAAATTGATCAAGAAACTCTCAACACCATAGACAAACACTTTTCTTCTCTTGAGTATGTTGGGCAGTTATGAGGTCAGGTTTAGTAGTTAAAATTTTGCATCTTTAGAATGAAAAAAAATTCTAAATGCTTTGTTGTATCATTCAAGGAAAATGCTCTGTAAAATTTAAAATCTGAACGAATCCATTTTTTGGATTATTGAATTAGTTGGATCGTGAACTTGTTATATTTTCTGTTTAGTCATTGTTTGATTTAAATGAGGTTAAAAAAAAATTAATCAGATGAACTAATCCAATCATGATTTCAAAGTATCACCGGTTCAATTGTCATATCAAATTATCAATTATTTAAGAGTTAATACACTTTTTAGCCCATGTTATATTGTGAGAGTTCGAAAAATAACAAGTTAAAAAAAAACAATAGATTTTGTCCTTGCATTTTGAAAATTATCTGTTTTGGCCCAAGTGAATTTAGTGAGCATAATGGATGATTGTGTTGGGAGAGTTTTTTCTCCCACCCCCACTTGTACCTGGCACCCCCTAATTTGTATGATACCGGAAAAAATTGAGAGTGCTACTGAAATTTTCGCAAATACAAGTAAGTTTTCGGAGTTTGTTAAAATTTTTGATATTTTGTACTGGATTTTTCGAAATTTCCGGTATCACCTACCGTAGATTTTAAAATATCCGATATTTTTGCCTGAAAATTTTGAAATTTACGGTATTTTCCTTTGATGCTCATGCCGAAAATTTCGAATTCGGTACGCCTAAAATACCGAAAATTTTGAAATTTCTGATGTTTTCTATTTTTTTTCTCCAAAAAATGCTAATTTTTTCATGTTTCATGACTTTGTTTGTAGTGAGGACTAGAGGCAGAGATGGTTTTATTTCAGACAGGACTACTGATCGAGCAGATGCTGTGGCTCGAGCAACAGATGAGGCACAGGTCTCAAAGGCGCAGGGTGATTGCCGTCGTCCAACTGGTTCTCACCTGAAACGGATGGCTGAGCAGGTCGCGAAGGGGTTTCGTGAACCTTGTCGACGGATTTCCAGGGCTTCTACGGCAGTTGTGGACCTTCATGTTCCTACAATGGAGCAGGTAGTTGTACCGGAGCCGGTGGTTCAGGCGCCGGTTGTTGAGGAGCGGGTTTCGGAGGTGGTTTTCCCGGTGGTTTTGGAGGTGGTTCAGGAGGTGGTTGAGGACTACGTATAAGGCGATGGTGGAGGCACGTAGGTTTCAGGCTGCCGTTAGGGCGTACATGCTACATCTGGTGACATGTACTCTCTTTGCGGACAAGTCTGGAGTGTAAATTGATGTCCATTACCTTTCTCTATTCATCGCCCTGGACAGTCCCACTTGGGCTTGGGGAGTGGTGGTGTAACATTCCGATTTTAATAGCTAATTATAAATTATTATTATATTATATTATGTGATAATTAATTTAATTGGGTGATTTAAATGAAAATTGAATTGTTTGAATGTGTGTGCCATTTAAATAATTGAGTAGAATTGTGGTTATTTGGTATTGGGTCTAAGAATTATGAATAGAAGTAATGAAGAGGTGTTAAGTATTAAGCCCATTAAGACAATCCTAGTTAGTAAAGGGTTGGAAGGAAATCATAATTAGAATTGTCATTTGATGAAAAAAGAGAAAGAGGAAAAGAAGAGAAGAGAAGAGGAGAAAGAGGAAAAGTGAAGAGGAAACTCTAGAAGAGGAATCTTCAAGAGGTAAGGGGGAGAATCCATGTTATTATTTACTTGTATGTTGTTGGGTAGTGATTAGTAACATGCTAGGTTGTTCAATTTCAATTTCTAGAAACTTTGAATGTAAGGGTTTAAAGAGGAATTGTGTTTTTCAATTTAGAATGATGACCCATGACTAGTAACATGTTAAGATACCCTTTAATGATGTTATTTGGCTGTTTGGAATGGATTTTGTGTGGTAATTTCATGGGAGAAAGAAGCTGGTTTGTAGTAGAAAAAGTGTTGTTTCGCAGACCGCGCTTAACGCCACCAGGACCGGGCTTAGCGCGAAATATTCTGTAAGATTGAGTTTGTCTGTTCATGAAAGGGCGCTTAGCGCGATAGATCGGGCTTAACGTGACCTGGAATGAAACATGTTATTTTTAGGATCTTTTGACATGAAATCTCATATGATTATATTTATGGTAGTATTTTCATATATGTGATTAATTGATCCGATTCAAATTAAATGTGTTTTGGATTGTTTTGAATACTATTTCAATGTATGCTAGATTACTTGAGTAATAGTATGTGTGAATATTATTCGATGGAATGTTGTGGATAACATTGATGGAATGATATGCTATATGCTATTTGTTATGTGTGGTGATATGTATATGCTACACGTAATGCTTGCTGTTGTTGGAACATGATGTTGTGCAAATGGTGAATAGTTCAAATGAGTTGAATTATGGTGATATGCTTGGATAATTGAGGTTGGTGGATAATCTTGATTTGCATACGATGTTGTTGAATTGCACATGCATACATGGTTGACCTTGAAAATTGAGGTGGCGAAACTTTGGGTCCACAATTGGCTCGATCCTTGATGGATAAATAGCGGTGAAACTTTGGGTTCACATATTGGCTCGATCCTTGAATGGATAAGTAGCAAATTGGATCGATACTTGTATGGATAAGTAGCGGGGGCTTTGGTCTTGTCCAGATCGGAAGCGTGACTTTGATTATAAGATAATGAATCGGAAGCGAGGTGAACGAAATGTTCCCAATGGTACCAGATGCATATTGGATCACATTGCATTGTTGTCTCATGAGTCGTTTATGAATATGTATTGTATGTTTTGGAATTGTGATATTTGATTATATGAATAATTGAATTGTTTGGATTGATGACATTTATGCTATTTGTGATAAATGTGAATATGTTATCTTGGAATATCACTTGAAGTGTGTGGAATTCTTGAATAGATGTTATTTCTTTATTACTTCCAATTATACATATTTAGATAATGATGTGAATTCTCACCGTTCGGTTATGATGTTGCCTCTATGTGGGTAACGTGCAGGTTCCGAGGATAGAAGTGCTTCGCACGAGACTAGTTGAGGAGTTTATCTAGTTTATCCTATACTAAGTAGTTGAGTCATTGCTCTGGTTATGTAACACGAGATTTATCTGAATTTATGCTTTGATGAGATTTATTATGTATTCTCATCTATTTTGACTTGTATGATTGAGATACTATGTTGATGTGGCCTTGGTACCGTTGTATAAATTCTGATGACTTGATTATATTATGGATTCATTGCTTTTTCATCCGATGGTTATAGTATAAGATGTAATCATTGATAGTATCTATGAATATTAAATGACCCGCTGTGAAATGCATAATTTGTTTTAAAGCATGAGATTCAAATATGTGTTATGCTTATGACCAGTGTATATATGTATTGTTTTAATTTAAAACAAAAATAATGTAATGCCATCTTGATATGCATTCTATTTTACTCTTATTGTGTAATATATGTATGTGGGGATTAGAGGGTGTTACAGGCGGCACTGAGGCGGCACTGACGATGCTGTACACACGACACTTGATGTTGCTTCCCGTCCTGATACCAGACAACTTGCTGGTTATATTAGCCTGTTGCAGGTATGTTATAAATTATTAGATGTGTTTTTAATAATTATTAGGTTTTCATATGATAATTTATTTATCCTTATTTATGCAGTGTTGGATATACGAGCACTTCCCTCACATCTGTGACAGGAGGATCCAGTGAGTTGCAGCTAGAGACCCACATGCGAAAAGGTGGAAGGCCAGACAGACCTATTCTGGAGGTGTGACAGAGTATACGAGGAGGCTGGATGCTCTGACCTTAGACGATGTCATCTGGACACCATACACGGCTCATCGCCCTCACCATCCTTTTGAGGTATCCACTTTATATTTAGGGCATGTCAGGTGGGAGGGTTATGTGGCTAGGCACTTGCCTGAGCGGTGTCTGCGGCAGTATGGTTATGTTCAGGGCATCCCATATTCAATACCACGCGCCCCAGATGGTGGCATTGATTGGTGGTTTCAGAACCACATCATCACCTCCCCCCGTGAGATCATGGATGCAGTCGTCAAGGTTCAGGAACCCGGGAAGTGCGAGGATGGATACCTGGAGTGGTTCCTTAGTGTGTCACACCCTCGGGTCACACCACTAGATCCAACATCTGATGTCTCAGGCCTTCAGGTACCAGAGATTATTCCGATCCACCACCACCACCATCTCCTCCTCTAGTAGCTGATCAGGATACCCACCTACAGCTCATTGCAGCTACATTAGATAACATTATGGAGATGCTGAACCCTGATGGTGAGGTGTATCAGGGGTTAGCTAGGTTGACCGATATTTCCCGTGGAGGGCCTATGTAGATTTTTTTTTTGTATTATTGTATCATTGTGTATGTTGTGACAAACAGATTTTACTTTGTTGCATAATATTATTTAGCTAATACTTCTTCTTTCGATTACATAAAGAAAACAAAATAACACCAATAAGAAACTCGAATAAGTTAACAAACATCACATGACAAAAAAAAATAGTACTCCGATACATGAAAACCTAGGAACTACCAGATTCATATTCACCTGGACGCTTTAGACACTTCGTTATGTCGTCAACAGATCTTTGGATCTCCACGTCCAACTCGATCGGACCTTTGGTTATCCTATGACGAAATGATTTCTACATGGCCTTCACATCTTCATCATTCTTCAGCTCGATTAGGTTGTATTTCACCTAACCATCTGTACCAATGTAATCCTCTCGAAACTCGATCCTTGTCACCCTTCTGTTCTTAGAATCAGGTAGCAAACTGTTCAACGTTTCCTTCAACGCGGCGAAGGACTCAGATCCATCTGGGAGCTTGAACTCAACGACAGGTTTGCGGCCGTTGTAATACACTTCTTCCTTAATCAAATATTGAGAAAGAGGCATGTTGTTGAGATGTGATACCTTATAACCATAAAACCCATATTTATACAAATTGTTATGCGTTCTAGACCATACAAAAGTATCGGTGCAATCTAGATCCTTCAAAAGTGTCGGCAAAATCTCAACCGTTGAAAAAAACAAGATAATGAAACATACCGGGAATTTCAAAATATCCGATGTACCAGAAATTTCAAAAACACTTCCGTATTTTTGACACATACCGTAAATTTTGAAGATTTTGAAATTTCCGATATACCAATTTTTTTGAAATAATCCTTCGAAAATTTGGCATAAACCGGAAATTTGAAAATTTCCGATATACCGGAAATTTCAAATTGGTCTACTGAAAATTTCGTCCAAAAAATGCTTTGTAAATGGTTAAGGGTAAAGTGAGAATTTAAAACTTTAGGGGGTGTCAGGAATAATTTTAGGGGTTTTAGGAAAAATTGTCTTGTGTTGGTGCTGGTTTTTTTCTTCAATTTTTATATATTTTATTATTAGGTGGATTATCCATGTTGGTTTCTTTTATTTTATTTAATCCACGTTAGTTTCTTTTAATTTTTTTATCACAATGCCACGTGTTGCTTGGTTAAAGAATGATCATAATAAGTCTGGTTGTAAATCATTATTGAATAAAGATGCAAGTATCTTGTTCTATTTTGGTATTTTAGCCTCTATTTGGTTCTGGTGTGATAAAAATTAGTAGGGTTTAGGATTTAGATCCGAGTAAATCCGAACTAAATAGCAATCCAAACTAAATTATAGTGTTTGGGTCGGATATCTTATATGTTTGAGTAAGAACCGAACCAAATCAATTAAATTCAAAGACAATCGGTCCGAGCATCAAATTTTTAATTTTTTACCCGCAAATCCAAGTTCAAGAAAAAAGTGAAATGTCATATGGACAAACTATTTTATTTTAATTTGTTATTAGAAATTTGTTAGTGTATTGTGGTAACTAAGCGTAGAACTATGAAACACATTTATTATCATACTAACTAAAGTGACTAATTATATATTCAAAAGCATTAATATTATATATTTTTCTTGTTAGATATTTTAGAAAATTTTAGCAAAATTGTTATTCTAATATTTACGATTAAACATTAATAATACCATATCTTTTTTATATTATAATGGAAAATTAATTTTCGTAAATAAGTTATTATTTTTAAAATATTTTCACATTTTTTATCAACCCGGTCAATCCAACCCAAACCTGTTGTTTTTCGGTTCGGTTTGGGTTTTATCGCAAAAATTTATAAATTCAATCCAAACTAATCCATATAATTTTAATCGATTTGGATATCTGATTCTCTCAAAACCGAATCAAACCGACCCGCATACACCCCTAAAAATAAGTTGAGTAAGTTGATTTTTTAAAATTGTTTATGGTTAAAAGTTTATTGAAAACCAATTGATTTACGTTTGAATTGAACAATAAATTTTGATATAAGAATCAATGTTTATGTTAGTCTTGTTATGCATAATTTTAGTATCAAATTTGGATAAAAGGGAAGAGTTGTGTTAGACATTCAATAATTAATGTCAAATTTTTATGGCATAGATAAAATACATAATAATGTGAATGTTAGGTCGTTGTTGGTAAGCATTGCACTCTATGACTTGAGTACATTGTTAACAGAGTCAGAGTTAGGGTCGCTGCATTTCTATTTGGATGTAGTGAAAAGTAAGCAAGGGTTCCTATTTTATCGTGAACTGGCATGGATAAAGAAAGTAGTTCGTGGGAGTATGATTCATTTTAGAAAGAGGAATATAAGCACACTTACTAGAAAATCTAAGCGGAGCACCTCGAAGTAAATTTTTGGGAAAATTTAGAATGCCTATTTTAGAATATTCGAAGGAGATAAGATTTCTCTAGGAGGAGATATAAATGGGCATATAAGGGGAGTAACAAGAGATTTTAAGGGCGTGCATGAAGGGTATGGTTCCGATGAGGTAAATGTGGAGGGTAAATTTATCCTGAAATTTTTGTCGGCTTTTGATCTTACTATAACTAATACATGCTTTAGAAAAATAGATGAGCATCTTATCACATAAAAGTGAAATGTCATGTTCCTCAGATAAATTTTTTCTTATTAAGAAGTTAGATAAAAATATTTATTTGTATCATGAAGTTTACATGAAGAGAGTGTTACTACTCAATATAGAGATGTAAGAGTCAAGACGGGAGTGAAGAAAAGAAGTCACATGAGAATTCCAAGAATCAAAGGGTGTCATTTAAAGTGTGAAAAACAAGGGAGTTTTAACACAAAATCTTGAAGAGAGAGTTTAGACAACTACAAGAAAGTGCCAATGATATGTTGAATAAGATTTCCCAATAGATTAAAAACGTAGTTAAAGAAACGTTGGGAGAATCAAAATGTTAAGGACATAGGGGAAAGAAATCTTGGTGGTGTAATGAAAGTGTTTAGAGTAAAATTAGAGTAAAAAAAATGTTTTAAAGAATGATCTAGGTGTAAAAATGACGAAATTTAGGAAAAAGTATAAGAAAGCTAAGAAAAGGACGAAGAAGATTGTGAATGAAGCAAGAAACCAAGTTTTTGATGGACTTTATCAATCTTTAGGAACCAATGAGAAAGAAAAATTTATATATAGGTTTGCTAAGCGAAGAGAAATAAAAACAAGAGATTTGAATCAAGTGAAACATGTTAAAGATGTATAAGAAGAAATTCTTAGTTCAAGAAAATATATAAATGATACGTGGAAGACATGTTTCTACAATTTATTTAGTGAAAAACATGTTATCTCACCATACTTTAACATACTCGACATTAACGAAGAAGATCAAAACTATAATTATTACTGTCGGATTAAAAGACAAGAGATAAAATAAGCATCGAAAAGGATGAGTAACAATAAAGCAGGCGGGTCAAACAATATACTTATTAAAGTGTGACAAATTCTTAGAGATGCAAGTATTGAGTGACTCACAAAACTCTTTAACAAACTTATGAGGTGAAAAATGTTAGATGAATGAAGAAGAAATATTTTAGTTCCAATTTATAAGAACACATATATATATATATATATATATATATATATATATATATATATATATATATATATATATATATATATATATATATATATATATATATATATCATATGAGAATGGTTATGTTATATGAGAATGAATAAGAATCATCGATTTAAAATGAATGGTTGAGATTAAATTGTAATTTTCACTAAATCATGTGTCATTAATAGGAAAGAGATTTAATAAAGATCACAATTTAATCTCAACCATTCATTTTCAAATCCAATGGTTCTAATTTATTCTCACATTCTCATAAGATATGCCATATATATATATATATATATATATATATATATATATATATATATATATATATAAATATTTTTTTTTGCAAATTATAGGGGAATTAAACTTATGAGTCATACAATAAAGTTATGAGAAATAGTGATTGAACATAAGACTAACAAAAAAGACTCAAGTTACTAATAATCATTTGATTTTATCTTTGGGAGGTCGCCCATGGAAGTGATTTATCGACCTCGACGTGTGATAGAGCATTATTGAATGAACCAACAAAACATTTGATTAATTTTGATTGACTTGGACAAAGCGTACGATAGTGTCTAAAGAGTTTTTTTAAAAAAACCTAGAGAAGAAATGAGTTAAGATTGTCTATATTTGAACTGTCCAAAATATGTATAAAAGGGGTATCGACTAATATGTGGTCAAAGGGTGAATAAATGAATAATTTTTCTATCATAATATGATTGCACCTAGGTTTAACACTAAGTCCTTATCTTTTTTACTTTAATTTTGGATGTGCTCACAAAGCACATCCAAGAACTAACATCAAAATGTATGTTTTTTACATATGATATAGTCCTACATGGAAAGTTAAGGGGAATCTAAATTATAAGTTGGAAACTTTGAGATAAGCCTTAGAGTCGTATAAATTTTGCCTAAAAGTTTACCAAAAGGAGAAGCGTTTCTAGCCTAGAGGTGCAAGTTTGTGATCATAATATATCGTAAGTTACACATTTTAAATATTCTAGATCCCTAATACAAAACGATGGAGAAGTAGAAGTGGTGTGTAAATCACCGAATTCAAGCTACATG
Source organism: Vicia sativa (assembly GCA_021764765.1). Taxonomy (NCBI): domain Eukaryota; kingdom Viridiplantae; phylum Streptophyta; class Magnoliopsida; order Fabales; family Fabaceae; genus Vicia; species Vicia sativa. Next base: position 183,228,749 of record CM038796.1, on the reverse strand, counting down.
ATTGAAATGGAGAGGAAGGGGGTCTCAGGGGTTTTACGTGACACAAAAATACCACTCAAACTGAAATTTTATAAGACAATGATAAGACTTGCGATATAGTTAACCCAATATAAATGAATAAAACTTGACCGATGATGATATTCTCAATTTTAAATAATATTAACTTAGATAAATTGACCTAGTTTGACTCATGTAGTCAACTTCCTATATTGAGATAAATATTGACAGTTGATGTTATTATCAATTTTAGATATTAAAGCTTCAGTTTCTTACTTAAATTAGAGTCAATTATAAAACAAAATTAAATATACTTGAAGTTACAAAATCAAATAAAGAAATATGCATCTGTTTACACGAACAATACACTTTTTTAATTGAATGTATATATAATACTTTTGTGATTTACTAATATCCTCGTCATACAAAATCGAATAACCTACATTCGTTGGTGGCATTGATATTGCAATACAATAGTGTGCAATAATGCACTATCAACTCTCTTTATGGCCTGTATCTTTAAGCATATCTTGGCATAGTGGTTGGTATTTCACACTCTTGATTGGAACTTGAGGCAATAGTGCAAGCACACATTTACATTCATTTTCATCTTCAATCCCGGTTTCCAAGCCTAGATTGTCTTGTAGTAATTGAATGCTAAGCATAAACACCAAAGTACAAAACAGCTTTATAGTATTGGTGAATAGAGACTATGCTGTGGGTTATTTTACTTTTTGGGACTTGAAATTTGAGGGCAAAGGAACAGTAGCTTCATCCAAAGATATTCATTCATTCAGTGGGAGGAGCTCTCAGAAAACTTGACTTGTACAAAAATTGAGTTTTTATGGGAATAAGATAAAGCTGTTGGTTACATTGATTTGGGGCATCCTCGTTGGTCGAAAATAGGTTAAAGCTAATTATAAGATGTTCAAAAGCATCTAGTACATATTCCTGCCACTATAGATCTTTTTCTCTGTTCAATTCATCATCTTAGTATATATAAATGCTTTTATTAATGCTTTTTTGCTAACCAACAAAGCAAATGGAAATAATTTGATTTTACTCTATATGGAGTACTATATATAGAGGGGGTAAAACACTGGAATAACATATGCCTAATTACCTACATACATGAGTCACTTTAGGCACTTTGAAATGCTAGTACTTGAGCACGTGTATCAAAATATATATTTTCCGATTTTTTTTAAGTTTTTGTAAAAATAAATTTTACAGTGTTATATAATTTCATTTTAAACAATCTTGAAAGTTTTTTTTTTTTTTAATTTTAAATAAGAAGTTGATTTAAATATTTTTTATACAATGATATTTTAAATATTTTATTTTTATTGTAACTTTTTCTAAATATCAAAGTGTCAAAAATTATTTAAATTTAAAACTATCTTGAATAGTTTTTCATAAAAGTTACTTTAAAAAACTATTTTTTTTTTGTAAAATTTTGTAATTTTTACTATCTTTAAAATTTTAAATAATATATGTATTTATGTTATGTAAGCATTAATTTTTTTAAATATAAAAAAAATACTTTTCAAAATAAAACAAACTTTTATTGAACCTTAAAATAACTTATCAAACCTAAACAAAATTTGGATTTTATAGAGCAAAACTGAAAAACTCTGTTTTATTGTATAGTCCTATCGCAATCTTACAAATTGCAGACTATCCGACCATAAACAAATTATTTATATTATTATGTTTTATAAATAATAAAATAAATATTTCATCATATTTATTGTAAATATAATTTATAAAATTTTACTTTGAATAAAATACATTTTAAAAATATTATATTAATTTAAAAATATTTTTTATTTTTAAAATAATTTTTCATTATCATATTTTTAAATGACGCGAATTAAACAAAATATCCGCACTTTATAGAAACTAATACTTGAATAGTAAGTTTTTTTTTAGTGTGGATTAAAATCCTAACAAATTATAGGTTCAAATTTTAAAATATAAACCCTACATTTTGTTAGATTCGATAGATTAAACTATTTTATAATCAATATAATTTAAAAATAAAAATTAATTTTACATAATTAAACACACAATATTATATCTTTTTAAATAAATATTTTACCGTATAGACACGTATAAAACTCACTCTATCTCTTTGAAAAATAAATTTAATTATGTATAGTTTATATTATGCATAGTACTATTATCTTTGAATCAAAGACTCTTAAGTTCAAAAGTCTTGTTAGGTTCCAAAGGCACACTAACATGTCCTTGGAGTTTCTCCTTCAAGCTTTCAATATATACAATTATAGTATAATCGTATAGCATCCGCTGACCAATGAGAATTACTTAATGTACACAAATGCTTTTCCAAAATAATCTCTTGCTTTATTTATTCTCCTAGCTACAATGCCTACTTGATCCACACCTACTTTCTTGGTGGAAATGAAACTTTCAATAACATTTTCTTCCCCTTGACAAAAGCCTATCAATAGTAGTACTAATTACTTTCATGTTTCTTTCTATGGCTATATACTCATCTCAACATCAACTTTTTAAGATTTTGCTGATTTATCAAACCCATTATCATGTCATGCCCAAATTTTTTTTTATCATAGTAATGATTCTCTCTTATAAAGTTACAAGGTTTTGATTCGTTATGAATTGATGTATTACTAGGCCACATTAATTAAAGGAAACAAGCAATAAAAAAAGTGCATATCCCAAGTGGGAAATGCTTATCCATAATCAACTAATATGGCTTTTTTCTTAACTTTTGAAGATGTCTATTTTGTGGTGTTACTATTTATTCTAATCCATGTGTGGTTTCATAAAAAAAATAAATCAATGTGTGGTTATATATTCTTCCTTTAAGAAAGTGATCATCCATGTTTATGTACAATCAATAATTATGGATTACTATTGGTCATTTGAATAATGGCTTTTCTAGATTGTTGAACAGGTAATGTGATGGATTGATGATGACATTAATTCCTATGCCACTGGAAATGGTCAAAACAGGTTCTGAGAAGTATTCTTCACCAATGAAAAAAGGTAGAAATTCTGAGTAGTCATCTTTTTCTGTCAAGTGTCAGGGGCACATGGTTTGTGCTGTGATAAAATTTGTACTACAAGATGATAAATCTTGATTCTCATCTTATGGTAGGTGGTGCATTATAGTATAATCTAAAAAGATGTCCCCTCTTGGGCAATGTCAATCGAGCGGGTGCTATACGAAAGCGGTTGATAAAATTTAACCTAACTTCCCTGAAAATATAGTAGTTGACACCTCTAGAATTTTTATCTAAATAATTTAATTTTTCAAATTTAATTCAAAAATAACTCATGTTTCAAAACAATTATCAAAATACTCTACTTTTTAGTAGAGGTGTGACGTTCATGTATAAATTTTAAATGAAGACGTCAATTAAATTGGTGACTCTATTTAAAATCTATACATATCAGCATCAATTTAATTGACCCCTTTATTAAAAGTTTGCTTACATACATACATACGCTAATTCGCTTGAAGTCTATTGAAAAATTAAAAAATAGAGTACTTTGAAAATTATTTTAAAATATGAGCTATTTTAAAAATAAATTTGAAAAATTAGATTATTTAAATAAAAAATTCACACCTCTATATTTTTTTATTAATTTTATTTTTTATAATAAAATTGTACGTGCGAACTAAATTTTTGATAGTTTATTAAAAAAAAAAATAGTTTATTCAAAGTTGCTGGTATAAATTTATATCGAGTTTTAAAAAATTTAAGTATTTTTGAAATAATATCGATATTTTTAATAAATACCATGAGATATTGGAAATTTTAATCAATACAAAATTTTCAATAGTGCAAATTTTTAACGGTTACGATTTCGCCGAAAGTTTTACACGATTGTGATTGAATTGACCGTTTTATGTGATTCATAATGAATTCAAAGTTGTATAAATATGAGTCATCTATTGTTGAGAAAAATATCTTAGAATGTCTCTTCCTCAATTTTTAATTAAGGCAGAAGTGTACTTCAATAAGGTGAAATCTCTGATAGTTTCAGCTTATGAAGGACACCGCCACATGTCTCTCCGTCTTCAGATCCACATCAAATGATTTGTTACTCGACAACGAGAATAAAAGGGTGGATAAGATTAAGTTTCGTGCATTATGTATTGATATCGATGAAAAGGTGAAATACAATCTTATTAAGTTGAAGACTAATGTAAATTTGAAGGTTATGTGAAGAATATTTTATTGTAGGATAACTAAGGGACCGATCGAGTTTGATACGACAATTTCAAGATCGGTCGATGACATAATCAAGGTGTTGAAACATCATGAATCACCTGACAGTGTCTAGGTTTTCATGTTCCTTATTGTTAATTTATGTTAGTTGTAACATGTTAAGTTATTTTCATCTTTCAAACATGTAATCGACAAAATATTATGTAATAAAAAGTACGATGCTGATAGGAAAAATAACAAATGTACTATTTTTCCTTGCAGTAATAAAGGGAAATTCCCTAGATATCGATCTCGAGGACTGCATGTCTGTATCAAGTTTAATCTATGGCTCAATTAAACAAAAACTTAAATTGAAGTTTTGGTTTGTTATTGTCATTGTAAAAATGGCAGAAAGATAAACTGGACTTTTACTAATATGAGGAGCATGTCAGAGTAAGGTGTATAAATTACCCTGTAACTACCTTGAATCCTAATCTGTTCAACAAGTTCATAATCTTTAATTACCTCTCTCTAGATTATTTCCCCCTAAGTCTTTAGTGGGAAACTCTTTGAACATTCCTTATAAACCCTAAGTCTTTAGAGAATTATTAGGAAAACAAGCTTTGATTTTATCAAGAGTTAACTGGTAACTATAGGGTATCCCTAGTCCTAGGTGATATCTACTATAGTCTAATCATACAAAAACCTTAACAACCGCGGTCCAACTGGTTGTTAACCGTGAATCAATCCTAATTGGTCTGATCAGGAAAGCATAAAAACATTGTACGATTAAATTGAATAATAAAAACCATGGAATTGATAAAATCAAGAATTCAAAGTCATTACCGAGTCAAATCAGGGACACCCCCTAGCATTTGGGGGTTTAACATCTCATATTGTTTAAAAGAATTTCAATAACAATAAAGATAAACATTACAAATTGATGGTGAACTTCGATCTTCAATTGCTTCTGTTCATGAAAGGTCTTCGTTCTCCAAATCTTGCATAAGCTTCAATCTCTAATCGTTTGAATTCTTCGTGTGGAAAAGTCCCTAATCCTCTTTCAAACTTGGATAAATGGCGAACAATATATTTGTCTCGGTCGGCAATGCCCAAAACGCTCCTCTGGGGCCCAAATAGTGAAAAATTTGAAAAACACTTAAAATTAACGTCACTGGCCAACATGCCTCGTGTCAGGCGACATGGACGCCTGTGTTGGCCATCAGGAATTTCTTTTCTATTTTCTACTCCAGACATGATGACACGACCGCCTGTGTCAACCCTCTAGTTTTCCACGCTTTCCAAGTCTTCCCCCTGACATGACATGTGTCAGGTCACACAGCCACCCGTGTTAGGGCTCTTGTAGAACTTCCTACAAAACTATGAATTCTGCACTTTTTTCGCCCCAGTTTGTCTTGTGTTATTATTTTGAACCTGAAAACACTAAAACACAAAACCAAAGCATAAAATGTTGTAAAATAAAATAAAACCTTGACAAATAAATGAAATGATAACTAAAATAACTGCTAAATATCTGTGTAATAACCACTGGTCAAACTCCCCTAAACTTAAATCGTTGCTTGACCTCAAACGACCATTACAAGAACCCGTGGAAATCAAAGTAACTCGGTACTCATACGTGGGAATTCAATTCACATTGCTCAAAATATAGTTTGTCTGGCCTTCACATGACGCGAATTGTTTTTTGTAAGAACTTTTTAACCCTGCGCTTCCTCTAAAGATACCTCTCAAACTATGCTTTGTACTTAAGTCTTTTTTTGATTTTCCTCCTCTTTCATTCGTACGATAAAATTAAGGCACTAAGAATTATGATAATCATCACATACACATGACTAATCAAGAATTTCACTTGTTCTGGCACCAAACGAGTAGCATTTGCTACTTTTCATTACCGATGAAATTTTCAAACTTTGCAGTTATATATTGCCCTTTATTTGGACATCGTTTGGGGAACAACCCCCTTTGGGCTGAAGAACCTTGTGAAATTTACCCAACTTAGCGGGCCAATTTCTTTTTATCGCATTTTCATCTTTTGGTTCCATCTTTATTTTCTTCTCAACCAATTATACCTGCATGTGAATTTATATTATGCTAGACTATATAGATAAACTACTCAAGGAGTACTTCTCAAGATTCAAGCACTATGGTAAAAATCTACACATTGGAATACTATCACTATCACATTATTCTGAACTTCCTACCCTTAAAGAATCACCTCTTTGTCTCTATATACTACTCCCGATCCCGTTTGAAACACAAGCTCTATAGCAACACAAAAATTTGGTTAAAATTCCGGAAAAATTTGGGAGGACTCCAACTTGTCGTAGATTTACACATCAATTGGCATACAACCAACAAATAAATAGAAAAGCAAATATAAAAGCAAAGCACTAAACCCCCTCCCAAACTTGAACTAAACATTGATCCCAATGTTTCAGAATAAGCTCGAGAAAGATGATTCACAGAGGGTAATGCAACACCAACTACTGCCTCATAGCTTTCACCAGTAAGGCTCCCTTTTTATTATGTGTAAGCAAAACAAAAGAAAAACAAGTTATTAAACGCGTGAGTTTCCTCCCACGAAGTGCTTCGTCTAACGTCACATGGCTCGACAGTTCTTCCCCTTATGGGGGATACTTACTCTTCCACACCTTGTTGCTTGTCTCTTCTGCAACCCAGACCTCATTTAGATCAACAGTACGACCCACTTTGTGCTTCAGGTCACTTCCAACTTCCATCTTCTCACCTGGGTGTTCCTTCTTCTTTCTCTTCTTGACTGCTTGAGTGGACTTGGAAATTGTTATGGATGCCACCTGAGAGATTATTCCTGAGACTTTTTTTGGGAGTGGTTTTGAAATTTTGCTCTTTCCTTCTACTTTGATCATACCAACTGCAGATTTATTATTTCCACCTACACCTTGATTCTTGATTTCCAACACCTTCAGGGTTATCTTCTCATCAAAAGATTTTAATGTCAGTTTACTTGTATCGATATCAAAATTTCACCGAATAATCACTAGAAAAAATGTACCAAGAAAGATAGGAGTCTCTTCATCTTTAGGTATGTCCATTATATGGAAATCAACTAGAAAAGAAAAATTTTCAATTTCTACCAACACATCTTCAACTATCCTATATGACTGCTTGATGGTGTGATCAGTAAATTTTAATTTTGTCTAACTCCTGCTTATCTTTTCAATACCAAGCTTTTTGAAAATAGACAATAGAATTAAGCTTACACTAGAACTAGAATCAATTAAAAACCTCTTGAATTTTCTGTCTTTTATAGTGCAAGGTATTGCCACTGACTCTAGATCTTTCTACTTGTAAGTTCTTGATTTGTATGGATTGACTTAATTTTAATAAAACAAATAATAACAATAACAATGTTTTGTATAGTATGATTTATAACTTACAATCCTATTTAGAATGCTTGAACATGCTATGTTGAAGACTTTCAACAACTTGAACAACATGTCAAATGAGATGTCGAGACATTAGACATTAGGACATCATGCTACAGAAACTGTTAAGTTTGTTACAGTTCTGTTTTAATTCTTGGAATATTATGCATCATATGTAGCGCGATATTGAAGGTATTTCTAGAGGTCCAAGAGCTAAGGAGAAAAATCAGGAAGGACCTTGATTGTAGAAGAAGTTATCTGTATATTTGATTCTGCAAAAGTTTATTATTGCAGAAGTTTAGTACAACTTCAAGCTGTTATTTGAAAGCCCAAATTCAGTTGGGTAATAGGTTATAAATAAGCAGTTGTAACCTAGTTTTGGTAAGCTATCCGGTTTTAGAAAGATGTAGTCTTTAGGGTTGGCCATGTAAGTGAACCACCCTGATTGTGGGATGGTCACTGATTTGTGCCTCGAAGCCTGTAGGCAAGAGGTTTATTTTACTCACCCAGAAGCTGTGAAGAAATGAGTGCAATTGTGTCCTTGGAAGAAGTTGTGAAGCAATTCCAAGTTTGTTTGAGTCATAAGTTTGACTGTTTTGTGTTTGGAGTGATGTTCTCCAAACTGTTTTAGTTGATAGATATCAAGTTGTTGATGCAGTGGCTGGGGTAGTGACTGCTAGACATCACTGCGGTGATTGGAAGTGAGCGGAGGTTCTCTTATCTAAGTGAGGTATCTTAGGTAGAAAGGACATTGGATATGGATTAAGTGAAGAGTGTAAATAGGGAGGTTTAACTCTGAATTAGGACTACTGATAATGGACTTTCTTCCTAGATTTGTATGCCCCCAGATGTAGGTTGGTTAGAACCGAATCGGGTGAACAATTCTATGTGTTCTTTTGTTTCTTGCATTGTTAATTTTATGCCTACCTTGTCTGTTTTATAATGTCAGATCAGATGTCAAGACATCCTGAGTCTCCTGGCACCAGAATTTCAATTGGTATCAGAGCAGGCATCATGTCGTGTTTCTGGATGAGATCCATGGGGGATACTTTCTGGTTGTATACAATGTAGATGATTGTTTGAACAAGGAGTATTCATATTGTATGGTCCCTTGAAGTGGAGGATGAACCTATTTTTGGAGTACTAGACCAACCTGACCAGAGCTGCTGTACCTTCTTGATTAAAGAAGATAATGAAGCTGGAACAAGAGAGATAAATTCAAAGGCTTCACGCGGGAGTGAAGAATCTGGATTATATTGTTCAGCCTATATTTAGCACAGAGAATAAAATTGTCAAAACCTTCATGCGGGAATGAAGACATTGATATGGTAACTCTTATGCTTATGTGTTCCCAAATGGTCAGGATATTGGTTAGGTCTAGTCTATTTCTAGGTGAAGAAGCAAGTGTATTGTAGGGTTGATTTATTTTCAATCCTTATGTGTCATGCTTACAATTGAATTGTGGAGTAAGCATTGTGTAAATTCTGTTGAAGTATAGATATATTCCGCTGCATAGCCTCTGATGCAACCTGTTATACCCAAAATGTTTCCCTCCTATTTCTCAAGTAAATCCACATCTCCATACTCAATAATTTCTCAAGGTTGACCATATGAACCCTCTCCTAAGAAATCAACCCACAACTAGGGTTTTGATTATCTCAAATCAAGGATAATTTCCATTGCCTCAAGTGATCATCATACCTCCTCATATGTCTCAATGGATCACCATATCAAGTTTCAAGCCTCACAACTCAAGTTTGCTCAGTCAATGGCTCAGATGGTTGAAAATCAGTTGTATTGGACAAAAAGTCAGCTGTGGTCAACATACAGTCAAACTTCATCATTTTTGGTCAACATCAAGATTTTGAAGTCACATTCATCATTTGTTCAAGGGTTGATCATGATTCATCAACAAAACTCAAGATTTGATCAAAAGTCAAAGTTGCTAAATTAAGGTTTCTTGACAAAAAGTCAACAGAACTTTGACTAGACATAACTTTCACATACTTTATCATAAATTTTTTTCACCAAATATAATTTTGAAGAGAATTCAATTCTCTAAAACTTTTTGTCTCGCAAGCTCTGGCAAAAAATGTTTCATTTGAGAGCTATGGATCAAGACATTATAGGTCCTTCTAAAAGTCAACAAAAATAATCTTTTTCAAAAGAAGTGTACATGAGCATGGAAACTTCAATGAACATGAAACCAAAAGGAGTGTTTAGAGGACATCTTGAGATTTCTAAAAAGTCCAAGAACACTTCAAAATGTTTAAAATTGAGCAAGATACATTTGTGAAAGTTTGGGAAATTTGAAGAAGTGCATGAAGAGAAATACTAAGAAAAATCAATTTTTTTGCAAATGGGCCTAAGTTTTTGTGATCCAAACTTGTTCCCAAGATGGTCCATGACTTCCAAGACCAATTGCACGTCTCTCTTCATTTTATTTAATTTATTTTGGAATTTATTCACTTAATCCAATTTTAATTAAAATAAAATGAAAAAATCAAATTAATAAATGCAAGACTGGATATTTGTCATTCTTGAGGACCAAGATACTCCCTACAAGCTTGAAATTTCGAAATTGGCAAGATATTGAGCATGATTGAATCCAAAAAAGGCAATATTTGGTGCAAATTTTCAATCAAATATCTCCACATGAATGCAATATATTTTCTCATTATTACTGACCTAAAACACTCCTCACTATATATTCTACAAGACCTGATCATTTAACACGGATTCTGCAGCCAAAAAGCTAGGGTTTTGTCTCAAAATTTTCAAAGAAAGTTGCACTATCGAATTCCAATTTCCAGCCAGTTGCAAGCAATTCTAAGCACTCATTTGTGTTCTTGAGGTATAGTAGGGTAAGAATGGATCATTATCCATGGTTAAAACACGTTGAATCATGCCATACATGAACCTCTGATTTTATAATTTTCATGAATTCGTATTCTGTGTTTTATTGTGTTTTGATTGAAACTAACCATGCTAATCATTTCCCGAGGTTCATTAGAACAGATTAGAGCCATCATTTGCAAGCTTTGATGGCTGAAACACAAACGCCATATTTAGGGCATAGTGACTGAGAAACTTTGTACCCTAATTTCCAGATCGATTTAGGCCATAAGAACACCACCATCATGCTCGCAGGGGTCAATATAATCGATATGGGCTTTTAGTTTGTTGCAATTGATGCATTTTTGCAGGTTTTGAAAAATCACCCCGCCGAAGGTAGATTTTCGGCGAGGTCTATGGTGTTGAACATTTGACCCTCTGTGTGGCAATTCTCCATCACCTGATTGGTTCATTCAAATGGCCATGGACTCCACCAGCGCGCGTCTTGATTCAAACTGATTTCTGGGAATTAATTTCCCTTATATATTTATCTTTGTGGCATTATTAGTGGATGTATTACCGCCCCAACGGTCAAGAGCACGCACTTAGTCCTTATATCTCCTATGGCATGGGTTCGATCCCTGCCTTTTGCCAAATTTTCTAACATTTTCTGATTTCCACAAGTTTTCACATATATATCTCTGGAGGCGTGCATATATCACCATTGGCAGATGGTGTAGTGGTATAATTTCAAACCTGTAACCCCAGGGTCACGAGTTCAACACCCTGGGGTGCCATCTCTATTTTTTACCACTTTTCTCCTCAATTTTTCTAACATTTTTCAATTTCTTTGTCTTATTTTAATTTCTTTTCAAAATTAATTTAACTCTTTTCTAAAATCCAAATTTTTTTTCTTCAAAATTAGGTTAATTAAACATTTAAATTATTAGAATTTAAATTATTTTTCATAATTAATTGTTAATTAACTTAGAATTAGGTTTTATTAACTAAAATCAATTTCAAAAAATATCAAACAATATTTTCCTTTTACAATTAGGGTTTAGATATTTTTTCCTATCATTAGACATTTTTCTTTCAATTTATTTACTTTATTTAGCATTTAAATATTAGAAATCGTTGTATAGGTCGCAAAGTTTTTTTTTAATACAGTAGATTTATTTTTTTGCCTTTACTTTCCGCACCTCATATTATGTAACTGCCCCAAAGCCATGTAATAGCGTAGGACATTTACTTTCTGCACTTTATTTTCCTGCGAATATTAAATTGCTTAGATGTATGCTAAATAGGGTTTGTATGGCAAGATTAAAATCAATCTTAGAATAACCCTTACTCAAAGATAAATATCTAAATTGAACACACTCTTTGCACCCACTCACACCCTCTAGGGTATCCTCTCTTATTTCCTTTGGATAAACAATGGTCATGTTCCTCGAACGTAGGGGTACCATTAACAAATGCCTTCAGTTAAATCATCACAAAGATCATAGTCCCGCGATGACCCTCGATATTGCCTACGAATATATGATATCGTCCCTCGGTTGTTGCCTACGAACAAGTGATGATCGTCCCTATGAAATTGCTAAAGGTATCCTTACATGTTACCTTCAATGACCATCCGATGACCCTACGATTGTCCCTTTATATCCAATGGATAAAGTTACCTACCAACTAATGTTATGGATAACCTTATCATAAAGGAGAAGAAAAATAACAAGAAACGACTATTCTGGGTAGGTAATTAGACTCTATTGCTTGCTCCAATCAAAATACTTTTCACACCTTACACTATTTAATAAAAAAACTATTTTCTAAACAAACACTTTGTATACATTCCAGCGAGAATCATTACAAAGTTAAACATTTTCCAAACACATATTTCCAAACACTTCGTATACATTCCAACGAGAATTATTACAAAGTCAAAGTGAAATACTTTTAAATAATTTTCAAAATACGTTTCAAATCACAAACATAGAAAGCAAGTTTTCAAAAAGTGAGTTAAGCAATTAAGAGCCCGTAGATAACTACGGATGGAAAGGGTGCTAATACCTTCCATTTTCATAATTACCTCCCGTACTCAGAATCTATCAAAGGTCTTTCCTGTTCTTTTCACCTTTCCTTTATTGGATCAAAGAAAAGTCGGTGGAGACTCTTACTATCTGCAACATTTGTGATAAAACACAAAACAAACAAGTCAGTTTTCCCACCGTGTTATAGAACTGGCGACTCTGCTAGGGACACTACCCAAATAGAGGTTACCTTAGGGCTATAGATCACTTGTTATCGCTTTCTGTTTACTTTGTATGCTTTATTTTTAAGGCCTATTTAGGTATTATATCTGTGGGGGATCCTACACCCGAATCCATGTTTCCTTTGGTAAGTAGCAATAGATTATCGCGACTGTCCGGCGTAGACCGAAATGGTTAAAATGATGGCTACGGTTAGTGCGACACTTTGGATGTCGTGATGTTCCTCATGTTTAGTTGAGGAAATATTTGGCATCTGCGCGGTGTCATCAAGCATTAAATAAACATTTAGAACCCTAATTGACCCATCTTGGCCATTAGAAGGTGGTGAGATAGCCGTCTTCGGTGCAGACTGAGGTTGGTTGATACTCGATACTACGCTCATTGAGATTCGACTTTCGGGATGTTTCGGTCGACCATTTGGTAGTCGTATTGAAATAAAGCTTGCGAGAAAGATCTGTGATATGAGATTCCTAAAACCCGGTTACTATTGTAGGATAGGTTGAACCAACTTAAACTCCGGTGAAGGGTAGACACCTATACCTCATGCAAGCCTTAAACCTAGGGCTTTTGTGTGAATTGTTTGTGCTTGCTATTTAAACATGACATCATGACATCATATCATCATAAGATTTCTAACCATTTAAAGGACCTAGGGATTTATCTTTGCTCTATATTATAGGTTTATGGCTTCCAAGAAGACTGTCCGAATCAACTTTGTGGGTATACCCTCTCAACTCAAGGAGTTAGTCTCAAAAGTTCCCGATCAGGCTCAGTTCATCAAAAGGCATGGTTATCTACTTGACTTAGTCACCTCCAATTTTGAAGAAGATATGATGAGCGTTGTATTCCAGTTCTTTGATCCAAAATATCACTGCTTTTCTTTCCCAGACTATCAGTTGGTACGTATAATGGAAGAATTCTCTAAGCTAGTTGGGATACCCATTCTTGATCAGATACCTTTCACCGGTTCAGAAAAAGTTCTGAGATTTGAAGATATTGCATCAACTTTACATCTAGAGCGGTCAGACATTGAAGACAATTGGGAGACAAGAAATGGAGTTAAGGGCTTGCTTGCTAAGTTTTTGACAAAGAAGGCTCGAGAATTCCTAAAGGCTGTGAGTTTCCACGCTTTCGAAGATGTTTTGGCTTTGCTAATCTTTGGTTTTGTGATATTTCCCAATCCAGATCAGTTCATTGACGTGAACGCCATCAAGATTTTCCTCACTCATAATCCTTTGCCTACCTTACTTGGAGATATTATGCATTCTCTCCACACTCGTACTATGAAAATACAAGGAACTCTTATGTATTGCATACCGTTATTATCAAGGTGGTTTATTTTGCACCTTCCTTGATTAGTGATGAAGAATGAACAAGGTTTGAGATGGTCTCAAAGATTAATGTCACTCTCTCATTCAGATATCCATTGGTGTCTCTACTTTCAAAAGGACTTCACTTTCATTGAGCGTTGTAGAGAATTCCCTAATGTACCACTCCTTGGCATAAGGGGAGGTATCACTTACAACCCTTATCTAGCGTTACGACAGTTTGGTTATGCTCGAAGAGATGGTCCTCATGATATACGCATCCAAGGCATTGTATTTGACTTTGACCACGACCTCCAAGGTTACCATAGAAGATTTGTGCACGCTTGGGGCATGGTAAAGAAAACTGATACCAAGACTTTGGGGCATAAAAATTCCATTCATGGGGAACCTTACCTCAAATGAGTGCGAGCTCGCGCTTAAAATCTCATGATGCCATATGTTGCTATCCTACCAATAATTATGGAACCTGTTGCCGAAGGCGATGAATCTTATACCATGATCCATCCAGTCATGCCTACTGATTTTGAAGAACTGAAGAGATATTTGATTCAACTCAAAGAAGAAAGGGATACCTTCAAAGCTTAGTGGTATGCAAGCGAGAAAAGAGTATTAGAGCTGACAAAGCGACTTCACGAGGTACAGAGCATTAACACGTACGTCAACATAAAGAGGAAGCGCCCATGGGAGGCCTAAGCACTAGGAATTTTATTTTTTGCACTTGTATTCCTAATTACACTAATAAAAAGTTTGTTCTTGCTTGTTTCCCAAATTTAAATTCCTAAGGTCCTTGAAAACATTGCATTGCATAACATTGCACATCATGGCATAACATTTCATAACAGGTACTCCGAAGACCGGTTTTCTTATTCTCTCGCCGTTTATTTCAGCAGAAATGGCTCTTGAACAAACTGTCAAAGATCTCCAGGCTCAGAATGCTCAATTCCAGGAGATGTTCACCAATTTGAACCAAGTTCAGAAAGATCTAAAAAAGCTCATCACCAAAAAGAAGAAGATTGTTGGCATTATCAACCTAGGAAGAAAGCACAGAGGTCTTGTCAAAGTAGTTAGATAGCGTGAGTTCTCAGACAATAGTGGAGAAACTGAAGGAAGCGTCAAGGTCGATGAAGGGAGTCATCATCGGTATCAAGTAGAAGAGGAGGAAGACTATATGAGCGAGAAATATCTTCCTGACAATGAGAAGTATAAGCAACTGGAAGATCGTCTGAATGATGTGGAAAATCTAAAAATATTAGGATTGAATTTTGATGATTTAAGCCTGGTTCCAGGGGTGGTTATTCCCCGCAAGGTCAAAGTTCCTAGTTTCGCTATGTACGATGGTATTTCTTGTCCGAAGCTTCATATGAAGTCCTATGTTCAAAAGATTCAACCCCACACTGCTGGGAGAAAGTTGTGGATGCATTTCTTTCAAGAGAGTCTTTTCGGAGCACAATTAGAGTGGTATTACCAGCTAGAGAATACTCAGATTCACACCTGGAATAATTTGGCAGATGCTTTCTACAAAAAATACCAGTACAATGCTGAATTGGCACCAAGCTGTATGCAACTACAGAGCATGTCTATGAGCCGTGATGAGAAGGTCAAGGAGTATGCTAAAAAATGGAGAGATCTAGCAGGCAGAGTTCAACCACCATTGTCTAATAAGGAATTGGTTGATATGTTCATGGGAACGCTAACAGGCCCATTCTTCAATCATCTGATTGGAAACTCTTCAGCAGGATTCACCGAGTTGATACTGACAGGAGAACATATTGAAGCTAGAACCAAGAGTGGAAAAATACAAGTCGAGTCATCTTCAAGTGCTGTAAAGATAACTTTTGGTGGGAAGAAAGAAGCCAATGATGTGTATGGTCAGAAGAGCCGTGACAAAGGTGATCGCCATCAATCTGTGGGGGCAGTCCTGATCTCCAATCCCACA
The DNA here is from genome assembly GCA_021764765.1 of Vicia sativa. NCBI lineage: Eukaryota > Viridiplantae > Streptophyta > Magnoliopsida > Fabales > Fabaceae > Vicia > Vicia sativa. The sequence continues at coordinate 183,212,756 of CM038796.1, read as the reverse complement.
CCAATGCAACCTCAACAAGACAATACATGTAGGTAGAATGCGCCAAGAAGACAATTTACGAAGATCAACATGTCGTTGTCTCAAGCATTACAACACATGTTAAAAGCAGAGCTAATTACTTTGAGGGATCCACCTTAGCACGTCAACACTTCCTCTCCGAAGTACAATCCTAATGCAAGGTGTGCATACCACTCCAATAGCCTAGGGCACGACATCAACAACTGTTTGGACCTGAAAAACAAGATTCAAGACATGATTGAAGCCCGAGAAATCGAATTTGACCCTCATGTCGAAACTCTGAATGTGATCAACGCACCAATGCTTGACCATGGTAAAAGTGCCAATGCCATTGACAATGATTCTTATGTCTTTGATATGAATGAGCTGACCATTCCCTTGATGACTGTAAAGAAGGATTTGTTGCAAGCCGGTTTATTTTTGGGATATCCTGACAACTGTCGTTGGTGCACATTTGAATCCAATGGACATGCTTGGTTGAAGAGACGTGTTCAACGCATGATGGAAAACTGAGAAGTGCAATTCCTAAAAGCTCTGTCTGTAGAGAGTCTGTGCGAAGATGTTTCTAAAAGTATGAAGATCGAAGACGTAAGCGAAGCCGTACCAAAAGTCTAGGGATACCTTGGGGAAACCAAGTGAGAAGTTTGATTTTAGGGTGAAATATACCGCCCTTGAGAGCTACAAGACTGCAATTGAAGACATCAAGGAAACTGGATAAGGAGATGATTATCCCGAAGAATATGCCGACATCAACATAATAAATATTACCTCTGATCCTGCACCTAGAGTAGCACCTCTGATAATTACCTCGCCCAGATCAATTACATATTCCTCTGACAAAGCTATACGTTGGAATTATGGGGCCTAAGTTTACTATTATAGCGTCAAGTAAGAGTCATTATCCATCGAAGACAGTACGGTTGAAGCTACCAGTCTTGATGTTGACAATATCACCGGATCAAGCAAAGTAACTAGGATCGGAAGAGTGTTTTCTCCAGACATCTCTCCTCCAAAGGATACTACTACACCGGTTCGCGTTCTTGATATTGAACCAGCTCCCGAGGCTCGAGGAAAAGAGAAAGTGACTCAAAATGCTCAGACGAAAATACAAAGGGGAGTTGCTGAAGACACCTCCAAACAAGAGATGGAGGAAATTCTGAAGATCATTAAGAAGAGCGACTACAATGTAGTGGAGCAGTTGGGAGAAACCCCGTCCAATATTTACATGTTAGCTCTGTTATTATGCTCCGAGGCTCATGCTAAAGCCTTGGTGAAGTTTCTGAAGAATGCTCACATACCGCAAGACACTTCTGCTGACCAATTCAAAAGTTATATTGCTTGCCTGACCGCAGACAATGATTTGGGCTTTTCTGATGCTGACTTAACTCCTGCCGGAAGAAAACACAACAAAGCCTTGCACATTTCTATAGAGTGTAAGGGCACTACATTGTCTCATGTATTGGTGGATATTGTCTCTTCTCTAAACGTCCTACTGAAGAGTGCTCTCGACCGACTTAATGCTGAAGAAGTGGTGATGAAACCCAGTGACGTAATCGTGAGATTTGATGGTTTGAAGAGAACATTACTTGGAGAAATCAACCTGCCGATCAACGTAGGTTTCCAGATTTTTGACTCTAATTTCTTTATGATGGACATTCGTCTAGATTATTCTTGTCTGCTTGGATGCCCTGGGATACATGGGGCAGGCGCCGTTACCTCTACTCTACATCAGAAGCTGAAATACCCAATGAAAAGGAAGATCGCTATAGTATGCGAAGAAGAAGAATACATGGTAAGCCATCTGCAGTCATTCCGATACATCGAAATGGAAGGTGAATTTATCCAAACTCGCTGTCAAGCTTTCGAAGTAGTTCCACGAGTTATGCCTGTCGACTCTCCTGTCATTCCTAAGGTTACTAGAGCTCCACTGTAGATGGCCTCGCTGCAAGATGCCAGAGTTGTAGTTAAAGAAAGAGGTTGTACTATTTGGGGTCTGCTACCAGATTTTTCGTTCAAATCTGATAAGACTGGTTTAGGCTTCAATACCAAAGGTCAGAAGATGATACACCGTGAACGTGCCGGTGGTACTCCGTTCCGCATCAACAAAGACGAAGTTCATGCTCTAGAAGACAATGATGGTGACTTCGACATCAACAATTGGATCTTCCTAACTCTAGGCAATAGACTCAACAATTGGACGACTGAAGATGTTATACCAATCTCCTTTAGACAGGAGTAATTGCTTGTTCTATTTTATGCTTTATGCTTTATATTTCCGAACAATAAACTTTAAGCCTAGTGTTATTTGTCATTCACATACCATGACTCATTTTTTAGGGTTGTTATTTGTCATTCACATATTTTAATTCAATAAATCATTGGACTTTTGCATTCAAATATTCTGCTCTCTGTCTTTGTTTTACTTTATCACCTTTTTTTAAAAATCTATGTGTTCTTACACACACCCATGTAATAAACTGCAGATCCACATTCACTCCAGATCCCGTCGATAACGACTATGCTATTGCTAAATAAGACTTTGATAATCTGATCTACCAAGTCGAAGACAAAGGTGAGGAAGATTATGAAGTGCTAGGAGAACTTTCCAGACTACTACAACAAGAGGAAAGGGCTATACAGCCACATGAAGAGCCAGTCGAAGTTGTGAATCAAGGTACCGACGAAGACAGAAAATAAATCAAGATAGGAGCAGGTCTTAAAAATAGTGTTAAAGGAAGATTGGTCCAGATGCTGCGAGACTACATCGAGATTTTTGCTTGGTCCTACGAAGACATGCCAGGTTTATATATCGACATTGTGGTACACCGACTACCAACAAAAGAAGGATTTCTCCCTGTGAAGCAGAAGGCTCGTCGTATGTGTCCCGAGATGTCCGAGAAAATTAAAGTCGAAGTTATGAAGTTGTTCAATGCCGGTTTCTTAGTCGTTACTTCTTATCCATAATGGGTTGTGAACGTGCTGCCCGTACCTAAGAAGGATGGCAAGGTGCGTATGTGTATGAACTATCGAGATCTGAATAAGGCGAGCCCGAAATACGATTTTCTGCTTCCACATATTGATGTTCTAGTTGACAACACCGCTCAGCATAAAGTTTTCTCTTTCATGGATGGTTTTTTCGGGTACAATCAGATCAAGATGGCACCCGAAGACATGGAAAAGACTACTTTCGTTACATAATGAGGCACTTTTTGTTACAAGGTCATGCTGTTTGGGTTGAAGAATGCTGGTGCAACATATCAACGCACTATGGTGGCTTTATTCCATGATATGATCCATCACGAGATAAAGGTCTACGTTGACGACATGATAGCTAGATCACAAACCGAAGAAGAACATCTTGATCATTTAAGAAAATTGTTTGATAGACTGAAGAAATACAGATTGAGACTAAATCCGAGCAAATGCACCTTTGGAGTTAGATCTGGCAAGCTCATGGGATTCGTTGTCAGAAAGGTATTGAAGTTGTCCTCGCTAAGGTTAAAGATATTCAAGAAATACCTGCTCTCCATACAGAGAAGGAAGTTAGAGGTTTCTTAGGACGACTGAATTACATTGCCAAATTTATTGCACATCTAAATGCTACTTGTGAGCCAATTTTCAAATTACTAAAGAAAGATCAAGTAGTAAAATGGAACGACGATTGCCAGACAGCTTTTGACAAAATCAAGGAGCACCTACAAACACCTCTTATCCTAATGCCACCAGTCAAAGGAAGACCTCTCATAATGTACTTAACAGTATTAGAGAATTCAATGGGGTGTGTGTTGGGGCACCATGACGAGTCTGGTCAAAAAGAGTATGCAATATACCACCTTAGCAAAACGTTTACTGACTATGAAACAAGATACTAACAGCTCGAGAAAACTTGCAGCGCTTTGGTTTGGGTTGCTTGCCGACTAAGACAATATATGTTGACTCACAATACCTTATTGATCTCTAAGATGGATCCGATAGAATACATATTCGAGAAACCGGTTCTCTCCGGAAGAATAGCAAGATGGCAAATGATCTTGACCGAATAAGACATCCAGTATACTACTCAGAAGGCCATCAAAAGAAGTGTAGTAGTTGATCATTTGGCTCATCAAGCCGTATATGAGTACCAATCAATGAATTTCGAGTTCCCAGACGAGGATGTTATGTTAGTCAGCGCTTACGAAGAGCCTGGACCAGACGAAGGACTTGAGCCAAGATCCCGATGGACCATGGTCTTTGGTGGATCTTCTAACTCACTTAGTAATGGTATTGGCGCGACGATTGTATCTCCCAACTGCGGCTATACACCTTTCACCGTCAAACTATGTTTCGACGGCACCAACAATATGGCTAAATACGAAGCGTGCATTATGGGTATAGAAGCTACTATTGACTTGAGGATCAAGTTCTTGCAAGTATACGGAGACTCGGCTTTGGTGATCAGTCAGATTAAAGGCGAGAGGGACACGTAGCATCCGAATCTCATTCCATATCGAGAACATGTGTTGAACTTGATCTCCTACTTCGAAGAAATAACTTTCGAGCACATCCCACAAGAAGAGAATCAGTTGGCATATGCGTTAGCTACCATGTCATCTATGTTCAAAGTTATATGGGGTAATGAAGCTCCTCAAATCACAATTGAAAGACTAGACGAACCAACATATTGTTGCGTACTTGATACCGAAGGAGTAGAAGAGAAACTTTGGTTCTACGAAGTGAAGAGGTATCTCGAGACTCAAGAATACCCTGAAGGGGCATCTATCAATGATAAGAAGTTTCTAAGGAGGTTCGCCGCCAAGTTCTTTCTCAATAACAACGTCCTATACAAACGCAATCATGACTTGGCCTTACTCCGATGTGTAGATCAGAAGATAGCTGACGAATCATGGAAAAGTTATATGAAGGCAGATTTGGTACTCACTCCATTAGACATACAATGGCTAAGCATATTATGAGATCAGGTTACTATTGGTCTACTATGGAAGCTGATTATTATCGTTATGCTCGATTTTGTCCATTGAATGTTCTAACTGCCCCGTGGCCTTTTGTGGTGTGGGGCATTGATATGATTGGAGAAATCAAACCTACCGCTTCTAATGGAAACCGTTTCATCTTCGTTGCTATTGATTACTTTACCAAGTGGGTAGAAGCACCTTCGTTCGCATCTGTTACCAAGAATGTCGTGGCTCGATTCTTCAAACATAATCTCGTCTGCCGATACGGCGTCCCCGAAAGGATTATCACAGAAAATGGTACCAATCTCAACAACAACATGATCACCGAACTCTGCACGCAGTTCAAGATAAAGCATCAAAACTCTTCTCCATACCAGCCAAAGATGAATGGCGCAGTATAAGCCACCATCAAGAATCTTAAGATCATGCAGAAGATGACAGTGACATATAAGGATTGGCATGAGATGTTGCCATTTTCTCTCCACGGTTATCTCACTTTAGTATAAACATCTATAGGGGCAACCCCTTTCTCTCTCGTATATGGTATGGAAGTAGTTTTATCTATCAAGGTTTAGATACCCTCACTTAGAGTACTAAAGGACGTAGAGTTAGACGAAGATGAATGGGTCCAAACTCGAATTGACCAAATCAACTTGATCGATGAGAAACGAATCGCAGCTATCTGCCATGGACAAATATATCAAAAACGAATGATCAAAGCCTTCAATAAGAAAGTCAAGCACCGAGTGTACCAGGTGGGCGATCTAGTAGTCAAGCGCATCATCTTACCACAAGGTGATCCTAGGGGCAAATGGACTCCCACCTTTGAGGGACCATTTGTGGTCAAGACAATATTTTTCAGTGGAGCCATGATACTAAGAATTATGGATGGAGAAGACTTACCACACCCTGTGAATGCAGACATAGTCAAAAAATACTACGCATAAACGAGACCCGCTAGGTCGATTCGACTAGGCAAAAATAAGGGTGTCCCGGCAAACCAAAAGGGTTCGGGCAAAATTTAGGGATATATATATATATATAATGTACACCCGGCAAGCCGAAAACCTACAAAGGCGGCTTGGGCAAAAAAGGGTATCCCGGTAGACTGAAAACCCGAAAGAGCGGTCTAGGCAAAAGTTAGGGATTAAAGCGCACGTCTATGTCTCATCAAGATCATTTACTTACAGACTACGCTACTACCAAGCTTCAAATGGCGCATATCAGTTCAATCACCTTCTTCTAGAAGCAAGGAGATGAGATAGTCGAAAATATATGAGCAATAACATAGTTGAAACCTGACAAGATTGTTTCCACATAGCTTTTACTATTTTTCAAATGTTTTCGACAATTTCTTCTTACTAGGGTATTTGTCTCTTTGTACACGAACTTCCTGTCTATAGGCCCCTTTTCAAAATTAATACAATTCCCCGTTCTAGTTTCAAACTTTTACTTTTATCTGTTTTGTTTGCATAAGTCCAATGATTGCTTTGAAAGATTATAAGCATATGACAGTATATATCTATTCACAAACATAAGAAAAGCAAACAGAAACAGCAGTTACTATAGGCTCTAGGAATTGAGATGACAACCAAGTCACCAACAGATCCCCGTAGAGTCAATTTCATAGAAAAATTCCCATAGAATAATCTCTACAATCCCCACAGAGCCATCACTCCCTTGACAGAGATGGATCTCTCCAACAATATTACTACTCTATCATCTCTTTTCAGCAATGTCCAATTCTTCTATTCATCACATTAGTCCCCAAGCAGTGATCCTATCAGCTTATCACATTAGTCCCCGAGCAATGATTGTATCAAGTCATCACATTAGTCCCCGAGTAGTGATCCTATCAAGTCATCACATTAGTCCCTGATCAGTGATCATATTAGGTTATCACGTTAGTCCCCGAGAATTGGTCCTATCAACTCATCACGTTAGTCCCTTCGCAGTGATCATATCAAACTCATCACATTAGTCCCCGAGCAGTGATCCTATCAACTTCATCACATTACTCCCCGAGCAGTGATCCTATTAACCTTATCACGTTAATCCCCGAGCAATGACCCTATCAACTTCATCACATTAGTCCCCGAGCAGTGATCCTACCAACTTCATCACATTAGTCCCCGAGCATTGATCCTATCAACATCATCACGTTAGTCCCCGAGTAATGATCCTATCAATTCATCACATGAGTCCCCGAGCAGTGATCATATCTACATCATCACGTTAGTCCCCGAGCAGTGATCCTATCAATTCATCACATTAGTCCCCGAGCAGTGATTATGTCAATTCATCATGTTAGTCCCCGAGTAGTGATCTTGTCAACATCATCACATTAGTCCCTGAGTAGTGATTATCTATATTGTCACGTCAGTCCCCGCACAGTAAATGTCAACTTTGTTACATTGGTCCCCGAGCAATAACCAATCAACTTTCAGCTTATTATGTCAGTCTCCGAGCAGTAATAGGTTATACAAGATCACATCATCCCCCAACAAGATTCCTACACAAGATGTTCATCCCCAGCTGAGTATCTCTCAAGGATTATTTTCTAACAACATCCATATCCAGACTTGAAACTTGGTCAGATAGTGAATCAGAGGAATTCACATCTCTCTTGTTCCACAATCAGGGTCTCCAACAACTACATCCCCAAGCAGAAATCAAAGATCCCCGACAGTACATTCCCATCTTCTTTAAGATGGATATCTACATTCATACATCACTCATAAGAAATCATAACATGTGCATATATCATTCATGAGCATCATTACATAATTGCATGCACCATAACATACATAGAACTAATCTCGTTCTCTCAGTTTAAATTCTCAAACATGTGAAAGTTATTCATAAAGTTTCCAGACATAAGGTCAAAGATTAATACCCAAAACAAGACGACAAAACTATCTGAACGACCAAACAAGTTTATCAACAAACGGCAGGATACAAATTAATACCCGAAACAAGACAGGAAAGATATCTACATCCTGATGAATACTCATTTCAGATAAAGCCAAGACAAAGGTTTATCCTGACTCTCCTATCCTCAGCGTTCCCAGATGGTATCTTTAAGCCCATATTTGACTAGACATCGATATCTCTCCGCTTGTAGAATGCTGCATAAATGGTGAAAAATCAATGTATACGAGTAACTTCATTTAAAGACGAGCATGAAGTCTAACTTACGACTCACTCCCCAACATTAGCTTCACCAAATGTCATCTATAAGCCCATTCCATTGCATCGTCAAATGACGATCTCATTCCATACACCAACGAGTGCAAATTTTCAGGTGTACTCAAGTGTTCAATCATCTTCTAACTTCAGGTCACGAAAGGTAAGCATACAAATCTAATCCTTCAGGTACAAGAATATTGAACAGGGGCAACTGTTATACCCCAAAATTTCCCCTCTTATTTCCCAAGTCAATCCACATCTCCATACTCCAGAATTTCTCAAAGGCTGACCAGTTGAACTCTCTCCAAAGCATTCAACCCACAAAACTAGGTTTTTGATTCTCTCAACTCAAAGATGAGTTCTAATACCTTAAGTGATCATCATAACTCCTCATGTGTCTCAAGGTATCATCATGTCAAGTTTCAAGCCTCACAACTCAAGTTTTCCCAGTCAATTGCTCAGATGGTTGAAAATCACTTGTATTGGACAAAAAGTCAGTTATGGTAACCATACAGTCAAACTTCATCATTTTTGGCCAACATCAAGATTTTGAAGTCACATTCATCATTTGATCAAGGTTTGATCATGATTCATCAAGAAAACTCAAGATTTCATCAAAAGTCAAAGTTTCTAAATTAGGGTTTTTGGAAAAAACGTCAACAGAACTTTGACCAAGCATAACTTTCACATGCTTTATCAAGAATTTTTCCATCGAAAATCATTTTGAAGAGAATTCAATTCTCTACAACTTCATGTCTCACAAGCTTTGGCCTAAAATGCTTCATTTGAGAGTTATGGATCAAGACATTATAGGTCCTTCTAAAAGTCAATAAATAGTCATCTTTTTGCAAAGAAGTGTATACGAACATGGAAGCTTCAATGAAGATGAAATAAAAAAGAGTGTTCAGAGGACATCTTGAGCTTTCTAAAAAGTCCAAGAACACTTCAAAATATTGAAAATTAAGCAAGATACAAGTTGTGCAAGTTTGGAATTTTTGAGGAAATGCATGAAGAGAAATACTTAGCAAAATCAAATTTTTTTCCAAATGGGCTTAAGTTTTTGTGATTCAAGCTTATTCTTAAGATGGCCCATGACCTCCACACTCACTTGCATGCCCTTCCCTTATTTATTTAATTTATTTTTGAATTAAATGGCTAAAATTCAATTTTAATTAAATAAAATACAAAAATAAAAGGAAAAGGTGTGTGGGCTTGATATTTGTATGACTTGAGGTCCAAGATAGCGCATTATAAGCTGCCAAAAACACACAAGAAGCATTAAGGCAAGATTGAGCCAAATATGGAAGATTTTGATGATATATTTCTATCAAATATTTTGCTTTCAAGTTGATATATTTTCCATAAATACTTGACCTAATTCCCATGCTCTATATATTCTTCACAAGTTCAGAAGCCAAGGGAACGAAAACTTGCAGCCATAAAGCTAGGGTTCATGCTCAAAAATTTGAAGCAAACTTGCATCTTCGAGTTCCAAATTCCATCCAGTTTCAGGAACTTCCAGGTATCGATTCTTGCTCCTAAGGTATAGTAGGGTAAGAATGGATCATTATCCATGGCCAAAACACTCTTAATCGACCCATACATGAACTCAGTTTGCATTATATTTTTGACATTCGTGTTTTGATTTCTATCGTGTTTTTGCTTGAAATAACATCACTAATGTATTCCTGAGGTTTATTAGAACAGGTCTGAGCCATCGTTACAAGCTTTTCATGGATAAATCATTAATTGCCATTGTTAGGGCATAAGTTTAACAAAGCTTTGGATTCCATAATGCGACAGTTTTAGGACGAACAAACACCACCGTCGTGTTCGCAAGGATCGAATTAGGCGATCTGGCCTTTTGTTTTGCTTTGAATGATGCGCTTTGCAGGTTTATAGGTTTGATGCACTGTCAGAGAATATGAATGGAGCCCTAGCTCCGGAGAAGACCGCAGCATTGAAGGTCTAACTCCCTGCGTGGCATCGTTCTGTTTTCTGATTGGCTGGCATAGTGAAACTGGGGGACACACGCATTTGTTTTGAAAATTCAAAATAAAACGTGGATAACACATATAATCATATGGACGTGTTTCCATAACAACTTGGACGCGCAACTCAGATGGCAAGGTTTGGTATTGGTAACCCTATGGCCTTGGGTTCGATCCTCCCAGGGACTATCTTTTCCAATTTTCTAACTTTTTTCCAATTTCTTTTATTTTTCTAATTTAATTTAATTTTCTTTCAAAATTAATTCAAACATTTTCAAAAATCACAAAAAATATTTTAATTTCAGAATTAAGTTAATTAAACATTTAATTAATTTTTGACATAAAAATAACTTATTTTTTTCACAACTTAAATTATTTTTCATAATTAATTAATAATTAACTTAGAAATTAGAGTTTATTAACTAAAATCAATTTCAAAAAATATTTTTCTTTTACAATTAGGGTTTAGATGTTTTTTCTTATCCTTTGACATTTTTCTTTCAATTTATTTACTTTATTTCGCATTTAAATTCTAGAAATCGATGTATAGGTTGCAAGGTTATTTTTGTAATAGCGTAGATTTACTTTTCTCGCAATTTACTTTCCGCACCTCAATTATGTAACTGTCCCAAAGCCACGTAATAGTGTAAGACATTTACTTTCCACACTTTATTTTCCTAGGAATATTAAACTGCTTAGATATATGCTAACTAGGGTTTGTATGGCAAGATAAAATCAATCTTAGATCACCCTAATTCGAAGATAACATATCTGAATCAAACACACTCTTTCACACATGCACCCCCTTCTGGTATCCTCTCTTGTTGTCTTTCGAATACAATGGTCATGTCCCTTGTACGTAGGGGTACTATTAGCAAAGACGCTTACGAATAACATCATCATAGTCCCTTCGATATAAAAATCATAGTCCCTCGATGACCCTCGATGTTGCCTACAAATATATGATCTCATCCCTTGGTTATTTCCTACGAACAAGTGATGGTCGTCCCTACGAATTTGCTAAGGTATCCTTACATGTTACCTTCAATGACCATACGATGACCCTACGATTTTCCATTCACACCCAGCGGATAGTGTTACCTACCAACTAATGGTATGGATAGTGTTAAGGACCAAATTGTAGTTATTTTGTACATGATTTTGTGGTCCTTAACAATATCTTTTCATATAATTAGTATTATTTATTCTAGTATTTTGGTTTAATTAGGTTTTTTATTTAGTTTTGTTTAATATATATTATTTAACTTATTTAACTTTCAATTGTAGGATTTTATTGACTAATTCTCCCAAGCTTGGATTCAAGAATTTTGAAGAGCTTTAGGGATGATTCTTTTTGAAGATATTTTTGGATGAAGGAAGCATGCTACGGTCGCTCGGTGATGCACCATGCTTTCACCTTTGGCCACCAACCCATCACTTCGGTGACTTTTGGCTTGTAAAAAGGAGAAACAACACTTCACCATAATTATCTTTCATCTTTGTAAATCTAGGGAAAAGAATTGTAAAGAGAACACCATAGCTTTTCTTCTTGATCTCTTGATTTTCATCATTTCTACCAACAATCTTGAGAGCAAGCAACCATGGAAATGAGTGGCTAAGCTCTTTTTGTGTCAAGATTAGAGGTAGTTGATCTATATAATATGTATTTCTTTTAATCCATTTGTGTATGAACATGGTTGATGATTAATATAGTTGAATATCTTTGTTCTTCATCTTTATGCTTTGAGTTTTGCTTGGAAAAGAATACTTCAAAGTAGACTTAGGATATTCATCCTCTAATGAACAAATGCTAGAGATAGATTTGTGTGTTAGTGTTTACAAAATATTGAACTTAATGATTATCATGTCAATAGTTGTAGTGAGGAATCATGCAAAGATTAACATGATAACATTCACAATCTTGGTGGGAAATCTACAAGATTGAGAGGATATGTATTTGTAGAAATCATCTACTATGTTCATCACTTGATTAATTGAATATGTATGAAACTAGATCAATGAAACTAATCTTGACATGCCTCCATATTTGAAAACAAACTTCAACACTCTCTTGAATCCAGACCATAACTCTCTTTTAAAAACATTAATTTAGTTATTTGTTTGGAAACTCATGGTTCTAGTAGAGTAGATAACAAACCCTTTGGTTACAATATCTTAAAATACACTTTCCTATTGAAAGACTATAACATACACCAATCCCTGTGGAATCGATAATTAAAAATACTTTGTTCGCGGAGAAAACCTACAACAGATAGCACTGTCCTAAAGGAGAAGGAAAAATAACAAGAAACGACCATTCTGAGTAGGTAAATAAGACTCTATTGCTTGCTCCAATCAAATACTTTTCACACCTCACACTTTTCAAAAAATTTTCAAACACTTTGTATACATTCCAACGAGAATCATTACAAAGTTAAAACATTTCCGAACACTTTGTATATATTCCAATGAGAATCATTACGAAGTCAAAGTGAAGTGTCTTTCAAAATACTTTTCAAAGCACACAAACACATAAAGCAATTTTTTCAAAAGTGAGTTAAGCAACTAAGAGCCCGTAGATAACTACGGATGGAAAGGGTGCTAATACCTTCCCCTTTCCTAACTACCTCCCTTACTCAAAATCTAAGGAAGGTCTTTTCCTGTTCTTTTCACCTTACCTTTATTGGATAAAAGAAAAGTCGGTGGTGACTCTTGCTATCCGCATATTTGCGATAAAACGCAAAACAAACAAGTCAGTTCTCCCACCGTGTTACACATTGTTTTAATCCAAATAATTTTGATTTTAGCATATCAACCATAAAATCAATTGTGTGGAGTTGTTTGCGTATCATGTAATTGATTTAATATCCAATTCCCCACTTTATGCATTTTTGTGAACCAAAGTCCGTTTTCATCAAAAGTCGAAGGTAGCAGTACTTGTCCTAGACGTTTTGGTATGTTTTAAAACCAATTTTCATTGTTTTAGAACCAAATTCCATATGCATCATGCCTAAACGGAGTTGCTTCCCAGCCACATAAAAGGTCCAAAAAATGTCGCTTCCACTCGGAACTAATTAAAATCGATCACATTTTTGAATCCATTGGCACGTTTGCACGCGACCATGTGATTTTTAGTTTGTTCTGACAAGTTGACTTTTTCGCTTGGTTTTCGAATAAGTGCTTTTCCGAGCCGATTTTTGAGTTTATATCTCATTTCTTGCATGCTTATGCTTGTATATTAGCTTATGAATAATCTCTTTTGAGCTTTGTGCTTTTGATAAGCATTTCCTTGTTAATTCTAACACTTTGTTACTTGTGCAAGGTACCTTGAGTTTGTTTTTGATTAAGTAACTTTATGTTACCATGGATGATCGGAAAACAATGCATGTTACTAATTTGTAACATTTGTTCTTTGATAGTTTGTTGCATGAACCATATTTTGTACAAGTTCTATTTCACGGATGTGTCGACACACTCTGTTATTTGCTATACATTGGATAATGTATTCTTATGTAGGTTTTGTTATCTAGATGTGTCGATGCACTTTCCATCCATCGTAGTACATTGTTTAATGTAAATTATACGGGTGTTTGGTTGATCTTGGATATGTCTGTTACATATCCCGATCTTGCATAGATGTGTGTGCCCTTTTGTCTACATTGTTTTGATGGTTATCCCTTGCAGGTTTATATGATTGATTCGTATATGTCAGCCACATATCCTGGACATGTATACAATATGCATGCCCTTTTGTCTGCATTGTTTGGTTGTTTACCTCCTGTAGGTTGTATGATTGATTCGGATATGGTCACTACATATCCTGGACATGTATACGATATGCATGCCCCTTTTGTCTATATTGTTTGGATAGTTATCCCTTGCAGGTTTTCTATTGATTTTCGGATGTGTACGACACACATTTCGATCATGCTTATTGATGCTTCTATGCATTGCTCACCGAATTTCGTTATTTCTTGTCAGCAGTGCACAGAGTTTTCTGGAGTATTTTGCTAATTTTTTTAGCTTTTACGGATTGTTATCCGTTTGGTATTCTCTTACCCTTTTACAACTTTCTTTTATCGCTTTCCTAGATATCATGAGAAGTAAGGTGTTTATCGCTTTCTTAGATATCATGAGAAGTAGGGAAAGCGCGTGGGCTTAAAAGTCACTGTTTAAAGAGCTGTAGCAGACATTCTGCAAACTGTGAGCTACTTGTGTTTGGTTTGTTTAAAATCCTGCCTGTGAGTAGGTGCTTTTCAGTTAGTGTTTACTATTTGTGATTTCCTAGAGGTATGTTGGTTAGGAAACCTATTACGGCACCATCATTAAGTCATAATGAGAAAGGCACGCGAAAAAGGGTTAGCAACCAACCCCCGCCCAGTTTAGTCTGTGTCATCCCAGCTCACACGAATCGTGAAGCTTCCTTTATTGAGTCATATATATAGTGGCAAGGGTTACCTATTTTGACCTTCCAGGCTTTGTCTGGAGTTCGCGTCACCATGCGCTGATACTTGCACTCATATACTCTTCACACTTTGTAATTTATATCAAGGCGTGAATCCCTTTCTCCCATGAGAAAACTCCTGGTTGACGCGGTTTGTCTCGTTGTGGCTATGGTTTTTCTCTGAAATAAAGCTCCTGGTTAATTTGGGTGATGTGCCGCCGTTGGCTATGGTCTTTCTTTCTTCTGTACCCCACGCTTCTGTCTATCATTTATTTGTGCATTGCATTGTTTGTGTGCTTTTGCCAAAGCACTTGCTTGCCTCCTCCCTTTCTATCCCTTTGGTTGGTCAACCAAGGTGGATATTAGGATAGTTTCCCTTAGGACTGCTTGGCTAGGGTAGCTTTCGAGCTTAGACATCAGGATGGTTATCTATGCATGTCAACATAGATAGAGATTCCCTTTTCATCCTTGACATAGGTCCACCTTTGTATGGTAACATTAGGGATATAGCTAGATAGTTCCCCTTAGATGTTTTTCTTTCCCTTTTGCATAATAAAACTAAAATCATTTTTCTTTATCAAATCTCAAAACATGTTAATAAACTCAAATCCTTTCGCTAAGGTAAAAACAATCCACCAACTTCAAATAATTTTGTCTTTGGACCTTTTCCTATGAAAACCTTTTCGATAAGGGTGTTTCTTTTCCAATCCAAGCAAATTGCTAAGTGTGCGAGTGGCCGAGTATAAGACTTTCGATAAGCTGCAATGCCAAGCACGAATTGCAATCATAAGGACGAGAAATGAAATTTCTCATAAAAACATTGCAACCCACCAAATATTTTGAGGAGAACTACATAGTGATTTGATCCCTAATTGCACGAATGGGGTACGTAGGCACTAAAGGTTCGCAACCGCGACAAACACGACTAAAAAGACCTTTCTTTTTGTACACAATACTCTGTACTCATTTATTTTACCTTAGACATAGGTTGTAAATAGATACTCACACCAAATAGATAGAAAGTAGAAGTGGATATCGTAGAGTACTATAAGCGTGTGGGGTGCTAATACCTTCTACTCACGTAACTGACTCCCTTACCCGATCTCTTGGTCGTGAGACCATGATTTCTCCCTCTCAGGTTTACTCAACATTTTCCTTTCCTCTCGTGGGATAAAAAATGTTCGGTGGAGACTTCATTGCTATTATATCCGATGATATCACCACTAGTTTCAGTTGGCGACTTCACTGAGGATGTCCAGACCTCTTGCTAGTCCATCCAGGAGTCGATCCTAGCTTATTTTTCTCATCTATTGGGTGTTTATTTATTTACCAGCTTTATTGCATCATCCTTTGTATGCTTTACATTGCATCCTATGTGACACTTTATCGCTTCCATATATTGTATCTGCTGTATTGGATTTGTTCTGGATTGGGTGGGAGTTACATGAGGTAAAAGGCCCCGTACCCAGGCTATGAGCGACATATAGGAACACATAGGAGTAGAGTGGAACATGACGCCTACGGATGTAGATCTAGTAGTGCGGTCATGTCGTCCATGCTTCAGGGGAGGTTCATAACAGGGTGTTATCGTCTTCACGTAGGTGTTACGATGGTAGTATTCCTGGAAAAACCTAAAGCAATCATCGATAAAGGTAATGAAATACTAGTTTCCCCATGGGTTAACATGCATTAAATTCATACAAATTAGAATGCACAAGATCCAACAAATTTGTTTTTTAAATAATTTTAAAAGATTTCTTAATAATTTTTTATTTAACACATTTTTCAAAATTTTCAAAATCATGAATATTACAAGATATCAATCTGGATTAAGTAGTCTTTTCATAGTACTAATACCGATATGTGTTGAACTAGAACGTTATAAAGAAACATATTCAAGCGTATAAGCATAATTAGAAATTTCATTAATAATATTGTCGGTAGTACAAATTTTGATCATTCCCTCAACGAAATATCATTTTCCTACAAATACACCATTACGGGTCAATATTAGTTTGCCTGATTCATATATAGACTTAATGCTCAGTTTTTCCAACAAGTCTCCGATAACAAGATTCCTATTCATGTTGGGGACATGAAGTATATTGACAATAATGACTTTCTTTCTGGAAATGAAATTGAGTTCGACGAATCTAGATCAAACTTCATTTCCCATTTTCACTTCTTGTCCATCATTTACTTCAACATAGGTTTTAAATGTTGCTTTGTCACAAGAGGCGTGCACGATAGCACACATATCATACCATCATTCTTGCACTTTGCCTTTGATTTCCACAATATCGATTATCTTAGCAATTATGTTGTCATCAGCATGAACAACATTAACTTCATTTTTGGACTTGTTTTGCCTGCAATCTCGAGAAAAGTGGTATGGTTTTCCGCACACATAGCAGACATCTTTTGGTCCACTAGATTTTTTGAACTTGTTAGGCTTCCTTTTAGGCCGAACATGGTTCTTCATGGCATCATGTTTTCCTCTTTCTTTTTGCAGTCATATAATTGGCTTTATAGTGCCCAATAGACTCATATTTTTCTCTAGCTTTCACCTCCTCCTCAATTTGAAGGTATTTTTGAAGTTTCTCCAATGAGAAATCCTTATAACTATGCAAAAATTACTTGTTGTATCATTTTCATGAAAGTGGAAATTTTGCAATGATTGCACAAACTTGGAAAGCTTCTAGATTATCTATTTTTACAACTTTTATTTTATTCACGAGAACTTGTAACTCGTGTACTTGTGCGAGAATTAGCTTGGAATCCAACATTTTAAAATTAAATTATTTAGATATTAAGAACTTTTTCGTTCCTTCTTCTTCAACCTTGAATTTGAATTCGAGTGCTTTCGAAATATTTGTTGCAGACTGGGTATCATTGTATAGATCATAGAGACGATCGAGTAATGCATTCAGAATATGTCTATGGCATAACAATTCATCTTCCTTTCATTTCTTTCGTTCTTTCTTGACTTTATCAGTGTCATCTTCTGTTGGTTCTGGAATTTGTGTCAAATCAGGATCTTAGACATAGTTAATATTTAGAGCAGTCAAAAGAAACACCACATTGTTTTGCCAATGGATGAAGTTTGTTCATTGAAACAGTCCAACTTGACAAGGACTTGGTTCATTACTTTGATGCTTTTAATGTGAATGCCATTTTCTACGTGTGACTATTTTTTCTATATTTATTGATATTTACTCACTCCCACTTTTTTGTCATTTTTGGAATACTCCCATGAACATTTATGCTCATAAATTACAATAGAAAAATGCATAACTCAACTTCATTTTCACTTTTTATATTATTCCTTATTCTTTTACTATGCTGGAATGATACTTTTTCAGGTTTCACCGCACCGACAGATTTGGTCACGAATTCAAGATTTTATCTATCTGTCTCATTGATCATTTCTGTTTCTCAAGCCGGAGATGTTAAAAGTATGCCCGAGGAAAAAAAATACAAAATGAGTATAGAAAGCATCAGGGCCTGCCCTGGGCTAGGTCAACCAGTCCCATGTCCCAGGAACTCAAAAATTAAGGGCCCTCAAAATATAGTATTGGGTTTTATATATTTAACATTAATGTTTTATACATAAATCGAAACAAAATTAATTAACAAACTAGCTATTGTGCTCCAGCAGTTGGATCCCCCTGCTATACACTCTACGTGTTGAGTTCAATTCTAGCCAGTTGCAATATTTTTATCTTATATTTTTTTTTTGCACTTTCTGCCACAACAAGAACTTTTTTTTGTTGCTATTTTATTTTTATTTTTAAAACAACCGTGAATTTTGTATATATATAATATGATGATGTATAAGGTGAACCATCTATTAAATGGTTTATAGTGAATCATGAATAAAAACCATTAGATTGAAGAATTCTATCAGATCTTATGGTACACTTTCAATAAGAACTTTTTCTCAATATCCAAAAATAAATATAATGAATACTTCATCTTCCTAAATTAATATATACAATACTTGTGTTGGTTTATTGGAATCATCATTAGACAATAAATATCAATTTTATCCTACCCAGTATGCTTAATTAATCATCTTTCTTCTTCCATGAATAATTTTTTGCTCGTTATTTCTTCTCTATTAATATCAATGGCATCACCTATGGTGCTCATCAAATCTAGTTAAACGTTATCTTCAATTGTTTATTTCTAATTTTTGTCATCTGAAAGTGATATTAAAATAAAAATAGTGTTTAAAGGTTGGTTGAAAATCTCAATCTGCAATGAATGAGAAGGGGTAAAAAAACTAAAATGATTTTTCTACCATAAACCCTATATGTGGAAAGAATGATAGTTCAATTTAAATTTCTTGCAAGAGGTTTGAAATTTTTTTAAAAAATAAGAAAAAAAAGAGAAGAAATGGCTCCCATGGCTGTGTTATGAGAAAAAAGTGGTCAGAAAGATAGAATGGGTGAATGTGAGATTCAGTATAATAATTTTACGTAAAATCGTAAAAGCTTGTTTAATCTAACGGTATGTAGATATTTTTCACTATGGCCCATGGGCGAGACATTTGTAAGAACCCTCACCCTAGCCGTAATCAATATGATGCATTATTTATACGTATCTGTTTTTATTTTATTTGTTTTTTTTCAATTTAAAAAAAAAAGTATTATTTATATATAATTTTTTTATTTGTTTATAATTTAAATATATAATTTTTTAATATTATATTATTTATTAAGACTCAATTTTCATTATTAGTTCAGAATTTCTTAATAGTTAAGACCGACATTAGAAAGCATATATTCAATAAATTAACATATATTATCTCATTATATTTCTCTGTCCCTACCACACCCATAAATCCATTTATCTTTTATAAAGACACCCTTAAATCCTTGAAGAGTTGCAAATAAAACAAGTACTCAAAAGAGGGTGTGTCTGGCTTAATTATTAAACATCAATTATCACCATCGTGCTTAAATTTTAAATCCTTAATAAGACTAAAGCTTGACGGACACGACACAATTGGATTTGTAAATGTGGGATCAAGACTAAAGAAGGCATGCCCAAATTTTGGAAACCCCGTTACACTAGACGTGTTCCAAAAATCAAAACAAGAAAGTTAATTGTTCACATCAATCAATGGCTCTTATTTCTAAAATAATAATTTAGATGAAAATAATTAATATCCATTCCTAAACTGTTTTATTTTATGTGCTTTTCTTTTGCCTAAAAGCTGCCTCATTTGGAGGCATACAAGACAAGACCTTTTAAAATTGAGAAAACGATTGGAGAACCTCTTAACTTAAAGAATTTGCACGATTTGAGTTTAATTTGTTACTTGAATAATGCTATACCTTACCCAATATATAAATCACTAAATTATGAAATTATATCAATCTTTATGCTAGTCATGGGAAGAGATAGATTTGGATCTGATTCCTCTTTTTAATGCTAGTTGAAAATTTAAATATATAGTTTGGTGGTTCAAACAATTCTTGATTTTATAGAAATTATCATGTCATCCCCACGAGTTATATATATATACCACTTTTGAGTTATATATGTCACCTTTAAGAGTATGATTTTATCATTATATTCTGATAAAAAATCACTAAATTTTAAAAAAATTGAATCTTATTGGAAATTAAAAAAAATCGAAAAATGTTTTTTGCAATTTTCAGTCAAATATCGCAAATTTCAGTATATTTCCGAATTTAAAAAAAAAAAACCTTGAAATTTATGAAATTTCCGATAAAATATAGTTTTTTTTTTTAATTTTTTTTTTCAATACTGGAAATTTCAGTGTATTTGAAATTTCCGGTATATACTGAAAATTTGAAATTTTCGGTATTGAAATTTTTTTTCAAAAAAATTACTAGAAATATTAACAAAGGTAATTTTGGAATAAATTTTTTGGGGGTGATATGTTTAATTTTGAGGATGACAAGATAATTTCTCATGACTCTAAGACATTCGCAATCTTCAAAAATAAATATTTAATTACATTTCAATTTATTAATGTTCTTAAAGTTTATACAAAAATAAAAGACAAATGACAAGAAGCTACACCACTACTCATTTTTTATGATAAAATCAATTTTTTAAAATTATATTTATAGACCTATGAGATACAATATTGCTATTCATAAGTCTTTAATCTCTTTGTAAAAGATCATCTACTTCCGGAGTTAACACACCAAAAGTGTTAAAGATAAACAATATGAAAGAGACATTATCGTGTTTGTCCACTTTACTTTAAACAACTTTGAGAGTTGCATGTCCTACAATAAAATCTCCAGTCCTCAGTCTCACTAGTGGAGAAATTTCAGTCAACTCTATATAAACATGTTTCCCTCCTACCCACCTATGCACTAGAACATCTGCTAGCCTAAGTGTCGATCTCCTATAATGTCAGTCAAGAAATTCACGGATACCTCTTTCTTAACAAATACTCCGACCCACTAGAATATATTACTCCCCCCGTTTCAAAATGAGTGTCGTTTAAGATTTTTGCACACAGATTAAGGAATGCAATCATATTGTCACGAGACATTACACTTTTACTACATTAGCCTTATTAATTTATTGGAAGTTGTGCGCAAAGTAATAATTATAGGAAACAATTAAAAAAAAACTATCATTACTACATTGAAAAATGAGAATGACATTCATTTTGAAACAATTTTTTTCTTTGAAATGACACTCATTTTGAAACTGAGGGAGTAAACATGACATCACTAACAAGGCCATGCTGGTATTTGAAGCCTGTAAGTTCCCTAAAATGAATTGTGTGTTTCCCAAGTTTATCCAAACACGCCTTACGAAAAATAGGCAAACCTCATCAATAGAAAATAAAGAAATCATAAGACACTATCTTAGGATAATATAATATTTCACTGGTGACTCAGTCGGAAGCCCTAGAAAATAGCAAGCGTTAAACCTAAAATAAAGAACATGTTTGCAAGCGAAAAACCTTTTAGATAAGCTCTAGAATCTACTAGAAAGAGAAAATAAAACTAAATTTTATTATGAGGAAAGATAATCCATATGGCCACAATAAAGGTCTTTAAATACAAAGAAAACATAGAAATCCTATTGGGCCTTTAATCCAAAAGAAAATTAAAAAAATTTAATAACTAAAACAAAAATTGCTAAAATTGTAGAAAATAGTAAAATGTTGTTTTCAAATCTGAAATGATCTCAAATGGCTAAAAATATCATAGTTCATTTTCATAGTAATGATTTAAGGTTATAGGTCGATTCCTTTTCCTAAAAGGTATAATATGAGTCATTGTAACATCGGACGCCAAAATTATGCAAATCTCGGCGAACTATTATGACGCGTGGCTTCTCCTTCGATACGCACATGCATTACTTCTACATTAGTCTACTTCACTTTTGAAGAAACCGACATTGAGTTCTCTTTTTGATAAATATTCTCATATGCTTTTACTCATGAATGTAAACAATATTAAAGGTATTAGATATATTCATGGCATTCAGGAGAGATACAACATAAGCATTGTCATTGATCTTTCAGATCACTTTGAATGAACCATACTTATATGGTTGTAGCTTGTTGTAAGTACCAATCGGGAACCTCTCTTTATGCAGAAATACCATCACACTATCTCTTACATTAAAAACTTTGACTCTCATATATTTATCAGCAGTTTCTTTATTCTTGTGCTTGAAAGCCTCTAACTTTGACAACTTCTTTAACGATCACCATTTCATCTTCCATATTCTAAACAACCACATTAACTCTATGCGCCTTAGGAAACTTAACCAAATTAATCACATGATTAGGAACAAAAGTATAGACTAATGAGAATGGTGATTTCCCTATAGTTGAATGCACATCGCTGTTGTAAGCAATTTCGAGCTGAGGCAAACTAAATCCCAATGTTTCAGCTTGTCACCACCAACACTTCTAATCATATTTCCCAAAGCTCTGTTGGTTAACTTAGTTTGTCCATCTGTTTGAGGATGAGCTATAGATCTCCAGCTTAGAACTATCCCAAAAAATCTCCAAAGAGTAATCCAAAAATGACTGGGAAATTTATTATCCCTATATATAGTAATTGACTTAGGAACCCCATGAAGACGCAAAATCTCCCTGAAAATAATAGTTGAGCTCCAGTTTAGCGCGATCCCAAACAATCTCCAAAGAGTAATATAAAAATGACTGAGAAATTTGGTATCCATGTATACAATAATTGACTTAGGAACCTCACTGAGATGCACAACCTCCCTGAAAACAATAGTTGACATATGTTAGACTAGCCCATCAATATGAATAGTAAGGAGAGAGTACTGATTATGTGCGGCCTGCAAACAACCAAAAATTTCATTTTGTCTTTTGTCCATGTCAAATTTTACATCCATGTCCATCATAATTTTACTAAAAAACGCACTCGCCAAAATATATTGTGATTTAGAAGGAACAATGTCCTTGCTAGTTAAACTACTAAGGTCAAAATCTAGAACCCCAACCTTATGATTAGCCAAAGCTTTGTCGAAATCTAATTCTATATTATATACTCCATTGTATCTCAATATATGATCCTATAATACCCAAGATTGGAGCCTAGAAGCGACGAAAGCGTATGACACTACCACAAAATACACCTTTTGTAACATAATATTACAACGACCTTCCTGTTACCCATGGTAATAACTAGTTTTTGGATACTTTTTTTTGGTATTTACTAAAAGAAATTATACTATGTTTATAGTTAGCAACAATAGTGAAATGTACATAGAGTGAAAGGGTTTGAATTCCAGAACTAGCAATTTTCTATTTTTCGTGACAAAATGGGCTTGATCTTGTATATCACCAAGGTTTGTTTAATTAACTGTGGTGTAAAGTATAATCATATAATCATGGTTCATATAATCATGGTTCATATTATCAATTGTGGTGAAATGTGTTACATATTTATATATACGCAAAATCATCTGTCACTTTAGCACATAAAATCTCTCTCTCTCTCTCTCTCTCAAAAGAAAACCATAAAAACTCTTTCACTCGTCTCTCTCAAATCAAAACCCTAACTCCTCTGTCACTCGTATCTCTTATATGGAAACCCCAAACTTATGCAGCAAACTTGTTCGTCTTCATAATTGTTTATGTCTTAAAATATTTTTATGTATTATTGTTTACGTTTCAATAGCTTATTTGATAATATTTGAACTTTTATGCTTGTTTTGACTTGTAGGTAGGTGTAGCGGTGAAAAATTGAGATTAAGCTATTGATTAACTTAACTAACAAAGCAAGAGTCGCCATCACACTTTTATGTTTCGAAAGATATGGTAAAAGAGAGAATAAGACCCACAAAAGTTTTAAGACAAAATTAATAAAACAAAAAGAACAAGGTTTGAGGGATGGTTATGCAAAGTGAAGGTGTTATCACCTTAAAAATTCATGTTACTCCATGTGAACCTCTTGAAAATATGTGTTAAAGGATAAAACCGGTTGTATGAAAAAATATTTTAGAGATAAGAAAAGAAATAGATTTTATAATTTTGATTCGGCAAAACTTCGAGAGCTCCGTGCCCACGTATCTCCAATGTGTAACGAAAAAATCAGAACCACGTAGTTCTTCTAAAAAATAACAAAATTTGTTTGTTTTACTGATTTTAAATGAAGAGACATTTTGTCATCTTAAGAAGAATACTCAACTAACCATCCATAAACATGAGAAGATGGATCTTTGCATCACAATGAAAGAAGAGCTTCAACTTGGATAAAAATTAACAAGCATGCCACTAACTCTTTCAAGTGAAAAAGGATCAACACTCTATCAATCAATATTATAGACATAGGAGAATTATATCACAACTATGAAGATGGCTCATGTCTAATCTTTGAGAAAATATTTTAAAATGAAAACCAAATGGCAAAAGGTTTGAATGAGTTTTATATTTTTTTAGTCTTTTGAAAATGTTTTGATATGCTTAAGTGTTTTGAAATATTTATTTAAGAAAATAAAGTGTTAGATCCATAGTTTTATTATTGGATAAATTTTTGTAAAACATGGTTCTATTCTGGTGTTAAGAAAGATGTTTTAACATCTTCATCAAGTGTCATAAATATGTTACTATTATGTGATTGTCACTAGATGTCAATTCAAATGTCGGGTGTCTGCTATACAATAGTAGATGTTGTGTACTTTCTTGATAGATTTAATTTGATTTTATGAGATTCCTTTTGGAATATCTCAATTATTTTCGTAGGCCAAGAATATTTAATATGGAACAAGTGATTTGATTTACAATTGTACAAGAGTTTATATTTTAGAGACCTTAAAGATTTGTTCCAAGATTTAAGGAGATTTTTAGTGATCAAGAATTATTTGGGTGGAGATTTCGAAGCCCACGGACTACTGAGGTGTATTTAAAGAGAAGACTTAACCTAATCTAATTTAAGTTTTTCAAAATTGTAAAAGTAGGGGAAGTCTAAGTCTTAGGTTTTGAGAATCTCTTGTGTTCTTGTGATGTAAGTCACCCTTGTATCTTTTGATACTTGTGGTAGACATGATGTTCTCACTCATAATTCTTTAGATAATAAGTTGATTATTATTCTTGGATGAAGATTTTAATAAAAGCCAAGTATTGTTCTTAGTTAAGAGTCTTATTGTATTTGAAGTATAATCTTCTATATTGGATTATTTTTGATATAGTCCCCAGGATAGGGACTGTTAGATATCATTAAGGTTATTTAGGAAATGAGAAGTTGTAAACTCGAATTTTTTAGGCTTTGAATTAATATTTCTAATAGTGAATTTACTTCCCAGCTTGGTAGCCCCCCGATGTAGGTGATGTTGCGTCAAAATGGTTTAATAACTATATGTGTTATTTATCATTATGAACTTTATTTTCAGTATCAGTTACATCTTGATAAATATGTCCAATTTGTCAATAGATGTTGTAACATTTACATTTACATTGTTCTAATGTTGGGACATTGGTATTAACATGTGTTACATGTACTAGAAAATTTCAATTGGTATCAGAGCTTGAAGGAGTATTCTCATGTATTACTGTTCTTTTGAAAGGCTGAAATTAGAGTATTCTAGTTATCAATAGACATCAGATCTTGAAGGATTTCCAGGATATAAGAATCCTAGTACTGGACATATGAAAGGGAAGAATTTGATTTGGCTCTTTGTCACTATGAAATTATCAACTGCATGATCTATGGAATTGATAAGCACTACATATCACTTGTATTTTAGCCAAAGATACTTGGTAATTTCTCAAGTACACTCATAAAGGCATATCTAAGTGTGTGTGGAAGAAAATATTTCAAAAAAAAGGATGATCAGGAAGAAGATAGTCTAGTCTCCACTCAAGAAGTTTTACATGAAAGTGACAAGCCATTGAAGAACATCAAGAGCATTCTTTTTGTTTCCAACTTCTGGAATTTGTGCCCCGGTATCTAATGAAGGGTTTCTTATTACTATTGTGTTCCTTGGAAGGAAATTTAATCAGGCATTAAAGAGTTTGGACAAAATGTCCAGAATATCTATATTGACTTCAACTAGTTTGTGATTCTGAAGGAAAGGCTGAACTGGTGTATAAGTCAATCAATGTCAAAGAATTCATGAATATGAGTGTGAAGACCTTGGATCTTTGTGGAGCAGAATGCCCTACTTATTTCAAGAACAACAATATGTTTTTTTATTTATTTCTGGGCTTAATTAGGAAAGTGATCCTGATTATGAATTTTCTAAGGATTCTACTAGTTTGATAGGAAGATGGACTTTTGATGAAGATTTCGATTTTTGAAGAATTATCTCCTGATGTGCTGGCTATTTTATTCAAAGATATGTGAATCTAGAATAAAGAGGGTTGTCAACCATGAAGAAATAGAAGGTGATTTGTTTCTGATCTTATGTCTTAAGAGAATGAAAGAGTGTCTACCATCTATGTCTTGAAGGGTGAAGTGACTCTATTAATCCTCAAACTTGATATCATGATCAAGTTTGTAAGGTTGGTTCAGTTCTGATTGGAAGAGGGTTCCTCAAGTGGAAAGATGATTTGAAGGCTAAAAAGGATAAGGTTTTCAAGCTATAACTGGCAAAGAGAAAACTCAAGTGACAAAAATATGTTTTTATCAAAAGTAAAGCGAGGTCAAAGATGTCAATCTTAATGTCTCGTCATTGTGCTAGACATCAGATTACTCAAGCTAAAGGCATATGCTTGCATTGAATATGTCTCTTATATGAAAAGTTGATATTAACAGTTTTGTTTACTTCCTCAAAAGTCATATTCAACATGAGATAAACAAGTAGTGGTTAAAACTCAGCGATGTGGATAATTTCCTTATCTCTCATACCCGTTTTAGAACTTCAACTAAGATGACTGGTATTTTGGCACTAACTGTTCCAAATACTTCAGCATAGTAAAAATGTTTTTGGTTGTGTGTTTAGTTTTAAAATTATTGTACCAGATATGAGATGTCGAAGGTGATGTCATGACACTTATATCTGTCTTATGAACAACTAACAGTACAAAATTTTAAAGTGCATAAAACAATAAAAACACAGTGAATTGTTTACCCAGTTTGGTTCCAACCAACCTACGTCCGGGGGCTTCCAAGCCAAGGATCAAGTCCACTATTAGTAGTATTAATTCAGAGCTATACCTCCATGTTTACACTCCTCACTTAATCACCACCCAATGACCCTTATACCTAAGAAACCTATCCTAGATATGAGAACCTCCACTCACTCCCTAAGTCACACGCGGTGACAATCAACAAGAACAATTAATGAAGACACTCTTCAAAGACACATATTAACACTTCCTTCAAAGCTTATGGTGATTGAAAAAGGACAACTCAACTAACGTCCTACTCAAGTATCAATTAATACTAGAGAGGCTCAAAACAAATAAACAACCAATAATAGAAAATACGAAGTTCTAATTCTTCTGGAACGACCAACCTGCAAAACAAGGTTTACAGTCCTTAAATAGAGTAACAGAAACTAGACTTGATTTACTCACAAGTCTTCAGCATCCTAAGCTTTTTGCACAGAAGTACGACATAAGATCTCCAAGAATATTGCTGAAGACGTTACATAAGCTTCCTTAATCGAAGCATACAAATTAAAACAAACAGATTCCCTAAAATATCTGAACTTAAACTAGTTCTGTTAGTTTCACATGTCAGGACTGTCATACCCCAATTTTTGACCTAAGATACCATCTCATATCATCTACATATGCATCATTGCATCACTGACAAACTTCAGAACAAAATAGCTTGTGTGTTTGATTATTGAGCCAAATTAGGGTTTTGAATCAAATCTTTCATCATTGCAAGATGTGACCAATTAGGTTTTGAGTATCCACTCACCTCTAGTGATCTATCTTCATCAATCATCAACAATTGATCTTCAAATTCCAATTATTTCCTCCAGATCAATCTTGGATCAACCAAATTAGGGGTTTGATCGAGGATGGTGCATCATTGACTTTTTGCTCAATGCATGAGCTAATTGTTTGGAGAGTGATCTAAAGATCACCAATTCAATATCTTGACCTAATTTCTTGATCCAAAACATCTCCAATGCTATGGTTGATCAACAGTGAAATTTTGAATCATCTGACAAAAAGTCAACTATCTAGATCAGTCAAACTTTGACTTATTAGTCAACTTTTGAAATTCAAAATTTTCAATCATCAAAGAATTTCATATTATCCATCATGATCATCAACAATCAAAAATATGGAAAAAAGTCAACAAAAAGTCAAAACTTGATTTTTCTAAACACTTAGAAAAATTTTCAAGTGTTTTTTACAACTTCATTCACTATTTTCATGGCCATTTTTCACCTAGATCCATTTTGATTCAAGAAAAACTTTCAACATGAAAGTTGTATATCTCGTTCCAAGCTTTCCAAAATGTCTAAGAGCATGAAAAAATATTGTGGAACTAGGATTTTGAAATTAGACATTATAGGTCCAAAAACTTGCATTATAAGTCATTTTCACAAAATTTTCAAGCCATTTTGCTAAGGATCCTATCTCTTTCTTTTATAAAAGCCTAGGTGTCGCAAAGATATTTTGAGTTCATAATTAAGAAGGATAATAACACTTGATATTTTTAACCATGGTTTGCATTTTTAACCATGTGCATTAAATGATAAGATTCCTTTCTTATCTCTTAAGGCCAAGTTGCAAAAATCACAAATCCTTGCTTGCCTTAATCTCCAAACATCTTGACTATAAATAGAGGTCATTGCATCATTTGAAAATCACACCAAAACAATTTCAAGCTTTTTTTCTCACTTCTTTCTTAAGTTACAAGTTTCAAAATTTCAAAAATGTGAGAATTGCAACTTTCAATCCTTGCAAGTTCTAACCAATTCATTGCTTCAAACACTCTCTAAACATAATTAGGAAGTTGTTAGAATCTTCAATCCATCACAAAAACAACCAAAAAACATATTCATCAAGAAAACTCCCTAAGTGTGCATTTTGAGCCTCAAGACAAGCTAAGCACTTCAACACGTTCTTTGAGGTCAAATGAAGTTGTCCAAATCATCAACAACTTCTGGAAACACTCTAGCAAGGAATTCGATTTCTTCTCATAGAGGTAAGTTTCTCAAACTTGAAATTTTATGATTCATGCATTACATATCAAAAATTGTTATGCCATCTTGTTTCTGCACCTATACTGATCATTAACCCTCAATCAATTGCCATGAATCATGCACCTACACGATTTAATTAAGTTTTGATCAAATTAGGGTTCATATAATTTTTCATGAATTCAGTCATCATACACTTAAAATAAATTCAATTAAAGGTCTCCATCATGTTCCTTGTTAAAAAAGAGCAAGTTTCACTTTTACATCATTCAATTTCTTCAAGAAACAAGGAAGTTACGAATCAAGCTTTAGGTTGAAGATGAACATGGCACCATTTTTCTGAAATTTCAAATATCCATTTATAATATAATTAAAAGGAATGAAATAAATGAACGGATGTATAGCCACCCAGTGGTAGAACGCGCGCTCTTAAGTCACTTGCCTTGCCTCAGGTCTGGGGTTTGAATCCACCTCTCCCTAGATCTTTTTTCAATATTTTCTCATTTTCTCCAACTATTTTAAAAACCATTCACAACTTGTTTTAAAATATAATCAACTGAATGCGTGTAAATAACAATCCACACATGTGTCCTAGTGGTATTTCTTTTCACTTTTCAAGTTCAGGTCCTGAGTTCAACACTCATCAAGAGCAAAACCAATTTTTTATCACTTGTTTTCTTAAGTTTTTTTTAACAAACTTTAACATTTTCAAAAACCAATAAAAAATTCTCACTTTGAGATGATTTTTTACACACTTGTCATTTAATACATATATTTTATGATTATGTCAAAAAAATCCAAAGAATATTTTCTTTTGATATATTTTTATTAGGTTAAATATAAGACTTTTTGAAGTTTTTTAAAGTACTTTCAAAAAATGTTTTCTTCTTGATTTTTGTTAACCTAATTTTTTTATAACATTCATGTGAATAAACTTTCACCCTCCAAGTCTTTTTCAAAATACTCAAAATGTTTTAATTGACTTATACACCTCTTTTTCCATGATCGATTCGATTAATTCCTTGAAAATACAAACTGAACTAGGTTTTTTTCCTCGAAAATCTTTCTAACTCAAAATCAAATTGATCATGGGTCTCTCTTACGGTGTAAGTCCCAACCCTATGTACATATTTAATTCCTTGTAAATATCCAACCCTTTTGTGTACATATTTAATTCCTTGTACATATTCAACCATCTTTGTACATATTCAAGTATAACTAGCTTCATTCTCTAGTTTTATTAGCTTGTTTATACACCAATTCCACTGGTATTAAGAGGAGCATTATTCTCGGTGAAACTGCTCTTATTCCAGTGGACCTCCCTTAAGGTGTAAGTCTCACTCCTTTGTATATATCCAAGTACACTAGCTTTATTCACTTGTTTTATACACTTGTTTAGATATTCCTCCATAAACTCTTATTAATGCGCACACACACACACACACACACACACACACACATAAATATATATACACTTGTTTATATACCTGTTCATGTTTATTTATGTCATTATAACTAGTATAACAACTAGGTTCCCTATAGCCTCCTCTTGGGCTTCTTACAAAAGAACTCCCTCGTTGAGTTAGCCTCCTCTTAGACTTTGTACAAAAGAAATCCCTCGTTGAGTTGGCCTCCTATTGGGACTCTTACAAGAAAGAGATCTAGAAATCTCCAACATCCTCCTATTGGAATTCGTACAAAGAATCTCCTTAATTAGGATAGAACCCAAATAGTATGGTTTCCTGGTGAAATCTCTCTTAAAGCCAAGTCAACCATACTCTATAGCCTCCTTTTGGGCTCCCAATACAAGGACCCTCGATGTCCCTCATAAATCCTCCTCTTGGGATCACAATATAAGGACCCTCGATGTCCCTCGGATAGCCTCCTCTTGGACTTACGGTACAAGGACCCACAGGCTTCTTAAAAGCATCCCCCAAACAATAACAAAACCTTTCTCCTCGGAGATGAGACATGAATCATCTCTATGGAAGAATTATCTCATCTATAGCATCACATTCAAATCAAACATTTTTCAAATCAAATATTTTCTTAAACAAACAAACAAAACATCTTTCTCTCTCAAACTACCCAAACCTTAGTCACGCTTAGATCGAGTTACAATTTCTTTGATTCCCTCTAGGGGATATGTATGCAGAAGATTGCAATGATCTTTGCGAGCTTAATCATAATAAACAAACTTAGGTTCCTACCCAACTTACCTTGTTAAATCCCAAAGGAGAAACTTTTCCCAAAATAGCATAGTAAATAAAATACAAACACACAAGAGATCCTATATTGTACTATAGATATATAAGGTGCTAATACCTTCCCTTTGTATAACCTAACCCTCTTACCCAAGAATCTCTACTCCCCCATGCTTTGCGTTTAGTTTTATATTAATCGCATTGCATACTTTTTTAGGGTATTTAAACTTTCCCCTTTTCCTTTTTTTTGGAAACAATAAAGCTTGGTGCTCGCGACATCTTTTTTCAAAAAAATCAAAGTTAAATTATTTTTGAGAAGGAGAGTCGAATTCCGATTTGGTTCCCTCGTTCATCACTTTTTACCGCGAACAGAAAAATGGCTACTCTGCTGGGGAATACCAAGCTTTTCTTTGTTTTAAAAAAGGGTTTAAGTCTCATTTGTGCATTTGTTTGTTTTATTTTTATGTGATTTATTCTGTTACTCGCGATTTTATTTGATGGAAAAAATCCTAACCCAGATTTAAGAAACATTTAAGATTTAGGTGGGGGTATAGTCCTATTAACTTATGAGGAGTCTCAGTCCTTAATAAGTTGATTTGAGATACCTCACTCGGTGGATGTTTTCTTGGGGGTAAGTGTGTTTAGCAAGTTTGTTGCGAAGACATTTTTGCTTTTCAAGCGAACTAGCGAAGCTGAGTTGACTGTAAAACCCATAAACCATCATGGCCTTTTAGGATGTAGTGCAGAAACTATTCAGGTATAGACTAGGATTAGTTGTCATGCAAGACTACGATCAGGCGAGTTTTTCTTGAAAAATATTTTTGGACTACGAGTTAGTTGTTTAATCCGATAATATTTAAAAGAGAAGCATAAACCATGTATTATCAATAGAACATGTTTTACAGGTGATTAAACCCATAGTACTTCCCTACGTTAATTCTTATCAGTGACCTCATGCTCGTGACTTTGAACATTTGAACCTATTTTGTGTGTAACCATGTTTGTATCTTTGTGGAATTCATGCACTCATGCATTCCTAAATTTCTCACTTTTCTTTCCATAAAATTTCCAAGGAATTTAGAGAATTTTTCTTTGCAAACATTCTATGTTAGAGGGATGGATGTAAGAAGAAGAAATACACAGAGATATATCTCTGTGTATTTCTTCTTCTTCTTAGATTTCCTGATGTGAAAAAGTTAAAAGATTTAGCATCCAAGGTCGAAGATCCCTCGGATTTCAGAAAATTCTATGAAACGCTTTTAAGTATCTTGAACACTAACATTGATGAATGACTTCTCAATATTTGGTTCAGTTTTACGATCTTGTCTATCGTTGTTTCACTTTCCCTGATTACCAGTTGATGCCTACTTTGGAAGGGTACGTAAATCTTTTAGGTATCCTAGTGTTTGACAAAGTGACTTTCAATGGTTTGGAAGCCATTCCGAAGCCACAATTCATTGCATCACAGAAATACATTAGAGAAAGGTACATAAAACTTGAAGAATTGACAAATGGAACTCCTGCTCCTGACGAATGGAAGAATGTTGTTAACAAGTTAAAAGCCGAGAAAGCTGAATTGAAAGCTTACTATGGGAAAGAGATCCTGAAGATGAAGCTGCATCAAGCATTTGGTTCTTCATCCGACGAAGATGCTTGATTAGGATAGTTTAGCTATTATTTATCATTTGTTTTGTTGTTGTAAGAGCTATGCGCTAAAAAAAGTTGTAATCTTTTCCTTAATATATTAATAAAATGAGAGTTTTATGTTCAAATGTTTGCAAGAAATTTGTCTGTTATAAAATTCTTTGGAAAAAATCATTTCTTCTCTTTTGCATTCATAATCATGCATCATCTTGCATTTTGAGTTTGTTATCTAGAGTCTTATCTTTTGGAATTTTCTCCAGAGATCGTCAAGTTGTCGCGTCTTAGAGTTTCCCAACTGAGTTCATAGTCAACTAGCAGATACAATACTCATGCAAATAGAAAGAAAGAAATGGAAGATTTCGAACAAGAGAATATTGAGCTTCGTGGTAAAATAACCACAATTCAAGAGGAAGTGGAAAGACTCAACATTTTGGTGAGCTCGTTGGTAGCTGCGCAGAATCAGCAACCACCACCTAACAGTAAAATTCAAGCAACAATGATCTTCGAAATCACTACTACTCCAACTTCTGCAGTCGCAATTAGCAATCCGCTTTTCACCATGGTTTTATACCCCAATTTTTGACCTAATATACCATCTCATATCATTCATATATGCATCATTGCATCACTGTCAATTTAAGAACAATTTAGCTTGTGAGTGCCTTGAGCCAAATTAGGGTTTTGAATCAAAATCTTTCATCTTTTCAAGATATGATCAATTAGGGTTTGAGTCTTCACTTACCTCAATTGGTCTATCTTCATCAATCATCAACATTTGATCTTCAAATTCTCATAATTTCCTCAAGATCTATTTTGAATTAACCAAATTAGGGTTTTGATCGAGGATGGTGTATCATTTGACTTTTTGCTCAATAAATGATCTAATTTCTTGGAGAATGATCTCATAATAATCAATGCAATATCTTGACCTAATTTCTTGATTCAAAACATCTCAAATTCCATGATTGATCCTCAGAGAAATTCTGAATCATCTTACAAAAAGTCATTATTCAAATCAATCAAACTTTGACTTTTGGTCAACTTTTGAAATTCAATTTTTTTTCAATCATCAAAGAATTTCAAATTATCCATCATGATTATAAAAAATAAAAAATGTGTGAAAAAGTCAACAAAAATTCAAAACTTGAAAATTTTCTAACACTTAGAAAAGTTTTCAAGTGTTTTTATCACTTTTTGTTCACCATTTTCATGGCCATTTTTCACCTATATCCATTTTGATTCAAGAAAAACTCAAAACATGAAAGTTGTAGATCTTGTTCCAAGATTTCCAAAATGTCCAAGAACTTGCAATTTTTTTTATCTAGGGTTTTGAAATTGGAATTTAGAGGTCTATAACCATAATTTACAAGTCATTTTTCCAAGTTTTCAAGTCATTTTTGCAAATTTTTCCTTCTAGAAGCCTTGTCACCATAAGAGATAGGTTTTGGCTAAAAAATATATGAATAGAATGATTGAGAGGAGGATAAGAACACTTGATATTTTTAACCATGGTTTAAAAATTAACCATGTGCATTTATGACAAAGATTCCATTCTTACCTCTTACACCAACTTGCACAAATCCTCCAATCTTATCTTGCCTTACTCTCCAAACCTCTTGGCCTATATATAGAGGTCTTTTCTCACTTCAAAATCACACCAAAGAATTCATAAACTTGCTTTCTCACTTCTTTCTTCTTTTCCAAGTTTCAAAGTTCCAAAATGTGAGAATTTGCAAATCTCCAAACCTTGCAATCTCTGAGCAATGTCAAGCTTCAAACACTTTCCAAATACCCTTAGGAAGTTATTAGAATCATCAAGCAATTACAAAATAGCCAATACTAAGAATCATACTCTAAAATCCATAAAGTAGAAAATTTAGCCTTAACTTGCCATCTCTCAATCCACTCGTCCAAACTCAAATCTTTCACTTCAAATATCATCTATACACTCCATGGAGATGATCCAAACAATTAGAGCATCTCTGTCACTTCAGAATCATCATCTCCATCATCAAACCAATCGTGCTACAGTTGGACTCGGGTAGCAAGTTCCAGGCTATCTCCAAGCAAGCTAAGCATTCAAACACCATCCTTGAAGGTCCAAGAAGCTATCCAGATCATCAAACCAGTTATGCAATACCTCCTTCGAAGAATCAGATTCTCAATTGAAGAGGTAAGTGCTCATGAACTCTATGATTCTTGCATTCCAGTTCAAATATTGCTTGGCCATCATGTTTTTGCATGTATAAGGATCATAAACCCTCAATCAATTGCTTGAATTGTTGCACTTACACGATTTCACAATTAATTTTCAAAACTAGGGTTCATCTGATTTTTACGAATTCAGTCATCATACACTTAAAATAAATGAAATTAATTGTCATCATCATATTCCTGGTCAAATTTCGAGCAAGTTTGATGTTTGATTCGTGCAATTTCATTGAGAAACGAAGGAATTAGAAATCATGATCTTGAGGAAGAAGAAGATGGTTCCTCGCGCCATTTCTGATTTTTTCCAAAATTCAAAACTTAGTTTATTTTATATTTAATGGTTGTTTTTTTATTCACGGATGAAACAGCTACCCCAGTGGCAACCAGCGCGCTTCTCATGTCTTGCCATACCATAGGTCCAGGGTTCGAATTCCCCTGATACCTATTTTTCCAATTTTTCACTTCTTTTCTACCTTTTCTCAAACTATTTTCAAAACTGATTTCATAAACTTGTTTTCAAATATAATCATATCAAAGCCGTGTTTTAACAAGCCACGTGTGTGGCCCAATGGTTAACCTTTTGAAAACTTCCAAGCAAAGGTCATGAGTTCAACACTCATCAAGATCAAAGCTTAATTTTTAACACTTGTTTTTTTTAAGTGTTTCAACAAACTTCAACATTTTCAGAAACCAATCAAAACTTCTCATTTTGAGATAATTTTTTGCACACTTGTCATTTAATATATATATATATTTTATGATTATCTCAAAAAAATGCCAAAAAATATTTTCTTTTGATATATTTTTATTAGGTTTAAAATAGACGTTTTTAAGTATTTTAAATATTTTTTCAAAAATGTTTTCTTCTTGATTTTTCAACCTAATGTTTTTCAAAATACAAACCGCTCTAGGTTTTTTCCTCGAAAGTCTTTCGAACTCAAAATCAAATTGATCATGGGCCTCCGTTATGGTGTAAGTCCCAACCCTCCTATGTACATCTTTAGTTTCCTTGTACATATCCACCGTTTTTTTGTACATTTTCATTTCTTTG
Source organism: Vicia sativa (assembly GCA_021764765.1). Classification (NCBI taxonomy): domain Eukaryota; kingdom Viridiplantae; phylum Streptophyta; class Magnoliopsida; order Fabales; family Fabaceae; genus Vicia; species Vicia sativa. The sequence continues at coordinate 183,176,457 of CM038796.1, read as the reverse complement.
TATATATTCAACTTTTCTTTTTTCAAATATCAAGTATAACTAGTATCGTTCGCTAGTTTTATTCCACTTGTTTATACACCAATTCCACTGGTATTAAAAGGAACATTATTCTCGGTGAAATTGCTCTTAAACCAGTGGGCCTCCCTTAAGGTGTAAGTTCAATCCTATATATATATATATATATATATATATATATATATATATATATATATATATATATATATATATATATATATATATATCAAGTATACCACTTATTCGCTTGTTTTAGACACTTGTTTATATATTGCTTTCACACTCCTTTGTATATATCCAAGTACACTAGCTTTAATTTCTTGTTTTATACACTTGTTTATATATTTCCTTCATAAAATCCTATGAATGCACACACACACTTTGTCATATATATACTTGTTCATGTTTTCTTATATCTTTACAACTAGTATAACAAATAGATTCCCCATAGCCTCCTCTTGGGCTTCGTACAAAAGAACTCACTTGTTGAGTTAGCCTTCTCTTGGGCTTCGTACAAAAGAACTACCCTGTTGAGTTAGCCTCCTCTTGGGCTTCGTATAATAGAACTCCCTCGTTGAGTTTAGCCTTCTCTTGGGCCTCATGCAAGAAAGAGACCTGTAAATCTCTAACAGCCTCCTATTGGGCTTCCAATACAAAGAATCACCTTCGCTAGGATAGAACCCTAAGAGTATGGTTTTCCGGTGAAATCACTCTTAAAGCCAAGCCAGTCATACCCTATAGCCCTCTCTTGAGCTTCATACAAGGACCCTCGATTTCCCTCGGAAAGTCTCATCTTGGGCTCACAATACAAGCACCCTCGATGTCCCTCGGATAGCCTCCTCTTGGGCTTACAATACAAGGACCCATAGGCTTCTTAAAAGCACCCCCTAATCAATAACAAAACATTTCTCCTAAGAGATAAGACATGAATCATCTCTATGGAAGAAGTATCTTATTTATAACATCACATACAAATCAAACATTTTTCAAAACAAATTTTTTTTTCAAACAAATAAAACATATTGCTTACCTTGTAAGTGGCAACACTTGTACACTCAAGCAAAACACCCAATGCTTACAATGAAATATTCAATGTTTTTTCAAACATCTTTCTTAACTTGTAAGTGGTAACGCTTGTACACTCAAGCAAAACACCCAATACTTACAATGAAAGATTCATACAATCAAATTTTTCAAAAATACATGTGATGAAATATGATTGCTCTGACTTTCTCAACTTCCTTTTGAGAATACGTAAGCACAAGGTCTCACCCGTGGCGAGCAAAATTCTTTCTCCCTCAAACCAAACAAACCTTAGCCCCTTAGATACGAGCTACAGATACGCTGATTCCCACTAGGGGATATGTATGCAGAGGATCCCAATGATCCTTGCGAGCATAATAATAATAAACAAAATTAGGTTCCTGTCTAACCTACCCTTCTTAAATCCCAAAGGAGAAACTTTCCAAAAATAGCATAGCAAATAAAACACACAAAAATGTATAAAAAAGTTCCTATAGAAAATTATAGATATATAGGGTGCTAATACCTTCCCTTTATATAACCAACCCTCTTACCCTGATCTTTCCCCAATGCGCTGCTTCTAGTTCACACTAGTTGCATTGCATATCTTATTTAGGGTATTTCAGCTTTTCCCTTTTCCAATATGTTTGTTTTTCTTTTATTGCGTGTTTTGTTCTGTTACTCGCGATTTCATCTGATGGAAAAAAATCTTAACCCGTATTTAAGAAATATTTTAAGAATTAGGTGGGGGTATAGTCCTATTAACTTACGAGGAGTCTCAATCGTTAATATGTTAATTTGAGATCCCTCGCTCAGTGGATGTTTTCTTGGGGGTAATCATGTTTAGCAAGTTATTTGCGAAGACATTTTTGCTTTTCAAGCGAATCAGCGAAGCTGAGTTGGCTGTAGAACCCATAACCCATCTTGGCCATTTAGGATGTAGTGTAGAAACTATTCAAGTATAGACTTGGATTAATTGTCATGCGAGACTACGACCAGGCGAGTTTCTCTTGAAAAATATTATTGGAATACGAGTTAGTTGTTTAAACCAATAATATTTCAAAAAGAAGCGTTGACCCTATATTATCAGTAGAACATGTTTTACAGGTTATTAATCCCATAGAACTTACCCACGTTTGGTTCTTATCGTTGGCCTCATGCTCGTGACTTCAAATGCTTGAACATGTGTATAATTACTAACCATGTTTGTATCTTTGTGGCATTCATGCATTCATTCATTCAAAAACCTCAATTTCTCATTTTCTTTCCATTAAAATTTCCAAAGAATTTAGAGAATTTTTCTTTGCAAACATTTTAGGTTAGAGGGATGGATGTAATAAGAAGAAATACTAAGAGATACAGTTTTGGATTTCTTGATGCGAAAAAGTTAAAAGAGTTAGCACCCTTGGTAGAAGATCCCTCGGATTTTAGAAAACGGTATAGAACTCTTTTAACTATCTTGAACACTAACGTTGATGAAAAACTTCTAAAACTTGGGTTCACTTTTACGATCCAATCTATCGTTGTTTCACTTTCCATGATTATCAGTTGATGCCTACTTTGGAAGAGTACACAAATATTTTAGGTATCCTAGTGTCTGACAAAGTGTCTTTCAATGGTTTGGAAGCCACTCCAAATCCATAAGTCATTGCAGAGATGACTCATTTAAGGAAATCCGAGATAGATAAAAACTTGACTACAAAAGGAAATCTCTTAGGACCAACTTCAAAGTTTCTAATGGAGAAAGCTTTTAGTTTTGCCGAAGTTGGTAGCATGGTAGCTTTTGAAGCTATTTTAGCTTTGCTCATTTATGGGTTGGTTTTGTTTCCCAATGTCAAATACTTCATTGACATCAACGCCATAAGGATCTTTTTGATTGGAAATCCTATTCCCACTTTACTTGGTGATACATATTTCTCTATCCATCATAGGAATCGTCAAGGAGATGGAATTATTGTGTGTTGTTTTGTTATTCAAATGGATTGTTTCACACTTGCCTAAGTATCCGATATTCAAAGAAAACAAAACTGGTTGGCATTGGCCTCAAAGACTCATGTCTCTTACTAATGACGATATTCATTGGTATACCTTGGCCTACAATGAGATGGAAATCATTGAAAGTTGTGGAGACTTTGCCAACATACCTCTCATTGGTACAAAAGGAGGAATTAACTACAACCCATTCTTGGCAAGACGTCAACTTGGGTATGCAAACTCGAGTAAACCCCTTGGTTTTACAGTAGAGGGTTACTTTTATTAGGAAGGGGAATATTCCCAAGGTTTGAAAGCAAGAATGATAAGAGCTTGGCACCATATTCTAATGAAAGGAAAAGGTGATGTAAGGAATTGTGTAGCCATGGATATATACACTTCTTGGGTAAAGAAAAGAGCGAAGGAATTATGGATGCCTTATGCTTATGAAGAACCCATGTTTCCAATGGTTTCTAAATCGACCACCATTCCCATTGAGACTACGGGAGAATACTAATAAGATTTGGCTAAGATGAGGCTAGAAAAAGACGCTTGGGAAGAAAAATTTCTTAAGGTTGACTTTGAGAATGTAAAGCTTAAGAAACAAGTCAAAGATCATGAAAAAACGCTCTACTTTCAAGATGGATTGCTCATGGAGAAAGATGAGAAAATTCGTCGAAAGGATGACGCGATCAAGAAATACATTAAAGAAAGAAAAATAAAGCTTGAAGAATTGACAAATGGCAGTCCTGCTCCTGACGAGTGGAAGAATGTTGTTAACAAGCTAAAAGACGAGAAAGCTGAATTAAAAGCTTACTATGAGAAAGAAATCCTGAAGTTGAAGCTGCATCAAGCATTTTGTTCTTCATAAGACGAAGATGCTTAATTAGGATAGTTTAGCTTTTATTTTTCATTTGCTTTGTTGTAAGAGCCATGCTCTAAAAAAAACGTCTTGTAATATTCTTTCAAATATTAATAAAATGGGAGTTTTATGTTACAAATGTTTGCAACAAATTTCTCTTTTAATAAATTCTTTGAAAAAAAAATCGTTTCTTCTCTTTTGCTTTTCATAATCATGCATCATCTTGAATTTCGAGTTTGTTAGCTAGAGTATTATCTTTTGGAATTTTCTCCAGAGATCGTAAAGCTATCGGGTCTTAGAGTTTACCGACTGCATTCACAGTCAGCCCGCAAATACAATACTCGTGCAAATAGAAAGAAAGAAATGGAAGATTTTGAATAAGAGAATATTGAGCTTCTTGGTACAGTAACCACACTTCAAGAGGAAGTGGAAAGACTCAATGCTTTGGTGAACTTGTTGGTAGTTGTGCAGAATCAGCAACCACCACCTAACAATCAAATTCAAGGAACAATGATTTCAGAAATCACTTCTATTCCAGTTTCTGCTGTCGCAGTTAGTAATCCGCTTTTCACTATGCCAGAGGGTTACCCTTAGGGAATACCTTTCAACTTCGACGTAGGTTTTCGTCAAAATACTTCTGAAGTACCGGTAACCACAATGGAGTTTCCTACTTTGTAGAATTTAGTGCTCACTTCGCAGCCCGGAGTAACCTTTCCTCAAGTCACTATATCTGTTTCTCAACAAATTATGACAAATTCAGTTCCCGTGGCTCACACTATTCCTTACGTGAACAACGATTTTTATGACGATCTAGACAACACGGATCCTCGTGGTCGTATGAAATATGTCCAAGAACAGTTCAATAAGATGCAGCTAGAAATCAAGACAATCCGTGGAAAGGATTTGTTTGGAAAAATGCCCACGATCTGTGTCTGGTTCCCAGTGTGAAAATACTAGCCAATTCAAAGTCCCCGACTATGAGAAGTATAGAGGAAACTGTTGCTCATTCATTACTTTCAAGTCAACCTTACTGGTGCCACTCTAAAGTGGTACATGGGATTGGATAGTACTAACATTCGAGTTTTCAACGACCTAGGCGAAGCTTTTTTTCAACAATATAAGTACAACTTAGACATGGCTCCATATCGAGACCAACTCAGATCAATGTCTCAAGAGGATAAAGAGACTTTCAAAGAGTATGCCCAACAATGGAGGGAAATTTCTGCCCCAAATCAATCCACCATTGGAAGAGAAAGAGATTACTAAGATCTTCTTGAATACTCTTGGCCCTTTCTATTATGAGCGCATGATTTCACCAAAATGGTAAACATGGGAATGCGATTAGAAGAAGGAATCTGAGCAGGACGCTTAACACAAGAAGTTGGATCTTCAAGCGGAACCAAGAAATTTGGAAGTGGTTTCCCAAATAAGAAAGAACGATATGTTGGAATGGTATCCCAAGGGAGACCAAGAAGAAACGTTAATCACCCACGACAGGTATCCGCTATCGCACCATTTGTTAGTTCAACTTCAAACATGGGACTTACCCCACAATTTCAGCAACTTAATCAGCAGCCTCGACAACAGGCTCGGTCTTTGAACAATAATCAGAATTGTGCTCCTAGAATTTTATAGTTTGACCCAATTCCGATGTCTTACATGGAATTATATCCTGCTTTAATCGAGAGGAATCTTGTTCAAACTAGAGCTCCATCGCCAGTTCCTGATAAGTTACCTTGGTGGTACAAAGCTGTTGTGTCTTGTCCTTTTCACCAAGGGGCACCTATCCATGATCTCGAACATTGCATAGCTTTAAAAGCTGAAGTCCAAAGATTGGTTAGAGATAATATTATTTATTTTAAGGATATGAATTCAAACGTACAAGTTAATCCGCTTCCTAATCATGGAGGGCACGCTGTGAACATGGTGTATGGATGTCCTGGCCAATATCAAGTATTCGACATAAACTTGGTAAGAACAGATCTAGTACATATGCATGCCACATTCTATGTAATGGGTGGTTTTGCTCGATACAACTACAGATCTTGTAGGATTTGTTCTAGAGATTCTCGTGGATGTTCTACTGTAAAAATAGACCTTCGGGGACTAATAGATAATGGCAACATTCGAATCCTCAGAAATAGGAATGAGAATGAGGTGAATATGATATGATGTAATCCGCATGAGATTTTAGTCTCAGATATCAACTTGGTAACTCCTGAAGTAAACGTCATCATTCCTCATTTCAACATGTCCGAGCGCATAGAAGTTACTTACAACAATCCAAGGGTTCCTATTTCTCCTTTGATCATCTATCTACCTAGACCTGTTCCTTATGAATCTGACAAAGCAGTTCACTATCGGGAAAGAAGTCCCCATACCTACTCTTTAATTTTTAGTTAACATCGCCGAAGTAAGTTGAATAACTAGGAGTGAATGTGTGCATACCCCGTTGCCACCAAAGAAGCCTATCGCTCCTGTGACTACACAAAGTCCTGCCGATGTACCCATTATGAATCTTATAGGAATTCATGTTGGTAATTCAGACTTAAACATTGGTCCGTCTGATGGAACCAATATCAATCCAGACTTTTATGAAATTCTAAAGCTGATCAAGAAGAGTGAATACAAAGTTGTGGATCAACTAATGCAAACTCCTTCCAAAATCTCAATACTCTCTTTGCTCTATGAAGCCCATCGAGAGGCCTTGATGAGAGTTTTGGATCAAGCCTTCGTAGATCACGATGTAACTACCGATCAATTTGGTGGAATCATGTCCAACGTAACGACTTGCAACAATTTGATCTTCAGTGATGAAGAACTCCCTGGATAGGGTAGGGATCACAATTTCGCTCTTCATATCTCTATGAACTGTCAATCAAACTCTTTGTCCAATGTGTTAGTGGACATTGGCTCTTCCGTAAACGTAATGTCGAAAAAGACTCTCGCTCGTTTGTCTTACAAAGGAACACCTATGAAATTCAGTGGTGTGGTAGTCAAAGCTTTTGATGGATCAAGAAAATTTGTTATTTGAGAAATCGACCTTCCGATGACGATTGGTCCGCATACTTTTCAAGTCACCTTCTAGGTTATAGACGTTCAAGCCGCCTATATCTGTTTTCTAGATCGACCATGGATACATGAAGCTGGAGCAGTAACATCTACGCTCCACCAAAAATTGAAATTCGTAACAAATGGAAAGTTGGTAACCATAAGTGGGGAACAAGCCTTGTTGGTAAGCCACTTATCCACTTTTTCTTTCATCACTATTGAAGATGTAAAAGGAACGCAGTTCCAAGGTCTCTCGTTAGAAGATGAATCTACCAAGAAAAAAAATCATCTATCTCCTCTTATAAAGAAGCAACACAGATAGTGAAAGACGGTACTACCGCCGATTAGGGACAAGTTGTGATTCCTGTCAACAACGAAACCAAAATGGGACTCAGATTTACTCCAGTACTTTCAAAGTCCACTGAGAAGGATGAAACTCTTCGTCCAATCAAAGAAATGTTCAATAGTGGAGGTTTCCTTAACCCTGTTCCTCAAGAAGTAAATGTCCTTATTGATGAAAGCACTGAAGAAAATCTCTCTAGTTCTGAAGAATGGAAGACTTATCTCAACGACTCTAGATATACATCTCAGGAATAACCGTATACACCGTTCTATCCTCCTTCAGATAAATTCGAAGGCATGTTCCAGCAAGATGATATAGAATAAATTCCACCTATCCCACCTGAGGCTTGGGATACCTTGGGGAAGCCAAGCAGAAAATTTGACTTCATGGTAAAATATACCGCCCCTGAAAGTTTAAGAATTTCAATTGAAGACATCAAACAACCTGGATGGGAAGATCCTCTTGAATATCTCAGTCAACTAGAAGAGGCCTACATGCCCTCTTAATCTCATCATCCATTTGAGATCACGACTGAAGATCTTTGATTCAATACACATGCCAAGGTTGTTGAACTTGCATTTGTCTATTCCCAGATAAATGCAATTTTTGGAGACGATTGGGATGATGGTCCCGAAAATAACTTGGAAAGTGTCTTTGATAACAAGTCTCCTCATCCAGAAGATTGGGAATTACATCCTAAAAGTTCAGAATACATGTCGCCTGAATACACATGTACCTCATTTTATACTCCTCGACCTGTCAAACAAGCAGAGGAATATCTCCTCAGCAATACAAAGGACAAGGTTAACAAACCAGAGCCTTCAAATCCTGCTCGACCAACGGCCAACGTCATCACTGAAGATGATCCTAAGGGAAAAGTTTTGGAATACATAGTCTATCAAGGAGTTTGCCACTATTGGAAAGTTGTTGAAGCTTCGACAGTTGTTCACCATTCCAAGTAGTTATCTCGCTTTTATTTTGAACTCTCGCCTAGCCCAAGGAAGAGAGATGTTTAATAGGGCTAGCTTTTAAATGTTTTTTCTCTTTGTCTCGCCCAAGATAAAAGAGTTTGTGTTTAGGGCCTTGTTTCATATGTGAATCATAAATAAAGTGTTGTTTTGATTCCCACATTTTGTGCTTTTCTTTCGTTTTTTGGCTTTTTTCTAGAAATGGTAATCCTAAAAAACCCAATAAAAATAAACATTTCCAAATAATCTGCATGCACTTTTGCATTTGCTTTTTTTCTAAAAAACGAACATAAATCATATGTTCAGATTAAACATGAATGAACCCATTGAACGCAATAACCTTATACCCTTTCCCAATTTTGAATTTCTTGTGTTCGAAGCTGAAGAAGAGGAAGAAGAAGGAGCCCAGATGATATTTCCCGACTACTTAAGCATGAGGAAAGATCCATTTAGCCTCACAAAGAGGTTGTAGTAACGATCAACTTGGGTTCTGAGGAAAACAGAAAAGAAGTAAATATCAGAGCTATACTTGACGATGGTGTCAAGAGCAAACTGATAGATCTTCTTAAATAATACATCGATGTGTTTGCATGGTCCTACCGGGAAATGCCAGTGTTGGATACCAACATCGTAGAACATCACTTGCCATTAAAGCCTGAATGTCCGCCAGTTAAGAAAAGACTGAGGAGGACTCACCGAGACATGAATGATAAGATCAAAAAGGAGGTTCGAAAGCAACTCGACGTAGGTTTTCTCGTCACCTCCGAATATCCTCAATGGTTAGCCAACATAGTGCTTGTGCCAAAGAAATATGGAAAGGTCAGGATGTGTGTTGACTACCGGGACTTGAATAAATCTAGTCCAAAAGACGATTTCCCATTATCGCATATTGACATACTGGTTGATAACACTACTAAGTTCAACGTATTTTCCTTCATGAACGGTTTCTCTGGTTATAATCAGATCATAATGGCTACCGAAGACATGGAGAAGACATCTTTTATCACGCCATGGGGCACATTTTGCTACAAAGTAATGCCATTTGGATTAAAGAGCGCAGGTGCAACTTATCAAAGGGAAATGACTACTCTCTTTCATGACATGATGCACAAATAGATTGAAGTCTACATGAACGACATGATAGCAAAGTCCGACACTGAAGAAGAACATATAGAACATCTTTTAAAGTTGTTTCAATGACTGAGGAAATATCAGCTGCACTTGATTCCTAACAAATGCACCTTTGGGGTGAGATCTGGAAAGCTCCTAGGTTTCATTGTCAGCCAAAGAGGTATTGAAGTTGTTCCCTACAAAGTCAAAGCTATTCAAGAAATGCATGCACCACAAACTGAAAAGCAAGTAAGAGGATTTTTGGGACGGTTGAATTATATCTACAAATTTATCTCTCAAATGACTTCTACTTGTGGGCAAATATTCAAGCTTCTCCGCAAAAATCAAGAGGTCGTGTGGACAGAAGATTTCCAAAAAGCGTTCGACAGTATCAAAGAATACCTTTAAGAAACTCCAATATTGATTTCTCCAATCGAATAAAGACCTATAATTATGTACCTTACTGTGTTAGAAGATTATATGGGTTGCGTGCTTGGACAACAAGATGAAACCGGTAAGAAGAAGCATGCTATCTACTACTTTAGTAAAAAGTTCGCAAATTGTGAAAGTCGTTACTCCATGATCGAGAAAAGCTGTTATGTTTTGGTATGGGCTTCGAAATGTCTCCGCCAATACATGATCAACCACACGACTTGGTTAATCTCCAAAATGGATCCAATCAAGTATATCTTTGAAAAGTCTGCCTTAATCGGAAGGATTTCCCGATGGAAGATGCTATTATCTAAATATGACATCGAGTACCGCGCCCAAAAATCGGTCAAAGGAAGCATTCTCGCTGATCACTTGCCTTATCAACCAATCAACAAATACCAATCTCTCAAGTTTGACTTCCCTGACGAGGATGTTATGTACTTAAAGATGAAAGATTGTGACGAACAGTTACATAAAGAAGGTTTTGATCCTGAATCAAGATGGGGCCTAATTTTTGATGGAGCAATTAACGTTTTTGGAAATCGAATTGGGGTAGTCATCATTACTCTCGAGGGTACTTATATCCTGTTTTCTGCCAGATTGCTATTTGATTGCACCAACAACATCGCAGAATACGAAGCTTGTATTATGGGTATCGAAGAAGCCATCGACTTAAGGATCAAGATCCTTGACATATATCGAGATTAAGCCCTTGTGATCAATCAAATCAAAGACAAATACAAAACTCATCACCTTGGTTTGATTCCCTACCGAGATTATGTAAGACGTTTGTTCAATTTCTTCAACAAAGTTGAATTGCATCACATTCCTCGAGATCAGAGTCGAATGGAGGACGCCTTGGCTACTCTATCCTCCATGTTCAAAGTTAACCATTGGAACGATATGCCTAAGATCAACATCATACATCTTGAAAGACCTGCTTATGTGTTTGCAACCGAAACAAGCATCAACAATAAAGCGCGGTTCCACGATATCAAACGCTTCCTTCAAACTCAAGAGTACCCGCTTGGGGCATCACATAAAGATAAGAAAATTCTAAGGAGGATTTCTGGAAATTTCTTCCTAAATGGAGATGTGTTGTATAAAAGAAACTTTGACATGGTCTTACTCAGATGCGTGGATAGACATGAAGCAGATATGTTAATACACGAAGTGCATGAATGGTCATTTGGAACGCATTCAAATGGGCATGCAATGTCCAGAAAAATCTTAAGAGCAGGTTACTATTGGATAACAATGGAATCCGATTGTTGTAAACACGTTAAGAGGTGTCATAAGTGCCAGATATACGCAGATAAGATCCATGTGCCTCTACTCAATGTTCTCTCCTCTCCGTGGCCTTTTTCCATGTGGGGCATCGACATGATTGGAATGATTGAACCAAAAGCTTCAAATGGTCATCGCTTCATCTTAGTGGCCATCAATTACTTCACCAAATGGGTCGAAGTAGCATCTTATGCCAACATTACAAGACAAGCGGTTATGAGGTTCATCAAGAACAACCTCATTTGCTGATATGGAACTCCAAGCAAGATCATTACAGATAATGGATCGAACTTGAACAACAAAATGATGAAAGAACTGTGTGAGGAATTTAAGACTGAGCATCATAACTCTTCTCCTTACCGACCAAAGATGAACGATGTTGTGGAAGCCGCTGTCATACCCCAAAATTTGCCCTCTCAATCCTCAAGATATTTCACATATCCATACTCAAGGATTCCTCAAGGGTTGATCAGACAAACCCTCTCCTAGATAATCAACCCAAACTAGGGTTTGACTATCCTCAGATCCAGATGGATTTCCAACATCTCCTGTGGTCATCATGCCTCGTCATATGCTTCAACGAATCTCCATGTCAAGTTTCAAGCCTTACAAGTCAAATTTCCTCAGACAATTGCTCAAATGGTTGAAAATCAGTTGTATTGGACAAAAAGTCAACTGTGGTCAACATACAATCAAACTTCCTGATTTTTGGTCAAAATCCTCATTTTGAAGTCACATTCATCATTTGATCAAGGGTTGATCATGATTCATCAAGAAAACTCAAGATTTGCTCAAAAATCAAACTTTCCAAATTAGGGTTTTCTAGAGAAAAGTCAACTGAACTTTGACTGAGCATAACTTCTTCATACTTTATCAAAAATTTTTGCACCACCTCTCAATTTGAAGGAAATTAAATTCTATACAACTTCATGTCTCACAAGCATGGTCAGAAAATGCTTCATTTTGAAGATATGGATCAAAATATTAAAGGTCCTTTTCAAAGTCAACAAAAGTCAACTTTTTGTAATGAAGTTTTATTGAGAATGGAAACTCCAATTGAGATGAGACCAAAGAGGTTGGTTAGAGGACATGTAGAGCTTTCTAAAAAGTCCAAGAACACCCAAAAATGTTGAAAATTGAGCAAGATACACCTTGCACAAGTTGGGCATTTTTGAAGAGGTGCACAAAGAGAAATACTTGTCAAAACCCAAAATTTTACAAATGGGCCTAACTTTTCTTGGTTCAAACTTATTCCTGAGCTTATTTGGAACCTCCAAGCCCAATGCCACGAATTTTATCTTTATTTTTCTATTTAATTTGGATTTTATTCATTTAAAAACAAATTAAATTAAAAATAAAGGTAGAAAATCAAAATTAAATGCAAAATTGATTTTTCTCTCATTCTTGAGGTCCAAGCAACTCATAAAAGCTGGCAAATTTCGAAATTGACTTTGATTTGGCAAGAAATTGATGAAAATTGGATAAAAAAGGAAAGATTTGGTATCACACAAAATCAAATATTTTTTACATTGATTGATCATTATTTGCTCTTGATTTCTGATCTAAATCCATCCATTATAAATACACAATGCCTATACATGAAGAAAGAATAGAAAAATTGCCTCAAAGAACCCTAACCTAAGTCAAAAAAACCGTGGTGTTCAAGCAACTTGCAGCCCTGTTTTTGCTTCGATTCAGCCAATTCTAATCATTCAAACGCGTTCCTTGAAGCCTCCTGAACCATTCCAGACCCTTACAACTCACAAATTCATCAAGAATCACGAAATCCAAAATTCGGTTTGTCCAACTTTTTCCAAAATCGATTTTTGTTATTCATGCATATTTAACGTTTTTTGATTGTTTGTTTATGTTCAGCATCGTGTTTGCAAGCTATCTGGGTGGTTTAATTGCATTTTGAATGCCTGGATCGAGTTATGTCATAGCTAGGGTTTTCTGGTTTGAATTGGGGTTTCCCAAAATACGTTAAATTGGACAAAACCAGTACCACTGTCGTGTTTAGGATGTTGCTTGCAATCGATCCATGTAACCAAAACAAATTTATATTGCTTGTATGGAATTTTTGAGTTTTGCAGGGACTATAGCGTCGAACGAATCCGACGCTAAGTGTTTAAAAATTCAAACGAAGAAGACGATGTTCTTCGCGCGGTTTTTTGATTCCCAGGAAGCGATTTCGTTTAAAAACGTTTCGTTTCAATGTTATGACACCAAATGCAGCATGGTCCAGTGGCAAGCAACGCGCGCGTGTATCCTTGGGGACTTGAGTTCGAACCTGGGTAGCCACAAATATTTTTGCTCCTTTGAAAACTAACACTTTTTCCATTTTCTTATTTTCTTTAATATTTTCATATTATTTAATTAATCTTTAAATATTTTTATCATGCATTTAAAAAACACCAAAAATATTTTCCTTTTTGCATTATTGTCAGAAAAATATTTATTTAATTTTTAATATTAAAATTAATATTTTTGCATGCATATTTTATTTAATTACTAATTAATCATTAAAATGACTTTAAATTGTTTTTAATTATCGAAATCGACTCCGAAAATTACCAAAAATTTATCTTACCATCTTATTGTCATTACTAACTTAAACCTTTTTTCCTCATTCAAAAATCATGCTTTTACTAACATTTTTCCTCTTATGCAATTTTCTCGTATTTTCCAATTATGTATCTGTTCACAGGTTGTAGCGCTTCGGACAATTTTTTCTTGCTTTTCTTTTCAATTATGTAACTGCCTATGTGATGTAATAGTTTAATTAGGACTTTTATTTTTCGCACTCCTATTATGTAACTGCCCCAAAGCCATGTAATAGCGTAGGACTTTATCTTTCCGCACTTTACTTTTCCGCAATTTACTTTCTGCACCCTATAAACTGCTAGTAATTAGGCGTGTATGGCAAGATAAAAATTGGACGTAGGTCACTCATAATGCCAAGATAACATATCTGAATTTGACACACTCTTTTCCCACATGCACCCCCTAGAGTATTCTCTCTCGTTGCCTTTCGAATAAATGGTCAAGTCCCTCGAACGTAGAGGTATCCTAGCACCATTGCCTACAAAACAAATCATCATAGTCCCTTCGATACAAAGATCATAGACCCACGATGTCGCCTACGAATACATGATCTTGACCCTCGATTGTCGCCTACGAAAAATGATGATAGTCCCTTCGAATGTGCTAGGATACTTCCTACAAGTTGCCTTCTATGACCATCCGATGTCCCTTCAAATGTCCCTTCTACATCCAACGAATAGGGTTACCTGCCAACTAATGGTACGGATAGAACTATTCTAAAGGAAAGTAAAACAACACGAAAACGACCATTCTGAGTAGGTAATAAGACTTTTAGTTGCTTGCTCTATCAAAATACTTTTCACACAACACACTTTTGTCAAAGTTCAAACTCTTTTCAAAACAAAACATTTCCGAACACTTTGTATACATTCCTACATGAATCATTACAAAGTCAAAGCGAAATGCCTTTTCAAAACATTTTTGTCAAAGACACAAAAAATACTTTTAAAGATGATCTAAGAGCAACTAAGAGCCCGTAGATAACTACGGATGGAAAGGGGTGCTAATACCTTCCCTTTTCATAACCTTCTCCCTTAATTGGATAAAAGAATAGTCGGTGGCGACTCTTGCTATCCGCACATTTGCGATACAAAAATCTCAAAGTCAGTTCACCGTATTACAACCGCCAACAAGAACATCATCCAAAAAATGGTCGTCACTTACAAAGACTGGCATTAAATGTTTCCATTTGCTTTAAATGGGTATCACACTTCAATACGCACTTCAACAGGGGAAACCCCTTTCTATTCAGTGTACGACATGGAAACAGTGCTCCCCGTGGAAGTTGAAATTCTATCAATGAGAATCCTCATGGAGGATAAGTTATCTGAGGCTGAATGGTGTCAAAGCAGATACGATCAGTTGAACTTAATCAAAGAAAACCGTATGACCGCTTTGTGTCATGGACAGTTGTATCAAAGAAGGATGAAGAAATCCTTTGACCTCATTAATTTCAAGAAGGCGACGTTGTGCTTAAAAAGATCTTGTCTTTTCAACCACATTCTAGGGGCGAATGGACTCCTAATTATAAAAGGTCGTACGTTGTAAAGAGAAACTTCTCTGGAGGCTCTATGACTCTCACAACCATGGACGGTGATGAACTCTCGCATCCTATAAATGCTGATGAAGTCAAGAAATACTTTGTCTAAAAATACAAAAGAACAGCTTGGTAAGTCGAAAACTCGAAAAGGGCGGCTTAGGCAAAAATGAGTGTCTCGGTGGACTGAAAACCTAAAAGGGCGGTCCAGGAAAAAATTAGAGACAATAAAATATCCAAGTAGATTGAAAACTTGAAAAGGTAATCTAGGAAAAAATTAAGGATTAAATGACAAAGTAACTGCATCAGTCTGTACTTCATCAACCTAATAAATCTTCCATCAACGAATCTTCAATCAAATCTTCTGAAGCAACAAGCACAGTTGGAATTCAAAGTTGTTAGGGAGAATAGCGGTTATTGCTTTCAATGTAGCATTTTCCTAATATATTACTATTTCCAACTTTTGTAAGTAGTCCATGGAATCACGCCTTTGGTTGATTACCATTTTGTATATAAATTTGAGCCTTGTGCCCACTTGTTTGAAATTCTTGCTTTATTCTTTTTTGCAAAATAACGCTTTTATTTGTGATAATCACTTCTGAAACAAAAACCAAAAAAAAGTTTTAATTGAATTTTTACTTCAAAAACGATTCAAAATAAAAGCGAAATTTTTCTTCGAACTGTGAACATAAAAGGAACAACAAAAATTATCTCCATGAGTGTTTCGACCTCTAAAGGATAAACAGCTGCTGAGAAGTTTTCTCTTCCCCGAAAGAGATCATCAAAGATGATATTCTTATCCAAAAAGAATATCCAGTAGGATCGCTAGTAAAAATGCTTTTTCCCCCGGAGAAGTCTAAAGCATGCAACTCTGATTCATCACCAGTAATATCTACACATTGCGGAAGGTTTTGCTGAGTATTTGAATGAACTACAACGTAGTCCTTTTCTAAATACGCTTAGTTGTATTTTCAAGTATCATCAACATGCATACGACATTCATGACATTCACTATTCATACATAATTGCATCATTTATGCATTCTTGCATTTTTCAATATTTGCTTCAATATCACTTGTTTAGGTTGCATTTATTCTCGAAAACAAGTATGGGTGTCTCATCTCTTCATTAGACCATCACTCTTAAGCAAAAAGAACACATTCTTTCTCCAGTTCCCCAATTTAGTTCCTTCCTCATTGGGTACAAAGTCTTAATTGACCGTTTCTTTCCAGTTTATTCCTAGATAGAACCTTGTCTCTAACCAATTCAGGTCTAGATTTCACAAAAATATACCTATAAACAATAAGCAATAGCCTCGTCATCAAAGCCGCTTATTTCCTTTTCATTTTTGAACTTATTATAAAACGACTGTTCTTCTTAAACAAGTCCAATCATGAAAGTTCAAGAAATCCCCACAGTTGTCTTTCTCTCTGAGAAACCTGTATCTTTACAATCAAAACGCCCACATCTTCACAAAAAGATCCCCGAAACGATTCTTATAGGGAAAATAGAAACTCATTTGAGATTTGTTTCCATTACTGACTATTACTCACAAAGCTGAATACTCAGTAAATTTCTCTCAAGAATTACCTTGTTAAGTTATCACTTTGCTGATAATTGGTAATATCTTCAGAACTCATGCCATTTTCCATCACAATAATGATAATCAGTAAATGAGTCTTCATTCTAAATTACCATAAACTATCACTAGGCTGATAATTGGTAATATCACCTTTGCTTACCTTAAACATTGTCACAAGGCTGACAGAAGGTAATCTCCTTGTTCCCCAAAGCGAAACAGATATTCACTTCCTTTGTGAATCTATATTCCCTGTGAAACATATACTTATTTCTCAACAAACAGGATTCTCCTTTCTTAAACAGATTGAGACATCCTCAAAAATGTTTTTTCCCCAAGCATGTCACCCTTTGGTACTTCCTTGGTAAATTTTCTTGCAATCACGTTGCATCATTAACATTTTTTGGTATCTTAGGTCCAAAATTTGTGTATTCTGATATTTAAGTTTCTTCACACATATCGAGACGAAGATTTTCATCTTCATATCTCAGGTTGAAGAAACTTAAATAGGGGCATCTATCATACCCTAATTTTTGACCTAAGATACCATCTCATATCATTCATATATGCATCATTGCATCACTGACAATTTCAGAACAATTTAGCTTGTGTGTGCTCCTTGAGCTAAATTAGGGTTTTGAATCAAAATATTTCATATTTTAAAGATATGATCATTTAGGGTTTGAGTATTCACTCACCTCAATTGATCTATCTTCATCAATCATCAACATTTGATCTTCAAATTCTCATCATTTCCTCAAGATCTATTTTGAATCGACCAAATTAGGGTTTTGATCGAGGATGGTGTATTATTGAATTTTTGCTCAATGAATGACCTAATTTCTTGGAGAATGATCTTAAAATCATCAATGAAATATCTTTACCTAATTTTTTGATTCAAAACATCTCAAATGCCATGATTGATCCTCAGAGAAATTTTGAATCATCTAACAAAAAGTCAACTGTTCAAATTAGTCAAACTTTAAATTTTGGTAAACTTTTGAAATTCAATTTTTTTCAATCATCAAAGCATTTCAAATTATCCATCATGATCATAAAAAATCAAAACTGTGAAAAAGTCTACAATAAGTCAAAACTTTTATCTCTTTTTTTCACCATTTGCATGGCCATTTTTCACCTAGATCCATTTTGATTCAAACAAAACTCAAAACATGAAAGTTGTAGATCTTTTTCCAAGATTTGCAAAATTTACAAGAACTTGAAAAAACATTTTGTGTAGCTAGGGTTTTGAAATTGGAATTTAGAGGTCCATAACCATAATTTACAAGTCATTTTTCAAAGGTTTCAAATCATTTTTGCAAATTTTTCCTTCTAGAAGCCTTGTCACCATAAGAGATAGGTTTTGGATCAAAAGTATCTAATGAGAATGATTGAGAGGAGGTTAAGAACAATTGATATTTTTAACCATGGTTTAGAAATTAACCATGTGCATTAATGGAAAAGATTCCATTGTTACGTCTTAAGCCAACTTGCACAAATCCTCCAATCTTATCTTGCCTTGTTTTCCAAACCTCTTGGCCTATAAATAGAGGTCTTTGCTAACTTCAAAATCACACCAAAGCATTCATAAACTTGCTTTCTCACTTGTTTCTTCTTTTCCAAGTTTCAAAGTTCCAAAATGTGAGAATTTGCAAATCTTCAAACCTTGCAATTTCTGAGCAATCTCAAGCTTCAAACACTCTCCAAATACCCTTAGGAAGTTGTTAGAATCATCAAGCCATCAAAAAAATAGCCAATACTCAGAGTCATACTCCAAACTCCATAACTTGCAAATTGATCCATAACTTGCCATCTCTCAATCCACTCGTGCAACTCAAATCTTTCACTTCAAATATCATCAATACACTCCATGGAGATGATCCAAACCCTTAGAGCATCTCTGTAACTTCAGAATCATCATCTCCATTATCAAGCCAATCATGCTGCAGTTGGACTCGGGTAGCAAGTCCTAGGCCATCTCCAAGCAATCTAAGCATTCAAACACAATCATTGAAGGTCCAGGAAGCTATCCAGATCATCAAACTAGCTATGTAACACCTCCTTCGAAGAATCAGATTCTCATTTGAAGAGGTAAGTTCTCAAACTACGAATCTATGATTCTTGCGCTCCAGTTCCAATATTGCTTGGCCATCGTGTTTTTTCATGTATAAGGATCATAAACCGTCAATCAATTGCTTGAATTGTCGCACTTACACGATTTCACAATAATTTTCAAAACAATGGTTCATCTGATTTTTACGAATTCAGTCATCATACACTTAAAATAAATGAAATTAATTGTCATCATCATATTCCTGGTCAAATTTCGAACAAGTTTGATGTTTGAATCATGCAATTTCATTAAGTTTGAATCATGAAATCAAATTAATTGTCACCCAGTGGCAACCAGCACACTTTTCCTGTCTTGCCATGCCATAGGTCCAAGGTTCGAATCCAATTTTTCACTTCTTTTCCACCTTTTTTCAAACTATTTTCAAAATTGATTTCATAAACTTGCTTTCAAATATAATTATATCAAAGCCTTGTTTTAACAAGCCACGCATGTGGCCCAGTGGTTAACCTTTTGAAAACTTCCAAGCAAAGGTCATGATGAGTTCAACACTCATAAAGACCAAAGCTTATTTTTTAACACTTGTTTTTTTAAAGTTTTTCAACAAACTTCAACATTTTCAAAAACCAATAAAAAATTCTCATTTTGAGATAATTTTTTGCACACTTGTCATTTAATATATATATTTTATGATTATCTCAAAAAAATTCCAAAAACTATTTTCTTTTGATATATTTTTATTAGGTTTAAAATAGACGTTTTAAAGTATTTTAAATACTTTTCAAAAATGTATTCTTCTTGATTTTTCAACCTAATCTTTTTCAAAACCTCTTGTGAATAGTTTTCACTTTTGAAACCTTTCAATACAAAGAATCACCTTCGCTAGGATAGAACCCTAAGAGTATGGTTTCCTGGTGAAATCACTCTTAAATCCAATCTAGACATACCCTATATCCTTCTCTTGGGCTTCATATAAGGACCCTTGATGTCCCACGGAAATTATCCTCTTGGGCTCACAATACAGGGACCCTTGATGTCCCTCAAATATCCTCCTCTTGAGCTTACAATACAAGGACCCACAGGCTTCTTAAAATCATCCCCCTAATCAATAACAAAACATTTCTCCTGAGATATAAGACATTAATCATGTCAACGGAAGAAGTATCTCATCTATAGCATCACATACAAATCAAACATTTTTCAAATCAAACATTTTTCAAAACAAACACTTTTTTTCAAACAAACAAAACATCTTTCTTAACTTGTAAGTGGAAACGCTTGTACACTCAAGCAAAATGCCCAATGCTTACAATGAAATATTAAATGTTTTCAAACTTTTTTCTTAACTTGTAAGTGGTAACGCTTGTACACTCAAGAAAAACATCCAATACTTACAATGAAAGATTCAAACAATCAAATTTTTCAAAAATATATGTGATTAAATAGATTAGATACATTTTTCATTAAGATGACACTTGTTGTTGTCTCTTAACATCTTTTCTTCCACTAGCACATAAGTGGGAACTACGATTGCTCTAAATTTCTCAACCTCTTTTTGAGAATATGTAGGCACAAGGTCTCACCCTTGGCAAGCATACTTCTTTCTCCCTCAAACCAAACAAACCTTAGTTCCCTTATATCCGAGCTACAAATGCTCTGATTCCCACTAAGGGATATGTATGTAGAGGATCCCAATGATCCTTGCGAGCATAATAATAATAAACAAACTTAGGTTCGTGCCTAACCTACCTTTCTTAAATCCCAAAGGAGAAACTTTCCCAAAATAGCATAGCAAATAAAACACACAAAAATGCATTAAAAAGTTCATATAGAAAACTATAGATATATAGGGTGCTAATACCTTCCCTTTATATAACCAACCCTCTTACCCTGGTCTTTCCCCAATGTGTTGCGTCTAGTTCACGCTAGTCGCATCGCATATTATATTTAGGGTGTTTCATCTTTCCCTTTTCCATTTTCTTTCTTGTTTGAAAACAATAAAGCTTGGTGCTTACGGCATATTTTAAACAAAAAATCAAAAGAGTAAATCGTTTTGAGCCGGAGATTCGAATTTCGATTCGATTTCCTCGTTCATCACTTTTTACCGTAAACACATGCTAGAGGGTTATCCTTGGGGTATGCCTTTCAACTTCGGCGTAGGTTTTCGTCAAAATACTTCTGAAGTACTAGAAACCACAATTGAGGTTTCTACTTTACAGAATTCAACATTCACTTTGCAACCCGGAGTAACCTTTCCTTAAGTCACTATGTCAGTTTCTCAATCAATTGTGACGAATTCAGCTCATGTGGTACACACTACTCCTTATGTGAACAATAAAGTTTATCATGATCTCAACGACAACGAGGATTCTCGTGGCCATATGGAAGATCTCCAAGAACAATTCAACAAGATGCAGCTAAAGATCAAAACTATCTGTGGGAAAGATTTGTTTGGGAAAAATGCCCATGATCTGTGTTTGGTTCCTAGTGTAAGAATACCAACCAAGTTCAAAGTCCTCGAATTTGAGAAGTACAAAGGTAATTCTTGCCCACAAAGCCATCTTGTGATGTATGCAAGGAAGATGTCTACTCACAATGATAATCATCAATTGCTCATTCACTACTTTCATTACAGCCTTACTGGCGCCGCTCTAAAGCTGTACATGGGATTGGATAGTACTAATATTCAAACTTTCAATGGCCTAGGAGAGGCCTTTGTTCAACAATATACGTAAAACTTGGACATGGCTCCAGATCGAGACCAACTCAAAGCAATGTCTCAAAGGGATAAAGAGACTTTCAAAGAGTTTGCCCAATGATGGAGAGAAATTACTGCCCAAATCAATCCACCAATGGAAGAAAAAGAAATGACCATGATCTTCTTGAATACTCTTGGCCCATCCTACTATGATCGCATGATCTCTAGTGCTCCAAATGATTTCACCAAAATGGTAAACATGGGGATGCTATTGGAAGAAGGATTCCGAGCAGGACGTTTGACCAGAGAAGTTGATCTTCAAGTGGAACCAAGAAATTTTGATGTGGTTTCCCAAAGAAGCAAGAACAAGATGTTGGAATGGTATCCCAAGGGAGACCAAGAAGAAACATTAATCACCGACAATAGGTAGCCATTGTCGCACTAGTTGTTAGTTCAACTTCAAATGCAGGATTTACCCCATAATTTCAGCAATATAATCAGCAGCCTCGACAACAGGATCAACCATTCAACAATTTGATCCAATTCTAATGTCTTACACGAAATTATATTCTGCTTTAATCGAGAGGAATCTTGTTCAAACTAGAGCACCGTCGCCAGTGCCTGATAAGTTACCTTGGTGGTACAAAGCTGATGTGTCTTGTACTTTTCACCAAGGGACGTCTGTCCATGATCTCGAACATTGCATAGCTTTGAAGGCTGAAGTTCAAATATTGGTTAGAGCTAACCTTTTTTCTTTTAGGGATATGAATCTGAACGTGTAAAATCACCCGACTGAACTTCCGACAGATAGGTTGTATCAATGGAGTCGCCATCGATCGTCTTTTATCTCACGAAGGAGAAAGGAAAACATTTGAGTAAACCTAAGAGGGAAGAAACCACAGTCTTGCGACTGAGAGATCTAGGTAAGGAAGTTTGTTATGCGAGGGGAAGGGACTAACACCCCACACGCCCGTAGTACTCTACGGTATCCACTTCTATTTTCTAGCTAAGGGGTGTGTTTATATCTATCTATGCTTAATCTCTACAATGCATGCAAAAGGAAAATAAAGAAATCACGGGGAAAAGAATGAAGTTTTTACAAGTTGTGCTTGATCGAGCCCCGTGACAAGATGCCTACGTATTTCGTCGTGCAATGGGAAAGTCAAAGGTCGTAGTTCGACTCACTTGTTTTGGTGGGTTTTGTGTTTTTTATTATGAAAAGGTTTTAAACACAAAAGAAAATGCGCCCGTAGGCGAAAAGAGTTTGTCTTGGTTGGTTGCTTTTACCTTTGTGAAAGGACTTCAAACCATTATTAAGTGTTTTTGTTTTGAAAAGAAAAAGAAAGCAAGTTTTAGTTTTAATTACATGCAAGGATGCAAAAAGAAACAAGCAAAACAAAAAGGAGACTAGCTATTACTAACACTAATGTTGTCATACAAAGATCGGACCTATGGTCGAGGATGTAAGGGAATCTCTACCTATGTCAACATGTCAATGATGTAAATCCTAATGTCTAGGTTCGAGAGCTATCCTAACCGAGCGGTCCTGAGGTAAAGCTATCCTATATCTGTCTTGAATGTAAAACCAAGGGATTCAAGGGGATGAAGCAATCAAGTGCTTTGGTATTAGCACACAAGAAATGTAATGCACAAATAAATGACATAGAAGCTCAAGAAAAGGAGGATGTCCCATAGCCTACAACAACAATCCAAGGGCCAGAAGCAACCAGGAACCAACACATTCCGATTCCCATGAGTGGTATCACCGCATGACAGGAATTGTCAAGTGTGAAGAGCAAATGATGCGAGTTCAGCAGTAAATGCGAACCTCAAAAAAGCGTGGAGAGTCATAATAGGGGACTCTTGCCACTTTATTATTATTGACTCGATAAGGAAGCAACACGGTTCGCGTGTGTTGTGCTGACACAGACTAGAACTGTGCGGGGGTCGATTACTGACCCTTTCCGCGTGCCCATCATATCATTATGACTCGATAGTAGGAAATATAAAAAGCGGGACTTTTCTTGGTGGTTCCACGTCGGGTTTCCTAACCACTCTAACCAATGCAAGCACAAAATGTAAACACTTACTAAGAATGGCCTCCCTATGCACGGATGAGGACTATAAACATAACCAAACACAAGTAGCACACACAAGTGCTCTATACGGGTCTTTAAATAAACCAGAGGGGTTCCTGAACATGATCCAACTACGGAAGCCCCATTGCATCTCTATTCCTACTTCTCATGGCAAAAGAAAAGCTGTAAAGTCCTACTTCTCATAATATCTAGGAAAGCTGTAAGAGAATGCACTAAAACAGTGTAGAAACTACCAAAAGAATATCAAAATGGAAGAGCACTGCGAGCGAAATAATATACTCTGGAAAACTGAAGTCATAGGATCAACACGGGTCTCCGTGTGCATCAACACGGCCCGTGTTGAAAGTTCTGATCAGATAGCCAAGAGACCAACACGGGCACCCATGTGCATCAACACGGCCCGTGTTGGTGGACGCGTGTGGAAAATTGCACTTTATGATTTTTGGATATTTTTTTGTCATTAAGGGTACTTTGTACTTTTTGCAAAGATTTGGATTAAGCTAAGACTATTTGAACGAATTTGGTGTAAGGAGAAAGCACTGTTTGACGGACAGAAGAAAATATTGCACAAGGGAAGATAGCTACTATAGAGGATTGGAAGACAGCGAGATTCAAGGGTATTAACCATAGAACATCATAGTCATCTCATTCTTTGTAATGTTTACTTTCTATACTCTATTTTCTTTAAGTACTATGAGAGGCTAAACCTCCCAATGCTAGGGGGTGGTCCTGATTTGGTATTGTAATGACTATGTGAAACACCCGACCGAAAATCAATAGATATAACTATATATCAATGAAGTTGCCATCAAACGTTTTTTATCCCGCCAAGAAGGAAAGGTAAACATCGAGTAAACCTGAAACAAAGAAATCACGGTCTTGTGACCGAGAGATCGGGTAAGGAAGTCTGTTACGCGAGGGGGAAGGATTAGCACCCCACACGTCCGTAGTACTCTACGGTATCCGCTTTTACTTTCTATCTAATGGGTGTAAAGGTCTATCTATATCTGTATATGGTATAATGCGTGCATAGAGAAATAAAGAAAAGAATGAAGGAAAAAGAAAACACAGGGAAAAGAAGGAAAATATTTACAAAGGTTGCTCGATCTAGCCCCGCGACAAGATGCCTACGTAATCCCTCGTTCAATGGGAAAGTCAGAGCGCCTTAGTTCGGCTCACTTGTTTTGGTTGGTTTGTGTTTTTTAAATTAGCAGACGAAATAGCAAACGATGACGAAACACCTCCATAATGACGAAACATCAGCTACAGACGGGATGACGAAACATCGGAAGACGAGATGACGAGACATCAGCAAACAGGATGACGAGACATCAAAGGATGAGATGGCGAAACATCAAAGGATGAGATGGCGAAACATCAGCAACAGGATGACGAAGCATCAACAGCAAGCAGGACGACGAAACATCCTAGACTAATTGGTTTGTATCTTTTACTTTGAAAAAAGTTTCAGATTATTAGAGTGTTTTAATGCATTTGACAAAAACAAGATTTTAGTTTTAAGGATGCAAAAAGGATAAAGGTAAAATGGCTAAGAGAAGCTAACCTACTTCTAAATCTTAATGTTATCATGCATGGATGATCCTAGGTTAAGGGTATAAACAAGGGGAGGAATCTACCTAAAGTTATCATGCATGGATGCCTAACTTAATGTCTAAACTCGAAATCTAACTAAATCGAGCAAAACCTAAGAGGAACCTAAAAAATCAATCATCTTGGTTGGGAAACCAAGTGAGAAGAGGGGTAGAATCAAGTAAAGTGCTTTGGCAAAAGCACACAAACCAAGCACTAACAAGTGCTAAAAAAGAAAGAAGAAGATGAAAGAAGAAAATGCAATGAAATTCGAATGAATTATGCTCATGCAAAGTGTCATATGAGGTGAGGTCAGTAGACACAACATTCATTTACAAATTTATACAAAACTTTAACAAACATCAATCATCATTACAAACACCTACAAACAAGTTAATGCACAAACTAGGTCGAAACTAATCCTAAAAACCATGCAAGGAGCTAATGGTGCGAAATGATGGACCTAGATGAAGTTAATAGACAATTAAAGAATAAAAATACATACAAGTCAGTAGCTACTCATGTTAATGCTCATTTACATCATGCAAAATAACCCACAAAGATTTAAGAACCAAAATCTATCAAAAGCGTGCAAACGTGCAACAAACGTGTGTGGTGAAATGCATCTAGGTACGTGAAGTTTATGACATAAAAAGAAGGTGTCAAGATGAAGAGTCTACAGTACCAATATCATGAAAATGAATTAATAATCAAACCATAAAATAAATGCCATGAGGATGCAATTACAACATGAATGCAAAACTAGTTGGAATGCTTAACCTAGAATGCAACTAAAGATGGAATGATGCATGGTTGATGCATGACAACAAAAGGATAAAATCAATGGAATACAAAGATGTAGATGGCAGTAGCTAGCATGGCAAGAATGCATGATCATCATATACATGTTCATTATTTACAATGCACAAACAAAACAACTAGAAAAAGCTTAAACATGCATTTAATGGTTTGTGGTGAAGGTGCTTAGATGAATGTCTCCTAACATATTTGTGTCAAGTGTTGTGGACAAATGATATGGAATATGAGGATGTAAACATAATGCTCATATGAACACAAAGCAATTATCAAATGTCATGCTCTACCATTACTCATAATGCAAAGATTAGTGATGAAAAGGGATGATTCTAAACCCTAGAATTAGCTATGAATGAACAAACAAATGAATGAGTCAATTATGGTGAAGAAGCAAGATGGAGAAGGGATGTAACACTCAAGGTCAGTAGCTCAAGACCCAAGTAAACTATAAACAAAGTCAACTCCAACAAAGTAAAAAAACTTATACACACAAATTGGAGGAAGCATCTAAACTAGTTAAACATGGCACTTAGGAAAGGTTTAAATAAAAGGGGTTTTTACTTGAAAATTAAAACTATGTGTGACTTGGGTCATAAGTTTAACTCAAAATATGATTCATGAGCAACCAAATGTAGAAGATAAAGCTTCCATACACAAACAAATCACCTATTTAATAAACATAATCATCCAAAGCAAAATACCACCTATCTTAGATCAAATATCATTGATCAAGATTTGTAGGAAGGGAAAGATGTCTTTTATGTCATAGGGTGATGATATAACCCTCACAAGATACTTGTCATGAGCTTGAGGTAATGTCCATTGAGAAGACATGCCTCAAAAATCAAGAACCTATAATCCCTCAAGGTATGTTCCCACCAAACATAGAAAAAGAAGAAGAAAGTAAATCTAGCTCTTTTAGGTCATCATGATGAAATTACAAATGAGTGAAAGACAATGAATCAAAGAGCATTTAGGTTATGGACTACACAATGTACAAGGTCAGAAATAAAACTCAAAGACTCAATTGGAATTGGACATCTAAAGCCATGATGCATACAATACAAGTGGTAGAACCATAAGCAAAAATTGGTAATATTCTAATTAATCAAAAGTAGCATGTGCTTGAGCAAATTAGGGGCTTAAATGAATCAATCATACTGGAATCAAGGCCCTAAATATACTATGAGGATGAAATAAGGGAGTGGGAAGTAAATTCTTAAAGAATTGCATGAATGCATTCCTCACCTTACAATCCATGCACAAGGATGCAACAAATGATATGAAAATTAAACTTCTAAATAAAGATCTTGAGGTCAAGTGTCTCTCAAGTCTTAGAATACTATCATTGAGGTTATCATTCCCCCTAAACATCAATTAGAAACACAAACTATGCAAGAGAAAGGTTTAAGAGCATGCATCAACAACCTAGAGTTTTAAGAACCATGGAAGTTTTGTGCTCAATGTAAAGGATTTAGTGACTTAACATGGGATTTTCAATGAATGGAATCACATCATATAACACTAGAGCACTCAAATGATCATTACACACCCAAGGGTAGCCTTAAATCATGTCCACAAGCTTCACAATTGAAGTTGGATCCCAATTACACTAGGCAAAGGTATGTTCACTTTTGAAATTCCATAAAAAATAAGAAAATGAAGGATAAAATTCAAATAAAAATGAAAGAAGGGGCTCAAACCCCTTACAAGTCAGAGACATATCCTTGCACTAATTAAAAATTCATGGAATGGTCAAAACAAAATCTAAAAAGTCAATACTATCAACATTCATGCTCATAATGATCAAATAATAAGAAAAATGGTATAAAATTCAAAAGTCAGAAATAAAAATCTATAAAAATTGGAAACAGTGACTCAACACTCTAAACATGATAAAAAATATTTTTGTCCCTTTTTATTTTCAAGAAAAAAATGGTAAATGCATATAAAATGCAAAATGTATGATGCAAAGCATGTATTTAATGCAAAATTTGGTTTAATTATGAAAAAATGATAAAATTGTAAAATAAAAATCAGAAATGCATGAAGTATGCTATTAATGAGCTAGAATATTTTTTGTGCAAATTTTTATATACATGGAAGTATTAAAAAATAATTTAAATATGCATGAAATGCATTATAATGCATAAAATGGCTAAAAAATAGAAAAAATGCAAGAATGGTGAAATAAAATTCAAAAAGGCATGTGACATCATTTAAATGGACCAAAATATTTTTCATGTATTTTTTTTTATGCATGGAAGTATTTTAAAATGATTTAAATATGCGTGAAATGCATTAAAATGCATGAAATTGTCTAAAAATGGAAAAAATGCAAAAATGGTGAAATAAAATTCAAATATGCATGAGATATGATCTGAATGAACTAAGATATTTTTTGTACATTTTTCATATACATGGAAGTATTAAAAAATGATTTAAATATGCATGAAATGCATTAAAATGCATGAATTTATTTAATTATGCAAAAATGCAAAAATTATCAAATAAAATTCAGAAAATAAAAATTAATATTATGAGGGATTTAAAATATTTTTTGTGGAATTTTTAAACATAGGAAAGTATTTTTTGAGAATTTTTCAATGAAAATGCAATTAATTAAAGTCAGAATTTATTTAAATGGTCAAAACATTTTTTAAAATTTGGAAAAAATTCCACAAAGTATTTAAAATCATTTTAAGCCTATGAAATTTTTTTTTGGAATTTTTGGATGATTTTTTAATGCAAAATTTAATGATGCAAAATACTAATTATGAAAGAATAAAATGAAAATTCAAAAATATGCATGGACCACTCAGATCTCGCCACCTCATCGTCTTCAACCTCTAGCCATGCCCTAACACGTTTTTTTTTAGTTTCATGCAAGCAACTTTCAGCACGCGTATCTCACTCATTTCTCAACCAAATTAAGTGA
Organism: Vicia sativa; assembly: GCA_021764765.1. NCBI lineage: Eukaryota > Viridiplantae > Streptophyta > Magnoliopsida > Fabales > Fabaceae > Vicia > Vicia sativa. The sequence continues at coordinate 183,147,463 of CM038796.1, read as the reverse complement.
TTCAAAGCTCAAGATAAAGATCTCATGGCAAACTACAACATGCAACTTGTAAAACATCAAATGATTCATCACACGTCAAGAAATCTGAGCACGAAATCAAACCTAGTGTTTGGCCAGCTAACCATGCATACAAATCATCCATTTCATCAAATACAAGCTAGAATTCCAGATTTGAGATTTGAATCATACCTCTTGATTTGGAAAATAAATCCAAATATGCCTCTGGATTTGAAGAGGAAACACTTGAATCTTTCTCTTAGATCTTCAATGGATTGATAATGATCAAGAAAATCAACTTCAAATTCTGTTTGTAGCAACTTCAAAGTTTGTGAAAATTTGAGAAAATGCAGAGCAATTTGGGATCTGAAAACGAGAGAGAGATAGTCTTCTTGCATTTGGGGAAGCTTCCAATTTATATTGTGTGCAAAATCATGAGGGTAGCTTGGTCTTTGCTCCAAAAATCCGTTATCGCAAAAAATATCATAAAAATGACATCTTTTTGAGTGTTTGCGTTTTTGTGAGTTTCCCACTTGTTTTCACTGCGTTTTGATGAGCTGGAGAAGTGGTGAAAGGTCTGCTCACGTGATATTTCCTCAGCCTTGCTAAAAATGAGAAAAAATCCTAAAGTGCATGAAAATAGTGTGAGCAAAACATGCTCAAATGTGCTTGGCTTTTTATGGTAAAGAATGTGTGCTGGCTTGCTTGCTTCGAATCCTGGCCATGCTAGCTCAAAACAACTTGTAAACAACTTACAAAAATACACAAAACCAAACTGCTCAAAAAAATCAGCTTTGTATCATTTTTTCTCCATCAGATTTCTCACAAATGGCTTGGGCATTCTTTGGCCTCTTGATACATATCAAAAGTTCATAGCATGAGGATCAAAACAAGCTTTGGTTCACTCAAAATGGATCAAAAATGAGTGATATGGTTCTTCAAAGTTATGCACAAGGATTGCACAATATGGGCACGAAATCTAGGCACGCGCGCGTTCTTGGCTTGCATGGGAATGCATGATTTCAGCTTCATGGCCTCAACTTGTGAGCCTTGTATCTTGATCAATTATGCACCAAATGACATGATTTAAAGTTCCATTAAAGCTCTCATGGCATACTTCAAAATGTACGAAGTGGTTTTCAAAAATTCCATTCCAATCATAAGATATAAGCTTCAACATTATGCCCACCACCTGTTTGTGGAAATGACTCAAAGAAATGCCCAGAAAATTGCCAGAAACGTGCATGCTTGCCCAGCCTTGGTCAACTTTTATGCACAAAACTTCTAACTCAAATATCTCTCAAATGGTGCATTTTTGAGAAATTTTACACATTGGAAATCTTGTAGGATTTTTTCCAAGCTTTCCAGAAATGTATGGCATGCAATCATTGGATAAAAATTGAGAGAGTTATGAGGTGTCAAAGTTCAAAAACAAGTTAACTCCAATTTCTTCAATTTTCTTGATTTAATGATGAATTTGGTCATGAAAAATGAAAATTTGATCTTTGAAATGATGGTTGACCAAAAGTTCACTTGGTCAACTTCTGATTTTGACTGATTTTGACCAAAATGACCATTTTTTCCCTTGTGATCAATTGACTTGCTTCCACTCCAAATTGAGCCTCAATATTTCAACCATAGATGTCTATCAACATATAGAAACAAGTGAAATCAAGTTTGAATGAAGAATCTGAAGAAATCCTGATTTCACTCAAAACCCTAATTTTGCTCCATGTGCTAGGAGGTGACCAATCAAGCTTCAAACTCTCAAACCTTCTGAATGTGTTGAGAAATCCTTTGAACCATGATGACTCAAATGATAATAAGAAGATAATACTCCAAGAAAATGACTCATCCAAGCTTCAAACTCCACAGATGACCAAAACCCTAATTTCATCAGATGAATGCCACAGATGAATTTCTCACCAATTCTCTTTAAAACTTCAATTCCTATGGGATCAATGAGACAAATGGAATGTCTTGAGGCATAATAAATCATAATGACTTGAAAGATCCACAGATATGGCAACTTGAGATCTCCTCATAAGGACATGCTAACACAATCAACCTCCTTAGCTTGTAGAAGACTTGAGAACCCCCTAGAGCTTGGGTCCTATCATGAGATGTGAATGCAATGCAATATGATGTTTATGATGAAACATAAGCCTAAATCAAGAGGGTAAATTTTGGGGTGCAACACTATGAACCCTTAAGTTTCAATCAAAGTGTTTATGTTGTGTCAATTCAACTTTGCAACGTTGTTATGCTTCCTCTTTCAGAAAATTTGAGGAAGATCTATGGCTAACAAATACTGGACTATAGTTGTTAAGGTTTATGCTTAATTGGATTAGAGTAGATATCACCTAGGACTAGGGGTACCCTTTAATCACCTGTGATAACCTTGATATTATGAATGCTTGAATTCACTCTTTTTCATCATGGCTATTGAGACTAAAACTTAAAGTTTAAAGGTTGTTCACTAAGGACTTAGGGAACAATAATCTAGAGGCGGGTAATTGAGCACACATAGTTAAATTTGAAAAGATTAGGGATCATAACATTTCAAACCAAATCAACTGTTACCCCTAACATGTTTTTATAAATCGAAAGTCAGGTTTAAACATTTTGTCGTTTACGTTTAGTAAGGATTTATTCCAATTTTCCCCAAAACCATTGTTTTTGTTCAATTGGTAAGACATCATACTTTTTGTTTCCTACGCAATCCTCGAGAGCGATATCTTTAGGGTGAAACCCACTATTACTACATTGGTAAAAATAGTACACTTGCTATTTTTCCGATCAAATTTTTGGCGCCGTTGCCGGGGATTTCCAGAATACAAAGTTGATTACTAATCAATTGAAATTTTGTTGCTCCACAACTAAAAATTTTCTTTTCTATTATTACTATATTTTTGTTTATTCTTGCTAATAATTGTCTAACTTGTTTATGCGAGGTAAGGCCTCAACTAATTTTCCTTTTGACGCAGAAACAAAAAGGTCATTGCACTCGAGGATCAGACGAGCTAAACGAGACAAACTGGAAATAGCAAAAGGAGAAGTAGTCATACCAGATCAAGACCAAGAGGATGGAGTTTCAGTTCACTTAGAGTATTCAGATTCAGAGACAATCACTTTCGGAGATAATGGGTGAAAATCCACCACCACCAGAGAGACTTCTTGGTAATTAAGGTGGGACAAATGCACCAGGTGGCAGGTTGACAATTGTAAACCATCCGGTGAATGTCCCCAATTTTCAACTGCATCCTAGCACAATTAATCAGCTTGAGAGAAGTTCTTTCACCAGAAAGGTCAACAAAGATGCAAACAAACACTTGTAGAGGTTTTTGACCATGAGCACCACATTGAAGATTGACGGGCATACAGATGAAGCAAAGAAACTAAGAATTTTTCCGTTTACCATGTCTGAAGATGCTGAAGAGTGGTTTTACTCACTACCTGCTGGTATTATTTCTACTTGGGAAGAGATGGAGAAATTTTTTCTTAATGAGTACTTCCCTGCTTCTGTTTATATTCGCAAAAGATATGAAATTGTGAATTTTAAGCAGAAAGAAGGATAGTCACTTGGTGATTCCTATAAGAGATTCAAGAGATTGTTGGTAGCTTGTCCCACTCTCTATATGGATGAGACTGAGCAAATACAGATGTTTGTGAATGACCTCAGAATGAAGATAAAGCAACTTATTAACACAGTTGCCGATGGCTCATCCAACTTTACAACAGCCACTAGTATTAAGAAGATCATTGAAGTCATTGCTGCAAATAAGCATCTAGAAATGTATGATAGGGTTACAAGCAATAAGGAGTGAAAAAGTTGCTAAAGAAAGAGAAGGTGGGGTAAAAGTTGATGATGATCTTATAGAAGTGGATTTAGAAGTGAGAGAGAACAAGAATAAGCAATAAAAAGTGGCACAACTTGTGAAGCTAGCTGAAGAAAAGAGTAAACCTAAGATTAGGATGCCATATCCCTCTAGAGTGGAAAAGAAGGACACAAAAGAGAAAGAGTTTGATAAATTTGTCAAATTGTTTAAAAAGTTGGAGATCAACATACCTCTCTTTGAAGCACTCGAGAAAATGCCTCTATATCAAAAATTCATGAAGGAGGTTCTGTCAAAAAAGAGGCCAATAGATGATGAATAGGTACCCATTGCTGAGAAGTTGTGTGCGGTTACGCCTGAGAGAAGAATACATGTCAAGCAGAAGGATCCTAGATCAGTGACAATGTCGTGCACAATAAAAGACAGGAAATTCAAAAAGGGTTCTAATTGATTCTGGCTCTAGTGTGAGTTTAATGCCATTATCAATCTTCAAGAAGCTCGGTATTGAGAAGATAAGCGAGGGAGGAACAAAATTGAAATTTGCTGATCACACCATCAAGAAATCATACGGGATAGCTGAAGATATGTTGGTGGAAATTGAAATTTTAGCCTTTCCAGTTGACTTCCAAATCATGGATATCCTTGAAGATGAAGAGACTCCGATCATTCTTGGTCGACCATTCCTACTGACTAGTCGGTGCAATTTTGACATCGAGACAGGTAATCTAAAATTAAATTTTTTTGATGAAGAGATAACCTTGCAGGTATTAGAAATTAAGAAGCAAGGTGCAGGTGGAAAGAATAAATCTTCTGTTGGGATGGTAAAAGTAGAAGGAGGGAACAAAATGGAAAAGCCTCTCCCAGAAGAAGTCTCAAGCATAATATCTCAGGTTGCAGCGTTAACAACTCCCGAGTTTACTCAAGCTGTCAAGAAGAGAAAGAAGCAGGTATGCAAAAATGAGAAGATGGAAATTGGAAATAACAAGAATCACGCAGTGGCTAGTGTTTTTTATCTAGATAAGTTTTGGGGTGCGGAAAGTACAAGCAACAAGGTGTGGAGGAGAAAGTAACCCCCATAAGGGGATGACCCGTCAAGCCATGCGACTTTAATAACTTAGTTTCTATTTTGTTTTGTTTAGTTTGCAGATAATAAAAAGGGAGTCTTACTTGCGAAATCTAGAAGGCAGCAACTGGTGCTGCAGTACCCTCTGTGAGTCACCTCTCTTGAGCTTGATCTGAAACATTGAGGCCAATGTCTAATTCAAGTGTGGGGAGTTTCTATTTCATATGTTTTTGCATTTTCCTTTCATTCTATGCACTATTATTGTTTTTGTTTTGTTGGTTTTGTTTTAAGTATTATTAAGTGTCTTCTGGTTTACCATGGTGTTACAAAGTAATTGATAGTTGTTGGATGAATCCAGAACAAATAGCTAGTGGATGAACGGTACTCCCCATACTTGATCTCCCAAGGCACCCCGAAAGTTGACACAACCAAAGAAAAAATAAAGATTGGATGCAAGTTAGTGACACGAGACCGAAATTGTTGTATGGTATACTCTAGTCGAAAAAGAAGCCACATGACACGCAGAGTGCTTCAGAGCGTGTAAGATTAACCAACATGGTGAGAATACAAAGTCCAAATACAAAAATATCATTATGAGAGCTCAGTCAGGTATGACTCTATCACTCTGATTTTGTGTATGTTCTTTCGACACAACACATCATGAATACACACACTGAGGCATGTTGTTTGATTAACCTTGAGCCTTTCTATCCATCCCATATTAAATGTTTATCCCTTGTGAACCCCGTTGAGCCTTAGCCTTTTTGTTGTAATAAACCTCGTGTTAACCGTTCACCATAAACTTCCTACCCTTGCTCGGCATCATTGTGATTAATTGTAAAGTGTACAAGAATCTAAGTTTGGGGTGGTAAACCATAGAGAAAGGGAAAGTGAGTAAAAAGAAATTCAAAAAGTAGAAAAAAAGGGAAAGGGAGACGAGTACTTTCCTATACTTAAGACTCTAAGATTAGTGAAATGCTCAAAGAAAAATGAGTAAAGACGAGTCAAAGCGAATAAACCCCAAGGTTGTGAGTCGAAGCCTAAAAATGAGAAAAATAACATGAATGCCGAGCCCAAAACCATTTGTTATCCATTTCTTTATTTACCACACCGTACCTAAGCCCGTTACAGCCCAAAGACCTTATAAATTTGTGGAATCTGTGTGTGTAGTGAAAATAGAATACATTCAAAATTAAGAGTGGTATTGCATGCTTTTGTACTGTGAGTGTAAACACTTTAACCCCAAGAGATCTTGTGAGAGTGTGAAAAAGCTTGTAGGTGAAGAAGTCCTCTGATGTGAAAATGTGGTAGACAGTTCGATTCAGGAAGCCAGATGCTTGATCGGGAAGGAAGAAAGTAAGTTGCGAAAGACGCAGGTTGTGTTGTGGAAAAGAGAAATTCGTGGGTGACCTCTGTTTGGTCTCAATATATTACTTGAGGACAAGAAATGATATAAGTTTGGGGTTGTGATCGGTCACCATTTCTAGTAAGTTTCCGTATTTTATCCGGCATTAATTCATCACTTTGGTAACACTTTTGGTTGCTTTTATTTGTTTTCAAGTAATTTAGTGTGTTTCCTTTATTGTAGTGTCACATTGCATTTTGATTGAAAATTTATGTCAAGAGAATCTTTTTATGCCTTTGTTTGGTAGTGTTAGTGTTTCAGGTTGATGCATGTGCTCAGAGGAACTAATGGCAGGACCGTAAGGATTCTGGAAGGCTAAAAGATTGAAAATGTTGAAGAATCAGGAGTCAACACAAGCCCCCATATGCAACAACACGGTCCGTGTTGAAAAGCTGCTGGAAAGCCTAAAAACACTGAAGTCAGAGGATCAACACGGGTCCCTATGTGCATCAACACGACATGTGTTGAAAGGCCTGATCAGATAGCCAAGAGACCAACACGGGCACCCGTGTGCATCAACACGGCCCGTGTTGGTGGACGCGTGTGGTAAATTGCACTTTGTGATTTTTGGATCTTTTTTTTCATTAAGTGTACTTTGGGCTTTTTGCAAAGAATGAGATTGAGCTAAGACTATTTGAACGAATTTGGTGTAAAGAGAAAGCACTTTTTGACGGACGGAAGAAAATATTGCACAAGGGAAGATAGCTACTACGGAGGATTGGAAGACGACGAGATTCAAGGGCATCAACCATTGAAGATCAAAGTCATCTTATTCTTTGTAATGTTTAATTTATATACTCTGTTATCTATAAGTACTATGAGAGGCTAAACCCCCCAATGCTAGGGGTGGTCCTGATTTTCTATTGTAATGACTATGAACCCTTAAGTTTCAATCAAAGTGTTTATGTTGTGTCAATTCAATTTTACAACGTTGTTATGTTCCCCCTTTCAGAAAAATTGAGGAAGATTTATGACTAACAAATATTGGACTGTAGTTGTTAGGGTTTGTGCTTAATTGGATTAGAGTAGATATCACCTAGGACTAGGGGTACCCTTTAATCACCTGTGATAACCTTGATATTATTAATGCTTGAATTCACTCCTTTTCATCATGGCTATTAAGACTAAAACTTAAAGTTTAAAGGTTGTTCACTAAGGACTTAGGGAACAACAATCTAGAGGTGGGTAATTGAACACACATAGTTAACTTTGAAAAGATTAGGGATCATAACATTGTAAACCAAAACAACCGCTTCCCCTAGCATGTTTTTATAAATTGAAAGTTAGGTTTAAACATTCTGTCGTTTACGTTTAGTAAGGATTTATTCCAATTTTCCAAAAAAACCATTTTTTTGTTCAATTGGTAATACATCATACTTTGTGTTTCCTACGCAATCCTCGAGAGCGATATCTTTGGGTTGAAACCCACTATTACTACATCGGTAAAAATAGTGCACTTGCTATTTTTCCGATCAGCGGTGTTGACGATTGATACATGGTTATATTGATTATTAACAAGTTCACATGCTTGATTAATAGAATACATATAAAATAGGTTAATGAAATATAATCTTGACATGTTTCTTTAACCATTAGATTTTCAATCTTTTTTTTTTGGCTTTACATGTTTTCAATGCAAATGATACTTTTCACAAGAAAAATCCTTATCAAACTTTCCTTAAAATCATAGTAATTGTAAAATAGAAGTAGTATCACATCAATCCAAGTGGAGGCGATATAAAATACTTTAACCAACTAAATAACTTTCATCAAAATGGCGTTGTTGTTGGGATTTGCATTTAGATATTACAAGCATTGCAACAACTTTATTATTTTTAATCATTTTGATACTGTTAATATTTATAATCCATGGTGTTTGTTCATTTGTGTGGATAGTAGTTTAGGATTCTGTGTATGCGAGGAAGTTTACCAAAATACCAACTTCTTTTTGATCCTGAGATTGAAAGAACTATTCGAAAACTCAACAGTAAAACCCAAAAGTGAAGGCAACTAGCTAAACAAAGGCAACTATGAGAAGGAACTTCCACTTTCACTTCTACTTCTCCAACAACTCCTATTATCAAAGAAGTCATGTCTGAAATCATCATGTGTTCTTGAAGCAAAAATAGAACATGTGTTTAAGAGGTTGTTTCCTCATTCTTTGATTGGGGAAGTAAAAGAATGGTATCTTGACCAACCTACTCAAATTGGTAGGTATCTCTAGTAGGTTCACCAACTTTTATGGCAAGAAAAATTACAGAGTCACTACCATCGTTAATTCATTCCTAAAGAATAGGGGAAATGACGATAAAACCCTAAAGATGAGGATAAGACTGTCATTACAACCAAATATGGGTTCTGGAGACAGTTAAGTGAGAGAAATGTGTTAGGCATCTCTCACCTCTGTTGTACTCAATTGGAACCTCCTATAATCCAGGGTCATATATGTTTGTCTAATTATTTATTCATTTCCTAAATACTTTATTTATAGATAAATGGGTATATACTATAGTTGAAGTTGGGAAAAGGGTTAATTCTAAGGTTACAAAACTCGCATTGGTTTCATAACCGCGTGCCTACGTATATCTCATTAAGTGAAAAGAAAAAAAATCAGAGTCTACGTGGTTCAGTTTTTTGTTGGTTTATTGGTTTTAGTTTATGAAAAATGTTTCATTGCACTGGGCGAGAATTGATTTTAAATTATTTTGAACAGAGCTAAGTTCACGTGGGAACAAATGAGATTTGATGAGTGAAGTGAATTTTAATGTGAAAAGAAATTCTTTTTTGTTTTTTGTTTTTATTTTGATTATTTTAGTTAGTAGTTTATGAAGAAAAGAAGTTAGTGATGTATGTTCATGTTTGATGAAGTATGCTTCCGAATGATTTGTGTTTTGTTGGAATCTCACGTTGTAGTTCATGGTTGTTCGATAGAAGGTTTTGTGGTGGCTTTTTCAAGTTTAAGCGGTGTTGTTTTTGACAGATTTAAATCTTGGTGAAGTGTAGTTGTTGAGATGGTGAACAATGACGGTTGGAAAAAGACTCAAGGTAGTGATGATAGGGGTGTAGTATGGCATGGTTTATGGAAGGTTTGGATTAATTAAATACGGAGGAATTGTGTGGAAATTATTCATGATTAATTGAGGAGTTAAATATATATTTGGTCCCTCTAAATATCTCAAACTTCATTTTAGTCTCTCTAAAATTTTTCTTCAAAGAACGGTCTTCCTAAAAATTTAAATTTTAACTTTTGTTTCATCCTGCAATTTAGTGACAGTTTTTATAAATTAGCAACGATTTTAGTGACAGTTTTTACAACTTAGCGACATTTTTATAACTTAGCGACGATTTTAACGACGATTTTTTTATTTGACGACAAAATTAGAGACCGTTTTAGTTACGATTTTGTCATGAAGAATCAAAAATTCAAATTCAAATTTTGAGGACCATCCTTTAAAAAAAATTAAAAAGACTTAAAATAAAATTTATGATATTTAGAGGGATAAAAACATACATAACTCTTGATTGAGTTTTTTGACAAAGGTTTGAGGTTTAGATTTTGATAATGAATGTAAGTTGTTTGTAGGAAAGTTGATAATGGTGTATACAAGTTTTCTTTGAAAAAGATTAAGTTTTTGTTAGTGATGCATGTGAATTTGTTAAAAAAAGTTTAATGGTGAAATTGTTAGTTACAAAAAAATAAAGGTAAAAAAAGTAAAAAAAAAATGCATAAGAATAGATTTAGTAAATTTCTTCACACACCTAGCGGTTTTGTTCCACACCCTTGAAAAATTAAAAATACTCTTCGTAAGTTCACTTACAAAGTGAATTCGTAAGTGCACTTACGAAGTAAACCAAATAAAGTGAATTTATAAGTGCACTTACGAAGTAAATTAAATAAAGTGAATTCGTAAGTGCAGTTATAAATTTTGGGTATAATAGTAAATAAACAACATACTAATCTTTACGATAGAATTTTTGGATCCGTATATATATATATATATATATATATATATATATATATATATATATATATATATATATATATATATATATATATATATATAAACAAAATTCTATGATAAAGATTAATATATTATTTATTACTGTTATATTCAAAATTTGTAAGTTCACTTACGAATTCACCTTATTTGTTTTACTTCGTAAGTGTACTTACGAATTCACCTGATTTGATTTATTTTGTAAATGCACTTACGAATTTACCTTATTTTTAAATTTTTTTAGTTTTTCAGCAAGAATAGGAAATAAGTTCACTGCGTGAATAAATTTCATATATTTAGTGTATAAACCGATAAAACAAATAGAACCATCATATCATTATCATCATATGGTTTAAAAAACCAAATTAAAATAAATTCAAAAGAAAAATTGGGAGTTAGGTGAGAGTTAGAAATTATTGTGTGTACCTAAGTAGAATTAGTGAAAAAGTGGAAGGATTTTTTTGTGTGAAGGAGAGTGGATGATTAGTTAATGGCCTCCTTGTGTGAGAAATTTGGCTTTTATTTATGGGAAAAATAGGTCAATAAATAAGAAATAAAATTATATATCGACTAAACTCAAGTAAAATAATATCTCAATTAAATTCAATAATTTATCTACTATAATATATTAAATTTAAAATGACAAATTATGTAAAGACATAGGTCATATAATTTTAATTTTGTTACATCAATTAAAATATTATGTTTTTTGCCACATCAATTAAAATCTTATGTGTCATTCATAGAATTGAAACTAACAACAAATTTATACAATTATTCTTCATCACTTCAACTTCTTCTACTCTAAAAGACATATGTTACAATAATTTTTTTATTATATATTTTCACAAAAATTATTCATAATTAAATACAATTATCACCACTTAAATTTTTAATTTAATTTAAATAATTTTTCATTGTCTTTCAATTATATCATTTAAGGTTCTCCTACTTATGTAAATTGTGATACATATATTTTTTTTTATAGTTTAATATCTTAAAAATATTAATAATACTATTTTATTAAATTATAAGACTAACACAGTATAAATCTATGCAACTATTTAAAAATAAAATAAAATATATGATGACTAATAAAAAATTAGAACAGAAAAATATTAAAGATTGTTACAAAATTTACTAATAACAAAAATAAATGTTTTAAGTCATGCACCATAAAAAATACTAATTAACCAAAAAATTAAGACTTTTATAAAATTTAATCATACCAATAATAAAAATCTTAATTTTGACACTATCAACATTGTTGAGAATTAAGTGTGAGGAAGAAGTTTCACATTGGTTAAAAATGAAAGATTAAACACTATATAAGTGAGATAACTCACACACCTCTTAAGGTTTTAGGTAGATATGTGGTGTTCTTTCACCAAAGGTGTGTCCCAAACTAAGTGTTCCCTCCTCGGTATTTCTCCGAATATTTTCCCCTGTATAAGTGAGAGAAAGGTTTTAGGTGGATATGTAGTGTTCTCTTACCAAAGGTGTGTCCCAAGCTAAGTGTTCCCTCCTCGGTATTTTTCCCTAACAAACATTACATATATATATATATATATATATATATATATATATATATATATATATATATATATATATATATATATATATATATATATATATATATATATATATATATATATTATCATTACATATACTTATTTTTAATAAAAAATAAAATCAAATATTTTATCATTAATATGATCCCAATAAAATTAAATTTATAAAACTTTGTATAAGTACTTTTATTTTTTTAATTTAAATTTCTTCTAAAATATATGTAACATATATCATGCATTTTTTTTAATTTTTAAAAATATATATTGTGAATTAAATTTAAATTTAAAAGTTAGTCACATCTACTACCTAACCATTAATGGAGAATGCTTATGCATTCCCCATTATACCCTTCCCTCAAAAATTAATTTTCACTATACAAAGGGCAAATTGGTATTCCAATAAATCACTTCCACTGGCCAATCAAATTCATCCCAACTGCCAAGTGTCGCTCCATTTTCAAACCACATCTGGAGGGAAGCAAGAAACCGGGTAAAAGCTGTGTTTCATTGAAAACCCAATGGATACAAGGAGAATGGCAAACCTTAAACATACCTTTTCTTTCTTTCTTTTCTTCATCTTTCAAGCTTGCCGTGTTCCTTCATCTTCTTCTACAACCTTGCAAATCGTCTCCCTTCCACTCATCACCGGTATGTTACATCGCCATTTTTGCTTTCTCTCTTCTCGACCCGCTTTGTTCCTTCATCTCCTCAAACCCTAGCCGCGCTCTCTCTTCGTTCTATTCATCTCTCAACCCCGATTGAGAGACCAACATAATAATCTGGTGTGTTCGTTTTCATTTCGTTTACCTTTTCGTTTTAATTTTCATTATTGTTGTTTGTTCATCATAAGCAAATATCTTCCTATGATATTCCTTTTGGTTTTCGTTTATGTTTTCTTTATCGTTATCACAATTATATTTTGATTATAAATTTGTGCGAAGTGTGAATGTCGCGGAAGGAAGAAACGGGTCGGTCGAGGATTTGGAAAATGATTTTGAATGGACAGAGGAAAAGAACAAACTCGAGCTTGGAATAGAAGAAAGGTTTGCCTGGTTAGGCGAGATCTATATATGTGGAAAATGTATAAATTTGATTGTGCTTTTATTTTCTAAATTATACCCATTTTCAAGTGATTTGTTCTTCGTTACCTTTTAGGCTTCTGGACAACCACCTCATTTTCATTCTTCCTACTATCATGTAGATTTTTTCTGATTGTGTTTCGATTTCAAACGAAGAAGAAGATGAAGATATGCTTGTGGGTTGTGGTTTGGTTTTAACCGGAAGATGGAGATAGGTTTGGTTTCGATCGATTTCTTGATGATTGTGTTTATCTTTTCAATGTCGAGAATGAAATGATGATGAAGAATTCTTTATCTTCTCCTCAACTCACCCATCTTCATCTTCTTCAAGGTTTGCTTCATTCTTATTTCAAATATTAGCCGTTTCGTTTATTTTTGTTCGGAATGTTGATTTTCTAGATTTTGAGTGATTTTTGAAATTTATATTTGCAATATTCTTTTTTGTTGTTGATATTTTTTGTTGGATGTTTACTAGAGTTTTGGATAACTAGATCTATTTTTCATGTATATTTTAAGCAGCAACAAAATATGGAGTGGTCATACTTTGTATTAGGTAAACCTCTCTCGCGTTCGTTCACCTCTTGCTTCTCCGTTCAAACTCGTGCATACATCTCTTTCGATGATGGCTATCCAATGTCTTCAAGTTTTGCACAATTTTGCCGCAACTTTATTCTATTTTGATTCAAGTTATTAGTGTTGTTGGTGTTTCTTAATATGTTGTTGTTATTATGATTTGTGTTCCTGGTTTGATTATGTTTCTGTGATTCAACAACATTTATTACAAATATCCAACAACATTTCTTGCGATTTCATGTTTTGGCTTTTATTTCATGTTGTTTGTTCGACCATTCTTATTGCTTTCTTCTTCTATTCTTATTTTTCATGATGTTTGTTTGAGTTCATTGATTGAAATATTTGAAAAATCAATGAAACTTCAAGTGTATACAACCTCAACTTTCAGAAAAATGATGAAAAATGCTTTCCTGCTTTTTTTCTGTGAACTTTTCAAATTGAAAGAAATAAGCTTTTCATAAGGTATATTTTCTTCTCTTTTTTATTGTTCTTTCATTCATGTCTTTTTCTTCTTGAGTCCATAGCAGATTTTGTTCTAACAGATTTGTGGTTGTGTTTATTGATAATTTTTCATCTATTTCTTCTATTTTAGGTGTAGATCTGATTAGTGGTAGAGGAATATGAGAGGATTTACAAGAATGTCACTTCATTTTCCAATCTCTATTTTTCTTTTTCTACTTATTCGTTGTTTTTTAATGGGTTTTAAATGTATCTGTTTTGTAGATTTTTCATGATCTAAGGATTTACCTTATTTTGTTGATGCTATGAGAAAAGACGATTTAGAATCATCACCACGGGTAAGTTTGTGTACACTGAACAACATTTTGAATTGAGTAACAAGATTGGTGTACGAATTGATGTAGGTTCATGTATTGATGTAGGATTGTAGCAGCTTTGTGGCATGTCTTGAGCTTTAATAAATTCCTTGAATCGAGCTTTAAAATATATCTTTTGGGATGATGCAGCCTGGTTTTCTCAGTTCATACAGCCATTTGTGGTTAGTGCACATGGTATGAGGTTTTTGGTGTAAATTGTTGAACATAAACCTGATTGGTTCATTGATGTTTATGCAGGTATGATGTTTGTGCAATAAATGTCAGTAACTTCTCCCTTTTAAACTCGGTGATCATATTAAGCATGAAATTGGTTGCAAGCTTGGAAAATGATTTATGAAATTGTTTGTTGTTGATTTGATTTGTTGTTGTCTATGACTATTGTTTCAAGAAATAACATGTGGCAGATCTCAGTGCTTTTGCATAGAATTGTTGCAATTAAAGGCATATGGTGCAAGTATATCCATTAAGTTTAATTCGTTTTCATATTTTTCATTTTATGTGTTTGTGGAAAAGTTTTAGTGAATATGTTTTGGAAGAAATTTATCCATGGTTAAAGAGATTGTTACCATTGTTTGATTTGGTACTAATTAACAGGATATGCTTTTTTAACTTCACTCTAGATGAAGGTGACTATTTTCAAACATCAATAACGATTCACTTATCATAGTTTCTGTCTATGCATCAGACAGTTACAACTCCTTGAAATGCATAAGCACAAGGATTGAGTAAGTATAGTTCTATGTTGTTTTATAATTCCTTTTCTTTGTTTTGGGGCATTGTTGCTTCCGTTGATTCTCGCAACACGGTTGTGGTGTAATTATGTCGATTACTATATATGTTCTCCAGTAAGTTGTGTTTAAACAGAAATTTGACATTGTTATTTGATTATTGCGGGATGCTTCCTAAGTACAACGTCACGCCACACTCTGATTGGTTTGATATAAGTTTACTAATAGTAATTATTTATCGAATATGATATAGTGTTGCATGGAAGAACCATATTGTTTTGGTTTTATATTTGTTGAATCCCAAAATTTGATTTGATTTTTCTTTCTCTGTGGTGTTTTCGTTTTCCCTGATGTCAGTTCTACTGCATTACAAAATTCAATTATTCCAAAGGTGAATAATTGGGTAAACTAGAAATGGCATTATGAGATATTTTTTGAGAAAAAGTAGATTGGATTATCATCTGATTGAAGAAGCAAACATTCAATCATGGAAATGGTTGAATAGCAAGGAGACGGGTTTAATTACTCTCTGGTGGTTACGCAACCCAAGGCAAGTGCTTGGGGTTTGTAGGATGAATTTCAATTCGGTTCGGGATGGAGCGTGGTGTAGACCTCAAATTCGATGAGCATAGTTCTTGTCGCCCTATTTCGAGATGTTTGTGTTTTCCATGTGTCGGAGCTTCTATTTTATCACACCGGAAGATCGAGAGTCTTTGAGTTGCTAGATTGGTCTCTCAATGTGGTATGTTCCGTTGTTCTGTTATCTTATAGTTGATTTAGTATAATTTAAGACTTGGTTATGTTATTGGAGTTGGTTATTTTTTTCTACTTTGGGATGTTTTATTGTCCTGTGTTTTTCTGGTTTTTCTACATTTATATTATAGAATGTATTGTAAAAGACTTGGTTTGCACTTTTTATGGTAGAATTTAATTTAATGATACTGCTTTTTTCTTTAAAAAAACGGAACATAAAAGATTTGTACCATGAATCTTCTACTAATTAAAACTACAAAATCTTTTTAATTTGTGTAAGTATGGAAAACAACGTGAGATTGTTCTGTTTATAACAAATCTGTCTCGGTCTATTGTTCTGTTTAATCTATTTTATTTAGTATCATGATGTCAAACCTGTCATATTTAATCAATGTGATCGATTTAGAATATATTTAATCTATTTTATTTGTTTATCATTATTAATATTAATAATTATTCTATTTGTTTAGGACATATTTAATTATTAAATAAAGTCGCTCATTTTCAATTGACTAAACTATCTATTACACACAAAATTTTCACATCAATACGATAATAAAATGTATAGTACGTGTCACTTTCAACACAATGTCTATTTTATTTTAATCAACAATGATTTTAATTTGAAAACTAAAATCTTTATTTTCATTTTTCAAATTTTTTTATTTTTCTTTCCATTTTTCTTTTCAAAGTGCTTTATTTTACAATTAAACATCTCATTTTAAACTTACGTGCTTCTAAATATATTTTATATTATATTAAATAAATATTTTAATTGTTTTTGTACGATAACTATTTATATTATAATAATATTAATATTAATTAAATAAATATTTAATTGCATTACTTTATTAAAAATAATTAAACTTTTCATTTCACGGTCTCTAGCACTATAATAATCTTTTTTTAGAAGTGACCTAGCATTATCAAATGAAATATATGAATAAATTTATTTGTGTGGCTGCATTAGTCACTATCACCATAATACTTATTTTAAACAATCATGTATTATCAAATGATCTAAGATATAAATGAAGGCACCCGTGTAAATTAAATATATATTAATTAAATCTTTTAATTAAAAACTATATGCATTTGTATTTTGCACTCAGGTGAAATATTTATAATTTTTGTATTTATTTGTATTTTAAATTTAAATATATTTATTTGATGTAATTTTAATTTTTGTTGTCATTTGATAGGTGTTAGACTATCATTCATTTGCGTTAAAAATGTGATTAGAATATTACATTACGTGACACGGGACACAACTAAATTTATTCAAGTAAAAAAACATGCATAAATATTACTCACAACGTATATTTGACTACGATTATTGTAAGAAAATAATAAGTGATGTTTGTAAGTTTTACAATCTCATGTATTTTATCACCGATATTCATTAATTTTACGGGTCACTATCATGACAATAATTTTCATATTTTATTTTAATCAACAAAATATTTATAAATATTTATAATTATTAGTAATATTTATAGTTATTAGACAATTAGATTTATCATGTTAGTAATTTGTTAAATATTTTTTAAAATATTTTTAATTATTAATAATTTTATAATAACAATGTATATTTACAATAAATAAGCCATATGAAATTATCTAAGATAGGAATGCATGTATCCGTGCGAACGCACGAGAATTTTTTTATTTATTTGTATTTTAAATTTAAATATATTTATTTGATGTAATTTTAATTTTTGTTGTTATTTGGTAGGTGTTAGACTATCATTCATTTGCGTTAAAAATGTGATTAGAATATTACATTAAGTGACACGGGACACAACTAAATTTATTTAAGTAAAAAAACATGTATAAATATTACTCACAACGTACATTTGACTACGATTATTATAAGAAAACAATAAGTGATATTTGTAAATTTTACGATCTCATGAATTTTATCACCCGATATTCATTAATTTTATGGGTCACTATCATGACAATAAATTTTTTATTTTATTTTAATCAATAATATATTTATAAATATTTATAATTATTAGTAATATTTATAGTTATTAGACATATTAGATTTATCATGTAAGTAATTTGCTACATATTTTTTAAAATATTTTTAATTATTAATAATTTTATAATAACAATGTATATTTACAACAAATAAGCCATATGAAATTATCTAAATGAAATATAATTAAACTTTTCATTTCACGGTCACTAGCACTATAATAATGTTTTTTTTTGAAGTGACCAAGCATTATCAAATGAAATATATGAATAAATTTATTTGTTTGGCTGCATTAGTCACTATCACCATAATACTTAGTTTAAACAATTATGTATTATCAAATTATCTAAGATATAAATGAAGGCACCCGTGTAAATTAAATATATATTAATTAAATCTTTTAATTAAAAACTATATGCATTTCTATTTTGCACTCACGTGAAATATTTATAATTGTTTATTTATTTGTATTTTAAATTTAAATATATTTATTTGATGTAATTTTAATTTTTGTTGTTATTTGATAGGTGTTAGACTACCATTCATTTGCGTTAAAAATGTGATTAGAATATTACATTAAGTGTCACGGGACACAACTAAATTTATTCAAGTAACAAACATGCATAAATATTACTCACAACGTACATTTGACTACGATTAGTATAAGAAAACAATAAGTGATATTTGTAAATTTTACGATCTCATAAATTTTATCACCGATATTCATTAATTTTACGGGTCACTATCATGACAATAAATTTTTTATTTTATTTTAATCAACAATATATTTATAAATATTTATAATTATTAGTAATATTTATAGTTATTAGACATATTAGATTTATCATGGAAGTAATTTGTTACATGTTTTTTAAAATATTTTTAATTATTAATAATTTTATAATAACAATGTATATTTACAACAAATAAGCCATATGAAATTATCTAAGATAGCAATGCATATTTAAGATAGGAATGCATGTACCCGTGCGGACGCACGGGTCTACGACTAGTTTCTTCATTATAAGTATAACTATATTTATAAATTTTAAGAATTATATTTTTTGAATAATATTATTTTACATATAATATTTTAACATGTATGCTCCCGAATCATATCGATAAATATTATTTTAAGTTCTTGGATTGTGCATAATGTTTTATGCTCTTATGTATATATTTTTAAAATATCTAATAAATTATCTCAATAACATTTCATATAATTACATAGAAAAAATAAAATATATTTGATTCGATAAAAAATAGAAAAAGTTAATTTTTTAAAAAATCAATATATTTAATTTTACAGTACTTATCCTGAATATATAATTTAAAATAAAATATTATAAATATAAATTAACTAAACATATCTATTAACATAAAATATATCAACTAAAATTTAAATTTAAATTCAAAATCAAATAAATGAATACCCGCGCATCACGCGGGTCCTAACTTAGTATATGATTATTTCTTGGTCCCGAATCCGACATTTTAGAGGTTAGTATGATAGGACGACTAATAGAAAACAAATGAAAAATATTTGATTTTTTTTTGTGATTTTTGGCACTTTTTCTTTAAATTTTAAAAAATATTTAAAATAGAAAAACTAAAATTAAATTTAAATAATTAAAAAAAAAAACAACTTTTGTGATTTTTGAAAAAAAAAACAAAAGAGAAATAAAGTTAAAAAGAGAAAAATGCAAAAAGATAAGAAAGATAAGATTCAAACTCTTGATTTTATAGTCTTACACACGCTACGACCAGCTGTGTCAATTCATTTATTTAAAATAAAATAACTCTAAAAATATATATATATATATGAAGGATGAATAAATTTGAAATATGACAGTCGTGTCTCTGATCAATATAATTATAGTAGAAATCTTTTAATTGTGAGGGTCTGAATTAACCCCTCGATAAGAAAGAGAATCAATATAAATTTTGTGTTTTGTGACTTCTATTCCTATTCTCTTTATTATTACGTTGCAATACTCTATGTGATGGAATAAAAAATTAACACAATTTAAACGTCCTATCTCTTATGTTTTTATCACCTTCATTTATTAATTGAGTAGCTAAATACTTTTTAATAAAAGTTAACTTTTGATATCGCATAACTAAAACACTCACACAAAATCACACAAAGAATATGAGACACAAGTCTTTTGATCAAAGATAACTATTAACCATCCTCACCAATTCGGGTTGGTGAATCCATAACAATCCAACGTATAGACTATTTAGAATAAGAAGGCATCTATGCACCATAAAAAACATTAAAATGGTTCCGAATTTTTTACTAACATAAGGGAGACTTTAGGAAGATTTAGATCTAAAATCTTTTGAATAATACAAGCATGTAGTAAGCTGTGGTAAAACCAAAACTATGGGGGACAGATTAAATCAATTGATCTAAACTTACATGTAAGTTAAAATTTGTTTTTTCCCCATTCATCTGTCTTAGGTCACATGATGTGTTTGATATTAATTGCCATCCATTATATTATGACTAAAAAGTGAAAAGGATATCCTACAAATGCATAAAAATTAGACAGGTTTGGGTCCCTAACAAATTTTGATGGGAAAGACAATTGGATCCAATTAATTATGGGGTTATACTTATTAATGTGTCAATTACAAGTGCACCTAATATAGAACAAATTGTAATTGAGCAATGTCACATTTATATGGTTAAACTTTGAAAAATTTATTATAGATATTTAAGCTAAAAATCAAAATTTGCATTATATGCTCGTGAATGAAAGTTTGGTAAATTACGTAAACAATATGTACATACATTAATTAAGGAAAAAGCTAGTCACATTTTTGAAAACACTACCCCATGAACCTATTGACTAATTATGGTTAGAAAAGGTTTGTTAATTAATTAAATTAATAAGTTACCAAAATGTTAGTTGGTATTGTGATTTGTCTTATAAGGTAGGTGAAGTAATACTAATAATAATAATAATAATAATAATAATAATATTGAGTGGAAAAAGGATTTGAAATTGGGATATGTGCCAAAATAAGTGAAGGCATGAATTATGGCAATGACAGAAAGGCAACAAAGGAACGTGGTGGCAAAGGAAATATAAGTTGAAAATATTATGTATGAGTGACATACAACCATATCAATGTTAATGTGACATGTGAGCCAAGAAATTGGTGGTCGATTGGTGGGAGAAAAACGTTGTTATGCTATGTATGTGTGTGAGAATTTGTTAGGTTGCCCCTCTCATCAATTTCTTTTTTTTATAAGGTTGGATTAGTTTAGACATATACTAGTATTTAACAAAAAAATTGACTAAATTAATTAATATCCTATCCCCCACTCATGCTGACATAAACAGGTGAATAATAATAGTGACAATGCAGACCAAAGATGAAATAATGAATGCATTTTCTTTTGTTTGTTTTAAGCTACTCTTTATTCTAACAAATGTGTACTTGTGCCTAATTTTCCTACAATGTATTATAGATTTTACATTGATGAGTGGTTTTCTTTTAGAGGAGTGTTATTTCAACATCAAATATTTGACACTATATTTGAGATTTTATATCAAGTGTATATTAATATCTTTATCTATTTTTTTACTTTTTCATTTCACACATTTATACAAATTCTAATAATATATTATTACTATATTCAAAAATTACATTTGACACATTTTTCACACTTAAATTGAGGGATAAAAATATCTTTTCTTTATGTCTCACAATTAGAGGCTAATCTTTTGGGATATAAAGTTTGTTTTATAGAGGTGAAGACTACGTGTCATAAATAAATACATAATTTTCCGTAGTATTTTAGATTGAACTCTAGTTTTGACAGGAGTAGCTTCATGGTTCGTTTGGAATATGCATATTATAGGCGAAGTTTATTCTAGCATATAATAGTCCAAATTGTTTATGTAACTACGACATTTATTGTTTTTGGCAACACTTTATTATTGAATATGTGTAAATTATCGCCTAAGAAAAGTTCTGGCAACGATTTTTTTCTGTTGCCAAACAATTCTCGCAATACCTCACAAGTGTTCCCTAAGATACTTTTGAAAACAATTTTAAAGGATTTATATAATTTATCTTTGGTAATAACTAACCAATAAATATTCCCTTAAATACTTATGGGAATAATTTTAAATTGTTATATCAATTAACTACCTAAGCATGGAAAATGATTAGTATCTCCCTAATTTACAATTTTCTTTCATTAAATTTTACACTACAAAAAGTCCTTATTGACAATTGACTAAATAATTAATAATGGACCAATAACATTATTCCTTTTGTAGATTTGGCGTCAACTTTTCAAATCCAATTCCTATTTAGATATGCATGTGTGTTATGTTATTACCCCGACAAAGTTTCCATCTTCCATTTCAAATCAGTCCTCATGTTTCTCTCTCATCAGTTTTTCTACTTTTAAGAACCACTTATCCCTCTCTTCTTTATCATACACCCTTATTCACTCTCGTAATTTTTTCTACTTTCAATAACAACTTCGTTTCCTTCTTCAAGTTCCTGTTAGGGGGAAATCCGAGGAGGGAACATACACTTTGTGAGAGGCACACCACATATCCACCTAAAACCTTAAGGTAATAGGTGTGTGGATTCTCTCACTTATATAGTATTCAATCTTTCCTTTTCTAACCAATGTGGGACTTCTTCCTCACACTTGATTCTCAACACTCCCCCTCAAGTGTGAGTCACAATGCTCCCCCTCATGTGAAATCTCTCTTCCACATTCACTTGTACCACCGTTGACACTCTCCAATGGAACACCTTCTACCCACCGCTTGTGGGAAGCGGCAAGTGTTTCGATACAAGTTAGTTGGTCCATATCTCGAAACCATAGGCTTTGATACCACTGTTAGGGGGAAATCCGAGGAGGGAGCATACACTTTAGGACACACCTTTGTGAGAGGCACACCACATATCCACCTAAAACCTTAAGGTAATAGGTGTGTGGATTCTCTCACTTATATAATGTTCAATCTTTCCTTTTCTAACCAATGTGAGACTTCTTCCTCACACTTGATTCTCAACAGTTCCAACCTCTTTCAATTTGATCTAAGGTTAAATGTAGTGATCATCCATTACTTTGATTCTTTCATTTATAAAATTTTACCCATTTTCATTTGGATGTGTTCTTCCTTTTAAAGCTTTAAATCTGTTTTTGAGTCACAACAACTTCACTTTTTTTTTCATGTCTCAGGTCGAAATCAAAGATAAAATCTGTTTTTGATTCAATGTTGGTTCCGAGTTGGGTCGACGATGGTGGTGAGTTTGGTATTTCTGGTTGCGGGTTTACTTTTCTTCTATTTTTTCTTCTTTGATGTTTGATTGGTTTAAAGGATGGTAGTGGAGATTCAAGTGGTGTGGTGTTTGCTTACAAATGAAAAGGTTCTAAGCTATTTTTGCATAAGTCTCAAATTTCTTTTTAATTTGATCTATTTTTCAGATTCTAATGCTTTGAATAGACAACTGAATGGAATAAACCTAATAGGTAAATATTGTGAATCTTGTTGTTAATTACGACAAAATTCAATATTAATTTGTGCGGAAAAGAATATTAGCAACCAAAATAAATGGTTTGCAGCAATAAGAATTCTCACAGTAAATATAACAAAATAGGGCGAGAAAAAAGATGAAGGTTTATTTACCCAGTTAAATTAAACGATCTACTCTAGGGGAGAGAGTAACTCTCCAATTCACTATACCTAGAAAGTTGTTACAAGAGATTACAGATGAAGGTGCCCAAGAATTACCCTATTTTCTGCCTTCACCTTCATGTTCCCAAGAACAACCTTGAAGGTGCCCAAGAATTACCATATTTTCTACCCAAGTGTTTCCTAACCCCTTCAACCTTCAATATATGAATAACTCAAACCCAAGGTGTAAATCAGTGTTTCCCAATTCCCAATAACCTTAGGTAACCACAAAAGTTTTCAAAATCTTTGCCTTCTAAGATTTCCCTTGAGAATAGTCGAAACCCTATACAATGTCTTCAAACCCTTATTCTCCCTTTTGGGAGAAGCTCTAAGATTGTCACAATATAATAACAGAAGAGATACATATTTATAATAGCAAATATCCACCAACTAAAGCCCAAAATCATAATCCAATCACACATGGATCCATGGACCGAACCGAAACACCCAAAAGGAGAAACTGTAAAAAAAGTCTCAAAAACCCAAAAACACTATTCATGTATGTACGATCATTTTTCACACCCGTACAATCACTATTCATCGATCTGTACGGTTACTATTCACTCTTCCGTATGACCGTATGATTTACTCGATTTTTGGTTTTTTCGACTTTCTGAAACTTCCGATTTCTACGGTATATGCAATCTCCAAAATATGTTTTCTTTCTCTTCATCAACAAAGGTTTTAAGGCACATTTCCAACTGTGAAAAATTTACTTAATTTGTTTGTTTTAACATCAAACAATGGCTGTATGTTTTTTGATTTTGTTTGTCTTTTAAAATCTTGTAGGAATAAACATAAATCGGAAGAACCATATGTATAAAAAAGGTGTAAGTTTGGAAAGAAACTAAAATGGTTGTTGTTTTTGTTAATTCTTATGGTTTCTCTGATGTTTTCATTTCAATATGGTATCTTAGATTTAGGCTTTTAAATGGTTGTGCTTGAAATAGTGGGGGGTCTGATTTTGTTAATCTTTTAAAATCTTGTAGGTGTTAAAAATAATTCATGTGTGTCGAAACTGTGTGTGTCGAGGGGAGGGTGCCCAATCAAAATTATGGTTTGACAGACTAGATTTGTTTTAGATTTAAATAGATTTGATTTAAGTCTAGAATACAATAGATTTGATTTAGTTCCAAATAGATATTTTGGGCTTTTATAGTTTTGGGCCTTAGAGTGTCTTGGATCCACAATTAAGCCCAAATCGCGATTATTCGAGTAATTTTCGTGTACAGTCCAAAACAGCCAAATCCATGTTGAATTTGAAGTCGGAATATAAACGAAAAATGTCGGGAACGCGATTTTGCTTGCGTGAGTAAAAATTTCGAATCAATCAAACGAACGGTCCAGATGATACAGATTTTTGAAGTTTCAGCACAGTTTTCAGGCGTCTGACACATGCAGAATTTTCATTGCGCTCTACGGAGAGATCGCCTTGAACGAGGGTCTTCTAATCAAAATAAAAAATTGATTATCTCTAAGACAAATGAAGAAAACGAAATTTGTGAACTTTTGACACTGATCCCACCTTGTTTCGATAAAAATCGATCGAGATATGATTTTTCGAACTTCGCGTATCAGATGAAAAATGCTTGGTTTGTCTCAAAATCAACTCCAAAGAATAAAAAAACTCCTCTTAAATGGTAAGGAATTAGCTCTGGACTTGGAAATGAAAGTAGGCTATGACTTTGATACGGATTTTATACATTGGCCCCGCTCAGTTTCAATTTTCCAGCTAGGAATTACAAAGGTTTAAGTGCACTGAGCGCACGGTACATCACTAAAATTCAGTTTAATCCATTTGAAAGATCAATTTCTTTGAGGCTTTTCTTCATGCAATTTGATTCCGGCTTGTGAATGAAAGTTGTAGATAATAGTGAGAGGTACTTGCCTATCGAAAATCATCAGAAAATACCCGATGAGCTGAGAGATACGCCTTCAAGAGTACCTGAAATGCACCATAAACCCAAAATTCCTTTTATTGAGAAAGAAGCGAATAAATTCTTTTTCTCGACGAAAAGGACTCCAATATGAATAGATAAACTGGAGAATATATTGATATGATCCCAATGCTCATGGAACCAAACCAAAATAGTGTTCTGACCAGAAAATCTTGTGATAGCCATACGAACAGACAAATATCGACTTTTGGCTCGAAATAATTTGAGATAGCCGAAACACACAGTTTCTTCCACAATTCGAAATACTTTGAACAAGGTAACCTCATGATCAATTATATGAATGTATATGCATGTATGTTTATGATAATGCAATTATAAGCCAGAAACTTCAAAATGAAGAGGGTAAATTTTGGGGTATAACAGCTGCCCCTATTCAATCATCCTCTAACTTGGGAGCAAGGTTGACGTCTGCCTTCCAAGCGACAAGGTAAGAGGTGATTAAATACCAAAATGGACTCAAAAACTTACACTCTGAATCAATGCAAGTCGTATTAACGGATAAATTCGAACTTCCGGTGACGCGAGAGAATTTTTAATTCCAATGAGAAGGGAATATATTGTGTCGGGGAACGACTGGATCACAACAAAAGAAAGCACATAATAAATGATGCATTCTGTGAAAACAGGCACAGGTGAAAACCTAACCCAAAAGAATTACCCTTGACACAATTCAACCGTGTTATGCTAGGGAACGACTGAACATGTCACACGAAGTAAAGACTAGATACATTGACTAGACTAACCACTTTACGCCAAAGAATGACTGAGCAAGTTAGCGGAGTAAAGACTAGAAAATTCCGATTAGACTTTACAGACTCAGAACGTTGTACTTTGAGGAGAGAAACAAGGGTGTAACTTGCTCTCGAAAGGCACAGAGGGAAGGACTTGTCCTAGATACGGAATCACATGTAGTGGTTAGACTACACTATGGACATATGAAAGAGTGTGATACTTGTAACACCCCAATATTACCCAAAGTTTAATATGCAAAATCAGAGTAATTTGAAATTTTCAGAAATTAAATACTGAGGCATCACACCTTCAAAAATAACTCACTTTAAACAGTTTGCTTTAAAGTATAAATTTCAGATACATAGCGTCGCTGGAAAACATAAATTGATTCATAGAAATCAAAATATCTCCTTTATTAAACTTCCTCATCAAAATCATGTTTTTATGAATTATGGTTCTTATTCACAAAAGGAATAATAATAAAACAACAACAACAAGACGACATAAATATTTTCCCGAGTGATCGAGCGACACCGACTCGACTAAGCAGCTATAGACTCGTCTTCATAACCCACGTTACCAATATATAGGTAACGCGAAACAAGTAAAGGGTGAGATACTTAAAACATATAATTAAAGGCATGATATATATATATATATATATATATATATATATATATATATATATATATAGTTTTAATTATAAAGGGTATAGATTAATAAGTGTAATTCCAACACATAATCAAAACTCACTTTACTCGTCATCCTAATGTGTATAATCTACACTATATCACCATAACCTCATCGGCATAAAACGTCGCAACAACACATAACCCTCCGTCACCACGAAATTGTCACAAGCTAATACATCACAAATTAACACGGTAGTCTTAAACAACAACATCAACCAACAACATTAAATAATGCTAGTAATATAAGCAACATAACAAATCATCACAAATTGGCTAAAGCCCATCTTCGCTTTTGGCATAAAGCCCATCTTCGCTTTTGGCATAAAGCCCATCATCGCAACGTCATCACAAACATCATCACATCATATATCATCGCAATTCAATATCATCCATCAATCAACAAAAACCCAACGCCAAACAACTCAAACATAAACATAACCAACTCCATGAGACACGACTATGTTATGCATGTGGTACCCATCACTTTGTCCGTAATTAGGGACACTTGGCATAAAGCCGATCTTCGCTCGACATAAAAGCCATCATCGCTTGGCATAAAAGCCCTCTTCACTTATGAAATGTATGTGACTTGACAATAAAACAACACAACACAAAAACATCATCATCGCTCATCCAAATTGGCATAAAGCCCACATCGCCATAATTTATCCAAAACAAGATAAATATATCATCGCATCATAATTGAATTATGCAAACATCACTAATAAATTCACCAAAAGGCATGCATTCACAAATCGGAAGCATTTATTAACAACATCAATTTAATCATCATGTACAAAACATATATCATCGCATTGCATATCAACAAGTATTCATTAATAAATACACCGTCGCAAATCTTACGTTTATTCACACCGTATCATCATCAATTAATTCACTAAATTCTGAAAACGGAAATAGTCAAAACGTCCATAATCGTCGCGAAAGCCATTCCTAATAACCGGCATTACTCGTAAACGTCAACATTGAGATCGGATAGTTCATATATGTCTTAAATTGACTAAAACACTATCCGGTTCAATTTACCGTAAATTGGCCTATTTCGGTTCGCTTCGTAACAAAACTCACAATTTGGAAAAACTAACCTCACCACTAAATTCTACACGTCAAACTTTAGCTAGCACGTCAATTTTCGTTGAATTCGGAGCAACTTGCTCCGTCGTCGAATTTAACGGAATCGGAAAATCGGAACATAATCGAGTTCCAAATTTAATCGGCTAACTTATACCTTAATTATATTTTATATATACCAAGGGTTGCTAGATGGAATTTGATTATTTGAAGGAAAACAGAATGCATTACAACAATTATGCAGGAAATTGTTATGCAGAACAAAACAGAAAACAGAGTTTATAAAACAGAGAAAAAATGGAAAATTGCGCAAGCCACCAACAAACTTGAGGATGGACGCCCCAGCATATGTGAAAGAATGGAGGCGGGGGCCTCATGCAAGGGGGTGGCCGCCCCACACATGGAGGTGGGCGCCTCCCCCATTAAATCTCTTCCATTCATTTTCTGTTCTTTTCCCTGCGTTTTTGCTGTAAGTTACAGTTTCTTCATTTTTCTGTTTCTATGTTTTACTGATAAGTTTTCCATTCCATTTCCATTCCTATTTTCATTTCTATTTTCATTCAATAATCCAAATACTATAACAATAATAACAACACCCATAATCTCTACAACAAATCCAACTCTTCTAATCTATTTCAATCAACAATCAGCCAAACCCTATAACCCCATTATCAATTTTCCCCCAATCCAAACTAAAATCACCAAACTCTAACTATATGAAATGGAAATCAAACCATCAAACACCCAACTCAAAACCTCAACACCAATTTTCATCACAAATCCACAATATATGCATCATAACCCTAACTATAGGAAGTGGAAAATCAAACTAGCTTGGATGATCCATGGTGATGCTACAAAGCCCAACCTCAAGCTTCCTCTCTTGCTCTCTTGCTCTTCTTCTTCTACTTCCCAAAACCCTCTCTTCTCTCAAGCTTCTATGTTAGGTTGTTGTTGTTGGAAAAGGAAAGAAAGACAAAGGAAATGGTTTTATAATGTTTTTTTCTTACTAGCCATCCAAATTTCTATGCTTGGTTTTGATATGTAAGAATGGAAGGAAAACAAGGAGAAGTGTTTGGATGGAAAGAAAATAAGGAAAGTGGTTTTGTGATAACCTTACTAGTAAACTAATGTGTAAACCCAATCCTTCCCAATTAATCTTCACACTCCTAATTTATTAATATAATTAATTCAATCAATAAAAATAACTCAGGGGAATTAAATATCGGATTCAAATAATATTTTACCGAACCGAACAGAAAGACACCCGGACAGAACACAACGTTGCCAGATAAATTAATAGATATATTAATTAATATGAATATTCTCGTCGCAAGACAAATATCGATCGGTAATTCGAAAATATTAATATAATATAATATTAATAAAAATGGGCGTTACAATACTCGGACCTGTTCAAGAATTGGTAGCGACTCAACTCTTGTGCAAAAGGGGTTTCTCAGAATAAACATAGTATCTTGAGGGGGAAAATAAGTGACGGGATTGCTTTCAAAGAGAGGTACAAAGATAGCATGACCTAGAGGTGTTGTACCAGGGAAGGACTGGTAGTGAAATAATCAAGGAAGAGAATGGACATATTGCGCCAGGGAATGATTGGAAACGCAATAGATTCCAAGCGGAGGTAAACATATCAAAGAATTCATCCTTGCTGGGATTTTTAGATGATTTCAGGAGCGTCACTGACGACAAAGATTATATTTCTGGCTTATAATTCCATGCAATGTATGAATTTTCTATGGAGTGATGATGCATGCTTACAAAAAGATAAAAATGAGTATCGACGACCACAGGTCACAGAGTGATCAGGCTCAAATTAGGAAACTCCACTAGGGGAAGAACACATATGTGTGCAGTCAAGGCAAGAATACCACCACTGATTCAACGATCACTAGGGAACTAAAAAACAAACCTCTTGGGAATATGATTTCCTAGGGGAAACCAAACATTGTCAAATGACCCCAATGGGGAAATGACTTCATGGGGAGTTATCTGCTGAACAACGATCCACTAGGGAATGATCGGAAACACTTGAAGGAGAGCGTACACCGTTACACAACATGGCTTCAATTGGGGATGAAAACAACTGCTCACACCTCAATCTTCTAGAAAGCATGCAATGCGGACTTTATCGTATGATAACTCCACCAGATATTCCCAGTTACATGCTTCAACTGGGGAATAAGATGAAGTACAACCTAACTAGGGATACCAAGAGATACAAACTCATTGGGGATAAATATCCTTGGCCAATGGTTCAAACATCATCTTCATAGGGGATAAAGTTTAAAACCTTCTATTAGAGCAATCTGAAACTCCAACAAACATTCACTAGGCAATTTCACCTGAAATATGCACCAATCAAATTGCACTGGGGATTTACGCACCACTTTGCGACAATGCTTTGCCAATGACCTTGGAATCTGCTCATTTTCCAAAGATATCTTCTACTGGGGAGTTTCATCAGGGATACCATGCTGATGATAACCATTGCATTTGATCCTTTACGGAAATCATCTTCACATGAGGATCTCTCATCAGTGTTCACTGGGAAGGAGCATAAAGAGGGTAAACTTATACAAGCTAACTCGAAAATTCCACTCATGAGAACACCTGTATTAAAGTGACCCACTGGGGACGATGAAGAGAGGACACCCGTAAAATAGAAACTTCAAAAATTGGTTGCTCTCATCATCAGTGAGTTTCTATTTTACGGGTGTCCTCGACAAAGAGGAAGAACGACACTTCCAAACATAGACCCTCAGCACGAAGCGCTTGTTGATAAGAAACTTCGCAGATATAAAACAAGAGAACTCGACAAACAGGAAGAACAAAACTTCCAAACATAGACCCTTAACACGAAGGTCTTGTTGATAAGCAAATTCGTAGATCTAAGCGATGAGAACTCTATACGCCTGACCATTTGGACACAAGAAGGCCTTTGGCACAAAACGACTTGTAGATAAGTAACCTTGCAGATCGAAAAGGGAAGCACCTAACGACGGTGAACTCGCAGGAGAAAGAACGTTGGGAGAAGATGAACTTCAAAAATTGATCTTTGGCATGAAGATCTTGTTAACTTCATAGATCTAAACAATGAGAAGACACATGACAATGGTGAACTCACAGGGGAAGAGGACGCCAGACGAAGACGAACTCAACGGAGGAAAGAAAACATCTATTCAAAGATGAACTTATATGGGGAAGAGACAGATCAGAGGGACTCTATCAAGTGTTGCCGAAAATTTGGACTTTAAGAAAGTTCTTGCACAAGCAAAAGAACTATAATATCCCTCAGGCCAAAGGCAGTGTATAATTCTTCAAGAGTGGAAAGTATCCGAATTACCACACACCAAGTATGGATACTCAAATACTTGAAAATGTGAGACAAGCACGGGTGTTATACCCCAAAAAATTTCCTCCTACTTCTCAGACAATCCACAACCCCATACTCAAGGATTTCACAAGGGTTGACAACACAAACCCTCTTAAGCAATTAATCCAAATTAGGGTTTTTGCTCCTCTCAAGTCAAGATGAATTTCCAGTGCTCTTGGTGGTCATCATACCTCATCCTATGTTCCACGGGATCATCATGACAAGTTTCAGGCTTTACAAGTCAAAATTGCTCATCCAATTACTTAGATGGTTAAAAATTAGCTGTATCAGACAAAAAGTCAATTGTGGTCAACATACAGTCAAACCTCATAATTTCTGGTCAACATCAATATTTTGAAGTAATATTCATCATTTTATCAAGGGTTGATCATGATCCATCAAGAAAAGTCAAGATTTGATCAAAAGTCAAAGTTTCCAAATTAGGGTTTTTGGACAAAAAAGTCAACAGAACTTTGACCAAGCATAACTTTCACATACTTTATCAAAAAAATTTCCACCAAATATCATTATAAAGGGAATTCAATTCTCTACAACTTCATGTCTCACAAGCTTTGGCTAGAAATGCTTCATTTGGAAGTTATGGATCAAAACATTACAAGTCCTTTTAAAAGTCAATAAAAAGTCATCTTTTTGCAAAGAAGTGTTCATGAGCATGAAAACTTCAATGAAGATGAAACTAAAAGGGATGTTTATAATACATCTTAAGCTTTCTAAAAATTCCAAGAACACCCAAAAATATTAAAAATTGAGCAAGATACAAGTTGTGCAAGTTGAGCATTTTTGAGGGGGTGCATAAAGGAAAATACTTGACAAAAGCAAATATTTTTCAAATGGGCTTAGAATTTTATGATCCAAGCTGGATCTTAACATTTTCCACGATCTCTATGCTCCTTGCCACGCCTAATTCCCAATTTATTTGATTTATTTTGGAATTAAAGCATTAAATCCAATTTTAATTAAATAAAATGCAAAAGCAAGGTCTAAGACAAGTTGGGCTTGATTTCCACTTGTCTTGAGGACCAAGGAAGCCCAGGAGAGCTGTCAAATTCGTGCAAGAAGGTTTACGGAAAGATTGAGCCAAATTTGGAAAGATTTCATACAAATTTCAAATCAAATATTCTCCATTGAAAGAATATATTTTCTCTTAAAGTCTTGACCTATTTCTGTTAGGGATGTCAATGGGGCGGGGCGGGGCCGGGGGGACACTTCCCCATCTTTTTCCCCGCCATCAAATTCATTCCCGTCCCGTCCCGATCTCCGCCACGGGAATTTCTATCCCCATCCCGCCCTGGATCCCTGTTTCATGGGATCCCCATAAATCCTACAATTATTCATTAATATTTTATTTTTTTAAAATGTTTATATTTTCTATAAAAATAAAAAGCACAAAGAATTCACATATTTATTATGTTATTAAAAATACTAGTATTTGACATTTATTATTTTTATTAAAAATACTAATGGAACACAAAATAATAATATTTTTTATAAATTTCTATAAAATGCTATAAAATTCAACAAAATGAACTATAATACTTTTTAAAGTAACAATATGCCTAAACAACTAAAAAATCCAACAACATAATTATGCTTAAAAAACTATACTTCATCAAAACTAATAAGGGATAATTATAAAATTTAGCATCATGAGTATGCTTGAAAAGCTAAAAAATACTAAAAAACCTAATCTAAAATATATATATTAAATTAACTATATTAAAATAATAGGCGGGCGGGTCAGGGCGGGGTGTATTTCGTCCCGTCCCCAAATGCTCTCGGGGATTTTTCTCCCATCCCCGCCCACGGGAAAATTCCCATCTTTGGCCCCGAACGCCCTCAGGATCCCATTAATGTGTCCAAACTGACATCCCTAATTTCTGTCATACCCCAATTTTTGACCTAAGATACCACCTCACATTATTCACATATGCATCACTACATCACTAACAATTTCAGAACAAGATAGATCGTGTGTGTACTCCTGAAGTTAAAGTTAGGGTTTTATCAAAATTTCATCTGTTCAAGATATAATCAATTAGGGTTTGAGTTTCCACTCATCTCAATTGATCTATCTTAATCAATCATCAACATTTGATCTTCAAATTCCTAACTTTTTCTCATGATCTACTTTGAATCGACCAATTAGGGTTTTGATCGAAGATAGTGAATCATTGACTTTCTACTCAATGGATGACCTATTTGCTTGAAGATTGATCTTAACATCTTCAATGCAACATCTTGACCTAATTTCTTGGTTCAAAACATTGCAAAATCCATGTTTCTTCATCAGACAAATTCTGAATCATCTGATGAAAATTCATCTGCTCAAAAAAGTCAAACTTTGACTTTTGGTCAACTTTTTCAAATCCAAACTTTTTCAATCATAAAATCATTTCAAATAATCCATCATGATCATAAAAAATCAAGAAATGTGAAAAAGTCAACAAAAAGTCAAAGTTGGAATTTTTTCTAACACTTAGAAAAAATTTCAAGTGTTAAGAAACATGGTTTTTCCTCACTTTCATGGTCATTTTTCACCTAGATCAATTTTGATTCAAGAAAAACTCAAAACATGAAAGTTGTAGGTCTTGTTACAAGATTTCTAAAATGTCAAAGAACTTGCAAAAACACTTTGTCTAGCTAGGATTTTGATTTTGAAACATAGAGCTCCATAGCCATGATTTTCGAAATTCTTCATCAAACGTTACAAGTTATTTTGCAATTTTTCTCTTCTAGAAGCCTTGTCACAACATGAGATAGGATTTAAGAGAAAAAATCTGATGGAAATAGTTAGGAAAGGATAAAAACACTTGAGTGTTTTTTAACCAATGATTACAAGATTCCATTTGCATTTAATGAAGGAATATTCCTTTCTTAAGCCTTAAGCTCCAAGTTGCAAGCTCTTCAAATTTATCTTGCCTTGCCATTTCAGAATCCTTTGCCTATAAATAGAGGTTCTTACTTCATTCAAAATGACACCTAAAATAATCCAAACTTGCTTTCTCACTTATTTCTTATTTTGCATGTTTCTAAGTTTCAAAGAGGTTAGAATTTCAAATTGCAAAATTCTGCAAGTCCTAACCAAAGGTGTCATTCAAACATCTTCTAAACATCATTTAGAAGTTGTTTGAAACTTTAAACCATCAGAAAACAAGCCCAGAGTCAGTTTTCTCATAAACCATTTCCAGAAAACTTCAAAATGCATGTTTGAGCCAAAACTTCCAAACTCTCAATTCACTCGTGCTTGTTCTGATTCTCCACTTCAGAGACACTCTATACAACATATAGAGACTGTCCAAATACTTAAACAAGTTCTGGAACAACTCCATCATCATCTTCTATTTCAAAACCAGCCACCTGCAACTGGACTTGGGTAGGAGGAACCAGAGACCTTCAAAGCAAGGTAAGTGATGGAACACACTCAGTAACACTCAAGGAAGCTACTAGGATCATTAAAACGCATCTGGAAGTCCATATTTGGATTCTGCAAATTCTAGCCAAGGTAAGTTTTATGCGTTTTTGAATATCATGATACATGTGTTCTTAGCATAAAATTTGCAAAGGGAAGTATTTATATGATCATTCCTAAGCTAACTGAATCCTTAATTGCAATTAAAAACAATCATGTTATGAGAAATTGGAATTTGTTCAATTAGGTCAAGTTTGGGAATATCCAAAATCAAAGCTCATCTCTGACTTATAGCTTTAATTATTTACATGGTTAAGTTCGTTTTGAAATTCTAATCATGTTTGATGTTTGAAATTTTTGAATTGGTTGAGAAATGAAGAAACTTGATTTCAGCCATGGACGTCCGTTTCCACGAAGAAGATGGAGTGGGAAATTCAAAAATTCAAACTTGGTTTATAATATATATTTGTGGTTTGAGTTAAGACAATGGATGTATAGCCGCCCCAGTGGCAAGCCAACAAGCATTTAACCTTTCCTTCGCCTCAAGGTCCAGGGTTCGAATCCCCCTGGAACCTTGGTTTTAATAAAAGGGATCACAAGCTTCAGATGCTTGTTTCTCCAGAAGCCCTTCTGAGGCTCAGCCTCTAGAAGTGCTTCTGTCTTTAGAAGCTTTCCACTTCTACACTCTTTAGAGGCATTTCTAATGCTTCTATCCCCAAAAGCTTCTAGCTTCTATGCCCAGAAGCATCAAGCTTCTCAACATTCCAGAAGCAGCTAGCTTCTAGCATCCAGAAGTAGCATGTTTCCACACGCCCCAGAAGTAGCATACCTCTAAAGCGCTCCAAAAGCAAGCCATGCTTCTGACCCCTTCAGAAGCACACAACTTCTGATCCTTTTCAAAACTTCAAATATTTTTCAAATTCCTTCAAAGCAAGGTAATTAAATGACAAGTCAAGCACATGGCTCAGTGGAAAAACTCTTCACTTCTAAGCCAAAAGTCCAAGGTTCAAACCTCCTTAGGACCAAAAACTCTTTTTTATCACTAATTTTCTCAAGTTTCTAACAAACTTCAACATTTTCAAAAACTAATCAAAACTTCTCATTTTGAGATGATTTTTTGCACACTTGTCATTTAATATACCTATTTTATGATTATGTCAAAAAAATCTAAAAAAATATTTTCTTTTTGATTATATTTTTATTAAGTTAAAAATGAGACATTTTAAGTATTTCTTAATGCTTTTTAAAAATGTTTTCTTTCCAATTTTCAAATTTGAATCTTTTCAAAACTTCTTGTGAATATCCTTCACTTTTCAAAATCATTTTCAAAACCTTTTCAAAACTTTTCAATAAACTTACACACCTTTTTCCATGGTCGATTAGATTTAAAGATAAACCAAACCAGGTTTCTCCTTGAATTTCTTAATTGATCATGGGCCTCCCTCACGGTGTAAGTCCCAACCCTCCTATGTACATATTCATTTCCTTGTACAGAACCACCCTTTCGTGTACATATTCATTTCCTTGTACACATGCAATCGTCTTTGTAAATATTCAAGCATAAACAAACTTTGTTTGTTTGTTTTCACCCGCTTGTTTATACACTGATTCCATTGGTATTAAGAGAAGCATTATTCCCGGTGAAACTGCTCTTAAACTAATGGGCCTCCCTTAAGGTGTAAGTCCCAAACCTTGTATATATTCAAGTTACACTTTCTTTAATTGCTTGTTTTATACACTTGTTTATATATTTTCCTTCATAACTATTGTGAATACATATCACACACTTGTTCATATAACTGTTCAATTATAACAACTAGTTTAATAACTAGGTTCCTTTAGCCTCCTCTTAGGCTTCGTATAAGATAACTCATTCATCTGAGTTAGCATCCTCTTAGGCTTCATATAAGAAAACTCATTTATTGAGTTTAGCCTCCGCTTAGGCTTCATATAAGACAACTCCCCTGCTGAGTTATCCTCCTCTTGGGCTTCGTTCAAAAGAACTCTCTAGTTGAGTTTAGCCTTCTCTTGGGCATCAAACAAGAAAGAGACCTGGAAATCTCTTAACAGCCTCCTATTAGGCTTCCAATACAAAGAGTCACCCGCGCTAGGATAGAACCCTGAGAGTATGATTTCCCGGTGAAATCACTCTTGAATTCTAAGAGGATGGTTTTCCGGTGAAACCACTCTTAAAGCCAAGGCCAGCCATACCCTATAGCTTCCTCTTGAGCTTCATACAAGGACCCTCGAAATGCCTTCTCTTAGGCTCACAATACAAGGACCCTCGATGACCCTCGGAATGCCTCCTCTTGGGCTTACAATACAAGGACCCACAGGCTTCTTAAAAGCATCCCCCTAATCCTAATCAATTTCTCCTAGAGATTTAGACATTTATCATCTCTATGGAAGAAGTATCTCATCTATCACATCACATACAATCAAATACTTTTCAAATCACACTCTTTTCAAACAAAAACATCTTTTAACTGTAAGTGGTAACGCTTGTACACTCAAGCAAAACACCCAATACTTACAATTAAAGATTCAATCATCTTTCAAACATCTTTCTTAATTCGTAAGTGGTAACGCTTGTACACTCAAGCAAAACACCTAATACTTACGATGAAAGATTCAACCAATCAACCTTTCAAAATGTATGTGATGAAATAGATTAGATACATTTTTCATTAAGATGACATTTGTCTTTGTCTCTTAATAACATCCCGTTGCTTCCACTAGCATAAGTGGGAACTACAATTTCTCTGACTTTCTCAACCTCCCTTTGAGAATACGTAGGCACAAGGTCTCATCCTTGGCGAGCATACTTCTTTCTCCCTCAAACCAAACAAAACCATATCTCCCTTAGATCCGAGCTACAGATGCTCTGATTCCCATTAAGGGATATGTATGCAGAAGATCCTAATGATCTTTGCGAGCATAATAATAACAAAACCTAGGATCTCACATAATCTACCCTTTCTTAAAATCCAAAGGAGAAACTTTCCCAAGAATAGAATAACAAATTAAAACACACAAACATATCAAAATATTCATATATAAAGCTATAGATAACTATATATATTTAGGGTGCCACATCTATTCCCTTTATATAACAAACCCCCTTGCCCAAAATCTCCCCAATGTGTTGCGTCTAGTTCGCGTTAGTCGTACCGCATATCATTATTTATAAAGGGTATTGCAGCTTTCCCTTTTTCATCTCATTTTTCTTGTTTTGGAAACAACAAAGCTTGATCCTCGCGGCATCTTTAAAAATAAATCAAAAGAGTAAATCGTTTCGAGCCAGAGATTCAAATTCTGATTTGATTCCCTCGTTCGTCGCTTTTTAACGCGAACAGAAAAAATGGCGACTCTGCTAGGTAGACGCTAAACTTTTATTTTCAAAAAAAAAAACTGTGACTCGGCCAAAGAGCACCAAGCTTTTTTTTTTTTTCAAAAAAAGGAAAAAAAGGGGTTAAGCTTTCATATGTGCATATTTTTGTTTTTTCTTTACTGTGTGTTTTCGCGATTTCATCTGATGGAAAGAAATCCTAACCTGGATTTAAGAAACATTTTAAGATCTAGGTGGGGGTATAGTCGTATTAACTTGTGAGAAGTTTCATTACTTACTAAGTTAATTTGAGATCCCTCTCTCAATGGAGGTTGTCTTGGGAGTATTTGTGTTTAGCAAGTATTTGCGAAGACATTTTGCTTTCAAGGGAACTAACGAAGCTGAGTGGTTGTAGAACAGATAACCCATCCTAGCCATTTAGGATGTAGTGCAGAAGCTTTTCAGGTGTAAACTTGGAATAGTTGTCATGCGAGACTATGATCAGACGAGTTTTTCTTGAAAAATATTATTTGGACTTCGAGTATTCAACAAATTCGATAGTATTTCAAAGAGAAGCGTTGAACCTGTATTATCATTAGACCATGTTTTGCAGGTGAATAAGCCCTTAGAACTTACCCACGTTTGGTTCTTATCGTTGGCCTCATGCTCATGACTTCAAACGCTTGAACGTGTGTATAACCACTAACCATGTTTGTATCTTTGTGGCATTCATGCATTCATTCAAAAAACTTTGAATTCTCATTTCTCTTCCCATTTCCAAAGAATTTAGAGATTTTTCTTTGTAAACATTTTTGGTTAGAGTGATGGACGTCAGAAGAAGATATACCAAGAAATACAGTTTTAGAATTCCTGATGTAGGAAAGTTAAAAGAGTTAGCATCCTTGGTAAAAGATCCCTCGGATTTCAGAAAACGCTATGGAACTCTTTTAACTGTCCTGAACACTAACATTGATGAAGGACTTCTCAAAACTTTCGTTCAGTTTTATGATCCAGTCTATCGCTGTTTCACTTTCCCTAATTATCAGTTGATGCCTACTTTGGAAGAGTATGCACACATCCTAGGTATCTCAGTGTCAGACAAGGTGCCTTTCAATGGTTTGGAAGCCATTCCTAAGCCACCAGTCATTGCAGCAATGACTCACTTAAGGAAATCTGAGATAGACAAAAACCTTACTACCAAAGGAAAACTCTTAGGACTAACTTCAAAGTTCCTAATGGAGAAGGCTTTTAAATTTTTTGAAGCTGGTAGCATGGTAGCCTTTGAAGTTGTTTTGGCTTTGCTCATTTATGGATTGGTGTTGTTTCCCAACGTCCCAAGTTTCGTTGATATCAACTCCATAAGGATCTTTGTGATTGGAAATCCCATTCCCACTTTGCTTGGTGACACGTATTTCTCCATTCATCATAGAAATCATCAAGGAGATAGAACTATCGTGTGTTGTGTACCTCTGTTATTCAAATGGATTGTCTCACACTTGCCTAAGTCTCCTATCTTCCGAGAAAACAAAAACGGTTGACATTGGTCTCAAAGACTCATGTCTCTTACGAATGACGATATCCATTGGTATACCTTAGCCAACAATGAGATGGAAATCATTGAAAGCTGTGGGGAGTTTGCCAACGTACCTCTCATTGGTACGAAAGGAGGAATTAACTACAACCCATTCTTGACAAGACGTCAACTCGGATACGCAAATTCCAGTAAACCTCTTGGTTTTACAGTAGAAAATTACTTTTATCATGAAGGGGAAGATTCCCAAGGTCTGAAAGCCAGAATGATAAGAGCTTGGCATCATATTTGAAGGAAAGAAAAGGGTAATGCAAGAAATTGTGTAGCCATGGAAATCTACACTTCTTGGGTAAAGAAAAGAGCGAAGGAATTCCGAATGCCTTATGCTTATGAAGAACCCATGTTCCCAGTGGTATCTAAATCGACCACCATTCCCATCGAGACTATGGGAAAATACCAAGAAGCTTTGGCTAAGATGAGGCTAGAAAAAGAAGCTTTGGAAGACAAGTTTCTTAAGACTGACTTTGAAAATGAAAAGCTTAAGAAACAGGTCAAAGATCATGAAAAAACGTTCTACTTTCAAGATGAATGACTCATGGAGAAAGATGAGAAGATTCGTCGAAAAGATGACACGATCAAGAGATACATCAAAGAAAGGAAAAGAAAGCTTGATGAAATGACAACTAGCAATCCTGCTCCTGACGATTGGAAAAAGTCATCAACAAGCTAAAAGCCGAGAAAGCTGAGCTGAAAGCTTACTATGGGAAAGAAATCCTGAGGTTGAAGCTGCATCAAGCCTTTGTTTCTTCATCAGACGAAGACGCTTAATTAGTTTAGCTTTTATTTTATCATTGTAAGAGCTATGCTCCAAAAAAATTGTTGTAATCTTTTTTCAAATATTAATAAAATAAGAGTTTTCCATCCAAGTGTTTACTAGAAATTTCTCTGTTAGCGTAAATTTTGGAAATTCTTTTCTTGCATTCATAATCATGCATCATACTTTGCATCTCGAGTTTTTATTTAGAGTCTTATCTTTTGGAATTTTTTCCGAGAGAAAGATCGTCTGTCGTCGCGTCTTAGAGTTTCTCGACTACGTTCACAGTCAGCTCGCAGATATAATACTCGTGCAAATAGGAGAAAAGCAATGGAAGATTTTGAACAAGAAAATGTTGAGCTTTGTGGCACAATGATAACACTTCAGGAAGAGGTGGAGAGACTCACTTCTTTTGTAAGTTCGTTTGTAACTACACAAAATCAGCAAGTGACATTAAACAGTCAAAATCAAGCGACAATTTCAGAGATCACTACTACTCCAGTTTCAGCTGTTGCAGTAAGTAATCCTCTTTTCAGTATGCCAGATGGCTATCCATGGGGCACGCCTTTCAATTTCGGCATTGGATTTCGTCAACACACTTCTGAGGTACAGGCAACCACGATTGAGGTTCCTACTTTACAGAACTCAACATTTACTCCGCATCACGGGGTAACATTTCCTCAAGTCACTATGTCGGTTTCTCAACCGATCATGACAAACTCAGCTTCTGTAGTTCACGCTACCGCGGACGAAGAAGTCTATCATAACCCAGGCGACAACACGAATCCTCGTGGCCAAATGGAAAATCTCTAGGAACAATTCTGTAAGATGCAGCTTGAGATTAAAACAATCCGTGGAAAGGATTTGTTTGGGAAGAATGCCCATGATCTATGTCTGTTTCCTCGCGTAAGAATACCCGCTAAGTTCAAAGTCCCCGACTTTGAAAAATATAGAGGAAATTCCTACCCGCAAAGTCATCTTACAATGTACGATAGGAAGATGTCTACGTATAATGACAATCATCAATTGCACATTCACTATTTCCAAGATAGTCTCACCGGTGCCGCACTGAAGTGGTACATGGGATTAGATAGTGCAAACATCCAGACATTCAATGACCTAGGTGAAGCATTTGTCCAACAGTACAAATTCAATCTAGACATGGCTCCAGATCGAGATCAACTCTGTTCTATGTCTCAAAAGGAAAAAGAGACTTTCAAAGAATACGCCCAACGTTGGAGAGAAATTTCTGCCCAAGTTAATCCACCATTAGAAGAAAAAGAAATGACCAACGTTTTCCTGAACACTCTTGGCCCATTCTACTACGAAAGCATGGTCGCCAGCGCTCCCATAGATTTTACTGAAATGGTAAGCATGGGGATGCGACTAGAAGAAGGAGTCCGAACAGGACGCTTAACCAAAGAAATGGGGTCTTCAAGCGGAACCAAGAGAGTCGGAACTGGTTTCCCAAAGAAGAAAGAACATGACGTTGGAATGGTATCCCGAGGGAAACCAAGGAAAAATGTCAATCACCGACAACAGGTAGCCACGATAGCACCAGTTATTAATACAAATTCAAACATGGGAATTACCCCACAATTCCAGCAAAATCAACAGCCTCGACAGCAGGCTCAACAATTCAACAATAATCAAAATCGTACTCCTCGAATCTCGCAATTTGATCCAATTTTGATGACTTACACGGAATTATATCCTGCCTTGATAGAAAGAAATCTTGTGCAAACAAGATTACCACCTCCAGTACCAGACAAGTTACCTTGGTGGTACAAAGCAGATGTGTCTTGCCCTTTTCATCTAGGGGCACCAGGTCACGATCTTGAACACTGCATAGCACTGAAATCCGAAGTTCAAAGATTAGTAAGGTCTAATATTCTCTCCTTCAGGAATGCATCACTTTTCGTAGGCAACAATCGAGGGACGAGATCATGTATTCGTAGGCGACATCGTGGGTCTATGATCTTTGTATCGAAAGGACTATGATGATATGTTTGTAGGCAACGGTGCTAGGATACCTCTACGTTCGAGGGACTTGACCATTTATTCGAAAGGCAACGAGAGAGAATTACCCTAAGGGGTGCATGTGTGAAAAGAGTGTGTCGAATTCAGATGTTTTATCTTGGAATTAGAAGTGATCTACGTTCGTTTTTATCTTGCCATACACACCTTGTTACTAGCAGTTTATAGGATGCGGAAAGTAAATTGCGGAAAGTAAAGCGCGGAAAAGTAAATGTCCTACGCTATTACATGTCTTTGGGGCAGTTACATAATATAGGAGTGCGGAAAATAAAGGCAGAAAATGTAAATCTACGTTATTACATGATAAAAACTTTGCGACCTATACATCCTTTCTAGAATTGTAAATGCGGAATAATAAATAGATAATCAGAATAAGAAGAAAATGTTAGCAAAATGTTTTGAAAATTAGTAGAAAAAAGTTTTTTAGGTTAGTAATGATAATTAGATGATAGAGTGATTTTTTGGGAATTTTCTGAATTGGTTTTGATGAAGAAAAATAATTAAAAGTCAATTTAATGGTTAATTAACAATTAATTAAAATATGCATGCAAAAATATTAATTTTTATGTCAAAAATTAAATAGACATTTTTTTGATTAAAAAGCAAAAAGAAAATATTTTTGGTGATTATTAAATGCATGAGAAAATTATTCGAAAAGAAAATAAATTAAAATAGAAAAATATGAAAAGAAATAAGAAAAAGAGTTAGTTTGCAAAGTGTTAAAAAATAATTGACATTGCCAGGGATCGAACCCAAGCCATGCCTCTCACACGCGCGCGCTGTTACCACTAGGTCAACCTACATTTGGTGTTAGTTAAATGAAACAAAAACATTATAAATGAAATAAGTTCCTAGGCCCCAGAACGCGCGCGAAGATCTTCATCTTCTTCGTTTAAATTTTTAAACCTATAGCGACGACCTTGTTCGTCGCTAAAGCCCCTTCAAAATCTCAAAATCACATACAAGCAATATAAATTCATTATGAGTACATGGTTCGACTGGGAATTTCGTTCTGAACACGATGGTGGTCTTAGTTTTGTCCAATTTTTCCTAGAATGCAAAGCCCTAAATCAGAGCTATGAACTCTATCCATGGCGGATTTCGATTCCTGTACTCAAAACACAATTAACCAATGCAGAAAGCTTCGAAACTCCATTCTAAACACAAATAAACAATCAAAACATGTTAAATATGCATGAATTATCAAAATCGATTTTGAAAGTTTAAGAGCAAACCGAAATCGTGTTTGTTTGATTCTGCATATTTGGACGGCTTGTGAGTATCTGGATCGATTCAAGGAACCTCCAGGAATGCAATGGAATGCTTAGAATCGATTGAAACAACCTGAAACTAGGGCTGCCAATAGCTTTCAATACACGGTTTTTTTTGAGTTTTGTTAGGGTTCTTAGAGGAAGAATTTTCGTCCTTGTGTCATGTGAATGCATTGTGTACTTATAGTGGATGGATTTAGGTCAAGAATCATGAGGAAATAATGTACCAATCAATGAGAAAATATTTGATTTGGTATAAAACCAAATATTGCCTTTTTGATCAAATTTCAATCAATTCCTTTGCCAATTAATGCCAATTTCGAATTTTCCAGCTTGTGTGGTTTGCTTGGACCTCAAGAATGAGAGAAAAATCCAATTTGCATTTAATTTTGATTTTCTACCTTTTATTTTAGTTTAATTGGCTTTTAAATGATTAAAATCCAAAATAAATAGAAAATAAAAGATAAACTTCGTGGCCTTGGGCTTGGAGGTTCCAATTCAGCTTAGGAACAAGTTTGAACCAAGAAAAGGTAGGCCTATTTGCAAAATTTTGGATTTTGTCAAGTATTTCTCTTTGTGCACCTCTTCAAAAATGCCCAACTTGTGCAAGGTGTATCTTGCTCAATTTTTAACATTTTTGGGTGTTCTTGGACTTTTTAGAAAGCTCTAGATGTCCTCTAAACAACCTCTTTGATTTCATCTCAATTGAATTTTCCATGATCAATAACACTTCTTTACAAAAAGTTGACTTTTTGTTGAATTTGAAAAGGACCTGTAATGTTTTGATCCATATCTTCTAAATGAAGCATTTTCTGACCATGCTTGTGAGACATGAAGTTGTAGAGAATTGAATTCTCTTCAAAATGAGAGGTGGTGGAAATTTTTTTGATAAAGTATGTGAAAGTTATGCCTGGTCAAAGTTCTGTTGACTTTTGTCTAAGAAAGCCCAATTTAGAAACTTTGACTTTTGATGAAATCTTGAGTTTTTCTTGATGAATCATGATCAACCCTTGATCAAATGATGAATTTTACTTCAAAATATGGATGTTGACAAAAAATTATGAAGTTTGACTGTATGTTGACCACAGTTGACTTTTTGTCCAATACAACTGATTTTCAACCATCTGAGCAATTGTTTGAGGAAACTTGACTTGTAAGGCTTGAAACTTGACATGG
The DNA here is from genome assembly GCA_021764765.1 of Vicia sativa. Taxonomy (NCBI): domain Eukaryota; kingdom Viridiplantae; phylum Streptophyta; class Magnoliopsida; order Fabales; family Fabaceae; genus Vicia; species Vicia sativa. The sequence continues at coordinate 183,102,465 of CM038796.1, read as the reverse complement.
AGATTCTTTGAAGCATATGATGAGGCATGATGACCACTGGAAGTGTTGGAAACCACCTTGATCTGAGAATAGCCAAACCCTAGTTTGGGTTAATTGCCTAGGAGAGGGTTTGTCTGGTCAACCCTTGTGAAATCCTTGGGTATGGATGTATGAAATGTCTTGAGAAGTAGGAGGGAAAATTTTAGGGTATGACACACGCCCGTAGTACTCTATGGTATCCACTTATATTTTCTAGCTAAAAGGTGTGTTATATCTATCTATCACTTAATCGTTATAATGCATGCAAAAGAAAAATAAAGAATCCACGGGGAAAAGAAAGAAGTATTTACAAAGTTGTGCTCGATTGAGCTCTGTGACAAGATGCCTACGTATTCCCTCGTGCAATGGGAAAATCAGAGTGTCGTAGTTTGGCTCACTTGTTTTGGTGGGTTTTGTGTTTTTTACTTATGAAAAAGGTTTTAAACACAAAAGAAAATGCGTCCGTAGGCGAAAAAGAGTTTGCATTGATTGGTTGCTTTTACCTCTAAGAAAAGAATTTTGAACCATTATTGAGTGTTTTAGTTTTCAAAAAGAAAAAGAAAGCAAGTTTTAGTTTTATTACATGCAAGGATGCAAAAGAAAGAAGCAAAACAAAAGGGAGACTAACGAGTACTAGCCCTAATGTTGTCATGCAAAGATTGGACCTAAGGTTGAAGATGAAAGGGAATCTCTACCTATGTTGACATGTCAAGGATGTAAATCCTAATGTTTAGGCTTGAGAGAAATCCTAACTGAGAGGTCCTAATGGAAAGCTATCCTATATCCGTCTTGGTTTTAGAACCAAGGGATGCAAATGGATGAAGAAATCAAGTGCTTTGGAAGAAGCGCACAAGCAATGCAATGCACAAACAAATGTCACACAAGCGCAGGAAAAAGGAGGAAGTCCTATATGAAACACCCGGCTGAAAAATCAAAGGATATAACTATATATCAATGAAGTCGCCATCGAATGTTTTTTATCCCCACCAAGAGGGAAAGCTAAACATCGAGTAAGCCTGAAACTAGGAAATCACGGTCTTGCGATCGAGAGATCGGGTAAGGAAGTCTGTTACGCGAGGGGAAGGGATTAGCACCCCACGCGTCCGTAGTAGTCTACGGTATCCGCTTTTACTTTCTATCTAATGGGTGTAAAGGTCTAACTATATCTGTATATGGTATAAGGTATGAACATGTAAAAAGAAAAGAAAAGAAGAAAAAGAAAACACGGGGAAAAGAAGGAAATATTTACAAAGGTTGCTCGATCTAGCCCCGCGACAGGATGCCTACGTATTCCCTCGTGCAATGGGAAAGTCAGAGCGCCGTAGTCCAGCTCACTTGTTTTGGTTGGTTTATGTTTTTTAGATTAGCAGACGAAACAGCAAAACAATGGTGAAACACCTCCATGATGACAAAACATCAACTGTAGATGGGATGACAAAACATCGGCAGACGGGATGACGAAACATCAGCAAAAAGGATGACGAGACATCAAAGGGTGAGATGGAGAAATATCAGAGGATGAGATGGCGAAACATCATCAACAGGACGACGAAGCATCAACAGCAAGCAGGACGACGAAACATCCTAAAACTAATTGGTTTGTATCTTTTACCTTGGGAAAAGTTTCAGATTATTAGAGTGTTTTAATGCACTTGACAAAAACAAGATTTTAGTTTTAAGGATGCAAAAGGATAAAGGTAAAATGGCTAGGGGAGACTAACCTACTTCTAAATCCTAATGTTATCATGCAAAGTTGCTCCTAAGTCATGGATGTAAACAAAGGGAGGAATCTACCTAAAGTTATCATGCATGGATGCCGAACTTAATGTCTAGAATTGATGACTAAGTTAATCGAGGAAACCTAAGGGGAACCTATAAAATCAATCATCTTGGTTGGAAAACCAAGTGAGAAGAGGGGTAGGATCAATTAATGTGCTTTGGCAAAAGCACACAAACCAAGCACTAAGAAGTGCTAAAAAAAGAAAGAAGAAGATGCAATGAAATTCAAATGAATTATGCTCATGCACAGTGTCATGTGAAGTGAGGTCAGTAGACACAACATTCATTTACAAAGTTATAAAAAACTTTAACAAACATCAAACATCATTATAAACACCCACAAGCAAGTTAATTCACAAACTAGGTCGAAACTAATCCTAAAAGCATGCAAGGAGCTAATTGTGCGAAGCGATGGACTGAGATGAAGTTAATAGACAATTAAAGAATAAAAAGACATAAAAGTCAGTATCTAATCATGTCAATGCTCATATACATCATACAGAAAAACCACAAAGATTCAAGAGCCAAAATCTATCAAGAGTGCGCAAACATGCAACAAACGCGTGTGGTGAAATGCATCTAAGTGTGTGAGGTTTGTGACATGAAAAGAAGGTGTCAAGATGAAGAGATTACAGTAAAAACATCATATGAATGAATTAATAATCAAAACACAAAAGAAACGTCATGAAGATGCAATTACAACATAGGTGCGAAAACTAGTTGAAATGCTTAACCTAAGAGGTGCTTACAAGCTAAAAGAAGCCATGGAAAGGCAAAGATGAAGAGGAATGAGTTAAGAAATGTTAAGATACACAATTTACAGTAGAAAACATGTTATTTCATCAACAAAATCATTTAATCATGCATACAAAAGATTCAAAAGCAAAACACTCAAGAGAAATGCATTCGATTCGTGCAAGTGCGAGTAGACATGTGCATGCATGTGTGTGTGTGTGCTTGTGCATATATGTACTAAGTGTCAAATGGAGTTGGGATCAGAGATGATATGTGATGGAAAGCTACTCGAGTTATACATTATCAAGTCATAAGATGCTTCAAATTGTACACATACAACATCTACATGAGAACTAGTTAAAACTTATCCTAGAATGCAATTGAAGATGGAATGGGGCATTGTTGATGCATGAATGCAAAAGAATGAAACTCATAGCATAAGGGGACATGGATGGCATTAGCTAGAATGGTAAGGATGCATGATCATCACCTACATGTTCATCATTTACAATATACAAACAAAAGCAACTAGAAAAAGTTTAAACATGCATCTAGAAGTGTATGGTGAAGTGTGCTTAAATGAATGTGTCCTAAAATGTTTGTGTTGAGTGTTGTGGAAAAATGATATGTATGGAAAGAACATAAAAAAAACAATCACCAAAATTTCATGCCTCACAATTACTCATAATGCAAAGGTTAGTAGTGGAAAGGGGGTGATTCTAAATCCTAGAGTTAGTTTGAAAGTGAGCAAACAAGTGAATGAGTCAATCATGATGAAGAGGAAAGATAAGAATGCAATGTAACAGCCAAGGTCAGTAGCTTAAGACCTAAGTAAACTATAAACAAAAGCAATTCAAACAAAGTAAAAAGCTTACACACACAAGTTCATTGGATTAAGGCTTGAAAGCATCTAAACTAGTTAAACATTGCACTTAAGAAAGATTTAAACAAAGTATCTTTAATTTGAAAATTAAAACCATGTGTGACTTGTGTCATAAGTTTAACTCAAGATATGATTCATGAGCAACCAAATGTAGAAGATGAAGCTTCCATACACAAACAAATCACCTATTTGATGAGCAAAATCATCCAAAGCAAGATACCACCTATCTTAGATCAAACATCCTTGATTAAGATTTGTAGGAAGGGAGAGATGTCTTTTATGTCATAGGGTGATGATAGAACCCTCACAATATGCTTGTCATGAGCTCAAGGTAATGTCAATTGAAGTGACATGCCTCAAAAGTCATGAACCTATAATCCCTTAAGGTATGTTTCAACCAAACAATAGAAGAAGAAAAGAGAAAAATCTAGCTCTTCTAGGTCATCATGATGACATTACAATTGAATGCAAGTCAATGAATCAAAGAGCATTGAGTTATTGATTACATAACGTACAAGGTCAGAAGTAAAAATCAAAGATTCAATTGGAATTGGACTTCTAAAACCATGCATGATGCATACAACACAAGTGGTACAACCATAAGCATAAGTTGGTAATATTCTAATCAACAAAAGTTGCATGAGCTTGAGAAAATTAGGGGCTTAGATGAATCAATAAAACTGGAGTCAAGGTCCTAAATATGCTATAAGGATAAAGTAAGGGAGTGAGAAGTAGATTCCTAAAGAATTGCATGAATGCATTCCTCACCTTACAATCCATGCACAAGAATGCAACAAATGAAACAAAGATCAAACTTCTAACTAAAGATCAAGGTGATCCTTTGAGGTCAAATGTCTCTCAAGTCTTAGAAGACTATCCTTGAGGTTATCATTCTCCTAAACATCAATTAGAAACACAAACTATACAAGAAGAAGGTTCTAAGAACCAATGCATCATCAAAATAGGGTTTCAAGAACCATAAAAAAAAACTTTGTGCTCAAGGTAGAAACTTAATGACTAACATAGGATTTCCAATGAATGAAAACATGTCACATATTACTAGAGCACTCAAATGATCATCACATACCCAAAGCTTGGCCTTAAATCATGTCCACAAGCTTCACAATTGAAGGTAGACTCAATTACACTAGGCAAAGGTATGTTCACTTTTGGAAATTCCATAAAAATAGGAAAAATGAAAGATAAAGTCCAAGTAAAAATTAAATAAGGAGCTCAAATCCCTTACAAGTCAGGGACATATCCTTGCTCAATCCAAAAATCTATGGAAAGGTCAAAATAAAATTCAAAAAAAGTCAACACTATCGATTTATGCTCATATGACCAAATAACAAGAAAAAATTAGTATAAAATGTAAAAGTCAGAAATAAAAATCTATAAAAATTAGAAACAGTGACTCAACATCCTAAACATGGTTAAAAATATTTTTGACATTTTTTATTTTCAAGAAAAATGGTAAAAAACTAATAAAATGCAAATTATGTATTTAATGCTAAAATTGATTTAACTATGCAAAAATGACAAATTGTAAAATAAAAATAAGAAATGCATGAAGTGTGGTTTAAATGAGCTAGAATATTTTTTATTCATTTTTTATATGCATGAAAGTATTTTTTAATGATTTAAATGTGCATGAAATGCAATATAATGCATGAAATTATCTAAAAATAGAAAAAAATGCAAGAATGATGAAATAAAATTCAGAAATGCATGGGACATGATTTAAATGGGTCAAAATATTTTTTGTGTATTTTTTGTATGCATGGAAATATTTTTTAACAATTTAAATATGCATGAAATGCAATATAATACATGAATTTATTTAATTATGCCAAAATGCAAAAATTATCAAATAAAATTCAGAAACTCAAAATTAATCCTCTAGGAGACTCAAAATATTTTTTTGTGGAATTTTCTAACATTGGAAAGTATTTTTTAGGAATTTTTCAATTGAAATGCAATTAATTAAAGTTAGAATTTATTTAACTGGTCAAAACATTTTAAAAAAATTGGAAAAAAACTCCACAAAATATTTAAAGTCATTTTGAGCCTATGGTATTTTTTTTGGAATTTTTGGATGATTTTTGAATGCAAAATTAATTGATGCAAAATGCTAATTATGAAATAATAAAATGAAAATTTAAAAATTGCATGGACCAATCAGATGACGCCAACACATCATCTTCAACCTCTAGCCATGCCCTAACATACGTATTTTTCCAGTTTTAATCAAGCTACTTCTAGAAATCGTATCTCACTCAATTCTTAACCAAATTAAACGATTCAAAGCTCAAAATGAAGATCACATGGCAAGCTACAACACACAACTTGTAAAACATCAAATGATCCATCATACATCAAAAAATCTGAGCAAGAAAATCATCCAAAATCCGGATTTCCAAAACTTCATGCTATGCAATATGCTTCACAAACAAATGAAATTATACATCAAACCTAGTGTTTAGCCAGCTAACCACGCATACATAAGCTCAAATTCATCTATTGCAAGCTAGAAACTCAGATTCGAAGTTTGAATGTTACCTCTTGATTTGGAAAATAAATCCAAATATTCCATTGGATTTGAAGAGAAAATACCACAATCTTGCTCTTATATCTTCAATGGAGCTTGAATGATGAAGAAAATCCCCTTCAAAACCGATTTGCAACAACTTCCATGTATGAGAAAAAGTGAGAAAATGCAGAGAGATTTGGATCTGGAAAACGAGAGAGAGGAAAGCCCCTTTTCTCAAGTGTGACCTCTAATTTATGATGTGTGTGAAATAGAGAGGGTACATCAGTCCTTTCATTCAAAATCCGTTAGAGCAAAAAAAAATCATAAAAATGGTATCTTTGGCATGGCTTGCGTTTTGCTCCTTTTCTTGCTTGCTTCCACTGCGTTTTGGTGAGCTGGCCATGTGGTGAGAGTTTGTCACGTGGTTTATTCCTCAAACTTGCTAAAATGATACAGAAAATCCAAATGTGCATGAAAAGAGTGTGAGCAAAATATGCTCAAAAATGTTTAGCTTTTTATGGCAAAGAATGTGTGCTGGCTTGCTTGCTTCGAGCCCTGGCATGCTTGCTTGAAACAAACTTGTAAATCAACTTAAAAAATGCACAAAACCAAACTGCTCAAAATCAGCCTTATACCACCTTTTTCTCCTTCAATTTTCTCACAAATGGCTCGTGCATTTCTTGGCCTTTTGATACATATCAATAGCTCTTAGCATGAGGATTAAAACAAGCTTTGGTTCATTGAAAATGGGGCAAAAATGAGTGAGATATGACCATTTGAAGTTGTGCACAAGCAAGGCAGAAATCTGGGCACACGCGCGCATTCTGGCTTGCATGGTTGTGCATGGATTCAGCTTCATGACCTCAACTTGTGAGTCTTGTATCTTGATCAATTTTGAACCAAATGATGTGATTCAAAGTTCCATTTAAAGCTCTCATGGCATACTTCAAAATGCACGAAGTGGTTTTCAAAAATTCCATCTAAATCAAAAGATATAAGCCTCAACATTATGCCCACCACCTGTTTGTGAAAATTACTCAAAGAAAATGCCCAGAAATTGCTTGCTTGCCCAGCCTTGGTCAAAACTTGTGCATGAAACTTCTAACCCAAATATCTCTCAAATGGTGCATTTTTGAGAAATGTAACACATTGACAATCTTGTAGGATTTTTTCCAAGCTTTCCAGGAATGTATGGTATGCAACCATTGGATAAAAATTGAGAAAGTTATGATGTGTCAAAGTTCCATAGGGTGGACACTTAGAAAAAATTCAAACTTCAAATAACTTCATGAACAAGTTAACCCTAATTTCTCCAACTTTCTTGATTCAATGGTGAATTTGGTCATGAAAAATGAAAATTTGATATTTGAATTGATGGTTGACCAAAAGTCCACTAGGTCAACTCCTGACTTTGACTGATTTTGACCAAAATGACCATTTTGCCCCTTGTGATCAATTGACTTGCTTCTACTCAAAATTGAACCTCAATATTTCACTCATAGATGTCCAACAACATATAGAAACAAGTGAAATCAAGTTTGAGTGAAAAAACTGAAGAAGTCCTGATTTTCCTCAAAACCCTAATTTTGCTCCATGTGTTAGGAGATAACCAATCAAGCTTCAAAACCTCAAATCTTGTGAATGTAATGAGCAATCCTTTGAACCATGATAACTCAAATGATAATAAGAAGGTAATACTTCAAGAAATTGACTCATCCAAGATTCACACTCCATAGAGGGCCAAAAGCCTAATTTCATCAGATGAATGCCACAGATGAACTTCTCACCAATTCTCTACAAAACTTCAACTCCTGAGGGATCAATGAGACAAATAGAATGTCTTGAGGCACAATACATCTTGACTTGAAAGATCCACAGATATGGAAACTTGGGATTCCTTCAGAAGGGCATGCTAACACAATCAACCCCCTTAGCTTGTAGAAGTCTCGAGAACCCAAAGAGCTTGGATCCTATCATGAGATATGAATGCAATGCAATATGATGTTTATGATGAAACATAAGCCTAAATCAAGAGGGTAAATTTTGGGGTGCAACGCCTAGCCTACAACAGCAAACCAAGGGCTGAAAGCAACCAGGAGCCAACACATCCGATTCCCGTGAAGAGTATCATAGCATGACATAAATTGTCAAGTGTGAAGAGAAAATGATGCGAGTTTAGTAGTAAATGTGAACCCTAGGAAAGCGTGGAGAGTAGAATAGGGAACTCTTGCCACTTTTATTATTTGACTCGACAAAGAAAACAACATGATTCTTGTGTGCTAAGCTGACACGGACTAGAACTTTGCGAGGGTAGATTGCGGACCCCTTTTGTGTGCCCATCATATCATCATCATATATATATATATATATATATATATCAATCAGTATCAAAGCAGGACTTTCCTTGGTGGTGCCACTCTGGGTTTTCTAACCACTTATGACCTATGCAAGTACAAATGTAAACACTTATTGAGAATTACCTCCCTATGCACGGAAGAGGATTTTAAACAAACCAAACACAAGTAGCACACAGAAGCACCCTAAACGAGTCTTTAAATAAACCAGAGGGGTTCATGAACATGCACCAACTATGGAAGCCCCATCATACATCTCTATTCCTACTTCTCATGGCAGAAGAAAGCTGTAAAACCCTATTTTTCATGATGTCTAGGAAAGCTGTAAGAGAATGCAATTAAATGGTGTAGAAAATACCAAACAGATAACAAATCCGTAGAGTACTGCAAGCTAAGAAATACTCCGAAAAACTTCAAGCACTGCAGCCAAGCAATAAGAGTAAACCAGTGAGGAATGCACATAGGCATCAAAGCATATGCGGAGTGCGTGTTTATATGCATCTAAAATAATAAAAACCTGCAAAAGATAATGATCCAGGCAAAGCAGACAAAGTATTGTGCGTTCGTATGCAAAACTAGTATCAAATTGTGCGTTCGTACACAATTGATACACATACACCTGCAAGAAAGGAGTAAAACCGAACAAGCATACAATAGGATGTGTGTTCGTACGCAAACAAAAATTAGAATGCGTGTTCGTACACATTCAAATCAAACGTACCTATTGAAACGACTGGTCGAATCCTCATCCGATAGTATATCAATGAAATCTCCATCGATTCTTTTGTATCCCACGCGAGGAAAGGAAAACATCGAGTAAACTTGAAAGAGAGAAATCATGGTCTTGCGACCGAGAGATCGGGTATGGGAGTCGATTACGCGAAGGGGAAGGTATTAGCACCCCACGTGTTCGTAGTACTCCACGTGATCCACTTTTGTTCATTCTAATCTAAGGGTATGCTATATTTACTGTCTAAATGCTACATCTATGTATAATGCCTATATGCGGAGCGAGAATGTATGTGAAAGAAAGAAATTAAAACAAAATACGGGGAAAAGAAGGAAGTATTTACAAAGTTTGCTCGGTCGAGCGCCGTGACCAGATGCCTTCGTATTCCCTCGTGCAATGGGAAAGTCAGAGCGTCGTAGTTCGACTCATATTTTTTGGTGGGTTAAGTGCTTTTTAATGGACAATGCGAGTGAAACAAGCCCTTTCTGAAAAGGTTTTAAACAAGAAGAATGCCCAAAGGCGAAAAAGGTTTGTATTGATTGGTCATTTTACCTTGAAAAGGAGTTCGAACCTTTAGGCATAACTTTCACATACTTTATCAGAATTTTTCCACCAAAGCTCATTTTGAACGTGATTCAGTTCTCTACAACTTCATATCTCACAAGCTTTGGCCAAAAATGCTTCATTTGGAAGTTATGGATCAAAACATTACAGGTCCTTTTAAAAGTCAACAAAAAGTCATCTTTTTGCAAAGAAGTGTTCACGAACATGGAAACTTCAATAAAGATAAAACCAAAAGGAGTGTTTAGAGGACATATTGAGATTTCTAAAAAGTCCAAGAATACCCAAAAATGTTTAAAATTGAGCAAGATACAAATTGTACAAGTTGAGCATTTTTGAGGAGGTGCATGAAGAGAAATACTTGAGAAAATCAATTTTTTTCTAAAAGGCCTAACTTTTCTTGGTTCAAACTTGTTTCTTATCTGAATTAGAACCTCCAAGCCCAAGGCCACACATTTTATCTTTTATTTGTATTTATTTTGGATTTTTAGTCATTTAAAAACAATTTAATTAAAATAAAAGATATAAAATTAAAACATTAAGTGCAAGGTTGATTTTCTCTCATTCTTGAGGTCCAAGCAAGCCATACAAGCTGTCAATTTCGAAATTATTGAGATTGGCAACAGAATTGATTGAAATTGGCTCAAAAAAGGCAAAATAAAGTTTGATTCTAATCAAATATTTTCACATTGATGAGGATATATTTTCTCATTAATTCTTGACCTAATGCCATCCAGTATATATACACACTGATCCCAGATGCACAAGGACGGACCCGTGCCTCCACAAATAACCCTAACTCTCCAAATATTCATACAAAATTGCAAACTCGAGTTCACTTTTGCAGCCATTTTCAAGCCATTCTAGCCATCCATTCATTCTCCTGAAGCTTCCAGGAGTCGATCCAAGCACTCACACGAGTTCAAAGCACCCAGAACCACCCTCACGAGGTTACATCGATTTTGGTAAAGTTTGAAATTGCTAACCTTCGATTTACATGATACAAATTGTTTTTATACATTCATTCATGATCATTAGGTTGTTTTAAAATGTTTTGATGCATTGGTTGTGAGTTTACACGCAAGAACAATGATTTGCCATTGTTAGGGAAAAACTGTTTGAGAGCGTCGAAGCTCATGATATAGGGATTTTCAGGACAAAAGAACACCACCAACGTGTTCGTAGGATCCCAAATATACGATCTGAGCTTTTATTTTGCTTTGAATGATGCGTTTTTGTAGATTTTAACATGATTGCAGGTCGGAGAAGATGATCGGAGCCCTAGCTCTGGTGATGTCTTAGGCGAAGAGAGATCAGAAGATCTGGAACATGGACTCACTTATATATTTATGAGTGTACTGTAATACATGGATGTATCACCGCCCCAGCGGTTCACCATACGCGCGCTAAGTCACTCTCTCTCAAAGGCACGGGTTCAAACCCTCCTTTTTGCTACGATTTTCTAACATTTTTTCTGATTAACATAGGTTCCAGAAGTTCTGAAAGGAATTGTCATACAGGTTTCCAGAAGCTCTGGAAGGAATAATTTCCAGAAGCTCTGGAAGGAACAATAACACAGGATTCCAGAAGCTCTGGAAGGAACAATTTTCTGAAGCTCTGGAAGAAACAATTTCCAAAAGCTTTGGAAGGAACAGTAACACAGAAGTTCTGGAAAGGAACGATTTCCAAAAGTTCTGGCAAGGTACGTTAGCATGGTCCCTAGAAGTTCTAGCAAGGAACGAAGACCCAATTTCTAGAAGTTCTTGAAAAGAGTGAGCCAGAAGTTCTAGGTCAAATCCATCAGAAGTTCTGACAAAAAACATAAAATTTCTATTTTTTTAATTAAAACTAATTAATTAGAATTAGGCTTTTCACTAAAATCAACCTCCAAAAAACCAAAAATATATTTTTTCTATTATTTTTCTGCATTTAAATTCTAGAATAGATGTATAGGTTGCAAGGTCTTTTTCCATTTAATAGTGTAGATTTACATTTCTGCCTTTACTTTCCGCACCTCCTATTATGTATCTGCGCCAAAGCCATGTAATAGCGTAGGATTTATGTTTCGCACTTTTTACTTTAACTTTAATACATATATTAACTGCTAGTAACTAGGCATGTATGGCAAGATTAAAAACGACATAGATCACTTCTAAATATCAAGATAAAATATCTTAATACAACATACTCTTCACACTTGCACACCCCTTAGGGTATCCTCTCTTGTTGCCTTCCGAACAAAGATCATGTCCCTCGAACGTAGGGATATCTTAGCTAAGACGCTTACAAACATATCATCATAGTCCCTTCGATACAAAGATCATAGTCCCTTGATGACCCTCGATGTTGCCTAAGAATACATGATCTCGTCCCTCGATTGTTGCCTACGAAAAATGATGATCTTCCCTACGAATATGCTAAGGCATCCCTACATGTTGCCTTCTATGACCATACGATGACCCTTCGAATGTCCCTTTACATCCAACGAATAGTTACCTACCAACTAATGATATGGATAGCGCTACCCTAAAGGAAAGCAAAATAACATGGAAACGACCACTCTGAGTAGGTAATATCTCTTAATTGCTCGCTCTATCAAGACACTTTTCACACCTCACACATTCAAAAATCTTTTCAAAAACTTTGTATACATTCCAGCGTGAATCATTAGAAAGTCTTTCCAAAATAAAACATTTCCAAACACTTCGTATACATTCCAGTGAGAATCATTACGAAGTCAAAGTGAAATGCCTTTTCAAAAACATCTTTTCAAACACACACAAAAAACAATTTATAAAGTGAGCTAAGCAATTAAGAGCCCGTAGATAACTAAGGATGGAAAGGGTGCTAATACCTTCCCTTTTCATAACTACCTCTCATACTCAGAATCTAACGAAGATCTTTTCCTGTTCTTTTTGCCTTCCCTTAATTGGATAAAAGAAAAGTCGTGGTGACTCTTGCTATCCGCAACATTTGCGATAAAACGCAAAACAAACAAGTCAGTTCTCCCACCGTATTACAAAGGTCCATGGTGGACGCCATGGACCATGGTGGATGCCATGGACCATGGTAAACGCCATCGGGACAAAGTACTGGATCATGTGTGAAAATTTCCCTTTTTGGGCTTATGATATTCATGGTGAACACCATGCCCCATGGCAAACGCCATCAGGCCAAAAAGTTGATTCTTCTCTTTTTTGTCTTTCCTTCTGGCGCCCTTTGCTGCCATGTCATGGAAGCGCCATAGTGAACACAATAACAACATAATATTGATGTTTTTTTTTTTGTAGTTTTGTCCCTATTTCCCATACAAAACTTGTTAAATACCTAGAATAAACAAAAACTATCAGTACAAAACAAATAAAAAGGAGACAAAATAACACAAAATTCCATGTGAATCGAGTCAGAAATTTGATATGTTTTGTGGTTATCATCTCTTAGGGAAACTTTTCATTGTTGGACTTTTTAGAACAGATCCTTGCCTCTCCTCAGGTTAGTATTTCATTTCTATACTTCATTGAGAAGAACCTTGTTGCCCCTTAGAGAATCTTCTCATTGTTGGACTACATAGATTAGATCATTGCGTCCTCTCAAGGAAATATTACATTGTTGGACTTCATAGTAAAGATCATTATCGCCCTTAAGCGCAAGGTTTCATTGTTGGACTACATCTCAGAAAAGGATGCAATTGGAATCCATCCTTATCATGACGACTCAATGGTTATTGTCATTAAATATGAAGACTAAGAGATTAAAATAGTTCTCATCGACTAGGGGAGCTCATCAAATATATTTTATTGGGAGGATTTTTAAAGGATATGCCTCGATCCAGAAGACCTAACACTTTTAATAGGATCACTAGTGGGTTTTGAGGAGAACATGTTAATGTAAAGGGATACGTCACCTTGAGGATCCACTTTGGAGAAGTAGATCAATCTAAGGAAATAAAGGTTAGGTATCTATTTATTGATGCCCATTATTCAAATAATATGATTATACGAAGACCGATATTTAATTGGCTTGGAGCCTCATTGTCTACTACGTATTTTTCATGAAGTATATGCTCCCCTATGGACGAGTAAGGGTTATCCAAGGATATCATATGATTGCCAAATAATTCAATGCATAAAGCCTCAAGTTAAAAATAATATGCACTCAGGGAGAAAAGGCTAGAAAGAGGAGCTCATGAATAATGTCATTGGAAGAATTCCAAAAAGGAAAGGAAACCTCCTCCGCAACCTCTAAGGGACTGAAGACTAATGATTTAGGAAAACATACCCCCTGAAGACGCCATCATAGTTACCATTAGTTTTTCTTTAATATTGTTTAATAGATTTAGTTTTATGGGCGGGTACTATATCTATATCGACTGTAAAGAAAAAGTTAATTTATGGGGGAATATTCTTATCACTTGTTGATTTTACAAGGATCCAGGATTTTTAATTAGGCAACAAACCTTCTATTATGTTAAAGAAAGTATGTTTGGCTATTCATTTCCTTGAAGAAAACTAGATAATGCGTGAGAATATTGTTTCCCAATAGGATGATCATTTGTTGGATCCGTAAGTGAGATCCTTGTAGCTCAATAAGGAAACAGTGGATGGCTCCATAAATGTGATCATTGTCGCCCAATGAGGAAATCAATTGCAGGATCCTTAATGGGGGTCTTTGCCTCCCAATGAGGTGATCATTCGCAGGATCCTTAAGGGGAATCCTTGTCGTTCTTCGAGGTGATCAATTGCTAGATCCTTTAGTGGGTTCATTTATGTCCTTTAAGGTAGCCAATTTATGGACCCTTAAATGGGATCCTTGTCATCGAATGTGGCGATCAATTTCTAGATCATTGTTACCCAATAAGGTGATCCTTCACTGGATCCTTAAGTGGGATTCTTTCTGCCCCTTGAGATGATCAATTGTTGGACCCTTAAGTGGGATCCTTGTTTCCCATTAAGGATACCAAATATTGGATATTAAGTGGGATCCTTGGCATCCAATAATGCGAGCAACTGCTGGATCCTTAACTGTGATACTTGCTGCCCAATGATGCAATCAGTTTCTGGATCCTTGAGTGGGATCCTTGCCGCCCAAGGATGATAAAAATTGATGGATCCTTAAGCGGGATCGTTGTTTCCTAATGAGATGATCAATTGCTAGATCTTTAAGTGGGATCACTTCCATCCAATAAGGAGACCAATTGTTGGATCCTTAAGGGGGATACTTGTCGCCTAGTGATGTGATCAATTGTTGGATCCTTAAAATGAGATCCTTGCCGCCCCTCAGAGAAATATCTCATTATGAACTTTATAGTAAAGATCTTTGTCGCCTCTCAGAGAAACTTTTAGTTTCTAGAATTTATAGAGAAGATCCTTGTCGTCCCTCAGGTTAATATTTCATTTCTACACTTCATAGTAAATATAATTGCAGCCCCTTAGAGCAACTTCTCGTTGCTGGACATCATAGTGAACATCCTTTCCACCCATCAAGGAAATATCTCATTGTTGGACTTCATAACAAAGATCCTTGTTGCCCCTAAAGGTAACATATCATTGTTGGTCTAGATAACAAGATCCTTGTCACCCCTCAAAGAAATACATGCAAGTTATAAGCCTCTTTCTTGAGGGACATAGTTTGCTCCTCGGGTGTGACATAACTCAAAGGTTACGCCTAATAGGTTAAACATAAATCCATGTTGAGAGTGATAACAAGTATTGCTTGAGGGTTCGATGGAAGTCCCACCCAAGTAGGTAAAACTCCTCGTCTAAGGGATTTATAGTCTTATCAAGAAGGCTATATACAATTCTTTCTAGAAGACTTAAACTCTCAAGGGAAAATTAAATCCTCGCCTGAGGGACTTAATGTCTCGTCGGGCGGGACAAAAATCAAAGGTCAAACCTAATAGGCACAAAAAATATCTTTCTTGAGAGACTTGATAACAAGTCTTTCTTGAGAGCTCGATGGAAATTTCTCCCAAGTAGGTATAACTCATTGCCTAGGGGATTGTAGTCTCATCAACTAGAATATATAAAATTCCTTGTGGAAGACTTATATTATTCAAGTAAAACTAAATTCCTTCCTGAGGGACTTAGTGTCTCCTCGGTCGGGACAAAACTCAAGGGTGATGCCTAAGAGGCACGATACATATCCATCCTAAGAGACTTAATAACAAGTTTTTCCTCAGGGCTCGAAGGAAGTCAAACCAAAGTAGATAAAACACCTATCCTAAGGGACTAGTATCCTCATCAGGAGAGCTATGCACACCTCTACTGTAGGAACTCAAATTCCCCATGATTACTATACTCTTATTTGATTAGTTTAGCTAAATACCTCAAGAGAGGAAGCCTCCAATTCTCGGGACACTTCCATCAGATGTGAGTGGAAAAACACATTGTCTTCCACAA
Organism: Vicia sativa; assembly: GCA_021764765.1. Lineage (NCBI taxonomy): Eukaryota > Viridiplantae > Streptophyta > Magnoliopsida > Fabales > Fabaceae > Vicia > Vicia sativa. The sequence continues at coordinate 183,086,477 of CM038796.1, read as the reverse complement.
AAGGCCTCGTTCTTGAGAGACTATGTAATTTTATATTTTTAAAAAGACTCGCATAGGGTGATGACATTGGACTCCCCTAGGAGAGGCAACGATGAAAGATCATTCAAAGGGAGGTATCTCCTTTCCCTATAGTATTCCTCCCCCATAGGTGGGAAATGTAAGATAAGATGTTTCTTATACAATGATAAAGTCAAAGTCATTAATTGACCCATGACTCCCTTGTAAATATAAATTCAATTGTGCACTATTGAGTAAGTGGTCGGTGACCCTTTTTCAGGAAACCCTAGGTCCTAGAGACCTCTATAAATACTTATCCCATCAAGGAGAAAAGGGATACATCAATTAATACAAATTCTTAACACCCTAAATAGCACAACACTCATTACATCCTTAATACACGACTATCGGTACATATACACTTACTACCAAGCATCACCGCTTATCAAGAAAGCCTATCACCTCACATGAGATAGTCTCTTAAAACTACTTCAAAACACCACCATATCATGTTATAAACCTACTAAGGCCTCTGAATCTCCCTGCCCTTGCAGAAGGAACATACACATCTAAATTTTTTACCACAAACCAACTATGCCTAGCCCAATTAAAATAATTTGTTAAATGGTGGCAACACTTTGCTATATGATTTTTAGATGGATTAGGTGGTCTTATGTATTTTCCATGGATCTTCCTTCTCTTTTTGAGATTTTTTATGTCATTGGGTTATTGGTATAAAGATTAGATGATGTATTGTTATGATTTTTCATTTGGTAACATGGTCTATTTGGAAATTCCAGAATAATGATATTTTCTAAGGGAATTTCTTTTTCCACCTGGTTGTCTTCTTGCAGGCCCCTAAAGAAAAACCCAAAATACCCACAGACTTCGGATGTGCTTATTCGAACGCATTGTATTTCTCAAGAATAGCTGGATTCACACGTGCATATCTTAAGTCATTTTATTTTTTCAAGAAAAGGTGACTTCGCATGTGCATATCTGAATAAACCCCATAGTTTAATACTTCAAATCTTCATATCCGAAGTCATTTAATTGTATTCACCAATGTAAATAGAATACATAACCCATTTGTTTACATAAAACTCATTTCAAACCCAAAACCACCCACACCTAATTTCTAATCAAACTTAGAATTCTATTCATTTCTACTCAAAAACTCATTTCAACTCATTCCAACTCATCTTCCAAAGCTCCAAATTTGTGTAAGTTTTCTCCATTTCCATTTGATTCAATTTGCAATGCTATAATAGGTTAGTTAGAATCAATTACATTGTGTAGGTTGATGTTAGAGTAGTTAAATGTAGGTGTTTGGGTGAACAAATCAGATTTTTGGTTAATTTAGGGCAAGAAAATGAAGTTTGTCCGAAAATGGTTGTTCGCAGGTGGTTTCAAATGTGCACATCTGAACCCCCCTGATCAGTTTCGGATTTGCACATGCGAATTCTTGCCTGAGTTGATTTTTTTAAATGAACATATTAACATTTATCATTTTCTAGGAAAATGGCTGACAACCAGGACCTGAACAATCATTGAGATAAGGCAGGCCAAGCCAGACTAGTTCTGCTCGAAGTGAGAGAGCTGAGCAACAAGTTAACAGGCCTCGAGGACGGGATCGAGAATAGATGGAGGAAGTTCCTGGAGGTTCCACTTATGAGTCAAGGAGTAACATGTATCATGCTTCATCCTCTCGTGCACATGAGCAGATACCCGATGAGGAGGAGGTACTCGAGCTGATTACGATACCTGAGTAGGTTGAGGTACCTGAGGAGGCTAACCTCAGCTATAGCATAAGGCCTTCTAACATCTCCCTCTTGATTTACTATAATGATCAAGCCGCTTGGTATGTTTGGGATGGAGAGGTATATTTTTTGTTGCATGAACTATTTCCCATTAAGCCCGTGAACCACTCATGGTAAATCTTTGAATTATTTATACCTCTTAGTTCCATGAGTCCAGTGTTGGATCAAAACTTGTCGGACTATGTGGTACTGGTTATGTTACTATAAGCCATATTATGAATGGGGCATTTGCCGAGAAGAGGCACAAGGAGACATCTTTTTTCCACTTTGTTGTAGAGGAGGTGACGATTACACTTGATAACATGGCTTACTTGCTCTAGGTACCTATCAGAGGGAGGTTACTTAACTATCACAAGGTATCACAAGATAAGGAAATTTAATGAATGATCGACTATTTTGGAGTTGGTCCTTTTAAGGAAGCTGAACAGTGCATAACAACTATTGGGTCACATGCAAAATTCTCCACCTTTAAAGACTTATATGAATAACACATGCTTACAATAATAGGGCCGGGGACGAGGATGACGAGGTTTTTGTTCAATACCATTGAGATTTTACTTTGAAGTGTTACTTCATGTTCTTGGTTGGCACATCCCTCTTTGTAAACAAAAGTGAAACCTTCGTAGATGTTTTATACCGCCGATGTTTTATGGATTTGAGTACAGTTCAAAAGTGGAACTAGGGGCTTCCATTTTGGTATACCTCTACTAGAAGATGAATGAAGGTTCAAACTAGAGGATGAGGCACCTCACTGGATCTTGCACACTCCTCACAGTACATTTCATTATAACTATATATATATATATATATATATATATATATATATATATATATATATATATTATAATTTGTACTTACATGTTCTCTAATTTGTATTACAGAGCTGGATAATCTCTCACTTCCACCGTATTCTTGATTTCGAGTGTGATCTGGCTTATACTGAAGACATGCCGAGGGATGTAAAGTATGTCCTTCACGAAGGGAATCATAAAGTGTCACCTTACCGAGTGTATCTTGATCTTACTAATCATAATGACATCAAAGGGACTTCGTTTGAGGATCATATGGATGTTCTCCCCTTCGACCCTATCTCATGGGTGGCTAGCATGTGGGTCGAATATTATGGTCAGGTATCTTGAGGAGCGGTGTATTCGACAATTTGGATATATGCAGATGATATCGAGATCTTTGTTTGAGGCTGCTTTCGACACTATTGTCCACCGGGAACTCGATGGCATCTTCTAAGATTGGGAGAATTATTTGGTGCCACAGGAGTATCAAATGATAAAGGCTTCCCAAAGTTGGCATTGTGTAGAGGGATATGTGACATGTTTCTTTAATGTGTCACACCCTATCATGACTCTGGATGGTCCAGGACGTCCACCTAGGTCAGCTCATAAGGATCTCTTGGAGAACCATAAGGATGAGGATGACCATGTCGCTGATCTATTGTCGATCTGTCAGCGGATACACATTCTTGGGTAGGAGGCTTTGGATTTCAGGATCATTGAGAGGGGCATTCCTGAGGCGGTGGCTATCATAGAGATGATGGCTATGGAGGCATAGTGCGGAACAATATAGGAGGCATAGGATGTCACATTGGATTAGGATTATGCATACGAAGTAACAGTAGCCTACGTTATGTTTTGTATTATTTATCGATGTAATATTTTGACTTTATGTACTTTCTAAACAACTTATGTATTATATTATGTTTCCATGTTTTTGAACATCTAATCTAATTGTTATGTTCGTTTTATTTTTCGTCCAAATTGTATCATTTTATGTTTGTCTGTTTGTCTGTTTATTAGTTAGTGGTAATGATGAAGTTTTAAACAAAAATGAAACAAGCAAACGATATTTTGGATATGCATATCTGAAACATCAGTTGACATATTCGCAGGTGGTTTCCGATATGCATATATGAAAATACCTCTAGAATTTTAAATCCAACATTTAATTATTATAACATGGAAAAAGTGAGGTGACTTCAGATGTGCATAGCTGAATCATGCTGAAAGGTGCGTTTGGATATGCGCATCTGAGTGGTATTTTCAATTTTTTCAGAGGTTTAATTCAACATAACCGGGTGGAAAAATAAATTCTCATATTTTAAACTACACCAATAAACACGAAAGACTTTGAAGACACAAACATTTTCTTTGCTTTAAAGTAGTATCTTGGTAGCTTCCCAACTTACTGGATATCTTTTTAAGTTTGAATTGAGAACCTTAGTATCTATTTTAGTCAATAAAAGTTCAAAAGTTTTTGATTTGATTCTTGTGGTGGAATTATTTTGCTATACATTGCAAGATTTTATTTATGTGTTTTTTTTTAAAAGGAAAAATATTTATATTAAAAATAAATACACTAGCATGAGACATGTTAGGAATTACACCAGAAAACAGTTCTTATACAGAAATGAGAAAATAAGAATGCCAATTCAAAGAGATCTAATTCAACATCAACATTCACCAAAAAAAACAAATTACAAGAGCCCCACCAAAGACACTTGAAAGATCACATTAGGCTCGCCTATAAATTACCAATTGGCCCAAAACACAAAAGATATAGATGAAGCAAAATGATATTGGGAAAATTATAACAACAATACAAGAGCGGTCTCCAAATTCATATAATCATCAATCGTCTTCTAATAATGACCTTGGATAATTATTCCTTGATATCTCGAGGATTCCGGACAACTAGATCACGACCAAAACTCAGGCAACAACAATGTCTGTTACAAATCGAAAGAGATAGAGACATCAAACTCCAACAACATCACAAGGAAAAAGAGAACATCGACGCAAATGAAACTGCTCCAAGTTACTAATGCCAAAACAACGAGCACTGGCCGCAACGAGCTAGCCAACAAACACTGCATTCATGATTAATAATTCCTAAACATGCTTTAGGAATCGAGAACCACTAAGAGATATTGAACGAGGAGCTCTTAGTTTTGAATAAAGTCATCTCCAAGAGTATAATTTCACATCTTCTGTCATCTTTTCCACTTCTATTTCCTTACTGCCAAAAACATTAATGTTTCGGGTTTTCCAAATACTCCAAATATAATCAAACTAGACTACTGTCAGATTGTTAGTTGTCATTCTATCATTGCCCAATAAATGCTCGAACTGCTCTTTGTGCCTCACCACCTCATTCTGCAAGATATAGTGTATTCCGATCCAACATCATATATTTGACCAAACACTTGAAAATTTAGGACACTCAAAAAAACAAATGATAGATAGACTCCTCACTACCGCACTCCCCTGCATAATGAAGATTTCCTCGCTCTAATGCACCTCTTCTTGCTAAATTATTTTTTAGTTGGAATTCAATTCTAAAACAATTTCCAAATTAAACACGAGATTTTAGGGGATTGCCTTGTTTCAAGCCTTAGACCAATTCAGATCAGAATTGTAAGGAGTTTGAGATTAGATTATTGTAAACCTCTTTACCACAATGTTCATTTGTTTGCTAACTTAAGATGTTGCATAACTGTGATATGGTGGTTCGTAATGTTAATACTAACTTATCTCAATAGCAGTGGTATCATAGTCGTTTGTTTTTACCTTTGTTGATGGGTCCGGTTGTGGGTGCTTTTTTTTGTTTTGTTTATTGCTATTCGTTGTTGACCTCATAATTTTTTTGTTGATTTTTTATTTATTTATATTGGTTTTAAGTTTATATTTTCTTAAAATTAACTTGGTTCCTCTTATATTTGTTGTCGGTCTATTTAATACAGTACTGTTTAACATTTCTCGTAATGCTTATTGGTTGTATTCTTTTATATAATATATTTACCATTAAATTTTTTTTGCATTCCTTCTAAGTAAAAAGTCATGGCCATTAATTTGTCAAAAATATTTGGCGTTGAAACGTTTTTGGACACTTGGATTCATGTTAACTTGATATTAGTTGTGAATTGATTTTCGTTGAAAATATATAATATAGATTTTTGTTTAACGGATAATATACGGGTCCATTTCATTTAATTTTTGTTCTCTTTTCATATAGGTATACTTGCTTTTTAGGCATGGGAAAAGATGTTTTTAGATTTTGCTTAAGCAATGAAAAAACGTATTTTTTTTTTATGATAGAAAGAATATTTTATTAGCACGCCGCCAACCAGTTTGATCAAAGCAGGTCAAATTACCCTAAGAATATCTATATAAAAACATATTTTTTATTTAGGTAAATATTTTGAGTTTTAATTTTATTTAAAGAATTGCCACCTATTTTAGTCTTTGCTATAAGTTTCATATCCTTTATATATGAAGTAACTTATAAATGTTTTATCTGTTTCAGTTTAAAAATAAGATGTTTTAAAACAACTTAATAAATTTTAAAAATATTTTTATTTTTATTAAAATATTTAATAACTATAGCATGTATTATAGTTTTCTTATTTTTTAAATTATTATTTCTAATAAAAAACAAAAAGAATAAAATTGACGGTAATTAAAGAAGCAATAATTCCCTTTTTTTTCCCTTCTTTGCCATCTTTTTTACTCCATGCGGAAGAAGCAAAGAAATTGCTTGCCAAAAGTGGGTTGGATGATTTGTTGATATAGTGGAAATTATTATACAGACACACTTATATTCGATTGGCACCTAAGCTTTAACTTGAAAGCCAAAAGCTAGCTAGAAACTTCCCTTTGTTTGCATCCAAAATCAATAAAATGCTAATGAGCACCATAGTTATTGGCATGGCATATATTTTGATTGATTCCATTCTCATCACTACTCATCTCTTAGTTTCTCTAATGGTCCCCCTGATCGAGTTTGCTAGCCCATGATCATGATAGGGAAACCCTATGAAAGTGAGAGAGAAAGGTTCTATATTTTGTGACTAATAAATTACACTTTATTTTTGGATTCTAAGTAAGGACAAATTAGGGCATATAGTAATGTTAATATTTAATGGAGAATTGTCATGGATCTTGCTCGTGTTCTCACTATTAATTATAATTAGAATGGTAGTATCTTGATTTAGTTTGTTTGCTTTCGATACGTAACTGGCTACAAATCAAGGCATCAGTTATTAATAGTATATAATTGGATATGAATGGATGGCTTTGCATTAGTCGTGGTTGCTAATAATCTTTGTTTTTCTTTTCACTACAAGTCACAATACTCTCTCTTCCTTTTTAAGTATCGTTTTAAAATCTTTCTTTTAAGTATCATTTTAGAAGAAAGCTCTTCAATCAATATAATAGATTATTATAGTTAATTTTTTTATCATACATTCATTTATTTTCTCTTTCACAATAAATTCACTCATACACTCACTCTAATTTATTAAGAAAGTAAGGGTATAATTGACAAATTACGACATTAAACTATAAACGACACTTAAATATAAGTAAAAAAATTCTTCTAAGACGACACTTAAAAAAAAATAGAGGAAATAGTATTTTTACGAGACAGATATCGTGCTTTCTCACGTGCTTGGTATAGATATTATTGTTAGGTTATATGCTAATAATGTAGAATAGATATCATATCTGATTAATTCAATAAATATTATATTAATTACAGAAATACAATATAAAATTTAATAGATATAGTTAAAAAAATTAAACAACAAAGATAGTAGAAAACATGTTTTACATAAAATATTTAGGTACTTTCAATGTAATTGTTATCGATTTTCATATGCAACTAGTAAAAAGGTATACATACATACGACATACATTTTAGGATGGGATACGGTTTTAAACGTGCAATTAATTTGTAGACAGTAACAAAACAAAAAATCAAAAATATGTTTTTTTGTAAAATAATAGTAAATTTAAATTGACATAGTAATACATACAGAAGATGGAAGGTAACAAATAATATTATAAATAATATAGTTAAATCTAAAAAATTTTAAAAGTTATATTAGATAAGTCAATCATTTTAATTTTTTACAAATAAGATAATTACTTTATAAAAAATAATACAGTTTTAAAATATTTGTTTGATATTTTTTTAATAAGCTCCTTTAATTTTGTTCACATAATAGAAAATAATGATCGATAAATTTTTATTATTTAATATTTAGATTAATAATTTCGTTGTTCTTGTTTTATATAATTTCTACAATATGAGAGAACAAAATTTATTGACTCAGATCTATTATTTAATTTTTCTTTTTGCTATATAAACTTTCACAATATGAAAAAATACAATTTATTAAAATTTTATTGACTCACAACATATATAAATCAATAATTTAATTTTTCTCCATATAATTTTATTTTATACGGCGTAATACATTGAAACAATATATATAAATATTTTCTTATCTAGACCGAAGTCGTTGTATTTTGTGTCTTGTCCAAAAATATTTCAATTGTGTGTTTTCCTCAATATTAATACAAATAGATTATAAATTAATTTAAAATCATTCATTTTTCATATTTTTCAAATTAGCTGTGCTTGAAATATATAAAAACGTGTGAAAAGAAAGTGTTAATACCACATGAAGATTTTGAACTAAAACCCTCGGAGTAAAAAAAAATCACCCTATAATTAGTTGGATATAAAAAATTTAAGATATTGTAGAGGTACAAATTATTAATAACTCACGGAAACAAAATACATCTTAATGACACTATATTACAACAACGATTTATATATCGTTGTCGTATCACATTCTTATGCGCATGTTTTTTTATAAGAAATTTATTATGAAACTTTTCATCAATGTTACTATAAAGAATAGTTGTCATATGTTTTGAGAGACAAACTTTGAATATCAGCGTCAGTATTTTTTCATTTTTACAATAAAAATAAGCATGTGTTCCTTATATTTTTTTATTAAAAAAAATGAAAGAATAACAACTAAGGTTGTTTCAATCAACCATGGTTATAAATTGCATATACTACTACGATTGAAGCTTGAAACCATTATGAAATTATTTTCTACAAAATTAAAATATAACATGTACTTTATTTCTTTCATAACACACAGGGGTGCCCTAGCGAACAAGACGACAGTAATCTTCACCATCTTCATTCAATTTTGGCAACAAATATGATTTCTGTAAACGAAATCATTTGATTCTTCGAATATCATTTCTGATATGTTACCATTCTCAGTCTCTGACGTTTTTGAATGTTTAGGTTATTCGCCAGGGTTACTAGTTTCTTTCATGAATCAATGGCTTTTGTTTACGCTCTTCAAAACCGTCATGTGTATTATTCATGTTTTATTCAGATTTTTTTGAATATGTTTTAGGTTTTGGTGTTGGATATGTATATGCTTTAGATTTTGTGTGAGTAGCATCAACGTGTCATTCATATTTCCTTTATTTTTGTTTTGTTGGAAATGTGTTTTGATTTTATTTGAATTTTGTGATGTTTTTGGTGGTATAAGGTTATGTTTTGTAGCATATAACAATACTATGTTGTGTGTCTTGCAATAGTGTTCCGTTCACATTAATCTTTTATATAATTTTAGAATTTGTTATGAATCGTAGTTGGATGAAACATGATAGATTAGGTCCGGTGTATGAGAAATAAGCTCTTGAATTCCTTGAATTTGTCGAAAAAATGTTCCTGAAAATAATGGTATATTTTGTTGTACTTGTGTTGCTTGCAGAAATATTAAGAAACTGTCAATGAAAGAAATATCATATCACCTACATTGTGATAGAATATGTCAAAATTGTTCAAGAAGGACGTGGCATGGAGAAGTGGATGATAATCAAAATGAGATGTATCAAATGGATAAAGATGACATAGATATGGGTGATCGAATAGAAGATATGATCTATGATATGTGAGAACCGTCTTATATCAAAGCTCGTATTTATGATACTTTATGCAGCACCAAAGATGCGCCTTTATATAAGGGGTGAACCAGTTTGACACGATTGTATGCATTGTTAAAATTATTAATTTGAAGGCAAAATGTGGGTGGTTGGATAAAAGTTTCACATAATTGCTTGATTTGTTGAAACAAATGCGACCAGAAGATACCAATTTTTCGTATCGTTGTTATAAAGCCAAGAAGATATTGTGTCCAATGGGTTTCAAGTATGTCAAAATACATGCATGTCATAATGATTGCATATTATACAAGAAAGAGTATAAAAATTGGGATAAATATCCAAAATATGGTGAGTCTCGCTACAAGTTAAAGAACCTCAAGGGTGATGACAATGACAATGTTAGTAAGAAGCGTCCTCCTGCTAAAGTGTAATGGTACTGGTCAATAAAGGTTCAAGAGATATTTTGCTAATATAAATGACGCAAAGAATATAATATGGCATGTAGACGAAAGAAAATGTGATGGAAACATTCGCCATGTAGCTAATTCTTTGCAATAAAAGAATATTGATACATTGTTTCCTGATTTTGGCCTTGAGCCAAGAAACCTTAGGCTTGGGCTTGCCAATATGGAATGAACCCATTTGTTAAATTAAGCAATAAAGTGTGCAATATTATTTTGCACAATCAACGATTTTCCTACATATGGAAATTTGGATGGATACAGTGTTGAAGGATATAAAACGTGTTCAATATGTGAATCTAATACTTGTTTTCACCAACTTGAGTTTGGAAAAGACTGTTTACCTTGGGCAGCAGAAATTTCTAAAACTTAATCATCCTTATTGTAGATTGATGAAGTCTTTTAAAGGGGAGAAAGAGTATCGAAGTGTTCCTAAATCTTTAATTGGTGATGAAGTTTATTAATAACAATAAAACCTTATTTTTGTCTTTGGAAAGAATAAAGACGGTCCCGTTGAGATAAATATTTGGAAAGAATTTAGATCAATTTTCTTTAAGCTTTTATATCGGCCTAGTCTTGATGTAAGACATTCTTTTGATGTGATGCATGTGGAGAAAAAGTGTGTTATAGTTTTATAAGAACACTTCTAAACATTCCAAGAAAGACTAAAGATTGTAAAAGTTCCCGTTTAGATATGGTGGCAATGGGTATTAGATAATTGTTGGCTCCATAAGATTGAGGAAAAAGATCTTATCATGTGACACTCTATCTAAAAAGGAAAAAAAAGTATTTGCAAGTGTTTAAAAGGTATTAAAGTTTCCCGATGTTACTCTTCAAACATCAATAAACTTGCATCAAATAAATATCTCAAGTTAATTGGCTTAAAATCTCATGATTGTCATGTCTTGATGCATCAATTTCTACCATTAGCTATCTATGGATTTCTTCTAAAAAATGTAAGAGTAACTATAACTAGATTGTGCTTATTCTTCATTTCTATATGTAATAAAGTTCTTGATTTTAAAAAATTAGATGAATTAGAAGAAGAGGTTGCAATAATATTGTGTCAATTAAAGATGTATTTTTCTCCATCATTTTTTGACATTATGGTTCACTTACTTGTTCATCTAGTCAAAGAAATCATATTTTGTGGTCTAGTTTATTTAAGGTAGATGTATCCAATAGAGAGATACATGAATATATTTAATGGATATACGAAGAATTATCACCAATCGAAAGCTTCGATCGTTGAAAAGTACATCACAAAAGAAGAATTTGAGTTTTGTTCGAACTATTTATTAAAAATAGGGTCTATTGAAGTTCCAAAGTCTCGTCATGCTAACAGATTTAATGGTACATGCACTCAAGGTTTAAATGTTAAGTCAATGAGTCAAGATATAGTTCTTGACGCATATTTCTATATATTGAATAATCTTAGTTTAGTTGAACCTTACATATAAGAACACAAAACAATTATAAAGAGAAAATATCCATGAATGCATTACAACTAGTTGTTGACACGACATAACAAGAAATTCATAAGTTTGTTTAATAAGAGGATTTCTAACGATGATGGTACATTCGAGAAAATTAAATGGTTGTCGTACATGCCAATATTTACTATGATAACTTGGACTACATACAGAATTTCTAGCTATTCCTCTTATACCAAATCAAAAGATCATCGTAGTACAATGCAAAATAGTAAGGTTATGGTTGAGGCTAAATCCATGTAATTCTCTACTTCGAAAGATAATAATCCTATTTTGGCAACCCTCGCATTCTATGGAGTCATTGAGGATATTTTTGAAATTGATTATTTTACTTTCAAAGTTCCTTTAATTAAATTCAAGTGGGTCCCCAATAACAATGATGTACAAACTGATGAATTGGGATTCACACAGGTTGACCTTGGCAAAAAAACTTATAAGATTGAGTCATTCATCATGGCTACTCAAGCGAAACAAGTTTTGTATGACAGACCCTGCAGACTTATCGAGGAGATGATCAATTGTTCTCAAAGGAAAACATGTTCCTCATAGTGATGACGAAAGTTTTGATATTGCTGCCACTCCTTCTTACGGAACACAAGTGCCTAATTCATATGAAGAAGTTGATAGAGATGGCATTCATGATATTCATAATAAAGAAGGCATATGGAAAAATTAACAAGTAAGTATTTTATATTCTTCATTCTTAATTTATTATTTGTTATAATTTCCAATGATTTTATTTAATTTCTAACAACTCATATTATTTGAAATTATAGGTGATTAAAGTGAAGACACCAAAAGACAATACACCAAGATAATAAGATAGTATAGTTTGATGTAATGATGTGTATTGTAGGTTATTTTGTCACAATTTTGATTTGTATGTAATAAAAATGTTTGGTTCCTTCTGAAATTGTGTCATTGATGTAATACAATTTTTTGTCTAAGTCAAATAACAAATGGGTGTATTGTTGTTTCTGGTATGATACGATTGAGAAATATTCTGGTTGCAAAATTGGGAATTTTTTAAAATTTAAAAATATATTTAAAAAAGCACAATTAATATCACAACGATTGTTAATTCAACTGTTGTTATAAGTAGAGATCTATCCAGAATAATACAACCCAAAAATTGATTTGTATTGTAGGATTTGAACCCAAGACTTTTCAATTATTTCACAACCATTTTTTCAGTAAACCACAGGTATAAGTAGCACGTTATCTAATTTATAATAATGGTCACACATCCGTTTTGATAATCAACATATATACAATCATACGTAACCTAACAACGAGAGAGCTACCGTTAATATATGTGTTTAGCAACCGTTATTGTATGTGTTTTTTCGTAGTAGTTATCCTATCAACAAAGATTGTCAAACTCGTGAGTCTACTTAGACTCGTAAAGGGTCCGTCTATATCTTGACTCATTGACTAGACTCATAAACTCATATGAGTCTATGTAAAAATTAAAAATGACTTTTAAGAACCTGTAAGTGGCATATATATGGAACCCAAATATTTTTAAACCAATAAATGTCTCATATATATATATATATATATATATATATATATATATATATATATATATATATATATATATATATATATATATATATATATATATATATATATATATATATATATATATATATATATATTATACCAATTAACATAAAAATTTAAATCTCACACTCCATAGTAAATTTCTTAATAAAAAAACTCGATAATAAAACAAACAAAATAGCATAGTATGTAGTTAAATACTTACTAACTTCTTCTTAATTAGCTAGAGGCTACTACATAAGGAAAAAAAATTCATTTAACAAATATGCTAATTGTTATACCTCAATTAATATCCATAATATTCTCCATCATGTCATATCATCACAATACATTAAGATCACACATGTGGATTGATTCTCTCTTTTACTCTCTCACAACTTTAAGTTTGTTCTTGAGGAATCACAAATCTACTTGAGTTGTGTGTTGTGTATATGTTTGTTTGTTTAATAAACCTTAACCAAAATCCAAAAATATGTATTTTTTTTCTCTATATTTTATGATTTGTGTGTTGTAGGTGTTGAATCCAGTGCGTCCATCTCACCTCCTAAGCTTGGGTTTTGAAGGATGGTGATCATACAATTGATTATTCATTGAGCTTAAAAGGTCTTTGATTAAAAGGCATAAACCCAATTATCAAAGTATTTTGGTTTGAGCATCTCTCAACTTCATTTGATTAAGATTATTGCAAGAGATAGTAGCTTGATTCATTGGGAGACTCCATAGGTTCATGAATTTATTTCTAAGGTCTTATGTGATTTATTATGCCTTAAGTCGAAAGAAAAGTTCAAAAGATGCAAGATTGATTCAAGTGGTTTAACCTAATTTGGCAAGAGCTTGATTCTATGTTCAAAAGATATCCCATTCCATTTTCATCATCTTGAGTTTATTCTTTTTACTATAAACGCTTCTCATCATTCTTAAAAACTTCTCTTCACATTAAAAAGTTCAATTGTGTAAGGAAAATAATCAAAAGGTGAGAAACATTGCAAGCCACCTTGTATTTGAAGGACAATAGGGTTTGTCAACTTCTAAGGAGCATAACTTGATCAATTTTTATCTCCTTGAGTTCATTATTTTTCTACAATAAATTTGAATATGTCTACTACAACTTTGTTTTGAATCGCAAGATTTATAAATGCCTGGAAAATCCTTAGGAAATTCTTAGGAAATTTTCATAAACTTTCAAGGACCATAACTCTCTCAAATTTTTTGAGTTTTGAGTGATCTCAATGCCATATTTCTCTTCAAGGAATCTACTTCATTCCATCTTCAATCACCAAGAACTAATTATGAGTAGGTCATGTAACTATGGAAAATATTATATGTCATGTTGAAATTCTATACTTAGAAATTCTCTAAGTGTAGAAAATCAGTTGATTTTTATCATTTTTGAAGAGGCACAAATTTTGATCCAAGTTTCCAAATGGAAACTTTCAAAAAGAATGAGATCATAAAGCTTCCTACATTGTGAGCACCATAGATTCAAAGTCAACACCTTAAAATTAAAAATTCTCTGCAGTCAGAAACAAATTTGCTTAATGTGGCCTCTAATAATCAATTTAACGTGTGTTTTCTATTTAAACATGATTAGCAAAGTTTCCTAAAGAGGTTAGAGGTCCAAAATGCATCATTTAGATGAGTTTTGATGAGATTCACATCACACTTTGATCATAACTCCGATTTCACACGGATTTCCTCCAATTCTCACCATCTCACACGCTTGAGATCATGATTCACTTCCCTATAAATAAAGGATGTTATTCCATTCATTTCCCAAGCTTTTAATAGCCAGAATATCCCTGCTGAGATCCCATTTAAACTCTTAAGCTTGAATTTCATTTTTGCTTTTCCACCTTTCAATCACTCAAAAACTCCTTTCAATTAGCTTCACCAACATCAAGTGAAGCTAACCACACTCTTAGAACAAAGAATCGTGACCTGAATCAAGCTTACCAACTCCATTTTCAGAGCTCTGAACTTGAACCTCAACAGGTAAATCCTTCATCACTTCTCCTCAAATTTATTGCTACAATGTAGCATTTGACTGCCAGATGCTCATTGCGTCTTTGTTTCTAAATGTAATTGAGTTTTGTAATTCTGTTTTCAAATCCCTTTTCAAAAGTTTCTCTAGTTTTTTCCAAAACGAGTAATATGTGATAAATATAAGTTTGGCGCAAGGGCATGGTTGTGATCGCCTTGAATAGACGAATCCAATGGTACCAGATTGAGCTCCTAAATTTACATTTCATGAACTCACAATTTCAGGGTGGACGGAGGTTGAAAACGACCTACGTGATATCTTCAACCAATGATAGCGTACCACTTTATTTTTTCAATTTTTTTTAATAAATGATTTTGTGTGATATTCACTAATGACCATAACATGGACAGTGCGCCAGGTCCATTGGATTTGATTACTTACGCCTTTTGACATTTATCAGACGGGCCATATTTTTCTGATTTTATTTCTTTTATAAATTTGATTTGATTTTCAAAAATTAATAACTCTTTCATTTTAATTCGGAAAAATACCAAAGTTTTTTTCTAAAATTTCCTTTTAATTTTCTCTTTCAGATTTATATTTTTTATATTTTTTATTATTTTACAATTTTTTTAAAATAATTTTTGCTAAAATGTTCGTTGAGTGTGTCTAATTCTATCATATGGTTGGATCAAAAATGAATTCGGTAAGGTCTGATATGTTTTTGAGTAAGTCATTCGTCATATAAAATACATGTGTGATATTCCTAGTCTTCTTATTATTTCTTTTCCACCTATGACCACTTTAACCAAGATTGATCAAATGCATGCTAAGTACATGGACCATATTGTTCCTGGTAAGGTTAGAGGCACCTCGATCCAACATAGTTGAGGGGTGTTTCACATGGTTTATATTTGTATAGTCTGAACCCATAATTAGAGGGTTTCAAATTGTTCCAATTCTATAATCGGGAGCGTATCAATCCAATGAACTATTCCTACCCACACTCAGTTATAATAAACTCTAACCAAGTTGCAAATTACTACAGCAGGAGGGCTCTTCCCCATATGTCCTGAATCATTGTCAATGTTACAATGTTAGATACCAAAGACCAACTTGATCAAATGAATCACTATCTCAACCACTTCTACAAAACAAGGGTGATTGACATTGAATATCGCCTATTAGTCGACAATGATAGACATGTTTGAATCTCCAACTTGCAACTTCAACTTGATTGTGGTGTGAAAATCATGTTCTCAATATTTGATCAATATAGGACCAATGGAACGATCAATTTATTAGAAATTACATTGGTAAGATCCTTTTATGCTATTTGTTCAAGGTTAATTCGTCACAGGACTTTTGATGAAGTTGTGACATTTATAGTAGAATTTGTAGAAAAGTTACTAGTTTATTTTATACGTGATCTTGTTTTTATTTAATTGATATTTTTAATTATTTAAAATTTATTGTTGGAGTTCGACATCTAAGACATTACAGTTCATCTAATTTAATGAAATTTTTGTGTTCATTGTGTTTTTTTCTATGAATTCAACAATTTAAAATTCAAAAATCTATTTCGAATCGTAGAACTCATAACATTATTTTTATCAAAGCAACATATTTATGAGAAGTTTCTAGAGTGAAAAATAGTTTCACATAGTTATTATCCTAAACTCAAACTTCTGATTCACATTTTCTATGCGTTTTTCGTGTAGTACAATTTCCTTGACACCTAATTACTCAAAAATAAAATTTATGTTGCACTATCAATCAATTTATTTTGTGTACTATAACCAAGCAATAAATATTAGTACAAAGTTAAAAGTCACAATTCATTATACTATTGTTTGTTAGCAACCTTAATTAGGATTTGGTTTATATGTCTTTAAATTAATGGAAAAAACCTATTGAGCATTGATCCTATGGATATAAAGAAACTTATCTCATTGAGCCTACAAAACAATCCACCTTGTAAAAACACAATTATCAATGATGTGAAAGACGCTGTACTGTTATTGTAAATATGGTATATTTGCTACCATCTGTTTGATTAAGGACCACTATCCACTGCATTTGAGTATTCAATATATTTTTTTGTTAACTCAAAATATTCTTCATCCATACTCATTGTGTTTGGGATTTTGCAATGGTTTCTTTATTATTTGATATGCCAGCTGATTGAAAGTGATCTATTATTTTGGAAATTTGTAATTAAATTTTAATGTAAGTTTTTAATGAGGTCAAATTACTTTTGTGGTCCACACTAGCTAAGTGTTTTACAAAAAATCTGTGCCTTTTATTTGTCCCAAATATAAGTTAAATTTCATGGAACGAATTTCATATTCTAAATGTACAATCTTGTTATTTTTATATTACTTTTGGTCTAAAATCATAACTAGATTTTAGAAGACTACAATCCACCTAATGATGAGAAATTGAAGTAACATAAATATGAATGTTAATGACTCCTCAAAACAAAGGTAAATATATGAAAAAAGTTAAGGTCAACTTTTTGCTAAGTGATCGCGACTTTGTTTGTCTTAAGGAATCTAGACTGCGAGCATACAATCATATCGGATGTAGTTTTAAAGATTATCGAATTTCAAAGGACTAAATGTCGAACTATCGTTGTCTTAGATTACTACATAAAACTAAGGCTAATAATGTAATTGATTTGGGGTTTTAGGGAACATAACTGATTTTAGTCTAGTTTAGATTCAAGGGGAAATATCGGTATGTAATGGTCGAACTTTGGGGATTTAGCAACTCATTGACTCAATCGGATTATCAAAACAGTCTTCAATAGAAAATATTTGTTTGAAAGCCCTCTTCTCACACTCTCGTGTTTATTGATTCAGATCCTATAATCAAACCTAAGTGAGCGCTCTCGCTGTATCATTTAAAGTTTAAAAATAATTTTTGAAAACAAATAAGACCTAATTACTTAAAATCGCTCTCACTGTATTTTAAGTTAATGCACAATTACTACTGTCCAGTTATTATCTCAAACTCTCGTTTTTATTGATCCTAACCTCTATCAGAATTATACTCTCGTAATAAAACAGTTGATGTTTAAAACTAATAATTGAAACCAGAAAATCATTCTTTTAAAAAGATCAAATCAAATGGCGTTTCTAAACCTCGTTGGCTATATGAACTTACATACCGATAAGTAAATTTAGCCTAGCATGTTATAAAATTCAATAATAGCGAAACAGAAATAAATAATATCAGACAAATTAAACCCAAGCATATCAGACAATTTTTGGCAATAATAAATTAAAATAATTAAATTAAACCTAAAAATAAAATTGCAGAATATTTGACTAAGCGTCAGGTGTCTCCCACAGGTCGGTGAGATCTGCCTTTATTGCTCCGAAAAATAAATGCTAGAAAGAAAATAAAAGCACGATTCTAACGTAAGGTTAGAATCAATAAAAGTTCGCAGCAATCCCCGATGTGGAAATTGCTATGAGAAAATAAAAGCAGAAACGAAAATAAATAAACTAAACCAGAATCAGTAAATAAAACTCAAAAAATCAGTATTGAGAAAATTTGGAAGAGTAACGGTAAAGCAGAAAGAAAAAGAAGCGTGTGAAAAATGAGGTACGACAGCCCTATTTATAGAGTTGGGGTTCGCTTGAAAATAAGAACGTTGAGAGATATTCTCCTCCGAATTTGCCTCCGTAGCGATCGCTACGGCTTGTTGAAGAGGGTGTGATAGTCATCACGCAGTGCTTAGAGAGGAAGTTCTTGAGCTATCGCGGCCGTTAGGGCACACATGGCAAGGGTGTAACGATCGTTACCCCTTCTGTGGACTCCTGGGTGCGCGTTGGGCTGGGCCTTCGCTGCTGTTCGCGGTAAAAAGTGACGAACGAGGAAATCGAATCAGAATTCAAGTATCTGGCTCAAAACGATTTACTCTTTTAATTTTTTTTTTGTTTAAAAGATGTCGCGAGCACCAAGATTTATTGTTTCCAAACAAGAAAGAAGATGGAAAAGGGGAAAGTTGAAATACCCTAAATATGATATGTGATGCGACTAGCGTGAACTAGACGCAACACATTAGGGAAAGTCCAGGGTAAGAGGGTTGGTTATATAAAGGGAAGGTATTAGCACCCTATATATCTATAGTTTTCTATAGGAACTTTTATATGCATTTTTTTGTATGTTTGTGTGTTTTATTTGATATACTATTTCGGGAAAATTTCTCCTTTGGGATTTAATAAGGGTAGGTTAGGCATGAACCTAAGTTTATTTATTATTGTGCTCGCAAAGATCATTGGGAACCTCTGAATACATATCCCCTAGAGAGAGTCATAGCATCTGTAGCTCGGATATAAGGGAACTAGGGTTTGTTTGGTTTGAGGGAGAAAGAAGTATGCTCTCCAAGGGTGAGATCTTGTGCCTACGTATTCTCAAAAGTAGGTTGAGAAAGTCAGAGAAATCGTTGTTCTCACTTATGTGTTAGTGGAAGCAAAAATTAAGAGACAATGACAAATGTCATCTTAATGAAAAATGTATCTAATCTATTTTATCACATACATTTTTGAAAATTTGATTGATTGAATCTTTCATTCTAAGAATTCAGTGTTTTTCTTGAGTGTACAAGTGTTACCACTTACAAGTTAAGAAAGATGTTTGAAAAACGTTGAATCTTTCATTATAAGCATTGGGCGTTTTGCTTAAGTGTACAAGCGTTGCCGCTTACAGTTAAGAAAGATGTTTTGTTTGAAAAAGTGTTTATTTTGAAAAATGTTTGATTTGTATGTGATGCTATAGATAAGATACTTCTTCAATAGAGATGATTCATGTCTAAATCTCTTAGGAGAATTGTTTTGTTATTGCTTAGGGGGATGCTTTTAAGAAGCCCATGGGTCCTTGTATTGTAAGCCCAAGAGGAGGCTATCCGAGGGACATCGAGGGTCCTTGTATTGTGAGCCCAAGAGGCGGATTTCCGAGGGACATCGAGGGTCCTTGTATGAAGCCCAAGATGAGGATATAGGGTATGGATGGCTTGGCTTTAAGACTGATTTCACCGGGAAGCCATACTCTTAGGGTTTTATCCTAGTGAAGGTGATTCTTTGTATTGGAAGCCCAATAGGAGGCTGTTAAAGATTTCCAGGTCTCTTTCTTGTATGATGCCTAAGAGAAGGCTAAACTCAACGGGGGAGTTCTTTTGTATGAAGACCAAAAGGAGACTAACTCAATAGGGGAGTTCTTTTGTACGAATCCCAAGAGGAGGCTAACTCAACAAGTGATTAATTTTGTACGAAACCCAAGAGAAGGATATGGGGATCCTAGTTGTTGTACTAGTTGTAATGACATAAATAAACACAAACAAGTATATGAACAAATATACATGACAAATTGTGTGTGTGCATTCATAGGAGTTTATGAAGGAAATATATAAACAAGTGTATAAAACAAGCGAATAAAGCTATTGAACTTGGATATATACAAAGGAGTGTGTGAATGCAAAATATAAACAAGTATTTTAAAACAAGCGGATAAGATAGTAAACTTGAATATATACAAGGGAGTGGGACGTACAACTTAAGGGAGGCCCACTGGTTTAAGAGATGCTTCACCGGGAATAATGCTCTTCTTAATACCAGTGGAATTGGTGTATAAACAAGCGGATAAAAACAAACGAACGAAGTTTGTTATACTTGAATATTTGCAACAAAGTTGAATATTTAAAAGAAATTGAAAATGTACACAAAAAGGATGGATATGTATAAGGAAACTAAATATGTACATTGGAGGGTTGAGACTTACACCGTAAGGGAGGCCCATGATCAATTTGACTTTGAATTCGAAAGAATTTCGAGGAAAAAACCTAGTTTGGTTTGTATTTTCAAAGATTAATCGAATCGATCATGGAAAAGAGGTGAGTAAGTTTAAAATGTTTTTGAAAGGTTTGAAATGATTTTGAAAAGTGAAAGATATTCGCAAAAGATTTTGAAAAAGATTAGGTTTGAAAAATCGGAAAGAAAACATTTTTTTGAAAAGTATTTAAAATACTTAAAAACTTCTATTTTAAACCTAATAAAAATATATCAAAAGTAAATATTTTTTAATTTTTTTGACATAATCTTAAAATAGGTATATTAAATGACAAGTGTGCAAAAAATCATCTCAAAATGCGAAGTTTTGATTGGTTTTTGAAAATATTGAAGTTTGATAAAAAAATGAAGAAAAGTAGTGGTAAAAATTTGTTTTTGGTCTTGGAGAGGTTTGAACCCATGACCTTGGCTTGAAAGTGAAAAGTTTTACCACTGAGCCATGTGCTTAACTCGACATTTGCACACCTACATTTGATTATATCTTGATATCAGTTGTAAAAAAGTTTGAAAAATAGTTGAAAAATAAGAAGGTATTAGAGGGATTTGAACCCTGGACCTTGGGCAAGACAAAGGACTAAGAGCGCGAGTTCTACCACTGGGGTGACTATACATCCGTTCATTAAACTAACTTAATTTAATTATATTACAAAACAAAATTTTGAATTTTTGAGAAAAATCAAAAACCGCGCGTAACTTCATCTTCTTCCTCCAATCTTCACTGATTCCTATCTCTTTCATTTCTTGATGAAATTAAAAGATATAAAGATCAAGCTTGCTCGTTTTGAACTCAGGAACATGATGATAGTGATTAATTGCATTTATTTTAAACTTAAGAGGACTGATTTTGAAAAAAAAAATAGATGAACCCTAGTTATGAATTTGATCATGAAATCGTGTTTGGACAATAATTTATGCAATTGATTGAGGGTTATCATTCAGTATGAGTGCGGGAACAAGATGGTCAATCAATATTTGAACGGGAATGCAAGAATCATAGAGTTCAAAGTTCTAGCACTTACCTCTTCAAGTTGAAATCGAATTCTTTCTTGGAGGTGTTACAAAGCTGGTTTGATGATCAGGATAGCTTCACTTGACCTTATGGAAGGTGTTGATGTGCTTTTCTTGGATTGAAACCTTATGGAACTTCCTTCCCGACCCCTACTGCAGCTCGAGCAAGTTGAACATGGAGATGGTGATTTTGGCTTTACAAAAGTGATTTGATGCTATGGATCACTTCTATATGGTATGTAGATGATGTTTGAATGATTAGAAAGTGAAACTCACAAGTGGATTCAGAGATGGAAAGTTAAGGCTTAAAAATGTAAGTTTATGGAGTTTGGAGACAATTCTTAGTTTGGATTATTTTTGTGATGGCTTGATGGTTCTAACAACTTCCTAAGGGTATTTGAAGAGTGTTTGAAGCCAGAGACTGCTCAGAAATTGCAAGGTTTGGAGATTTGCAAATTCTCACATTTTGGAACTTTGTAACACCCCTTCTAAAATACCCCGCGAATTAATAATTAAATTAGAGTTAACATAAACAAAAGGGCATCACAATTAATTAAAGCAGAAATTCTCATCAACAATGTCATGCTTTTACTGAAGAACTTTATTAAATAATTCAAAACCAATACTTATGTTCTACACAGCGGAAAATAACATAAAAATCCGGAATAAATTCAATTCATAATCATTCTAAACATAAACCAAAAGAAACAAGTCAATTTTATGATTCCAAAACAATCGTTCCCCAGTGTTACAACTACCAGAGCATGACACTGACACGCGGACAATCTAAATAGCACAGCTCAAGGCTATCCTCACCAGCTCCTAAGCGGCTAACACTTCAATCTGAAATCATCAAAGTAAGGGTGAGATTTCATCAACAATTAATATGCATTATACGTTTCTTTAAAGCAATAAAACAATCAATACATTAGTCCACCCTCATTAGTATATTCAGATTCCAGTTCACAAATACAAATCACACAGATCAATATGCATATAACAACAATCAATGAAATTATAACACTGGAAACCATCTTAACATATTATAATTCCATATGCAATGTCGACTCAATGCATGTGGTACCAAACGTGAACTCAATTCACACCCTATTCCGTTTACACCCCAAAATAGTGTTAATCAACGATTCGCCCATACACCACTGGGACACGAATCCAGCCTCACCACCACTAAACCACTGGGTACGGGTATTGGCACTGCAGGTCCAATTCCACACAATGGGAATTAACCACCACCATAATGCATATGCATGCGCAACATAAAACATGCAACATTCAAATAAGGAACATGATATCACAACATCATTCCATACATGGTTAACACCATCAACAACACAACATAAATCATGCATATACAATGTTAATCACAACACATGGTATTAACATCTATCAAACATACACAACGTCAATGACGCACAATC
Organism: Vicia sativa; assembly: GCA_021764765.1. NCBI lineage: Eukaryota > Viridiplantae > Streptophyta > Magnoliopsida > Fabales > Fabaceae > Vicia > Vicia sativa. Next base: position 183,063,085 of record CM038796.1, on the reverse strand, counting down.
ACGAATTACACAAATTCTTTATACGGAAAGCCATATAAATTCATCAAGATTCAATTATTAAGTGTTAAGAATGTTCTTATAAGAAAGTACATGCTCCCAGCTTTCCAACGGATCCAACTTCGCCTAATTCGGAGTTACGGTCGCAAAGATAAGACCAAAACAGTTTTTCAAAAGTATATGTTTAATTCTGCCCAACTTGGGTCGATGCATAAGCTCATGCATCAATGCAAAACTAGCTTGCGTCGACACAAGCATCGTATGCGTTGATGCATATGTTTTCAAAATTTATTTTTTTCCCCATTTTTCTTCAGTATGTATCGATGCATAACACGCATGTGTCGATGCATAACTCCAAAATTTACCACATGAATCGATGCATAGGGTTTTGTATCGATGCAAGCCTTATTCCAACTTCTGTTTTTCACACGTTTGACTACTTGCATCGATGCATCCTATTGATTATCAAAACCTATAAGGCATATTAACCAGACAAAATCACCCCTTACCTTGCGATGATTCTTCGAATTTCCGACGCCTTGGCTTTTCCTCTTTCTCTTCTCTTCTCAAAAGCACATACAGTGAATATTCCAATTCTTCTCACTTTTTCCTTTTATTCCTTTATTTATGCCTTTTTATTATTCCAAATAATATAAATAAATTAATTAGAATAATTAGAGTAATTTACTCCACACACCCTCCAATTCACTTCACACCCCCAACACTTCCATTATTTAATTATTTAATTAAATTCAATAATCCAAAAATACCAATAATTAAAATTTTTAATTAAATTAATAATTAAAATTCCAATTATTTAATAATTGAATTATTTGGGGTGTCACATTTGAAGCCAGAGATTACTCAGAAATTGCAAGGTTTGGAGATTTGCAAATTCTCACATTTTAGAACTTTGAAACTTGGAAAAGATGAAAGAAGTAAGAAAGCTTGTTTAGAATTGCTTTGGTGTGATTTAGAAGTGATAAATGGCTTCTATTTATAGGCCAAGAGGTCTGAAGAGCAAGGTAAGGGTAGGATTGGAAGATTTGTGCAAGTTGCCTTAAGTGGTAAGAATGGAATCTTTGCTATAAATGCACATGGTTAATTTCTAAACCATGGTTAAAAATCTCAAGTGATCTTATCCTCCTCTAAGATAATCTCATCAGATATTTCTCTCTTAAATACTATTTCTTTTGGTGACAAGGCTTCTAGAAGGATTGCAAAAAGACTTGAAAATTTTGAAGAAATGGCTTGAAAATTATTGTTATGGACCTCTAAGTTTCAATTCTAAAACCCTAGCTATACAAAGTATTTTTTCAAGTTCTTGGACATTTTGGAAATCTTGGAACAATATCTACAACTTTCATGGCCATGAAAATGGTGAAAAAAGTGTTAAAAACACTTGAAAGTTTTTCTAAGTGTTAGAAAATTTTCAAGTTTTGACTTTTTGTTGACTTTTCCACACATTTTGATCATGATGGAATATTTGAAATACTTTGAAATAATTTGATGATTGAAATAATTTGAATTTCAAAAAGTTGACCAAAAGTCTAAGTTTGATTGATCTAAATAGTTGACTTTTTGTCAGATGATTTAAAATTTCTCTGATGATCAATTATGGCTTTTGAAATGTTTTGAACCAATAAATTAGGTCAATATATTTCATTGGTGCTTTTGAGATCATGCTCCAAGCAATTAGGTCGTTCATTGATCAGAAAGTCAATGATACACCATCCTCAATCAAAATCCTAATTGTTCGATTCAAGATAGATCTTGAGGAAATGATGGAGATTTGAAGATCAAGTATTGATGATTGATGAAGATAGATAATTAGAAGTGAGTGAAGACTCAAACCCTAATTGATCACATCTTGAACAGATGAAAGATTTTTGATAAAAAACCCTAATTTGGCTCAAGGAGCACACACACGATCTATCTTGTGCTGAAATTGTTAGTGATGCAATGATGCATATATGAATTATATGAGATGGTATGTTAGGTCAAAAATTGGGGTATGAAATATGACCCTGTTTAAGATTCTTTAACCATAGATATGAAGATTAAAATCTTCGTCTCGGTAGGTGTGAAGAGACTTAAATATCAGAATACGCAAATTTTGGATCTAAGATACCAAAAAGTGTGAATGATGCAAAGTGATCGCAGAAAGTTTACCCAGGAGATACCAAAGGGTGGAATCCCGGAGAAAAACATTTTTGAGGATGTCTCAATCTATTTAAGAAAGGAGAATCCTGTTTGTTGGGAAACAAGTATATGTTTCACTGGGAAAATAGATTCACAAAGGAAGTGAATATATATTTCGCTTTGGGAAACAAGAAGATTACCTTCTGTCAGCCTTGTGACAACGTTCAAGGTAAGCAAAGATGATATTACCAATTATCAGCCTGGTGATAGTTTATGGTAATTTGGAATGAAGACTCATTTACCGATTATCAGCCTTGTGATGGTAAATGGTACAAGTTCTGAAGATATTACCAATTATCAGCAAAGTGATAACTATAACAAGGTAATTCTTGAGAATTTTTTAGTGATTATTCAGCCTTGTGAATAACAGATAGTGATGGAAAAAAATCTCAAATGAGCTTCTATTTTCCCAATTATAATAGTGTCAGGGATCTTTTTTTTAGAAGATGCGGGCATTTTGATTGTAAAATACAGGTTGCTCGGAGAGAAAGACAACTGTGGGGATTTCTTGAAGTTGCATGATTGGACTTGTTAGGAAGAACAATCATTTTATGATAAGTCCAAAGATGAAAAGGAAATAAGCGGCTCGGATGACGAGGCTGTTGCTAATTGTTTGCAAGTAGTTTTTTTTTGTGAAATCTAGACCTAAATTTGTTTGGAGACGAGGTTCTATCCATGAATGAAATGGAAAGAAACGGTCAAACAAGATTTTGTATCCAAAGAGGAATGAACTCGATTGGGGAATTGGAGAAAGAATGTGTTCTTTCTGCTTAAAGGTGACAGTCTACTGGAGAGATGAAACACCCTTACTTGTTTTCGGGAATAAATGCAACCTAAACAAGTGATATTGAAGAAAACATTGAGAAATGCAAGAATGCATTAGTGATGCAATTATGTATGATTAATGAATATCATGAATTTTATATGCATGCTAACAATACTTGACAAGATGATAAAACGTATTTGGAAAAAGGACGAATGTCGCAGTTCAATCAAATACTCAGCAAAATCTTCAGTAATGGTGTAGATATCACTGGTGATGAATCAGAGTTGCATGCTTAAATTTCTTCGAGGAGAAAAAGAATTTTACTAGAAACCTTGTTGGGGATTCTTTTTGGATAAGAATACCATCTTTGGTGATCTCTTTTGAGGAAGAGAGAACTTCTCAGCAATTGTTTATCTTTTAGAGGTCAAAACACTCATGGAGATAACTGTTGTTGTTCCTGCTATGTTTACAGTTCGAAGGAAAATTTCGCTTTTATATTTGAAATGTTTTAGAAGTAAAAATTAATTACTTTTTTCTTTTTCAAAAGTGATTATCGCAAGTAAAAGGTTATTTTGCAAAATATAATAAAACAAGAATTGCAAACAAATGGGCACAAGGCTCAAATTTTATTGATAGAATGGTAATAAGCCAAAGGCGTGATTCCATGGACTATTTACAAAAGTTGGAAATGGTAATATATTAGGAAAGGGATACATTGAAAGCAAAAACCTCTATTCTCCCTAACAACTTTGAGTTCCAACTGTGCTTGTTGCTTCAAAAGATTTGATTAAAGATTCGTTGATGGAAGATTCTTCAGATTGATGAAGTACGGACTGATGTAGTTACTTTGTCCTTTTGATCCTTAATTTTTGCCTAGACTTTCTTCTCATGTTTTCAATCTACCATGGTAAATTTCTATTTGTTGTCTCTAATTTTTTCCTGGACCTCCTTTTTCAGGTTTTCAGTCCACCAAGACGCTCATTTTTTCTTAAGCTGCACTTTTCGGGTTTCCGACTTACCGAGCTGTTCTTTTATCTTTTTAAGATAAAGTATTTCTTGACTGCATCACCATTTACATGATGTGGGAGTTCATCTCTGTCCATGGTTGCAAGAGTCATAGCATCGCCAAAGAAGGTTCTTTTGACGATGTATGGGCCTTCGTAATTAGGAGACCATTTGCCCTTAGAATCTGGTTGAAAAGATAAGATCTTTTTAAGCACGAGGTCGCCTTCTTGAAATTTACGAGGCTGAACCTTTTTGTCAAAGGCTTTCTTTATCCTTCTTTGATACAACTGTCCATGACACAAAGTGGTCATACGTTTTTCTTCGATTAAATTCAACTGATCGTATCTTCTTTGACACCATTCAGCCTCAGATAACTTAGCCTCCATGAGGACTCTCATTGATGGAATTTCAACTTCCACGGGGAGCACTGATTCCATTCCTTACACTAAAGAGAAAGGGGTTTCCCCTGTTGAAGTGTGTACTGAAGTGGGATATCCATGTAAAGCAAATGGAAACATTTCATGCCAGTCTTTGTAAGTGACGACCATCATCTGGATGATCTTCTTGACGTTTTTGTTGGCGACTTCCACAACATCATTCATCTTTGGTCGGTAAGGATAAGAGTTATGATGCTCAATCTTGAATTCCTCACACATTTCTTTCATCATTTTGTTGTTCAAGTTCGATCCATTATCTGTAATGATTTTTCTTGGAATTCCAAATCGGCAAATGAGGTTGTTCTGGATGAACCTCACAACCACTTGTCTTGTAACGTTGGAGTAAGATACTGCTTTGACCCATTTGGTGAAGTAATCAATGGCCACTAAGATGAAACGATGACCGTTCAAAGCTTTTGGTTCAATCATTACAATCATGTCGATATCCCACATGTAGAAAGGCCACAGAGAGGAGAGAATGTTGAGTAGATTCGGTGGCACATGGATCTTATCCGCGTAAATCTGGAACTTATGACATCTCTTAACGTGTTTACAGCAATCAGATTCAATTGTTATCCAATAGTAACCTGCTCTTAAGATTTTTCTGGTATTTCATACCCATTTAAATGGGTTCCAAAGGATCCTTCATGTAATTCATTTATTAACATATTTGCTTCGTGTCTGTCCACGTATCTGAGCAAGACCATGTCGAAGTTTCTTTTGTATAACACATCTCCATTCAGGAAGAAATTTCCAGAAAGCCTTCTTAGAGTTTTCTTATCGTTGTGCGATGCCTCGAGTGGGTACTCTTGAGTTTGAAGGAAGCGTTTGATTTCGTGGAACCATGGTTTATCATTGATGAATGCTTCAGTTGCAAACACATAGGCAGGTCTTTCAAGACGTCCGATGTTGATCTTAGGAATATCTTTCCAATTGTTGACTCTAAACATGGAAGATAGAGTAGCCAAGGCGTCTGCCATTCGATTCTGATCTCGAGGAATATGATGCAATTCAACTTTGTTGAAGAAACTTAAAAAACGTCTTGCATAATCTCGGTAGGGAATAAAACCAAGATGATGAGTTTCGTACTTGTCTTTGATTTTATTGATCAAAAGGGATGAATCTCCATATATGTCAAGGATCATGAACCTTAAGTCATTGGCTTCTTCGATACCCATGATACAAGCTTCGTATTTTGCGATATTGTTAGTGCAATCAAATAGCAATCTGGCGGAAAATGGGATATGAGTACCCTCGGGAGTAATGATGACTGCCCCAATTACATTGCCAAAAACGTTAACTGCTCCATCAAAAATTAGGCCCCATCTTGACTCAGGATTAGGACCTTGTTCAGGTAATGGTTCCTCACAATCTTTCATATTTAAGTACATAACATCCTCGTCAGGGAAGTCAAACTTAAGAGATTGGTATTCGTTGATTGGTTGATATTTCAAGTGATCGGCGAGAATGCTTCCTTTGACCGCTTTTTAGGCGCGTTACTCAATGTCATTTTGGAGATTAACCAAGTAGTGTGGCTTGATCATGTACTGGAAGAGATGTTTCGAAGTCCATACCAAAGCACAACAAGTTTTCTTGAGCATGGAGTAACGAGTTTCACAATCCATGAACTTTTTACTCAAGTAATAGATGGCATACTCCTTCTTACCGGTTTCATCTTCCTATCCAAGCACGCAACCCATAGAATCTTCTAACACAGTAAGGTACATAATTAGAGAGTAGTCATTTTCTATCATGTCGTCCACGTAGACTTTGATCTCTTTGTGCATCATGTCATGAAAGAGAGTAGTCATTGTCCTTTGGTAAGTTGCGCATGCATTCTTTAATCCAAACGGCATTACTTTGTAGCAAAATGTGCCTCATGGCGTGACAAAATATGTCTTCTCCATGTCTTCGGGAGCCATCGTGATCTGATTATAACTAGAGAAACCTTCCATGAATTAAAAGACGTTGAACTTAGCAGTGCTATCAACCAGCATGTCAATATGCCGTAATGGGAAATCATCTTTTGGACTAGCTTTGTTCAAGTCCCGGTAGTCAACACACATCCTGACCTTTCCATCTTTCTTTGGAACAGGCACTATGTTGGCCAACCATTGAGGATATTCGGAGGTGACGAGAAAACCTGCGTCGAGGTGCTTTTGAACCTCCTTTTTTATCTTATAAGCCATGTTTGTGTGAGTCCTCCTCAGTTTCTGCTTAACTGGCGGACATTCAAGCTTTAATGGAAAGTGATACTCTACGATGTTGGTATCCAACCCTGGCATATCCCGGTAGGACCAAGAAAACACATCGGCGTATTATTTGAGAAGATCTATCAGTTTGCTCTTGACATCTTCATCGAGTAGAGCTCCGATGTTTACTTCTTTTCTGTTTTCCTTAGAACCCAAGTTGATCGTTTCTTAAGGCTCTTCGTGAGGCTGAATGATTCTTTCCTCGTGCTTAAGTAGTCGGGAAATATCATCTGGGATCCCCTCTTCTTCGGCTTCGAACATAGGGAATTCAAAGTTGGGAGAGGGCATTGGGTTATTGCATTCAATGGGTTTATTCATTTTTTAATATGCACATGTGATTTATGTTTGTTTTTTAGAAAAAAGAAAATGCAAAAGTGTATGCATATCATTTGAAAATGTTTGTTTTTATTGGGTTTTTTAGGATTACCATTTCTAGAAAAAAGGCAAAAAAATGAAAAACAAACACAAAATATGGGAATCAACACAACACTTTATTTATGATTCACATATGAAACAAGGCCCTAAACACAAACTCTTTTGTCTTGGGCAAGACAAAGAGAAAATATTCAAAAGTTATCCCTATAAAACATCTCTCTGCCTTGGGTTGGGCGAGAGTTATAAATAAAAGAAAGATGACTACTTAGAACGGTGAACAACAGTCCGAACCTCAACGGCTTTCCAATTGTGACGAACTCCTTGGTAGACTATGTATTCTGGCAGTTTTCCCTTAAGATCATTTTTAGTGATGACATTGACCGTTGGTCGATCAGGATTTGAAGGCTCTGGTTTGTTAACCTTGTCCTTTGTACTGCTGAAGAGATCTTCCTATGTTTGTTCGACCGGTCGAGGAGTATAAAATGAACTACATGTGTCTTCAGGCGACATGTATTCTGAACTTTTAGGATGTAATTCCCAATCTTCTGGATGAAGAGACTCGTTATCAGAGCCACATTCCAAGTCATTTTCGAGACCATCTTCCCAATCGTCTCTAAATATTTCATTTATTTGGGAATAGACAAATTCAAGTTCAACAACCTTGGCAGGTGTGTTGAAGCAAATATCTTCAGTCGTGATTTCGAATGGATGATGAGATTGAGAGGGCATGTATGCCTCTTCTGGTTGACTGAGATATTCAAGAGGATCTTCCCATCCAGTTGGTTGGATGTCTTCGGTTGAGATTCTTGAACTTTCAGGGGCGATATATTTTACCATGAAGTCAAATTTTTTGCTTGGTTGTCTCAAGTATCATGCATATGTACTAAATATGCTCTTACCAAGTTTATGTCGTATACTTGATATTGGCCCGGACAACCATATACCATGTTCACAACGTGCCCTCCATGATTAAACAACGGATTAGCTTGTACGCTTGGATTCATATCCTTGAAAGAAAGAAGGTTAGCTCTAACCAGTCTTTAAACTTAAGCTTTCAAATCTATGCAATGTTGGAGATCATGGACAAGTGCCCCTTGGTGAAAAGTACAAGACACATCAGCTTTGTACCACCAAGGTAACTTATTGGGCATTGGCGGTGGTGCTCTAGTTTGAACAAGATTCCTCTCGATTAAAGTAGGATATAACTCCGTGTAAGACATCGGAATTGGGTCAAACTGTAAAATCCTAGGAGCACGACTCTGATTTTTGTTGAATGGATGAGCCTGTCGTTGAGGTTGCTGATTCTGTTGCTGAAATTGTTGGGTAAATCTCGTGTTTGAATTTGAACTAACAACTGGTGCGATAGTGGCTACCTATTGTCGGTGATTAATGTTTCTTCTTGGTATCCCTTGGCATACCATTCCAACATCTTATTCTTTCTTCTTTGGGAAACCACTTCCAAATTTCTTGGTTCCACTTGAAGATCCAACTTATTTGGTTAAACGTCCTGTTCGGACTCCCTATTCTAATCGCATCCCCATGTTTACCATTTCGATGAAATCATTTGGAGCACGGGCGATCACGCGTTCATAGTAGAAAGGGCCAAGAGTATTCAAAAAGATCTTGGTCATCTCTTTCTCTTCCAATGGTGGATTGATTTGGGCAGCAATTTCCCTCTTTCGTTGGGCATACTCTTTGAAAGTCTCTTTATCCTTTTGACACATTTCTCTGAGTTGGTCTCGAACTGGAGCCATGTCCAAGTTGTACTTATATTGTCAAACAAAAGCTTCTCCTAGGTCGTTGAAGGTTCAAATATTAGTATTATCCAATCCCATGTACAACTTTAGAGCAGCGCCAGTAAGGCTGTCTTGGAAGTAGTGAATGAGTAATTGATGATTATCATTGTGAGTAGACATCTTTCTAGCGTACATCACAAGATGGATTTGTGGTAAAGAGTTTCCTATGTAATTCTCTAAGTCGGGGGACTTTGAACTTGGCAGGTAGTCTTACATTGGGAACCAGACACAAATCATGGGCATTTTTCCCAAACAAATCCTTTCCACTGATTGTTTTGATCTCTAACTGCATCTTATTAAACTGTTCTTGGAGATCTTCCATACGTCCACGAGAATCCATGTTTTAGCCAAGATCATGATAAACTTCGTTGTTCACATAAGGAATAGTGTGAACCATGGGAACTGAAATTGTCACAATTGGTTGAGAAACCGACATAGTGACTTGAGGAAAGGTTACTTCGGGCTGCTGAGTGAACACTGAATTCTGTAAAGTAGGAACCTCAGTTGTGGTTATCGGTACTTCAGAAGTATTTTGACAAAAACCTACGCCGAAGTTGAAAGGAATTTCCCAAGGATAACCCTTTGGCATAGTGAAAGTTGGATTACAAACTGCGACCGCTAAAACTGGAATAATAGTGATTTCTAAAATCAATGTTGCTTGAACTTGATTGTTAGGTGGTGGTTGTTGATTCTAAGAAGCTACCAACGAGCTTACCAAAGCATTGAGTCTTTCCACTTCCTCTTGAAGTGTGGTTACTGTACCATGAAGCTCAATATTCTCTTGTTCGAAATCTTCCATTGCTTTCTTTCTATTTGCACGAGTATTGTATCTGTGAGCTGACTGTGAACGCATTCGGGAAACTCTAAGATGCGACAGCTTGACGATCTCTGGAGAAAATTCCAAAAGATAAGACTCTAGATAACAAACTCGAAATGCAAGATGATGCATGATTATGGATGCAAAAGAAAATATTTTCCAAAGAATTTATGCTAAAAGAGAAATTTCTTGCAAACATTTGGAACAGAAAACTCTCATTTTATTAATAGATCAAGGAAAGATTACAACGAGTTTTTTTTGGAGCATAAATCTTACAACAATAAAGCAAATGATAAATAAAAGCTAAAGTATACAAATTAAGTGTCTTCGTCTGATGAAGAACCAAATGCTTGATGCAACTTCAACTTGAGGATCTCTTTCCCGTACTAAGCTTTCAATTCAGCTTTCTCAGTTTTTAGCTTGTTAATAACATTCTTCCACTCGTCAGGAGCTGGAGTGCCATTTGTCAATTCTTCAAGATTTCTTTTTCTTTCTTTCATGTATTTCTTGATGGCTTCATCCTTTCGACGATTTTTTTCATCTTTCTGCATGAGCCATCCATCTTGAAAGTAGAGCATTTTTCATGATCTTTGACTTGTTTCTTAAGCTTTACATTCTCAAAGTTAGCCTTAAGAAATTTGTCTTCCCAAGAATCTTTTTCTAGCCTCATCTTACCCAAAGCTTCTTGGTATTCTCCCATAGTCTCAATGAGAATGGTGATCGATTGAGGTATCACTGGGAAGATGGGTTCTTCATATGCATAAAGCATTCAGAATTCCTTCACTCTTTTCTTTACCCAACAAGTGTAGATTTCCATGGCTACACTATTCCTTACATTACTTTTTTCCCCTTCAAATATGGTGCCAAGCTCTTATCATTCTGGCTTTCAAACCTTGTGAATTTTCCCCTTCATGAAAAAAGTAACTGTCTACTGTAAAACCAAGGGGTTTACTAGAGATTGCATACCCAAGTTGACGTCTTGCCAAGAACGATTTGTAGTTAATTCCTCCTTTTGTACCAATGAGAGGTACGTTCGCAAACTCTCCACAAATTTCAATGATTTCTATCTCATTGTAGGCCAAAGTATACCAATGAATATTGTCGTTAGTAAGAGACACGAGTCTTCGAGGCCAATGCCAACCAATTTTGTTTTCTTTGAAGATGGTAGACTTAGGCAAGTGCGAAACAATCCATTTGAACAGCAAAGGCGCACAACACACAATAATTTCATCTCCTTGAAAATTCCTATGATGAATAGAGAAATACGTATCACCAATCAAAGTGGGAACATGATTTCCAATCAAAAAGATCCTTATGGCGTTGATATCAACGAAGTCTTTAACGTTAGGAAACAAAACAACCCATAAATGAGCAAAGCTAAAATAGCCTCAAAAGCTACCATGCTACCGGCTTCGGAAAAACTAAAAGCTTTCTCCATTTGAAACTTTGAAGTTAGTCCTAAGAGATTTCCTTTGGTAGTCATGTTTTTGTCTATTTTAGATTTCCTTAAATAAGTCATCGCTACAATGACTTGTGGCGCCAAAATGGCTTCCAAACCATTGAAAGGCACTTTGTCAGACACTAGGATACCTATAAGATTTGCATACTCTTCTAAAGTATGCATCAACTAATAATCAGGGAAAGTGAAACAACGATAAACAGGATCATAAAACTGAACCAAGGTTTTAAGAAGTCCTTCATCAACGTTAGTGTTCAAAATAGTTAAAAGAGATCCATAGCATTTTCTGAAATTTGAGGGATCTTCTACCAAGGATGCTAACTCTTTAAACTTTTCCACATAAGGAAATCTAAAACCATGTCTCTTGGCATTTCTTCTTCTTACATCCATCCCTTTAACCTAAAATGTTTGCAAAGAAAAATTATCTAAATTCTTTGGAAATTTTAATGGAAAGAAAATGAGAAATTGAGGTTTTTGAATGAATGCATGAATGCCACAAATATACAAACATGGTTAGTGGTTATACATGTAACACCCCAATTCTACCCCTTGCAATTAATAATAAAATCAGAGTTTCAAAATTTCATCCAACAAAATTGAGGCATCACATATTCGTGTTTTTCATCACTTTGCATTATAATACACATCACAAACAAATAAAAAGTTGGATATACCGATTCATATCATAATTCATCATATAAACATATGACTATTCACAACACAGCGGATGTGCTCACAAAATATACATATCATCATGTTATCATCAATACATAAAGTTATAACATCATAAGATAGTATACATAAACTATTCTATCAAAATAATAACGTCGCCCAAATACCGAGTGTTACTACGATCAGAGCAGAGCGACTCAAAATAAAGAGACTCGAGCTAATCCTCATCATCCTCGTGGATCACCTGCACGTTACCAATATAAAGGCAACGGCGAAACAAGTAAAGGGTAAGATACTCCAAAACATATAATTAAAGGCATGATAAAATATATAAATAGTTTTGGAATTATAAATGATATAAGTTAATAAGAGTATGTCAACATATAACAAAACCTCACATACTTTAAATTAGCATTTAGTGTTTAAAATTAACACTTTAACTTCGTCACATAATCATTATACTCGCATCAACACAAAGTATCATATATCATCACAATTCAACATCATCCATCAATTAAAACCCAACGCCAAACAACTCAAACATAAACATAACCGACTCCATGAGACACGACTATGTTATGCATGTGGTACCCGTCGCTTTGTCCATAATTAGGAACATTTGGCATAAAGCCCATCGTCGCTTGGCTTAAAAGCCCTCGCCGCCAATTCAATGTATGTGACTCGACAATAAAAACAACACAACAAAACATCATCATCGCTCATCAAAATTGACATAAAGTCCACGTCGCCATATTTATCCACATCAAGATAAACATATCATCGCATCGCATATCATCAAGTATTCATTAATAAATACACCGTCGCAAACATCATGTTTAATCACACCATATCATTATCAATTAATTCACCAAATTCCAAATACGGAAAAATAGTCAAAACACCAATAATCGTCGCGAAAGCCATTCTTAATAACCGGCATTAATCATAATCGTCAACATCACAATCGGATTATCCATACGTGTCTTAAATCGACTAAAACGCAATCCGATTCAATTTAACCGTAATTTGGCCTATTTCGGTTCTTAAAAACTCTTAATTTCGAAAAACTAACCTCACCACTACGTTCTACACGTCCAACTTAGCTAGCACGTCAATTTTCGTTGAATTCAGAGCAACTTGCTCCGTCGCCGAAATTACCGAAATCGGAACATAATCGGGTTCCAAATTTAATCGGATAACTTATGTCCTAATTATATTTTATTAATACCAACTAGTAGTATGTGGAATTAAGGAAATGGAAAGAAACAGAAACAAACTACATAATTATGCAGAAAACACAATTACGCAGTAAACGGAAAAAATGACAGAAAAACAAAATTCCATTCCACCTTCCACAAGGGGAAGGGACGAACGTCCCATGGTGTTTTAAGGCTTGAGGTGGGCGCCTAGGGAGGGGGACGGCCTCCCCTCAAGCTGAGGTGGGCGCCTCCCCCTTGCATCATCCTCCATTCCTTCTCCTTCCATGGCTTCAGTAAACAGACCTTGTATTTTCTGGGTTTTTTTAACAGTTTATACATTTCCATTTTAACACTTCTAGTTCCTACAAGCTTGGAAATAAAACACCCACAATCCATACTCCTAACTCAACCTTTCTAAGTTATTTCAACAATCAACCAACCAAAACTCATGAATCAACCTATCAATTTTTCCTAAATCCACAACATATCTATCAAACCCTAACTATATGGAAAGGAAAATCAAACCCCTTACCTCAAGTGCTTGGATCATTGAAGATGCTCAAACAAATCCAAACCTCAAGCTTGCTCTTGCTCTTTTTCTTCTTCTTCTTCTTCTTCTTCTTCCAAAACCTCTAGCTCTCTCTATGATTCTATGTTAGGTTTTATGTGTAATGGAAGAAAAATAAGGAAAAGTGTTTTTATGTTGTTTTCTACTAGTAAGCCAAGGGTGTACACCCTAATTCTAGACAATTAGTCCTCACACGCCTAACTTATTCTTATTAATTAACACACTAATATATCCAATAATATTATTAACTCAATTAATTAAAATAATTCCGGGGAATTAAATATCGATCCGAATAATATTTTACCGAACCAAACGGAATAAAAACCGGACCGAACGAAACGTCGCCAAATATATTAATAGATATATCAATTAATATAAATATTCTCGTCGCCAAAACAATCGTCAAACGGTAACTCAAAAATATTAATATAATATAATATTAAATAAAAAGGGGTGTTACAACTCTCCCCCACTTAAAAAGTTTCGTCCTCGAAATTACCTGACTCGAAAAGCTCGGGATAGGAATCCCGCATCTTACTTTCTAACTCCCATGTCGCGCTTTCACCAGCTGCTCCTATCCAAACAACTTTGACCAATGAAATCTCTTTGCCTCGAAGATACTTTATCTCACGATCCTCAATCCTTAAAGGCATCGTTTCCACCGTAATATTTTCTCGAACCTGAATATCATCCATCTCAATCACATGCGAAGAATCCGGAACATACTTCCGAAGTTGCGACACATGGAATACATCGTGCAAATTCGAAAGATTTGGCGGTAACGCCACCCTATAAGCCACTTTTCCCACTTTACTAGTAATTTAGTAAGGACCAATAAAGCGAGGAGTTAACTTCTTCGACTTCAATGCTCGCCCAACGCCGGTTGTAGGGGTAACTCTCAAAAATACATGATCACCATCTTGAAATTCCAAGTCTTTTCTCCTTTTATCATGATAAATCTTTTGTCGACTTTGAGAAATTCTCATCTTTTCTCTAATCATTTTCACCGCCTCAGTAGTCTCTCTAACCAATTCGGGTCCAAGCACCACACTTTCACCCGACTCGTGCCAACACAAAGGAGTTCTACACCTCCGACCATACAAAGCCTCAAACGGCGCCATTCCAATACTAGCATGAAAACTGTTGTTATATGTAAACTCAATCAAAGGAAGATATGTATCCCATGAACCACCATGTTCAAGAATACATGCTCGTAACAAGTCTTCCAATGATTGAATCGTCCTTTCCGTCTGACCATCAGTTTGAGGATGATAAGCTGAACTCAATCTCAACTTAGAACCCAAGGCTTCTTGCAAGCTTTTCCAAAATTCAGAAGTGAACCTCGGATCTCTATCTGAAACAATACACAAAGGAATACCATGTAATCTAACAATCACATGCGTATAAATCTCCGCCAACTTCGATACGGGATAAGTGATGTTAATAGGAATAAAGTGAGTCGACTTCGTAAGCCTATCAACAATCACCCAAATCGCATCGTGTCCTCTTGGTGTATTCGGTAACCTCGTTACGAAATCCATAGAAATGCTATCCCATTTCCATTCCGGGATCTCTAACGGTTGCATCAACCCTGCAAGTTTCTGATGCTCCACTTTAGACTTCTGACAAGTCAAACAAGCATAAACAAACTGGGCCACCTCTCTTTTCATACCCGACCACCAAAATAGTTTCCTTAAATCTTGATACATTTTGGTCGCTCCGGGATAAATACTCAAATTGCTTCTATGACTTTCTTCCAAGATCATTCTCTTTAAATCCACATCATCGGGAATACAAATCCTATCTCGAAACCTCAAAACACCCTGAGCATCCAACTTGAAATCTTCACTTTCAGTTTGTCCAATACCAACCAACAAATCAACAAGTTTCACATCAAGCTTCTGAGCTTCTCTAATGCTATCAAGGAAATCATTATTGATCTTCAACATTCCCAAGATAACACTCTTCAGTGTCACTTCTATCACAAGACTCATATCTCTAAATTGCTCAATCATTTCCAACTCTTTCATCATCAAAAGTGACATATGCAAAGTCTTTCGACTTAAAGTATCGGCCACCACATTCGCTTTACCAGGATGGTAATTCAATCCAAAATCATAATCTTTCAATAATTCAAGCCACCGCATTTGCCTCATATTAAGCTCTTTTTGATCGAACAAGTATTTCAAGCTTTTATGGTCACTAAATACTTCAAATCTAGAACCATAAAGATAATGTCTCTAAATCTTAAGTACAAAAACAACCGCTGCAAGTTCCAAATTGTGAGTAGGATAGTTCTTCTCATGAATCTTCAATTGCCTAGAAGCATAAGCAACCACCTTGCCATTTTGCATAAGCACACCACCTAAACCCATCTTAGAAGCATCACAATAAACAACAAACGGTTCTTCAAGATTAGGTAGAATCAAGATCGGAGCCATTGTTAACCTTTTCTTCAATTCAACAAAACTTTCTTCACACTTGATATCCCACACAAAACAGCTCCTTTACAAGTCAACTTTGTCAAAGTAAGTGCCAACTTAGAAAAACCTTCAATGAACCTCCTGTAGTAACCAGCCAAACCTAAGAAACTTCTAATTTCAGTAACAGACTTAGGAGTTTCCCATCTTAACACGACATCAACCTTAGAAGGATCAACCGCAATGCCATCACCAGAAATGACATGCCCCAAAAATCTCACTTCACTTAACCAGAACTCGCACTTTGACAACTTAGCATAAAGCTTCTTCTCTTTCAGAACTTCTAACACAATGCGTAAATGTTCTGCGTGCTCTTCTTTCGATTTAGAATAAACCAGAATATCATCAATGAAAACAACCACGAAATGATCCAAGTAAGGATGGAATATACGATTCATGTACTTCATGAATACTCCCGGTGCATTAGTGACACCGAAAGGCATCACCGAATACTCGTAATGTCCATACCTCGTCCTGAAAGCAGTTTTCTGAACATCTTCTTCTTTCACCCTTATATGATGGTAACCCAATCTCAAATGAATCTTGCTAAACATGCGAGCGCCAACCAATCGGTCCATCAAATCATCAATTCTAGGAAGTGGATACCTATTCTTGATAGTCACTTTATTCAACTGACGGTAATCAATACAAAGTCTCATGCTACCGTCTTTCTTCTTCACCAATAACACAGGAGCTCCCCACGGTGACACACTTGGTCTAACAAACTTCTTCTCGAGCAAATCTTCTAATTGGCTCTTCAATTCTGCTAACTCAGATGCGGAAATCCTGTATGGTGCCATAGAGATAGGTCTGGTACCAGGGACAAGATCCACAGAAAATTCAACTTCTCTTTTTGGAGGTGCACTAGGAATCTCTTCAGGGAATACTTCGGGAAAGTCGCACACCACCAGAAAGTTTGCAATCACAGATTGACTCTCCACAGAAAGAGTCGTCATCAACAAGAAAACCAATGCTTCATCTTTCATGAACTCATTCAATTGTTTCGTCGACATCAACATACTTTGATCTTCTTCCACTAAGGAAGAAAACCTCACATTGTTGTCATAGAAATTGATATGGACATAGTTAGCTTTCAACCAATCCATACCCAGAACCACGTCCAACCCAACAAGCAAAAAAAAACAAGATCCACCACAAAGTCTCCATCAAAGATTGATAAAGGGAAACTTGCACACACAAAAGAAGTAGTAACTGTTCCCTTAGCCGAAACTTCCACCACCATATCTCTATCTAGAGATGAAAAAGTGAGACCCAATCTCTTCACGTAATCAGCAGCAATAAAACAGTGAGTAGCACCAGTATCAATAATAGTAATAAGAGGAATGCTATTAATGAAACTAGTACCTCGAATAAGACCATCTTTGTTTGCCGTCGGGGCACCCGACAAAGCAAACACCTTCCCCGCTCCTTGAGTTCTCTTAGGCTTCTTACATTGAGAACTAATGTGACCTCCCTCGCCACAATTAAAATAGACCACATCCTTATGCTTGCAATCACGAGTCACATGACCCACTTCTCCACATCGGAAACATCTCGCCTCATTCTCCTTAGCCCTCACATCACTTCGACAAACATTACTCTTGTGGCCAGGTTTCCCACACTTGTAACAAACAATACTAGCAGGAGCATCTCCCCCACTAGTCCTTCGCCCTTGAAACGCTTTTTGTTTCCCTTTACCAACTGGAATATCATAAGGTTTCCCACGGCTCTGTTGACCCGTGTTTCTCTTATCAGACATAATCTTATAGTGTGCATTACAATCTTCCTCGAAGATTCTACAACTATCAATCAAATCCGCAAAGACACGAATTTTCTGATATCCAATCGCCTTCTTAATCTCAGGACGCAAGCCATTCTCAAATTTAATGCACTTAGAAAACTCGGCATTCTCTCCATCATAGTGAGGATAGAACTTAGCCAGCTCGGTAAACTTTGCAGCATAATTAGTGATAGACATATTCCCTTGTTTCAGCTCAAGGAACTATATCTCCTTCTTTCCCCAAACATCCTCCGGGTAATACTTCCTCATGAATTTCCTATAGAAAACTCCCCACGTCACTTCCTCACCAGCAACTTCAAGCCTCTGACAGGTGTCAACCCACCAGTCATCGGCCTCATCACTTAACTTATGAGTACCGTAACGGATCTTCTTCACGGGAGTGCAATCCATCACACGGAAGATTATTTCAATCTCCTTCAACCATGTTAAAGCACCTTCAAGATCATACTTTCCTTGGAAAGTACGGGGATTCTCTCTTTGGAAGGTTGCCAAACTACGAGACCCAACGTTCTCGTCAGCATTCGGCGGGTGTTGGAAAGCCTGAGCTATTGCTTGCATAGCAGCAGCAAGAGCCTCATCATTCCTACCAGCATTCCTTCCAGCCATAACAACTTCTGCTCACAACAAAACAAGGATTAGAATCAACAAATAACAATACTTGATTGTTAGACAATAACAAACTCAACAACTTGGCTGGACAGACCGACCTGCTCTGATACCACTAATGTAACACCCTAATTCTACCCCTCGCAATTAATAATAAAATCAGAGTTTCAAAATTTCATCCAACAAAATTGAGGCATCACATATTCGTGTTTTTCATCACTTTGCATTATAATACACATCACAAACAAATAAAAAGTTGGATATACCGATTCATATCATAATTCATCATATAAACATATGACTATTCACAGCACAGCGGATGTGTTCACAAAATAAACATATCATCATGTTATCATCAATACATAAAGTTATAACATCATAAGATAGTATACATAAACTATCCTATCAAAATAATAACGTCGCCCAAATCCCGAGTGTTACTACGATCAGAGCAGAGCGACTCAAAATAAAGAGACTCGAGCTAATCCTCATCATCCTCGTGGATCACCTGCACGTTACCAATATAAAGGCAACGGTGAAACAAGTAAAGGGTAAGATACTCCAAAACATATAATTAAAGGCATGATAAAATATATAAATAGTTTTGGAATTATAAATGATATAAGTTAATAAGAGTATGTCAACATATAACAAAACCTCACATACTTAAATTTGCATTTAGTGTATAAAATTAACACTTTAACTTCGTCACATAATCATTATACTCGCATCAACACAAATTATCATATATCATCAAAATTCAACATCATCCATCAATTAAAACCCAACGCCAAACAACTCAAACATAAACATAACTGACTCCATGAGACACGACTATGTTATGCATGTGGTACCCGTCGATTTGTCCATAATTAGGAACATTTGGCATAAAGCCCATCGTCGCTTGGCATAAAAGCCCTCGTCGCCAATGCAATGTATGTGACTCGACAATAAAAAC
This sequence comes from Vicia sativa, assembly GCA_021764765.1. Lineage (NCBI taxonomy): Eukaryota > Viridiplantae > Streptophyta > Magnoliopsida > Fabales > Fabaceae > Vicia > Vicia sativa. Next base: position 183,043,695 of record CM038796.1, on the reverse strand, counting down.
AACACAACAAAACATCATCATCACTCATCAAAATTGACATAAAGTCCACGTCGCCATATTTATCCACATCAAGATAAACATATCATCGCATCGCATATCATCAAGTATTCATTAACAAATACACTGTCACAAACATCATGTTTAATCACACCACATCATTATCAATTAATTCACCAAATTCCAAATACGGAAAAATAGTCAAAACACCAATAATCGTCGCGAATGCCATTCTTAATAACCGGCATTAATCATAATCGTCAACATCACAATCGGATTATCCATACGTGTCTTAAATCGACTAAAACGCAATCCGATTCAATTTAACCGTAATTTGGCCTATTTCGGTTCTTAAAAACTCTTAATTTCGAAAAACTAACCTCACCACTACGTTCTACACGTCCAACTTAGCTAGCACGTCAATTTTCGTTGAATTCAGAGCAACTTGCTCCGTCGCCGAAATTACCGAAATCGGAACATAATCGGGTTCCAAATTTAATCGGATAACTTATGTCCTAATTATATTTTATTAATACCAACTAGTAGTATGTGGAATTAAGGAAATGGAAAGAAACAGAAACAAACTACATAATTATGCAGAAAACACAATTACGCAGTAAACGGAAAAAATGACAGAAAAACAAAATTCCATTCCACCTTCCACAAGGGGAAGGGACGAACGTCCCATGGTGTTTTAAGGCTTGAGGTGGGCGCCTAGGGAGGGGGACGGCCTCCCCTCAAGCTGAGGTGGGCGCCTCCCCCTTGCATCATCCTCCATTCCTTCTCCTTCCATGGCTTCAGTAAACAGACCTTGTATTTTCTGGGTTTTTTTAACAGTTTATACATTTCCATTTTAACACTTCTAGTTCCTACAAGCTTGGAAATAAAACACCCACAATCCATACTCCTAACTCAACCTTTCTAAGTTATTTCAACAATCAACCAACCAAAACTCATGAATCAACCTATCAATTTTTCCTAAATCCACAACATATCTATCAAACCCTAACTATATGGAAAGGAAAATGAAACCCCTTACCTCAAGTGCTTGGATGATTGAAGATGCTCCAACAAATCCAAACCTCAAGCTTGCTCTTTCTCTTCTTCTTCTTCTTCTTCTTCCAACACCTCTAGCTCTCTCTATGCTTCTATGTTAAGGTTTGTGTGTAATGGAAGAAAAATAAGGAAAAGTGTTTTTATGTTGTTTTCTACTAGTAAGCCAAGGGTGTACACCCTAATTCTAGACAATTAGTCCTCACACCCCTAAATTATTCTTATTAATTAACACACTAATAATATCTAATAATATTATTAACTCAATTAATTAAAATAATTTTGGGGAATTAAATATTGGTCTGAATAATATTTTACCGAACCGAACGGAATAAAAACCGGACCGAACGAAACGTCGCCAAATATATTAATAGATATATCAATTAATATAAATATTCTCGTCGCCAAAATAATCTTCAAACGGTAACTCAAAAATATTAATATAATATAATATAAAATAAAACGGGGAGTTACAATACACACGTTCAAGCGTTTGAAGTCACGAGCACGAGGCCAACGATAAGAACCAAACATGGGTAAGTTCTATGTGCTTAATCACCTGTAAAACATGTTCTACTGATAATATAGTGTCAACACTTCTCTTTGAAATATTATCGGTTTAAACAACTAACTCGTAGTCCAATAATATTTTTCAAGAGAAACTCGCCTGATTGTAGTCTCGCATGACAACTAATCCAAGTCTATACCTAAATAGTTTCTACACTACATCCTAAATGGCCAGGATGTTTATGGGTTCTACATACAACTCATCTTTGCTGATTCGCTTAAAAAGAAATAATGTCTTCGCAAATAACTTGTTAAACACAATTACCCCTAAGAAATCCTCCACTGAGCGAGGCATCTCAAATTAACTTATTAAGGACTGATACTCCTCGTAAGTTAATAGCACTACACCCACACCTAATTCTTAAAATGTTTCTTAAATCTGGGTTAGGATTTTTTCCATCAGATGAAATCGCGAGTAACGGAGCAAAACACACAATAAATAAAAACAAACATGTGCACAAATGAAGCTTAACCCTTTTTATCTTTTTTTAGAAACAAATAAAAGCTTGGCATCCCTAGCAGAGTCACCATTTTTCTGTTCGCGGTAAAAAATGACGAACGAGGGAATCGAATCAAAATTCGAATCTCCTGCTCAAAACGATTTATTCTTTTGATTTTTTTTGTTTAAAAGATGCCGCGAGCACCAAGCTTTATTATTTCCAAACAAGAAAGAAGATGGAAAGGGGGAAAGCTGAAATACACTAAATATGATATGCGATGCGACTAGCATGAGCTAGACGCAACGAATTAGGGAGAGACCAGGGTAAGAGGGTTGGTAATATAAATGGAAGGTATTAGCAACCTATATATCTCTAGTTTTCTATAGGAACTTTTTTATGTATTTTTTTGTATGTTTGTGTGTTTTATTTGCTATGCTATTTTGGGAAAATTTCTCCTTTGGGATTTAAGAAGGATAAGTTACGCAGGAATCTAAGTTTCTTTATTATTATGCTCGCAAGGATCATTAGGATCCTCTGCATACATATCCCCTAGAGGGAATCAGAGCATATGTAGCTCGGATCTAAGGGAACCATGGTTTGTTTTGTTTGAGGGAGAAAGAAGTATGCTCGCCAAGGGTGAGACCTTGTGCCTACGTATTCTCAAAAGGTGGTTGAGAAAGTCAGAGCAATTGTAGTTCCCACTTATGTGCTAGTGGAAGCAAAAATTAAGAGACAATGACAAATGTCATCTTAGTGAAAAATGTACCTAATCTATTTCATCACATACATTTTTGAAAATTTGATTGATTAAATCTTTCATAGTAAGCATTGAGTGTTTTGCTTGAGTGTACAAGTGTTACCACTTACAAGGGTGTTACCACTTACTGGATTTCAGTGAAGAAGAAGAAATGTGAATCATGTAAGTAATCAAAATAGTTTTAAATCAGCATATGCCTAAAAATAGAAAAGAAGAAGCAAAGAATAGAAAAAATTTATAAAAATTTTAGGAAAAATATTTAATAAAGATAAATTAAAAAATTTTAGTAAATGAAAATTTTAATAAAAATGGTGGGTTGCCTCCCACAAAGTGCTTTGTTTAACGTCGGAAGCTCGACTTATTTTGAAAATCGAAAAACTATTTTGGTGACTCAGCCAACAGTTGTATAAGTCTCAGGCTAGCTGAGTAATCTCTATTTTCCATACAATGGTAGTGCTGCAAACGTTGCCCGTTCATAATAAATGGGTCACTGGCTTTTCCTTTAATTTCAACAGCGCCACTTGGGAGTACTTTAATAACTTCAAAAGGTCCTAACCATCTAGAATGAAGTTTTCCTGGAAATAGTTTAAGTTTGGAGTTAAACAGGAGTACTACATCACCCTCATTGAATTCTTTCGTAGAGATGCGTCTGTCGTGCCATTTCTTAGTTCGTTCCTTGTAGATTTTGGCATTCTCGTATGCATCTAGCCTAAGCTCTTCCAATTCATGGATGTCTAGAATTATCTTTTCTCCAATAGCTTTGTAACTCATATTCAGGGTTTTAATGGCCCAATAGGCTTTATGTTCAAGTTCTACTGTTAGATGGCATGATTTACCATATATTAGTTTGAAAGGTGTAGTGCTGATGGGTGTCTTGTACGATGTTCTATATGCCCACAATACTTCATGTAGTTTAGACGATGAATCTTTCCTAGATGTGGAAACAGTTTTCTCAAGTATTTGCTTAATCTCTCTGTTAGAGACTTCCACTTGCCCGCTTGTTTATGGGTAGTAAGGTGTTTCTACGCGGTGTCGGACTCCATAATTCACTAAGAGTTTATTGAAAATTTTGGAAATGAAATGAGAACCACCATCACTGATGACTGGTCTCAGCATACCAAATCTCGAAAAAATTATATTTTTAAATAGCCTAATCACTACTTGTGCATCATTTGTTGGAGAGGCTACTGCCTCTATCCATTTAGATACGTAATCTACTGCAACTAGTATGTAATTGTTGCCAAAAGAAGATGGGAAGGTTCCATAAAGTCAATACCCCACACGTCAAAGATTTCTACTTCTAGGATACCTTTTTGAGGCATCTCATTGCGCCTAGTTATGTTACCAGTGCGTTGACACCAGTCACATTTTATAATTGCAGCATGGACATCTTTCTATAGACTAGGGCAATAAAGGCCGACTTATAGAATTTTGTGCAGGTCTTTGAATTTCTAGCATGGACACTATAAGGGGATTCATGACAATGAGAAATTATGTTCTCTATTTAACTCTCTGGAACACATCGAAAGAAGATACCATCAGGACCTTGCTTGAATAGTAAGGGCTCGTCCCAATAATAGTGTTTAAGATGTTGAAAGAATTTCTTCTTTTGTTGATAAGTTAGATCTGGTGGAAGTACTCTCGCTGCTAAGTACTTGACATAGTCAGCTTACCAGGGCAGTGAGATCTGAGTAGATACTGCTTCCACTACCAGGTGTTCATATGGAAAATCATCATTGATATGTATCTCTTATTTCCAAATCAAATTCTTGTAAGAGTAAAATCCAGCTTAATAATCTTGGTTTGGTATCCTGCTTAGATAATAGGTATCTAATGGCTGCATGACCAATGTAGAAAATTATTTTTTCCCCTACTAGATAGGAGCGGAATTTATCTAATGCAAAAACGACGGCTAATAGTTCCTTTTTAGTGGTGGCGTAATTTATCTATGCAGAATCCAAAGTCATACTTGCATAGTATATTGCATGGAGATTTTTGTCTCTTATTTGTCCTAGGAATGCACCTACTGCATAATCACTTGCATCGCACATTATCTCGAATGGCAGACTCCAATCAAGTGGTTGAATGATAGGTGCAGATATGAGAGTTATTTTTAACTGTTCAAATTCCTTTAGGAAGTCATCATCAAAGATGAATTCAACTTCTTTCATTAAGAGGTTGGTGAGCTGTTTAGAAATCTTCGAGAAATATTTTATGAAATGTCGGTCGAAACCGGCGTGGCCTAAGAAACTTCGTATTTATCTTACTGTATTTGGGGGTTATAGGTTTTCTTTCACTTCAATCTTAGCTTTGTCTACTTCGGTCCCCTTTTCAGACACTATGTTTCCAAGTATAATTCCTTGTTTTACCATAAAATGGCATTTCTCCTAGTTCAACACTAGATTTACTTGTACGCATCTCTCCAGTACCTTTTCCAGGTTTGTCAAACATCCTTCAAAACTTTTCCCGTATACAGAGAAGTCGTCCATAAAGACTTCCATGATATCGTCTATAAAATCAGCAAAGATGTACATCATACATCTTTGGAATGTTGCAGGCGCATTACATAGTCCAAACGACACTCGCCGATAAGTAAATGTACCATAAGGACACGTAAATGTTGTATTTTCTTGATCATTAGGGTGGATTGGAATTTCAAAGAATCCTGAATAACCGTCCAAATAACATTAGTAGGAATGCTTAGCGAATCGCTCAAGCATTTGGTAAATGAAGGGTATAGGGAAATGTGTTCGCGTTAAAAAGTGACGCGCTAGTGAATCGAATATGAATTCAGATCCTATGGCTCGAAACGATTTACTCTTTTGATTTGTTTATAAAGATGCCGCGAGCATCAAGCTTTATTATTTTCAACACAAGAAAGATGATTTAATGATTATGAAAAAGGGGAAAGCTGTTAATACCCTCAATTGATTTTGATATGCGTAACGACTAGCGCAAACTAGACGCAACGCATTGGGGAGATTCTGAGTAAGGGGTTTTGTTATATAAAGGGAATAGATGGAGCACCCTAAATATATATAGTTATCTATAGCTTTATATATGAATATGTTTGATATGTTTGTGTGTTTTAATTGCTATTTCTATGATTGGGAAAGTTTCTCCTTTGGGATTTTAAGAAACGGTAGATTAGGTGGGATCCTAGTGTTTGTTATTATTGTGCTCGCAAAGATCTTTGGATCTTCTGCATACATATCCCCTAGTGGGAATCAGAGCATTTGTAGCTCGGATCTAAAGGGATCTATGGTTTGTTTGGTTTGAGGGAGAAAGAAATTTTCTCGTCAAGGATGAGACCTTGTGCCTAAGTATTCTCAAAAGGATGTTGAGAAAGTCAGAGCAATCGTAGTTCCCACTTATGCTAGTGGAAAGCAACGAGATGTTAGTAAGAAACAGACGAATGTCATCTTAATGAAAAATGTATCTAATCTATTTCATCACATACATTTTTGAAAGTTTGAATGATTGAAATCTTTCGTCGTAAGTTATAGGTGTTTTTCTTGAGTGTACAAGCGTTACCACTTACATGTTTAAGAAAGATGTTTGAAAAATGACTGAATCTTTTAACTGTAAGCATTGGGTGTTTTGCTTGAGTGTACAAGCGTTACCACTTACAATTAAGAGATGTTTTTGTTTGAAAAGAGTTTGAAATGTTTTTGATTGTATGTGATGTGATAGATGAGATACTTCTTCCATAGAGATGATAAATGTCTAAATCTCGAGGAGAAATTGATTGGATTAAAGGGATGCTTTTAAGAAGCCCATGGGTCCTTGTATTGTAAGCCCAAGAGGAGGCATTCCGAGGGTCATCGAGGGTCATCGAGGGTCCTTGTATGAAGCTCAAGAGGAAGCTATAGGGTATGGTTGGCTTTGTCTTTAAAAGGGATTTCACCGAGAAACCATCCTTTTAGAATTAAGAGCAATTTCACCGGGAAATTATACTCTCAGGGTTCTATCTTAACGCGGGTGATTCTTTGTATTGGAAGCCCAATAGGAGGCTGCTAAGATATTTTAAGGTGTATGATTGCTAAACTCAATTTTTTCAACGGGGAGTGTTGTCTTATATGAAGCCTAAGCGGAGGCTAAACTCGATGAATGATTTTTCTTATATGAAGCCTAAGAGGAGGCTAAATGGGAGAGTTATCTTGTATAAAGCCCAAGAGGAGCTGTGGGGAACCTATTGGTTAGACTAGTTGTTATGTTATAACTAGACAATTGTATAAACAAGTGTGTGTGTGTGTGTGATATGTATTCAGGAGTTTATGAAGGAAATATAACAGATGCATGATGTTTATTTACAAGTTTATGAAGAAAAGATAAACAAGTGTTTGTACAAGGAAGTACAAGTGAATGTACACGAAGCAGTATTTATGTACAGGAGGATGTGGATGTACATAGGGGGGTTGGGACTTACACCATAAGGGTGGCCCATTGGTTTAAAAGCAGTTTCACCGGGAATAATGCTCCTTTCAATACCAATGGTATTCGAGTATATATAAGTGAAAACAAACGATCAAAGTTTATGCACTTGAGTATTTACAAAAGTATCTGTATTATGTACAGGTAAAAATTTGTATGTACATGAAAAGAATTTGATATGTACAAGGAAAATATGTATGTACATAAAGAATGTTAGTTTGGGACTTACACCGTAAGGGAGGCCCATGATCGGTTAAGAAAAACGAGAGAGAACGAATTCGGTTTTATCGTTTAATCGGATCGATCATGGAAAAAATGTAAGTTTTGATGAAAAGTTTTGAAGAATGATTTTGAAAGTGTTTTTGAAATGTAAAGTTTACTTATGAGAGGTTTTGAAAAGAATCGGGATTCGAAAGTTTGAAAAAAATCACCTTTAAAGGTGTTTTGAAAAGTGCTCAAAAGTACCGTTTTCGGCTCGATAAAAACATAATCGGATGAAAGTTTTTGTGAAAATTTTTAACACTATCATAAAATAGATGCATTTATTGACAAGTGTACAAAAAATCACCTCAAAATGAGGAGTTTTGATTGGTTAAAAAAAATGTCAAAGTTTGTAAAAAATAACAAAAGTTTGAAAAAAAAATGGTCCCAAGGAGGCTTGAACCCGAGACCATTAGGCAAGGCGTGGCAAGAGAGTTTTAAGAGTGAGCTGGCAACCGCTGGGGCGGTAATACATCCGTGTATTGTGATTAAACCAACTAAATATATTTTAAAACGGATTTTTGAATTTGAAAAAACGCGCGCAACCTTATTCTTCTTCCCCGATCCTTCAATCCATGCTAGAATCTTCGTTTCTTGATGAAATCAAACGATGTAAACATGAAACTTGCTCGCCTCAAGCCCAGGAACATGATGGCATTACTTAATTTCATTTATTTTAAGTTAATCATGATTGAATTTCTGGAAAACATGAAGAACCCTAAAATTGAAAAACCTAATTGAAATCGTGTATGGTTGATGATTTTGTCAATTGATTGAGGGTTAATGATCGTGTAGGGTGCAGAAACAAAACGGCCAAGAGTTTTTTTTCAAATGAATCAAAGAATCATGGAGTTGAAGTTCGAGCTCTTACCTGTTGAAGCTGGAATCGAATTCGATGAAGGAGTGTTTCCAGTCGTGTTTTGAGGATTGTTTGAGCACCAACGGCCTATGTGGAAGGTGTTTGATCACCCTGCTTGCTCTGGAATGCTTTGGAACTCTCTACCCAAGTCGACCTGCATAAGCTTAAAATGGAAACTCGAATTCTGGGTTAGAGCTGTTACAGCTTGTTGTTTATGATCTGCATCATGTCTATGATGTATATGGATGGTGTTTGAATGATTAGAACTCAAATTACTCAAGCCAAGTTATGAATTCAAATCTTAAGGCAGTTTTGCAAGCGTATGGTCATGAAATGTGAAAACTATTTTTTAGCTTTCCTTGTGTTGATATTATGTTTCAAACATGTTAGATATTGATTATAAGATATGTTAGACACCAAAATTCTTCATGGTTTTCACAAGTTTTCAAAATTGCATGAATTCTCAAAATGCACTATGTTTCTTAAATTTCAAGTAAGAAGAGAGAAAGCATGTCTTGGCATTACTTTGGCGTAGTTTGAATGGCAAGTAAGACATCTATTTATAGGCCATGAGTTTGGAAAATGATTGAGAAAGTTTGGCCATTGGTAAATTTGACTTGCCTTAGAGGGCAAGGAAGTCTTTTTTGCATTAAATGCAAAAGGAAGCTTCCTTCTTTTAACCATGGTTAAATTCAACTTGATCCAATCTTGTCATAATTACCTCTCACTGATTTTTATCAGTTCTTATCTCAATTTGGCAAGGTGGCATGTGTTCTAGAAGAAGAAATCCAAAAATGACCTATAATTGTGAAGTTTTGAACTTGAAATCCATGGTTATGGAGCCTTATGTTTCAATTTCAAAAGTGTAGCTAGACTCCATGGATTTGAGAGTTCTTGGACATTTTGGAAAGCTTGTTTCAAGGCTACAACTTTCATGTTTTGAGTTTGTTCCAATTCAAAGTGGAACTATGTGAAAAAATGCCATGAAGTTTGGAAAAAGTACAAAATTTTAACACTTAAAAATTTTCTAAGTGTTAGAAATTTTGACTTTTTGTTGACTTTTCCAAATTCTTTGATTTTTTATGATCATGATGGATCATTTGAAGTATTTTGGTGATGGAAAAAGTTTTGTTTTGAAAAAGTTGACCAAAAGTCAAAGTTTGACTTTTCTGTGCAGATGAAATTTCATCAGATGTTTCAGAAATTGACTGATGAATCCTGTGAACTTCTGTGATGTTTTGAATCCAGAAATTAGGTCAAGATGTTGTATCTAAGATATGAAGATCAATCTCCAATCAAAAAATTCATTCATTGATCAGAAAATCAGAGATTGCTCATGCTCGACCAAAACCCTAATTGGTCGATCCTCGATTGATCAGTGAGAAAAGTTGGATATCTGAAGATCAGAGGTTGATGGTTTGATCGAGATAAATCAAATGAGGTGAGTAAAACTCAAACCCTAATTGCTTGCCTCTTGAATCAGATGAAAATTTGATGAAACCCTAATTTTGACCTGTGAATGCTACACCCGATTAATTCTGTTCCGAACTGTTAGTGATGCAATGGTACAAATGTAAGGTGGTATATTAGGTCAAAAATTGGGGTATGACAGATGCCCCTATTTAAGTTTCTTTAACCTGAGATATGAAGATGAATATCTTCGTTTTGATAGGTGTAAAGAGACTTAAATATTAGAATACGCAAATTTTGGACCTAAGATACCAAAAATGCGAATGATGCAAAATGATTGTAAAAAGTTTCACCCAGATGATATCAAAGAAATGATATGGTGGGGAACAATTTGTGAGGATGACTTGATCTGTTTAAGAAAAGAGGATCCTGTTTGTTGGGAAACACGCAATATGTCTCGCTGGGGAAAAAGAGATTCACAAAACATGTGAATATCTGTTTCGTTTTGGGAAACAAAGAGATTACCTTCTGTCAGCCTTGTGACAATGTTTAAGGTGAGTGAAAATGATATTACCAATTATCAGCCTTGTGATGGTTTGTGGTAATGAATTATAAAGATATTACCAATTATCAGCGAAGTGATAACTATAACAAGGTAAATCTTTGAAAAGTTTTCTGAGTATTCAGCCTCGTGAATATCAGACAATGATGGAAACAGATCTCAAAGGAGTTCTGAAGATATTACCAATTATCAGCGAAGTGATAACTATAACAAGGTAAATCCTGAGAAAATATTACTGAGTATTCAGCCTTGTGAATAACAGTTAATAGTGAAAACAGATCTCAAATGATTTTCTATTTTCAGGGACGCAATCTTGCCAAGGATCTCTTTCTTAAGAAGATGCAGGCGTTTGATTTAAAAAGACACAGGTTTTCTTTAGACAGAAAGACAACTGCTGGGGAACTTCTCGTACAGTCGTGATTTAAACTTGTTGAGAAGAACAAACTTTCATAACAAGTTTAGGAATGAAAAGAAAAATAAGCGGCTCAAATGATGAGGTTATTGCTTATTACTTTGTTGATTAGAGACAGGGTTCTATCCAGGAATGAACTGGAAAGAAAAGGTCAATCAAGATATTGTTCCCAATGAAGAATGCTCTTAGCTGGGGGACATGATAGAGAAAGGATGTATTTTTCTGCTTGGGGATAATCTGCTGGAGATATGATCAAACCTACATGAATAAGTGTGATTTAAACCAGTGATATGGAAGCAAACATTTTGAGGAATGCAAAAATGCACGAATGATGCTATTATGTATGAATGTCATGAATGTTATGAGTGTCATATACATGCTGACGATACTTGACAGAACACTAAAGAGGTATTTGGGAAAAGGACCACGTCACAGTTCGAACAAATACTTAGCAATATCCGCAGCAATGGTGTAGACGTTGCTGATGAAGGATCTGAGTAGCATGCTTTAAACTTTCGGAGAAAGGCATTTCATTGGAAACTTTGCTGGGGATTCTTTTCGGATAAGAATATCGTCCTTTGATAATTTCTGCTGAGGAGAAGATTGCTGTAGCAGTTGTTCTATCTTTCAGAGATCGAAACACTTATGGAGAAAACTGTTGAAGTTCTTTCTGTGTTCAGAGTTCAAAGGAGAATTTCGCTTTTGTTTCAAGATTTTGAAGTAAAAATTCATTTAAAACATTTTAGTTTCAAAAAGTGATTTTCACAATAAAAAGCGTTATCTTGCACAAATAGAATAAAGCAAGAATTGCAAACAAAAGGCACAAGGCTTAAATTTTATTGATAGAATGGTAATCAGCCAAAGGCGTGATTCCATGAGCTATTTACAAGAGTTGGAAATGATAATTTATTGGGAAAAGGCTACATTGATAGAAAATAACCGCTATTATCCCTAACAACTTTGAATTCCAACTGTGCTTGTGGCTTCAGAAGACTTGACTGAAGATCCGTTGATGGAAGATTCTTCAGATTGACGAAGTATGGACTGATTGCAGTTACTTTGTCATTTTTGTATCCTTATTTTTGCCTAGATTGCCTTTTCAGGTTTTCAATCCATCAGGATAATTTCTGTTTATTGTCTCTTATTTTTGCCTGGACCGCCTTTTCAGGTTTTCAATCCACCGAGACGCTCTTTTTTGCCTAAGCCGCCCTTTTCGGGTTTTCGACTTACCGTTGTTCTTGTTTTTAGACAAAGTATTTCTTTTGCATCAAGATTCACAGGATACGGGAGTTCATCACCGTCCATGGTTGTGAGAGTCATAGCACCGCCAGAAAAGCTTCTTTTGACGATGTACGGGCCTTCGTAATTAGGAGTCTGATCGCAGGACTTTATCGTCTATGAATCGGGAGACCGCAAGTGCACAGTCCTATCGCGTAGTTTTAAAAAGATATCGAACCCACAGAGACTATAAATCGATCTATTGTTATCCTAAGTTACGGTATAAAGCTAAGGCGAATAATTCTTTTGGATTTTGGTTTAAGGAAAAATAGAAATATAAATAAAACGGATATCGGTACGTAGCGTAGTGAACCTAAGCGGATTAAATCGAGCCTAAGCGTATAAAGATGGTTAACTTAATTTATCTGTAGAATTAATCAGTTTAAAAACCCTCAACTCACACTTTCGTGGTCTTATCTCGGATTATACGTCTAAAGCCCTATACCTGCTTTCGCTAGCCTATAAGTGTTTAGAACATACTTTTTGGAAACTTAATTAATTCTAATTTGTTTTAAAGCGCTTTCACTGTATTTAAATCAAATGCCTAACTTTAGCTATCGGTTAAAACCTCACACTTTCGTGGTCTCGATCCTAACCTATTCTACTTATCTTACTTTTGAAAAAAGATGGATTTTAATTATAAAAGTCATAACCGAAATTATGTTAATTAATATCTTAGCTTAGAAACAATTTAATTCCTACTTTTACTACTATTACTTACCGATACCTAAACGGTTTAGCGGACATATTTATTAATTCGGATTTGCCTAAATAATAAGGTTCAATATATTTAAACATTCCATAATTAAATAAATAAATATCAAGCAACAATATTTAAAACAAAATAAAATAATTATATTAAGAACACGAAATAATAATACTTGAATAATCTTGTTCTTGAAATAAACGAGCATTCCACCACAGTCGGTTGGATCGCTCGGAGACTTCTTGAATCGAAAAGAAAAATGCAACAAGGAAATAAAGGCACTAGATCTAACGAAGGTTAGATCGTTGAATACACAACAATTTCCGATGTAGAAATTGTTGTGAGAAAATTATAAAAGCTTAAACTAAAAATAAAATATAAGAAAAGCGGAATAGGAAAAATAAAATAACAAGAAACTGAAAAGAAAATAAAATACGAAATACAAAGTAACGGTTGTTCGGGAAGAAAATCTCCGACCCTTGCTCTGAAGCTTTGAAGCTGTATATATAGCCTTTGTTAGTAACTACCCTTTTCCAATTTCATACGAAGAGTAATGGAGATCATGGGTAAACTGCCAAAACGTGGGAGAACATGGGAGAGAAAGAAGGAAGTGGGAGAAGTGGGTTGAACGTGGCATGAGTGGGTGGTTGAGAAGTTTCTCTGCTGAAGCTTTTCCACGTTCTGCACTTGTTCTGTAACTGATATTAGGCGCATTACGGTCGTCGCAAGTGCGTTACGAGCAGGTTTCATGTTTTCCCGTGTTACGGTCGTGGCCATGGTGTTACGGTCGTCACGCGCTTCATGGATGTCTTACGGTCGTGGCGGATGGCGGCCGTCACATAGTGGTGAAGGGCTTTTCTCTTTTGGGCTTTGCTCTTTTGGCTTGTATAATTGTTTTCTCCTTCTTTACCCATCCTTTTACTATTGTTACCCTTTGCTTCATTTCTTTATCTTTTAATCCGATTTTCCTCGATTTTATTCCTTTGCTCAATTAATCTTTATTTAATGCAAATTCAAACGAAAGAAATACCAACATAATACGGAAATAAAATAGAATAATTAAATAAAATAGTAATATTATCTATGAAAATTAAATCAAATATGTTATATAAATTCGTGTTATCAAACTCCCTATACTTAAACCTTTGCTTGTCCTCAAGCAAAATTAGAAATTAAAAATCAAGCAAGGATAAGTCAAATGCAAATATAAAACACAATTCAATTCGTATTTGGTTGCTATTCACTTCTTTGTTGGATAACTCAAGTTTAGACTTCGACATTAAAATTACCGTAATAACACTAGATAACCTTATTTATGTAGACCAAATTAAGTCATGAATTATAACTCGACCTAACACTTTCGTTTTGTTTTACCCGTTTTCATTCTTGCGCAATCACATTAAGCCCTTTACCTTACGCGCACATATTGGAGTAACCGGTTAGTGACTTTGATCTTTATAATCCAGCTTGGAGTTCTGGTACTTATATTTGGTACTCCTTTATCCAATTACAAATTGTGGGGGATCGGACCGTCGTCCGCCCTACCAAGTTCAGCACCAGAAACCACTGAACCAAGTCATAATGGTTGTTTGCATAAATATTTTATAGTATCCGCAAATTTTGGATTAAATGATCTGGTAAGGACCATCTAACTTAATAAGTGCATCTTCTAATAAAAATTTTCCTTAAAACTCTTGATCAAACACTTATATTCATCGATTCTCCACGTAGTTTGTCGTTTAAGGCGGTGCCGACTGCTTTTATAAACTACTCGGGATTACTGTAAAACTAAGTCTTAAGGTGTTGGTATAATAAGTACTTAAACTAATCTAACGCGTTGGGGTTCTGAAGAGTTATGACGATAATAATTTTGTTTTAGTCACGCTTGAGTTCTTATTTATAAAAATAAGCAACCTTAATACTAGTTGAATATGTTAATATAACGTTTGAATTTTTCGTTATGGCTCAAGAAAATGGAGGAATTCGGATAAGCACGAGAATTTAACATAAAAGACTAAAATTTCATAAAGATGTATTTTATTGAATGGAAATTTGCAATACAAGGAAAAAGAAACTAAAGGAAATTACTAAATAGAGCAAAGAAAATAAAAATGAAGTAAGAAGTGTTCTGACTCCCCTAAACTTAAATTAAGCATTGTCCTCAATGCGATAGAACCGGGAGAAATCAGAAAGGAGTAGGGTGATCACTCTTCGCTTGGAAAATTTCGTCCTCTTGCTTTTCTACCTCTAGTACGAGGTCGGTCGGGTTTCACTTGACGATTGGTGTTTCGTGGAGCCATGATAAGAGTAGGAGTAGAAAATGAAATGGATGAGAGAAATATAAGAGATTTAGATGGAAGGGTGTGGAATGAGAAGAAATGAGAATGGGTATTTATAGTGTTTTAGGATTTAAGAGGAATAAATTATAATAATAATATGTTGGGGAATGGAAAAGAAGAGTTTGAATGTATTTTATGGTGGAAATGAAAAGAAGAATATTTTGATGGAAGAGTAAATAAGAGTTGAATGGGAGTAATGTGGGAAAATGAAAAGAAGAAGCGGATGAAACATTAAATCATCAAGGAGACGGAAGATAAAACAGCGTGAGGCATGGGGACGATCGTTTTGGGCAGCGAGATGTGAATTTAGGCAGAGTCTAAATCTTGGCATGTCAAGAATTTGCAGGGAATTGTAATTACATGCCTTTCTAGTAATACTTGTGACTTGGGGTATGAGATAGGGAATTGATTTGTAGATCACATGCATATATACTACATACTATATATATATATATATATATATATATATATATATATATATATATATATTATAGATAATTTAAACTTTTAATTAGTAGGATATATATATATATATAATGCCTTATAATGCTATAAATATTGGGAAGTATTAATTCGGTATATTAATAGGAAAAATACGATAATTAAAATAATACTCAATTATAATTATAAATATTGACGCAAATCATTTAATTGAGTATAATTATCGATATTACGGGGAAGTAGTTCAAACGCATCAGAAGAAAGGGTGCAACCGATAATCGACTAAAAATTTAAAATTTAACATAAAATAGAAAAATTGAGAATACGAAAAAGAAAATTTAAAATTTGAATGACTACTCGTTGATTTTCCATCGCCACTTATCAAGCCATCTCACATATCCCTCACCTTTTCTTTTCTTACGTTTGTAGGGTGGCTCTGGATCTATCATAAGTATAAGTTTTTCGAATTTGGGCTTAGTGATTTCATCCATCGCCTCATAAGTTAACCTTACCCTATTGACAATAATTATATCCTTAATTTTATGGTCCTCTAATTTTCGCTTTTTAGGCAAGACTTCAAATAGTGTTGAATTAATGTGGATATTATTTAATGCAACATACGTTTTAAATTTGGGGTCTAGCGGAGTTCCCATAAAATATTTCGGGGTCAGAGGGATGTAGTGATGTGGGATTACAATTTGCGCTTCCTCCTCTACCTCTTTTACAACCTCCTTCTCGAACAGTGTTGGTGCATCTGTCTCAATCTCCACTATTTTCTCGTCAGAACTTTCCTCGGTCGCAATATCACTCTCCTGAAACTCATCATCACTCTCTAGATTTTCAATTAGTTTTTCTATAATGGTTGTTTCAACATCCACATTCTCTTTGGGTAAAGGTCCCAAAAGGTTTTGTTCGAGTTGGGAGATTTGAGTTTCTAAACCAATGTTGTGAGTCGCGAGGGAATCAACCATAATGGTTAGTTGGCTAAGGGTTTCATTATTTTGAAGGCTTTGTTTTCTTACTTCTTCATTTTGGATAGTTTGTGTCTCTACAAAATGTTCAATCATAGACTCTAACCTAGAGTTAGTTATCATCTCATCTGAATCCTCTATTGGTGTTTCGAAGTTAAAATCTTGCGATTCTTCAGAGTCTTGGAAGTAAGTTAAAGTTTCTTTTTGCGTTTCCCCGAAGCGTTCTATCATCCTAGATGTTTCATTAAAATTTTCCATCAATATTTCGATATCAGATTTATATGGTTCTGGTGATTCTTCAAAATATTGGGTTTGATGATTGTAGAGAAAATTGGGTTGAGGAAAAGTTTGGTTGAAATTATAAGTTTCTTGTGGTTCCTCAAAATGTGGGGATTGGTAGTTTTGGAGGTAATTTGGGTAAGAGTAGGTTTGTGAAGCATTGAAATCTTCCATCAGTATTTCAAGGTTGGATATATGGGATTCTTGTGGTTCCTCAAAATCCTGATAATGGGCGTAGGAAAAATTTGGGCTATACATAGTAAATAAAATAAAAATGCCTTAGTCTATACGGTGTAACACCAGAGTTACAATATCAACTTAAATAGTCCCCGACAACGGCGCCAAAAACTTGATCGCAGGACTTTATCGTCTATGAATCGGGAGACCGCAAGTGCACAGTCCTATCGCGTAGTTTTAAAAAGATATCGAACCCACAGAGACTATAAATCGATCTATTGTTATCCTAAGTTACGGTATAAAGCTAAGGCGAATAATTCTTTTGGATTTTGGTTTAAGGAAAAATAGAAATATAAATAAAACGGATATCGGTACGTAGCGTAGTGAACCTAAGCGGATTAAATCGAGCCTAAGCGTATAAAGATGGTTAACTTAATTTATCTGTAGAATTAATCAGTTTAAAACCCTCAACTCACACTTTCGTGGTCTTATCTCGGATTATCGTCTAAAGCCCTATACTTTCGCTAGCCTATAAGTGTTTAGAACATACTTTTTGAAACTTAATTAATTCTAATTTGTTTTAAAGCGCTTTCCGTATTTAAATCAAATGCCTAACTTTAGCTATCCGGTTAAAACCTCACACTTTCGTGGTCTCGATCCTAACCTATTCTACTTATCTTACTTTCGAAAAGATGGATTTTAATTATAAAAGTCATAACCGAAATTATGTTAATTAATATCTTAGCTTAGAAACAATTTAATTCCTACTTTTACTACTATTACTTACCGATACCTAAGCGGTTTAGCGGACATATTTATTAATTCGGATTTGCCTAAATAATAAGGTTCAATATATTTAAACATTCCCATAATTAAATAAATAAATATCAAGCAACAATATTTAAAACAAAATAAAATAATTATATTAAGAACACGAAATAATAATACTTGAATAATCTTGTTCTTGAAATAAGCGAGCATTCCACCACGGTCGGTTGGATCGCTCGGAGACTTCTTGAATCGAAAAGAAAAATGCAACAAGGAAATAAAGGCACTAGATCTAACGTAAGGTTAGATCGGTGAAAATACACAACAATTTCGATGTAGAAATTGTTGTGAGAAAATTATAAAAGCTTAAACTAAAAATAAAATATAAGAAAAGAAACGGAATAGGAAAAATAAAATAACAAGCGAAAAGAAAATAAAATACGAAATACAAAGTAACGGTTGTTCGGGAAGAAAATCTCCGACCCTTGCTCTGAAGCTTTGAAGCTGTATATATAGCCTTTGTTAGTAACTACCCTTTTCCAATTTCATACGAAGAGTAATGGAGATCATGGGTAAACGCCAAAGCATGGGAGAACATGGGAGAGAAAGAAGGAAGTGGGAGAAGTGGGTTGAGCGTGGCATGAGTGGGTGGTTGAGAAGTTTCTCTGAAGCTTTTCCACGTTCGCACTTGTTACAGAATCGATATTAGGCGCATTACGGTCGTCGCAAGTGCGTTACGAGCAGGTTTCATGTTTTCCCGTGTTACGGTCGTGGCCATGGTGTTACGGTCGTCACGCGCTTCATGGATGTCTTACGGTCGTGGCAGATGGCTGACGACCGTCACAGCTAGTGGACTGAAGGGCTTTTCTCTTTTGGGCTTTGCTCTTTTGGCTTGTATAATTGTTTTCTCCTTCTTTTACCCATCCTTTTACTATTGTTACCCCTTTGCTTCATTTCTTTATCTTTTTAATCCGATTTTCCCTCGATTTTATTCCTTTGCTCAATTAATCTTTATTTAATGCAAATTCCTGAAACGAAAGAAATACCAACATAATACGGAAATAAAATAGAATAATTAAATAAAAATAGTAATATTATCTATGAAAATTAAATCAAATATGTTATATAAATTCGTGTTATCAAACTCCCCTATACTTAAACCTTTGCTTGTCCTCAAGCAAAAATTAGAAATTAAAAATCAAGCAAGGATAAGTCAAATGCAAATATAAAACACAATTCAATTCGTATTTGGTTGCTATTCACTTCTTTGTTGGATAACTCAAGTTTAGACTTCGACATTAAAATTACCGTAATAACACTAGATAACCTTATTTATGTAGACCAAATTAAGTCATGAATTATAACTCGACCTAACACTTTCGTTTTGTTTTACCCGTTTTCATTCTTGCGCAATCACATTAAGCCCTTTACCTTACGCGCACATATTGGAGTAACCGGTTAGTGACTTTGATCTTTATAATCCAGCTTGGAGTTCTGGTACTTATATTTGGTACTCCTTTATCCAATTACAAATTGTGGGGATCGGACCGTCGTCCCTACCAAGTTCGACACGAAACCACGAACCAAGTCATAATGGTTGTTTGCATAAATATTTTATAGTATCCGCAAATTTTGGATTAAATGATCTGGTAAGGACCATCTAACTTAATAAGTGCATCTTCTAATAAAAATTTTCCTTAAAACTCTTGATCAAACACTTATATTCATCGATTCTCCACGTAGTTTGTCGTTTAAGGTGCCATGCTTTTATAAACTACTCGGGATTCTGTAAAACTAAGTCTTAAGGTGTTGGTATAATAAGTACTTAAACTAATCTAACGGGTTCGAAGAGTTATGACGATAATAATTTTGTTTTAGTCACGCTTGAGTTCTTATTTATAAAAATAAGCAACCTTAATACTAGTTGAATATGTTAATATAACGTTTGAATTTTTCGTTATGGCTCAAGAAAATGGAGGAATTCGGATAAGCACGAGAATTTAACATAAAAGACTAAAATTTCATAAAGATGTATTTTATTGAATGGAAATTTGCAATACAAGGAAAAAGAAACTAAAGGAAATTACTAAATAGAGCAAAGAAAATAAAAATGAAGTAAGAAGTGTTCTGACTCCCCTAAACTTAAATTAAGCATTGTCCTCAATGCGATAGAACCGGGAGAAATCAGAAAGGAGTAGGGTGATCACTCTTCGCTTGGAAAATTTCGTCCTCTTGCTTTTCTACCTCTAGTACGAGGTCGGTCGGGTTTCACTTGACGATTGGTGTTTCGTGGAGCCATGATAAGAGTAGGAGTAGAAAATGAAATGGATGAGAGAAATATAAGAGATTTAGATGGAAGGGGTGTGGAATGAGAAGAAATGAGAATGGGTATTTATAGTGTTTTTAGGATTTAAGAGGAATAAATTATAATAATAATATGTTGGGGAATGGAAAAGAAGAGTTTGAATGTATTTTATGGTGGGAAATGAAAAGAAGAATATTTTGATGGAAGAGTAAATAAGAGTTGAATGGGAGTAATGTGGGAAAATGAAAAGAAGAAACGGACGAAACATTAAATCAGTCAAGGAGACCAGAAGATAAAACGCGTGAGGCATGGGGACGATCGTTTTGGGCAGCGAGATGTGAATTTAGGCAGAGTCTAAATCTTGGCATGTCAAGAATTTGCAGGGAATTGTAATTACATGCCTTTCTAGTAATACTTGTGACTTGGGGTATGAGATAGGGAATTGATTTGTAGATCACATGCATATATACTACATACTTATATAATATATATATATATATATATATATATATATATATATTATAGATAATTTAAACTTTTAATTAGTAGGATATATATATATAATGCCTTATAATGCTATAAATATTGGGAAGTATTAATTCGGTATATTAATAGGAAAAATACGATAATTAAAATAATACTCAATTATAATTATAAATATTGACGCAAATCATTTAATTGAGTATAATTATCGGTATTACGGGGAAGTAGTTCAAACGCATCAGAAGAAAGGGTGCAACCGATAATCGACTAAAAATTTAAAATTTAACATAAAATAGAAAAATTGAGAATACGAAAAAGAAAATTTAAAATTTGAATGACTACTCGTTGATTTTCCATCGCCACTTATCAAGCCATCTCACATATCCCTCACCTTTTCTTTTCTTACGTTTGTAGGGTGGCTCTTGGATCTATCATAAGTATAAGTTTTTCGAATTTGGGCTTAGTGATTTCATCCATCGCCTCATAAGTTAACCTTACCCTATTGACAATAATTATATCCTTAATTTTATGGTCCTCTAATTTTCGCTTTTTAGGCAAGACTTCAAATAGTGTTGAATTAATGTGGATATTATTTAATGCAACATACGTTTTAAATTTGGGGTCTAGCGGAGTTCCCATAAAATATTTCGGGGTCAGAGGGATGTAGTGATGTGGGATTACAATTTGCGCTTCCTCCTCTACCTCTTTTACAACCTCCTTCTCGAACAGTGTTGGTGCATCTGTCTCAATCTCCACTATTTTCTCGTCAGAACTTTCCTCGGTCGCAATATCACTCTCCTGAAACTCATCATCACTCTCTAGATTTTCAATTAGTTTTTCTATAATGGTTGTTTCAACATCCACATTCTCTTTGGGTAAAGGTCCCAAAAGGTTTTGTTCGAGTTGGGAGATTTGAGTTTCTAAACCAATGTTGTGAGTCGCGAGGGAATCAACCATAATGGTTAGTTGGCTAAGGGTTTCATTATTTTGAAGGCTTTGTTTTCTTACTTCTTCATTTTGGATAGTTTGTGTCTCTACAAAATGTTCAATCATAGACTCTAACCTAGAGTTAGTTATCATCTCATCTGAATCCTCTATTGGTGTTTCGAAGTTAAAATCTTGCGATTCTTCAGAGTCTTGGAAGTAAGTTAAAGTTTCTTTTTGCGTTTCCCCGAAGCGTTCTATCATCCTAGATGTTTCATTAAAATTTTCCATCAATATTTCGATATCAGATTTATATGGTTCTGGTGATTCTTCAAAATATTGGGTTTGATGATTGTAGAGAAAATTGGGTTGAGGAAAAGTTTGGTTGAAATTATAAGTTTCTTGTGGTTCCTCAAAATGTGGGGATTGGTAGTTTTGGAGGTAATTTGGGTAAGAGTAGGTTTGTGAAGCATTGAAATCTTCCATCAGTATTTCAAGGTTGGATATATGGGATTCTTGTGGTTCCTCAAAATACTGATAATGGGCGTAGGAAAAATTTGGGCTATACATAGTAAATAAAATAAAAATGCCTTAGTCTATACGGTGTAACACCAGAGTTACAATATCAACTTAAATAGTCCCCGACAACGGCGCCAAAAACTTGATCGCAGGACTTTATCGTCTATGAATCGGGAGACCGCAAGTGCACAGTCCTATCGCGTAGTTTTAAAAAGATATCGAACCCACAGAGACTATAAATCGATCTATTGTTATCCTAAGTTACGGTATAAAGCTAAGGCGAATAATTCTTTTTGATTTTGGTTTAAGGAAAAATAGAAATATAAATAAAACGGATATCGGTACGTAGCGTAGTGAACCTGCACTTGTTCTGTAACTGATATTAGGCGCATTACGGTCGTCACAAGTGCGTTACGAGCAGGTTTCATGTTTTCCCATGTTACGGTCGTGGCCATGGTGTTACGGTCGTCACGCGCTTCATGGATGTCTTACGGTCGTGGCAGATGGCTGACGACCGTCACAGCTAGTGGACTGAAGGGCTTTTCTCTTTTGGGCTTTGCGCTTTTGGCTTGTATAATTGTTTTCTCCTTCTTTTACCCATCCTTTTACTATTGTTACCCCTTTGCTTCATTTCTTTATCTTTTTAATCCGATTTTCCCTCGATTTTATTCCTTTGCTCAATTAATCTTTATTTAATGCAAATTCCTGAAACGAAAGAAATACCAACATAATACGGAAATAAAATAGAATAATTAAATAAAAATAGTAATATTATCTATGAAAATTACGTCAAATATGTTATATAAATTGTGTTATCGAGTCCATTTGCCCTAGAATCGGTTGAAAAATGAATCTTTTAACAGGTCGCCTTCTCGAATTCACGAGGTCGGACCTTTTTGTCGAATGCTTTCTTCATCCTTCTTTGATATAGTTGTCCATGACACAGAGCGGTCAGGCGCTTTTCTTCGATCAAGTTCAGCTGGTCGTATCTGCTTTGACACCACTCGGCCTCAGATAGCTTAGTTTCCATGAGAACTCTCATTGACGGAATCTCAACTTCTACGGGGAGCACTGCTTCCATGCCGTATACTAGAGAAAAAGGAGTTTCCCCTGTTGAAGTGCGTACTGAAGTACGATACCCATGCAGAGCAAATGGCAGCATTTCGTGCCAGTCTTTGTAAGTAATGACCATTTTCTGGATGATATTTTTCATATTCTTGTTGGCAGCTTCAACGGCGCCGTTCATCTTTGGCCAGTAAGGAGATGAGTTATGATGCTCGATCTTGAATTCGTCACACAGTTCTTTCATCATTTTGTTGTTCAATTTCGATCCATTGTCTGTAATGATCTTGCTTGGAACTCCATATCGGCAAATGATATTGTTCTTGATGAACCTCACAACCACTTGTCTTGTAACGTTGGCATAAGATGCTGCTTCGACCCATTTGGTGAAGTAATCAATAGCCACTAGAATGAAGCGATGTCCGTTGGACGCTTTTGGTTCGATCATCCGATCATGTCAATGCCCCATGGAGAAAGGCCACGGAGAGGAAGAGCGTTGAGTAGAGTCGGTGGCACATGGATCTTGCGTAGATCCGCACTTGTGACATCTCTTGTTTACAATGATTCCATTGTTATCCAATAGTATCCTCGCTCTCAAGATTTTCCTAGACATTGCATGCCCATTTGAATGGGTTCCAAAGGATCCTTCATGCACTTCATGGATGATTGTGCTTCTTGTCCCCGGCGAGAACCATGTCGAAGTTTCTTTTGTATAGCACATCCTCATTTAAGAAGAAATTTCTAGAAAGCCTCCTTAGAGTTTTCCTATCTTTGTACGATGCCCCAAGCGGGTACTCTCGTGTTTGAAGGAAACGTTTGATGTCGTGAAACCACGGTTTATCATCGAAGACTGCTTCAATTGCAAATACATATGCAGGTCTTTCAAGGCGTCTGATACGGATCTTAGGCATATCATTCCAATCATTGACTTTGAACATGGAAGATAGAGTAGCCAAGGCGTCTGCCATTCGATTATGATCTCGAGGGATATGATGCAGTTCCACTTTGTTGAAGAAAGTCAACAAACGTCTTGCATAATCTCTGTAAGGAATCAGACCAAGATGATGAGTTTCATACTTGTCTTCGATTTTGTTGATCACAAGGGCTGAGTCTCCATATATATCAAGGATCTTGATCCTCAAGTCGATGGCTTCTTCGATACCCATGATACAAGCTTCATATTCTGCGATGTTGTTGGTGCAATCAAATAGCAACCTGGCGGAAAACGGGATATGAGAACCTTCGGGAGTAATGATGACCGCCCCAATTCCATTGCCAAAAACGTTAACTGCTCAATCAAAAATTAGGCCCCATCTAGATTTTGGATCTGGACCTTCTCCGGGCAGCGGTTCGTCACAATCTTTCATCTTCAAGTACATAACATCTTCGTCTGGGAAGTCAAACTTGAGAGATTGGTATTCGTTGAGCGGCTGATAAGCCAAGTGATCGGCGAGAATGCTTCCTTTGACCGCTTTTTGAGCACGATACTGGATGTCATACTCAGATAATAGCATTTGCCATCGAGCAATTCTTCCCGTTAAGGCAGGCTTTTCAAAGACGTACTTGATTGGATCCATTTTGGAGATTAACCAAGTTGTGTGATTGATCATGTACTGGCGGAGACGTTTTGAAGCCCACACCAAAGCGCAACATGTTTTCTCGAGCATGGAGTAACGAGTTTCACAGTCTGTGAACTTTTTACTCAAGTAGTAAATGGCATGCTCCTTCTTACCGGTGTCATCTTGTTGTCCAAGCACGCAGCCCATGGAATCTTCTAGCACGGTAAGGTACATGATTAATGGTCTTCCTTCGACTGGAGGAATCAGTATTGGTGGTTCTGACAGGTATTCCTTGATACTGTCAAACACTTTTTGGCAATCGGCTGTCCATACAACCTCTTGATCTTTGCGGAGAAGCTTGAATATCGGCCCACAGGTAGCAGTCATCTGAGAGATGAATCTGGAGATGTAATTCAATCGTCCAAGAAATCCTCTTACTTGCTTTTCCGTATGTGGCGTAGGCATTTCTTGAATAGCCTTGACTTTGTCAGGGTTAACTTCAATACCTCTTTGACTGATGATGAAACCTAGGAGCTTTCCAGATCTTACCCCAAAGGTGCATTTGTTAGGATTCAGGCGAAGCTGAAATTTCCTTAGTCGTTGAAACAACTTTAAGAGATATCCTATATGATCTTCTTCAGTGTCAGACTTTTCTATCATGTCATCCACATAGACTTCAATCTCTTTATGCATCATGTCATGAAAGAGAGTAGTCATTGCCCTTTGATAAGTTGCGCCTGCATTCTTTAATCCAAACGACATTACTTTGTAGCAAAACGTGCCCCATGGCGTGATGAAAGATGTTTTCTCCATGTCTTCGGGAGCCATTCTGATCTGATTGTAGCCAGAGAAACCATCCATGAAGGAAAAGGCATTGAACTTTGCAGTACTATCCACTAGCATGTCGATATGCGGTAGTGGGAAATCATCTTTTGGACTAGCTTTGTTCAAATCCCGGTAGTCAACACACATTATGACCTTTCCATCTTTCTTGGAGACAGGTACTATGTTGGCTAGCCATTGAGGATATTCAGAAGTGACGAGGAAACCTGCGTCGAGCTGTTTTTGAACTTCCTTTTTGATTTTGTCGGCCATTTCAGGGTGAACTCTTCTCAGCTTTTGCTTAACTGGTGGACACTCCGGCTTTAATGGCAAATGATGCTCCACGATGTTGGTATCTAAACCTGGCATGTCCTGGTAGGACCAAGCGAACACATCAACATACTCTTTGAGAAGGTCTATCAGTTTGCTCTTGACGTTGCTGTCGAGTGAAGCTCCGATATTTACTTCTTTTTTGTCTTCCTCAGAACCCAAGTTGATTGCTTCCAGAGGTTCTTTATGAGGCTGAATGATTCTTTCCTCGTGCTTAAGTAATCGAGTAATCTCATCCGGGATCTCTTCTTCAACTTCTTCCTTGGCGACTTCACAGGAGATTTCAAAGTTGGGAGAGAGCATAGAGTTATTGTTTTCAATGGATTTGTCCATCTGTTAATCTGCATGTTTTGATATATGTTTGATTAATTAACTCCTTTTTTATCATTTTTTTTTGAAAAAGTCAATGTGAAAGTGTATGCAGATTATTATTATTTTTATTGTGTTTTTTAGGATTATCATTTCCAAGAAAGGGTAAAAATGAAAAATAAACACAAAGTGTGGAATCAAACGACGCGTTTTATTTATGATTCACAATATGAAACAGGGCCCTAAAATACAAACTCATTTGTCTTGGACAAGACAAAGAGAAATTATTTAAAAATCTAAGCCCTATAAAACATCTCTTCACTTTGGGCGAAGTGAGAGTTCAAAACAAAAGCAAAGATAAACTACTTAGAACTAGGAGCGTTAGTCCGAACTTCAACAGGTTTCCAATAGTGGCGAACTCCTTGGAAGTCGAGGTACTCGGGTAATTTTCCGCTTGGCTTAATCCTCGAGTAGACTTTGGTCGTTGGTCGAGCAGGCTTTGAAGACTCTGGACGATTGACCCTGGCCTTTGTACTACTAAAGCAATCTTCTTCAGCTTGATGAATAGATCGGGAAGTATGAGATACAACATATGTGCTTCCTGTCGGCCTCTTCGTATCCTGAGTCATACCCCTGATCTTCAGTGATCACGTTGATGTAGTGGTAATCGGGATCTGATTTAACAAACTCCACAGGTGCGTTAAAGCAAGAATCTTTGTTGGGAACCTCGATTGGCTGATTAGATCGGGAAAATGGGCACACCTCTTCCGATTGACTAGGATACTCAAAAGAATCACCCCATCCAGTAGGCTGGATATCTTCGATCCTGATTTTTGAGCTTTCTGGCGCAGTGTATTTCACCATGTAGTCAAATTTACCACTTGGTTCTCCCAAGGTATCCCAAACTTCAGAAGGGACAGGTGGATTTTCATTCCTTTGCAGGGACATGTCTTTGAATTGATCAGTTGGAGGATAGTACGGTGCGTACAATTCTTCTTGAGACACATATTCAGGGCTGTTTAAATAAGTGCTCCATTCTTCGGATCCAGAGGGATCATCTTCATCTTCTTCAATGGTAACAACGTTAACCTCTTGGAGAACAGGGTTTAAGAAACCCCCATTGTTGAATACTTCTTTGATTGGACGAAGTGCTCCATCCTTTTGCTTGTCTTTGGAGAATACGGGTGCGAATCCGAGTCCGGCTTTTGTCTCGTTCTTGACGGGTTTTATTACTTGTCCCCATCCTTCAGCATTGCCATCTTTTACTATCTGTGCTGCTTATTTATAAGAAGAGATAGATGACCTGCTCTTGCTAGTAGATTTCTCTTCTAACGGATGTCCTGGGAGCTGTGTCCCTTCAACGTCATTAGCTGTGATAAAAGAGAAGCTGGATAAATGACTTATTAGTAACGCTTGTTCACCGATGATGGTTACTAGTTTTCCATTTACTGTGAATTTTAATTTCTGATGGAGAGTGGAAGTTACTGCTCCTGCTTCGTGGATCCAAGGTCTTCCTAGTAGACAACTGTAAGCACCTGGCACGTCCATGACCTTGAAAGTGATCTGGAAAGTATGCGGACCAATTGTCATCGGGAGATCGACTTCCCCAATAACTGACTTCAGTGACCCGTCAAAGGCTCTTACTACTATGTCATTGAACTTCATTGGTGTCCCTTTGTACGCCAAACGAGCGAGTGTCGTTTTTGGCATTACGTTCAGAGATGAACCAGTATCTACCAATACATTGGACAGGGAATCTGATTGGCAAATCATCGAGATGTGCAAGGCCAAGTTGTGATCTTTCCCCTTCTTCCGGAAGTTCCTCATCACTGAAACTTAGATTATTACAAGCTGTTATGTTGGCGACAATACCTCCAAACTGGTCTGTAGTCACATCATGGTCTACATAGGCTTGGTCTAATACCTTCATTAAAGCTTCTCGGTGAGCTTCAGAGTTCAATAATAGAGACAGTATTGAAATCTTGAAGGGAGTCTGCATCAGCTGATCCACGACTCGGTATTCGCTTTTCTTGATTAATTTCAGTATCTCATCAAAATCTGTGTTGACGTCGGTCCTATCAGGAGGAACAACATTTGTGCTTGGATTAACATCGGGAATCATTGTGGGATTCTCGGGAGATATGTTAACTGGATTTTGTCTAATAACAGGAACTGCAGGCGGTCTTGGTGGCAACGGAGTGTGCACTCGTCCACTTCGTGTTACTCGTCCTATCTCAGTTATGTTGACATTAGCGGGAAGAGTTGGCATAGGTTTCTCCTTTCCATCCTCTATCACAGTTGCATTGTATTGATAAGGGATTGCTTTGCTAGAACTGTATGGAACAGGACCGGGTAAGCAAATCTCCAAAGGAGACCTTGGAACGTTGGAACCGTTGTATTCAATCTCCACATGCTTGGGTACATTGAAACGGGATGATAACGTTTACTTCGGGATTTTCCGAGTTGACATCTGAGACTAAAAGCTCATGCGGAAAATGCCCTATTGTATTTACGTCATAGTCATCTTTGTTTCTGTAGATCTGTATGTCACCAATGTCTAACAATCGTTGAATGTCTGCTCTTATGGTGGAACACCCTCGAATATCCTTGAAACAGATGTCGCAAGCTGCGTAATCGTGTTTAGTGAAGACACCCATTGTACTGTACGTATCATGGAGATGTACTAAGTTTCCCCTGATCAGATTCACATCCGTGACGAGATACCTATCTGTATTTCTTAGTATCAAACTCACTGCATGTCCACTGTGACTGGGAAGTGGATTTGTTTGCACATTCGGATTCGTATTTCTAAAAGAAAGAAGATTAGATTTCACTAATCTCTGCACTTCTGCTTTCAACGCTATGCAATGTTCAAGGTCATGGCCTGGTGCCCCTTGGTGAAAAGGGCAAGATACATCCGCTTTGTACCACCATGGCAATCTTTCAGGAACCGGAGGTGGTGACCTTGTCTGTACCAGATTCTTTTCTATTAGTGTAGGGTATAGTTCTGTGTACGTCATTGGAATTGGGTCGAATTGCGAGACCCGAGGCGCACGGTTTTGATTGTTAAACTGCTGAGCCTGTTGACGAGGCTGTTGAGTTTGTTGAATTTGCTGGAACTGCAGAGCAATTCCTGTGTTTGGACTTGTGTTAACAGCGGGTGTTATGGCAGCTACCTGTCGCTGTTGACTGACATTTCTTCGCGGTTTCCCTCGGGATACCATTCCTATGTCGTGTTCTTTTTTCTTTGGAAAACTGGTTCCGATCTTCCTAGTTCCACTAGAAGATCCTGCTTCCTTGGTTAGGCGTCCGGTTCGAACTCCTTCCTCTAATCGCATTCCCATGCTTACCATCTCGGTGAAATCTCCGGGAGCGCTAGCGATCATGCGTTCGTAGTAGAATGAGCCAAGAGTGTTTAAGAAAACTTTGGTCATCTCTTTCTCTTCCAGCGGTGGGTTGACTTGGGCAGCAATTTCCCTCTATCGTTGGGCGTACTCTTTGAATGTCTCTCTTTCTTTCTGAGACATGGAGCGGAGTTGATCCCGATCGGGAGCCATATCCAAGTTGAACTTATATTGCTGTACGAAGGCTTCACCTAAGTCATTGAATGTTTGGATACTTGCGCTGTCTAATCCTATGTACCACTTCTGTGCAGCACCGGTTAGACTGTCTTGGAAGTAATGGATTAACAACTGGTGATCGTCGTTGTATGTGGACATTTTCCTGGCATACATCGTGAGATGACTTTGTGGACAGGAGTTTCCTTTGTACTTTTCAAAGTCAGGGACTTTGAATTTTGCAGGTATCCTTACGCGAGGAACTAAGCAAAGATCCTGGGCGTTTTTCCCAAACAATTCCTTCCCTCGAATCGTTTTAATTTCAAGCTGCATTTTGAGAAGTTGTTCCTGGAGATTCTCCATAGAACCACGAGAATTCGTGTTATTGCACGGAATATGGTGAGTGTGTACTACGGTAGTGTGTACTACGGAAGCTGAGTTCGTCATGATTGGTTGAGGCACCGTCCTTGTTACCTGCGGAAGAGTTACTCCACGTTGTGGAGTAAATGTAGAGTTTTGCTGCAAAGTACGTATTTCAAGCGAGGTTGTTTGCACTTGAGAAGTCGGTTGGCGAAATCCGATGCCAAAGTTGAAAGGCATGCCACATGGATAGCCTTCTGGCATACTGAAGAGTGAACTACTGGCTGCAACAGTTGAAACTGGAGTAGTAGTGTCTTCTGAAATCGCTGCTTGGTTTTGTACTACGAAGCTCAAAATTCTTCTTGCAATGTTGTTATTGTACTACGAAGCTCAAAATTCTCTTGCTCAAATCCTTCCATTACTTTTCTTCTTTTTGATCTTGTATCATACGTTCGAGTAGGCTGTGGACGCGGTCGAGAAACTCTAAGACGCGACAGCTTGGCGATCTTTTCCTATCTGTTGGAAAAATTCCAAAGATCAGACTCTAGACAATAGACTTAATATGCAAAGTATGATGCATGATTATGAATGTAAAAAAAAAAGATTTCCAAAGAATTTACGCTAAAAGAGAAATTTCTGGCAAATATTTGGATGGAAAACACACATTTTATTGATCATTGAAATAAGATTACAACAATCATTTTTGAGCATTGTTTACACAAATGATAAAATAAATGATAAAATATTACAAACTAAACTAAACTAATCGTCCTCGTCGGATGAAGATCCAAAGGCTTGATGTAGCTTCAACTTCAGGATTTCCTTTCCATAGTGAGCTTTCAGTTCAGCTTTCTCGGATTTTAGCTTGCTAATGACTTTCTTCCATTCGTCGGGAGCAGGATCGCTGGTTGTCATTTCCTCAAGCTTTCTTTTCCTTTCTTTGATGTATCTCTTGATCGCGTTATCTTTCTGGCGAATCTTCTCATCTTTCTCCATGAGCCATTCATCCTAGAAGTAAAGCGTCTTTTCATGATCCTTGACCTACTTCTTGAGCTTCTCATTTTCGAGATCAGTCTTAAGGAACTTGTTTTCCAAGGCCTCTTTCTCAAGCCTCATCTTGGCCAAAGCTTCTTGGTATTCTCCCATAGTTTCGACGGGAAAAATTGTTGATTTGGAAGCGGTTGAGAACATGGGTTCTTCGTAAGCGTAAGGCATTCGAAATTCCTTCGCTCTTTTCTTTACCCAAGAAGTGTAGGTTTCCATGGCTACACAATTCTTTCCTTACCTTTTTTCTTTCTTTCAGATGTGATGCCAAGCTCTGATCATTCTGGCTTTCAATCCTTGAGAATCCTCTCCCTCATGATAGAAGTAACTTTCTACTGTAAATCCAAGAGGTTTACTAGAGTTTGCGTATCCGAGTTGACGTCTCGCCAAGAATGGGTTGTAGTTGATTCCTCCTTTCGTACTGATGAGAGGTACGTTGGCAAATTCTCCACAGCAGCTCTCAATGATTTCCATCTCATTGTCTGCCAAGGTATACCAATGGATATCGTCATTAGTAAGAGACATGAGTCTTCTTGACCAATGCCAATCGTCTTTGTTTTTGCGGAAGATAGGAGATTTAGGCAAATGCGAGGTAATCCATTTGAAAAATAGAGGTACGCAACACACGATAGTTCCACCCCCTTGCCGATTCCTATGATGAATAGAGAAGTACGTATCACCAAGCAGAGTGGGAACGGGATTTCTAATCAGAAAGATCCTTATGGCATTGATATCAACGAAATTTGGGACGTTGGGAAACAACACCAATCCATAGAGGAGTAAAGTTAAAATAGCTTCAAAAGCTACCATACTACCGGCCTCAGAGAATTTAAGAGCCTTCTCCATTAGGAACTTTGAAGTTAGTCCTAAGAGTTTTCCTCTGGTAGTTAGGTTTTTGTCTATCTCAGATTTCTTTAAATGAGTCATCATTGCAATGACTGGTGACTTAGGAATGGCTTCCAAACCATTGAAAGGCACTTTGTCTGATACTGAGATACCTAGTATGTGTGCGTACTCTTCCAAAGTAGGCATCAACTGATAGTCAGGGAAAGTGAAACAACGATAGACTGGATCGTAAAACTGAACGAAAGTTTTGAGAAGTCCTTCATCAACGTTTGTGTTCAGAATAGTTAAAAGAGTTCCATAGCGTTTTCTGAAATTCGAGGGATCTTCTACCAAGGATGCTAACTCTTTTAACTTCCCTATCAGAATTCTAAAGCGTATCTCTTAGTGAATCTTCCTCGGCGTCCATCACTCTAACCTAAAATATTTTACAAAGAAAAACTCTAAATTCTTTGGAAATGGGAAGAGAAATGAAGTTTTTGAATGAATGCATGAATGAATGTTGCAAACATGGTTAGTAGTTATACACACGGTCAAGCGTTCGAAGTCACGAGCATGAGGCCAACGATAAGAATCAAACGTGGTTAAGTTCTAAGGGCTTATTCATACGTGAAAGCGGGTTCTCTCGATATCTGCTCAACACTTCTCTTTGAAATATTATCGGATTTGTTGAATACTCGATGGTCCAATAATATTTTTCAAGAGAAACTCGCCTGATCGTAGTCTTACATGACAATTATTCTAGGCTTACGCCCGAATAATCTCTGCACTACATCCTAAATGTCTTCGTAAGTTCCCTTGAAAGCAAAATGTCTTTGCAAATACTTGCTAAACACAAATACCCCCAAGACAACCTCCACTGAGAGAGGGATCTCAAATTAACTCCGTAAGTACTGAGACTTCTCACAAGTTAATAGGACTATACCCCCACCTAGATCTTAAAATGTTTCTTAAATCCGGGTTAGGATTTCTTTCCATCAGATGAAATCGCGAGAACACGCAATAAATAAAAAACAAACATATGCACATATGCAAGCTTAACCCCTTCTTTCTTTTTGAAAACAAAAAAAGCTTGGTGCTCTGAGCAGAGTCACATTTTTTTTTTGAAAATCAAAGTTCCAGCACACTCCCCAGCAGAGTCGCCATTTTTCCTGTTCGCGTTAAAAAGTGACGCGCTAGTGAATCGAATATGAATTCAGATCCTCTGGCTCGAAACGATTTACTCTTTTTATTTGTTTATAAAGATGCCGCGAGCATCAAGCTTTATTATTTTCAACACAAGAAAGATGATTTAATGATTATGAAAAGGGAAAACATTAATACCCTTAATTGATTTTGATATGCGTAACGACTAGCGCAAACTAGGCATACGCATTGGGAGATCGAGTAAGGAGTTTGTTATATAAAGGGAATATATGGAGCACCCTAAATATATATATAGTTATCTATAGCTTTATATATGAATATGTTTGATATGTTTGTGTGTTTTAATTGCTATTTCTATGATTGGGAAAGTTTCTCCTTTGGGATTTTAAGCGGTAGATTAGGTGGGATCCTAGTGTTTGTTATTATTGTGCTATAAAGATCTTTGGATCTTACGCATACATATCTAGTGGGAATCGAGCATTTGTAGCTCGGATCTAAAGGGATCTATGGTTTGTTTGGTTTGAGGGATAAAGAAATTTGCTCGCCAAGGATGAGACCTTGTGCCTACGTATTCTCAAAAGGATGTTGAGAAAGTCAGAGCAATCGTAGTTCCCACTTATGCTAGTGGAAAGCAACGGGATGTTAGTAAGAGACAGACGAATGTCATCTTAATGAAAAATGTATCTAATCTATTTCATCACATACATTTTTGAAAGTTTGAATGATTGAAATCTTTCGTTGTAAGTTATAGGTGTTTTGCTTGAGTGTACAAGCGTTACCACTTACATGTTTAAGAAAGATGTTTGAAAAATGACTGAATCTTTTAACTGTAAGCATTGGGTGTTTTGCTTGAGTGTACAAGCGTTACCACTTACAATTAAGAGATGTTTTTGTTTGAAAAGAGTTTGAAAAGTTTTTGATTGTATGTGATGTGATAGATGAGATACTTCTTCCATAGAGATGATAAATGTCTAAATCTCGAGGAGAAATTGATTGGATTAAAGGGATGCTTTTAATAAGCCCATAGGTCCTTGTATTGTAAGCCCAAGAGGAGGCATTCCGAGGGTCATCGAGGGTCATCGAGGGTCCTTGTATGAAGCTCAAGAGGAAGCTATAGGGTATGGCTGGCTTTGTCTTTAAAAGGGATTTCACCGGGAAACCATCCTTTTGGAATTAAGAGCAATTTCACCGGGAAATTATACTCTCAGGGTTCTATCTTAACGCGGGTGATTCTTTGTATTGGAAGCCCAATAGGAGGCTGTTAAGAGATTTTATGGTCTCTTTCATTGTATGATGCCCGAAGGCTAAACTCAATGAGGAGTTCTTTTGAGCGAAGCCCAAAGGAGGTGACTCAGCAGGAGTGTTGTCTTATATGAAGCCTAAGCGGAGGCTAAACTCGGATGAATGAGTTTTCTTATATGAAGCCTAAGAGGAGGCTAAACTACGTGGGAGAGTTATCTTGTATAAAGCCCAAGAGGAGGCTAGTGGGGAACCTATTGGTTAGACTAGTTGTTATGTTATAACTAGACAGTTGTATAAACAAGTGTCTGTGTGTGATATGTATTCACAGGAGTTTATGAAGGAAATATAAACAGATGCATGATGTTTATTTACAAGTTTATGAAGAAAATATAAACAAGTGTTTGTGAAACGAACGTTTAAAACGAGCGTAACTTGATTATTTACAAGTTTGAATGTGTACAAGGAAGTAAGTATGTACACGAACGAGTATTTATGTACAGGAGGATGTGGATGTACATAGGGGGGTTGGGACTTACACCATAAGGGTGGCCCATTGGTTTAAAAGCAGTTTCACCGGGAATAATGCTCCTTTCAATACCAATGGTATTCAGTGTATATACAAGCGAAGTGAAAAACAAACGATCAAAGTTTGTCTGTACTTGAGTATTTACAAAAGTATCTGTATTATGTACAGGTAAAAATTTGTATGTACATGAAAAGAATTTTATATGTACAAGGAAAATATGTATGTACATAAAGAATGTTGGTTTGGGACTTACACCGTAAGGGAGGCCCATGATCGGTTAAGAAAAACGAGAGAGAACGAATTCGGTTTTATCGTTTAATCGGATCGATCATGGAAAAAATGTAAGTTTTGATGAAAAGTTTTGAAGAATGATTTTGAAAGTGTTTTTGAAATGTAAAGTTTACTTATGAGAGGTTTTGAAAAGAATCGGGATTCGAAAGTTTGAAAAAAATCACCTTTAAAGGTGTTTTGAAAAGTGCTCAAAAGTACCGTTTTCGGCTCGATAAAAACATAATCGGATGAAAGTTTTTGTGAAAATTTTTGACACTATCATAAAATAGATGCATTTATTGACAAGTGTACAAAAAATCACCTCAAAATGAGGAGTTTTGATTGGTTAAAAAAAATGTCAAAGTTTGTAAAAAATAACAAAAGTTTGAAAAAAAAATGGTCCCAAAGAGGCTTGAACCCGGGACCATTAGGCAAGGCGTGGCAAGAGAGTTTTAAGAGTGAGCTGGCAACCGCTGGGGCGGTAATACATCCGTGTATTGTGATTAAACCAACTAAATATATTTTAAAACGGATTTTTGAATTTGAAAAAACGCGCGCAACCTTATTCTTCTTCCCCGATCCTTCAATCCATGCTAGAATCTTCGTTTCTTGATGAAATCAAACGATGTAAACATGAAACTTGCTCGCCTCAAGCCCAGGAACATGATGGCATTACTTAATTTCATTTATTTTAAGTTAATCATGATTGAATTTCTGGAAAACACGAAGAACCCTAAAATTGAAAAACCTAATTGAAATCGTGTATGGTTGATGATTTTGTCAATTGATTGAGGGTTAATGATCGTGTAGGGTGCAGAAACAAAACGGCCAAGAGTTTTTTTTCAAATGAATCAAAGAATCATGGAGTTGAAGTTCGAGCTCTTACCTGTTGAAGCTGGAATCGAATTCGATGAAGGAGTGTTTCCAGTCGTGTTTTGAGGATTGTTTGAGCACCAACGGCCTATGTGGAAGGTGTTTGATCACCCTGCTTGCTCTGGAATGCTTTGGAACTCTCTACCCAAGTCGACCTGCATAAGCTTAAAATGGAAACTCGAATTCTGGGTTAGAGCTGTTACAGCTTGTTGTTTATGATCTGCATCATGTCTATGATGTATATGGATGGTGTTTGAATGATTAGAACTCAAATTACTCAAGCCAAGTTATGAATTCAAATCTTAAGGCAGTTTTGCAAGCGTATGGTCATGAAATGTGAAAACTATTTTTTAGCTTTCCTTGTGTTGATATTATGTTTCAAACATGTTAGATATTGATTATAAGATATGTTAGACACCAAAATTCTTCATGGTTTTCACAAGTTTTCAAAATTGCATGAATTCTCAAAATGCACTATGTTTCTTAAATTTCAAGTAAGAAGAGAGAAAGCATGTCTTGGCATTACTTTGGCGTAGTTTGAATGGCAAGTAAGACATCTATTTATAGGCCATGAGTTTGGAAAATGATTGAGAAAGTTTGGCCATTGGTAAATTTGACTTGCCTTAGAGGGCAAGGAAGTCTTTTTTGCATTAAATGCAAAAGGAAGCTTCCTTCTTTTAACCATGGTTAAATTCAACTTGATCCAATCTTGTCATAATTACCTCTCACTGATTTTTATCAGTTCTTATCTCAATTTGGCAAGGTGGCATGTGTTCTAGAAGAAGAAATCCAAAAATGACCTATAATTGTGAAGTTTTGAACTTGAAATCCATGGTTATGGAGCCTTATGTTTCAATTTCAAAAGTGTAGCTAGACTCCATGGATTTGAGAGTTCTTGGACATTTTGGAAAGCTTGTTTCAAGGCTACAACTTTCATGTTTTGAGTTTGTTCCAATTCAAAGTGGAACTATGTGAAAAAATGCCATGAAGTTTGGAAAAAGTACAAAATTTTAACACTTAAAAATTTTCTAAGTGTTAGAAATTTTGACTTTTTGTTGACTTTTCCAAATTCTTTGATTTTTTATGATCATGATGGATCATTTGAAGTATTTTGGTGATGGAAAAAGTTTTGTTTTGAAAAAGTTGACCAAAAGTCAAAGTTTGACTTTTCTGTGCAGATGAAATTTCATCAGATGTTTCAGAAATTGACTGATGAATCCTGTGAACTTCTGTGATGTTTTGAATCCAGAAATTAGGTCAAGATGTTGTATCTAAGATATGAACATCAATCTCCAATCAAAAAAGTCATTCATTGATCAGAAAATCAGAGATTGCTCATGCTCGACCAAAACCCTAATTGGTCGATCCTCGATTGATCAGTGAGAAAAGTTAGATATCTGAAGATCAGAGGTTGATGGTTTGATCGAGATAAATCAAATGAGGTGAGTAAAACTCAAACCCTAATTGCTTGCCTCTTGAATCAGATGAAAATTTGATGAAACCCTAATTTTGACCTGTGAATGCTACACCCGATTAATTCTGTTCCGAAATGTTAGTGATGCAATGGTACAAATGTAAGGTGGTATATTAGGTCAAAAATTGGGGTATGACAAAATGGTCTTTTCGAGTTTCTTTGTTTAGCTTCCTATAGTCAATATATATTCTGGCTCCACTCACGACTCTTTCTGTTATATGTTCTCCAGCTTTGTTTGTTGTGACTGTGATTCTTCCCCTCTTGGGTACGCATTAGACTGGACTAACCCATTGACTATCAGAGATTGGATAGATGATTCCTGCATTTAGAAGTTTAGTTACTTCATCGTTTACTACAGTTCTCATGATCGGGTTAATTCTTCTCTGATGTTCTCTAGAAGATTTGTAGTCATCTTCCAGCATGATGTGATGCATGCGAATGGAAGGATATATTCCTTTTAGATCAGCAATGTTATATCCTAAAGCAGATGGATGTTTTCTTAAAACATGCAATAGTTTTTTCGTCTCAATTTGTCCTAAGTATGCGTTGAGTATCACTAGTCTTTTAAGTTCAGAATCTAGGAATTTGTATCTTAGTGTTTTGGGTAAACCTTTAAGTTCCAAATTGGGTTTCTTCGGACAAGGCATATGATTTGTTGTCAGTGTTAGACATTCACTTAAGTTGTCATCTCGATATTTGGGACATCAATTATCATCTTCAAAAATCAGGGGCATCAGAATCTTCATAGTTTCGGAATGAGGTTCTCCTCCTGACTCCATCTCTTTGACACATTCATCTATGATGTCTAAAAGATAGCACATATCATCTATATATGGGGCTTGTAGGAACTGTGTCGGTATAACTTCGACTTTCTCTTCTCCAACTTCATAAGTTAACTTCCATCTTTTAACATTTATATTTGCTCCAGCAGTTGCTAAAAATGGTCTTCACAGTATTATAGGGGTAATGTTGTCTTCTTTAATGTCCATAATGATGAAACTTGTAGGGATATAGAATTTACCTATGCGTATCGGAATGTTTTCAAGAATTCCTATAGGGTATTTGACTGAACGATCCGCAAGTTGTACTGACATCTTAGTTGGTCTTAATTCTCCCATATCCAGCTTTTTGGATATGGATAAGGACATAACACTGATGCTAGCACCTAAGTTGCATAGAGCTTTATCTATGACATACTTACCTTTATTATAGGGTATATAGAAGCTTTCAGGATCCTTTAGCTTATGAGGTATTTTGTTCTGAATGATTGCGCTACACTCAGCAGTGAGTGTAACTGCCTTGTTATCCTTTATCTTTTTCTTGTTAGACAAGATTTCTTTGAGAAAATTAGCGTACGAGGGAATCTGAGTGATAGCTTCTGTGAATGGTATTGTGATATTCAGTTGTTTCAGAAGTTCAACAAATTTCTTAAATTGCCCTACACTTCTACATTGAGTGAGCCTTTGAGGATAATGGATTGGTGGTTTGTAAGGTGGCAGAGGCACATAGGGTTTTTCTTTTTCTATTGTCTCTCCATCACCTATGTTCTTCTCTTTTGGTTCGTTTTCCATCTCAGTTGTTTTTCCAGAGCTTTGGGACATTGCGGGATTCTTAAGTCTGGGATCAATTGGTCTGTCATATTCAGTCCCACTTCGCACTATAATAGGATGAGCATATCCTTTCGGTTGAGGTTGACCTGGAAACGTACTAGTAGGTGCAATAGTAGGTTCTTGTTGTTGGGTCACTTGTGAAATCTGGGTTTCAAATATTTTGTATGGGTGGCTAGAGCATATACTTTGTTCACTAACTATTTGATTTGCTCACTAGTGTGAATATTTTTGTTTAGGAAATCCTTGGTAGTTTGAGCTTGAGTAGCTATAAAATTTTCCATCATTAGTTCGAGGTTAGACTACCTAGGAATATTAGGAGCGATTGCAAGTGCTTTTTGATATCCATGATGTATAGCAGGTGCTTGGCTAGGCGCATACAACACATTAGTGTTCTTATATGAGAAATTGGGATGTTTCTTCCATCCTGGGTTGTATGTGTTCGAGCAAGGGTTTTCTTGAGTATAATGCACTTGGTCGGTGGGAGTTCCTGCTAAGAGTTGACATTCAACCGCAGCGTGTCCAAGTACTCAGCATATGTCGCAGTTTGGAGTTATGGCAGCCACGGTGGCTGGAGGTATTGCGGTTACGCTTTCTATCTCTTGGGAGAGAGCGTCTACCTTAGCATAGACGCTGTCAAGACTTTTGATCTCGTATATACCGCCTTTTGTCGGTGCTTTCTCTCCAGGAGCGTTATTTACTTGACCTCTTTCACTCCCCCACTGATAGTGGTTTTGAGCCATACTTTCGATAAGTGCATAGGCTTCAGCATTGGATTTATCCATAAGTGTGCCACCTGCGACAACGTCTATCGTTAATCTCGTGTTATACATGAGACCATTGTATAAGGTATGGATAATTAACCATTCTTTTAGGCCATTATGTGGACAGATCCTCAACATGTCTTTGTATCTTTCCCAATGGTCGAAAAGAGACTCGTTGTCTTTTTGTCGAAAATCGCTTATTTGGGATCTTAGCATAGCTATCTTACTTGGTGGCAAATATCGCGCAAGAAAGACTTTATTCAACTCGTTCCAAGAGGTAACTGAGTTAGCAGGTAGAGACTGGAGCAAGGCTCGGGGTCTATCTTTTAATGAAAAAGGGAAAAGACGAAGTCTTATCGCCTCTTGACTGACCCCATTAGCTTTAACTGTATCTACGTATTGTAGAAACATTGATAGATGTAGATTAGGGTCATCCATTGAACCACCAGAAAATTGGTTCTTGTACAGTAGACAACAGAGAAGGTTTGAGTTCAAAGTTATTTTCCTCGATGACAAGAGAAGTAATGCTTTTACGCGGTTCTTCTTACGAAGGAATAACATACGATTTGAGCGGACATGGTTGATCACCCTTGTCTAGTTCTTTAACTGTTTCGGCAGAAATAGAAGATTGAGAAAGGAATTGATTTGTACAAGATACTCGTACGTGGCGTCTTCTAATAATAGAGCGCTTAGGTTCGGGAATTGGTAGCACTAAGTCTTCTCCTCTAGAGAGAGTACTTGGCATACAATTGGGAATGGTGCCTTAGTCTCTACAACATAACTAAAAGAGTTACGATATCGACTTGTTAGTCCCCGACAACGGCGCCAAAAACTTGATCGCGACTTTGTGTGTCTTAAAGAATCTAGACCGCAAGTATACAGTCCTATTGCGTGTAGCTTTAAAGATTATCAAATCCCAAGGGACTAAATGTCGACCTATCACTATCTTAGGTTACTACGTAAATCTAAGGCTAATAATGTAATTGATTTGGGGTTAGCGAACCTAACTGATTATAATCTAGTTTAGATTCAAGGGGGAATATCGGTATGTAATGGTCGGACTTCGGGGATTTAGCAACTCATTGACTCAATTCAGATTATTAAAATAGTTTTCATTAGAAAATATTTGTTTGAAAACCCTCTTCTCACACTCTCGTGTTTATTGATTCAGATCCTACAAGCAAACCTAAGTGAGCGCTCTCGCTGTATCAATTAGTGTTTAAAAATAGTTTTTGAAAGAAAATAAGTTCTAATCAACTTAAAAGCACTCTCACTGTATTTTAAGTTGATGCACAATTACTATTGTCCAGCTATTATCTCACACTCTCCTTTTATTGATCCTAACTTCTATCTGTATTTTACTCTCGTAACAAAACAGTTGACATTTAAAACTAGTCATTTAAACTAGAAAATTATTCTTTTAAAAGGAACAGGTCAAATGGCGTTGCTAAACCCTGTCGGCTATATGACCTTATGTAGCATCCCGATTTTTAAATAGCTAATTATTAATTATTATGATATATTATATTATGTGATAATTAATTCAATTGGGTGATTTAATTGGAATTTGAATTATTTGAATAAGTGTGTTATTTAAATAATTGTGTTTTATTAATAGAATTGTGGTTATTTAGTATTGGGCCTATTTATGAGAATGGAAGTAATAGAGAGGTGTTAAGTATTAAGCCCAATAAGACAATCCTAGTTAGTAAGGATTATAAGGGAATCATAATTAGAATTTTCATTTGGAGAAAGAAGAGGAAAAAAGAGAAGAGAAGAGGAAAAAGAAGAACAGTGAAGAGGAAACCGCAGAAAGAGGAATCTTCAAGAGGTAAGGGTGGAGAATCCATGTTAATATTTGATTGTATGTTGTGGGTAATGATTAGGAACATGGTAGGTTGTTCAATTTCAATTTCTAGAGTATTTGAATGTTAGGGTTTAAATGGAAATTATGTTTTTCAACTTAGAAATGATGACCCATGATTAGAAACATGTTAGGATACCCTTTAATGATGTTATTAGACTGATTGGAATGGGTTTTATGTGGTAATTTCGAAGGAGAAGAAAGCTGGTTCGTAGCAGAAATAGTGTAGTACTGTAGATCGCGCTTAGCGCGAGAAAAGGCATGCTTAGCACTAAATGTTTTGACTTTTGGGGTTGTTTGTTCAGGAAGGTGTGCTTAGCGCGATAGGCCGGGCTTAACGTGACCTGGAATGAAAAATGTTATTTTTAGGATCTTTTGACATGGAATCTTATATGATTATATTTATTGTAGTATTTTCATATATGTGATTAACTGATCAAATTGTGATTAAATGTGTTTTGGATTGGTTTTGAATACTATTTCAATGTATGTTTGATTACTTGAGTACAGTATGTGCTAATCTTATTTGATGGAATGTTTTGAATAATATTGGTGGAATGATATGCCATATGCTAATTGTTATGTGTGGTGATATGTATATGCTACATGTAATGATCGATGTGGTTGGAATATGATGTTATGCAATTGATTGAAAATTCATATGAGTTGAATGGTGATGATATGCTTGGATAATTGAGTTTTTGTGAATAATCTTAATTTGCATATGTTGTCTTGATGAGTTGTACATGCATATATTTGGCTCCATCCTTGAGTGGATAAGTAGCGGTGAAAATGTGGGTTCACAAATTGGCTTGATCCATGATGGATAAGTAGCGGTGAAACGTTGGGTTCACATTTAGATCGATTCCATTGGGAATAAGTAGCAGAGGCTTTTGGTCTTGTCCGGATCGGAAGTAAGGGCTTGGATTCTATGAATGAATCGGAAGTAGGGTTTACGAAATGTTCCCAAAAACATGGTACCACATGCATATTGAGTCACATTTCATTGTTGTCACATGAGTGATTATTGAATATGCAATGTGTGAAATGAAATTGTGATGTCTAATCATATGGATTAATTGAATTGTTTGAATGGGTGATAATTATGCTATGTATGAATATATTATACTTGTAATGTTTGTATGATCATGTTATCTTGGAATATCACTTGAAGTGTGTGGAATTTGTGAATAGATGTGGTTTCTTCATTATTTCCATTTATATACTTTTGAATAATGATGTGAATTCTCACCCTTCTGTTATGATGTTGCCTCTACGTGGGTAACGTGCAGGTTCCAAGGATAGTGGTGCTTCGCACGAGACTAGTTGAAGAATCTAGATAGTTTATCCGTTACTAGGTAGTCTAGTCATTGCTCTGGTCATGTAACACGGAATTTATCTTGATTTATGCTTTGATGAGATATTTTTTATGTATACTCATCTATTTTGATTTGTATGATTGAGATACTATGTTGATGTGGCCTTAGTGCCGATGTGATTTGTGTATCTGACATGATCAATGTTATTGTCTGTTATTATCTGACATGATCTATTTTTTATGCTTTAAGATTATTTTTTTGTAACATCTCAGACTCCTCGCAAGGCAATTCGACACTATTACCTCACAATCTTCTCTACCCCCTCACTAGTAGAGTTTTTGCCTTCCGTGGGAATTAAACCCTGTACCCTAGGGTTCAAGTACATGTTCAATCCATTCCCACTACCGGTTGAGCTACTAGCTCAATCGGTAGTGGGAATGGATTGAACAAGTACTTGAACCCCATGGTACAGGGTTCGATTCTTACGGAAGGCAAAAACTCTACTAGTGAGCGGGGTAGAGAAGATCGTGAGGTAATAGTGCCGGAATTGCCTCGCGAGGAGGTATGACTATATCTCGACTACTTAGGCTAGATTTGGACCGATGACTAAGTCGGTAGAAGGTAAGGAGGTTTCCACCGGGTTGACACCCCGGCTCCAGGAGGTTACGTCCAGCTCGGCTCTCATAAGGACGTTATGCATAGGTCAACTCATTAAGTATGTAATTGCTAATTTACACCTGACGGCGCATGTTATGGATTTGACCATCATTGGCAGCGGCAGACGTTTCTAGTCTTAAAGACAAGGCTCAGTTACGCACTTGGAAGGTCTCAGACGTTATATAACAGTGATTAATGAGGTCTTTAGCACCTCTATAAATAGGGCTCTGGACTAAGGGATAAGCAAGACACTTAGCTTGGATCTCAAGTA
Source organism: Vicia sativa (assembly GCA_021764765.1). Lineage (NCBI taxonomy): Eukaryota > Viridiplantae > Streptophyta > Magnoliopsida > Fabales > Fabaceae > Vicia > Vicia sativa. Next base: position 182,999,854 of record CM038796.1, on the reverse strand, counting down.
ATCTAACTTGTAGCTCTGAATCTCTAAACATATTCATATAACTATTCGAGCAAGAACATTTGGTGTCCACCATGGGTCCTCGGTAAAATATTCCCAAGCCACCACATTACAATTACAAGCAAAACAATGTCTACGACACCTCCAGGCACTGATCCTCCAGACTTGGCGTAGCTCCTGGCTATGATTGATGATTTACGTAAACACAACGATACCCGGCAAGACAACATCCAAGCTCTTCAATAAAGGAGTATTAAGGAATTTGAGGAACAAGAGGTAGAGCTCTTGGAGCCTCAACCTCTGTCTCAAGCCATCTGGGATGACCATGTCCCAGAGAACTCCAAGCCTTCTATTCTGGCGACATATGATGGAAAGACTGATCCTTAGGAACATATCAATTTTGTCAACAACATAATCGCCTTGTTAGGAGCTAGCGATTATTTGAAATGCAGGTTGATGGCTGGCACTTCCAGAGCATCTGCATTAAGGTGGTACATGGGCCTACCTCGGTTCTTCATTATCAACTACCAGGATTTCAACAAAAAGATAATCCAATAATTCTCTGCAAATCGTCTCCGGAAGGTGGCGAATACATCACTTTTCGACGTGAGGCAGCTGCCAGCAAAGTCATTGATGGGTTTCATGGCTCATTTTATTGAAGAAACCATAAAGGTTTCCCATCCCAACCAGGAAATCTTTGTGGCGGCATTCCACCACAGACTCCGATCAAGGTAGTACAACGAGTCTCTGGCTTAGAAGAAGGCTAGGAGCATGGACAAGATCATCACCCGAGCAGAATTTTATGTGAAGGGTGAGGAAAGAAATATGGAGAAAAGAGCTTGAGATGCTAAAGAGAAAGGCAAAATTCGTGAAGAAGGTACTAGAGAGAAGACTCGTCCTCGGGACAATCCGCCTCAAAGGGAGCGTCCACGGGAAAGGGGGTCCCAACATCCATCTCGTCGCCGTTTAAGGACGATGAGACTTTTACTCCTATAATGCAAGCAGGGAGGACATTTGGAAGGATGTGAATCATCTGAATTTATTTACCGTTGCATGGAGACCTCGATCGGTGAATGTCGTGATGGGAAAGGATATAGAGGCGTAGTGTGTCTACCATAGAATTTGGGACCATTCAACGGAAAACTACACGGCTTTACGTCAAAAAATAGAAAGGTTGATCCAGAAGGGCAAACTTTCATCATACGTCAAGGATAATCCAGAGCATTCCGGCAAGCGTAGCCCGCCACCGAAGGGGGTGATACTTCTAGGTCACCTTCGAAGAAGAAAGGGAAAGCAGTTGAGGAGGTTCGCAAAGCAAGGCTTACCCGGTATACCCTCAACACCATCTCTGGTGAGTTTCCTGGGGGTGGTTCCACTAGTTCAGCTCGAAAGAGGTATGCTCGGGGAGTGATGCACGGGGCACAAGCCGGCCCAGCCAATGGTGATCCTGGGATCGTATCTTTTTCCCAGGAGGATGCTAAAGAAATTTTTCCCCATGAATATGATCCCTTGGTAATCAATGTGAAAATACGAGACTGTGGAATCACAAGGGTTCTAGTCGATCCGGGAAGCTCGACGGATGTCATGTATTGAGAGGCTTTCAAAGGAATGGACTTTGACCTCAAGGAACTATTGCCTTTCAGTTGAACCTTGATGGGTTTTTTCGGAGAGCCTGTGCAGGTCCTAGTACATCTTCCGGTGTTAACCACGTTCAGGACAAACGAGAATGCTAAAGATGTTCAAGTCCAATATCTGGTCGTGAACGCACCATCACCATATAAAGTTATCATTGGTCGTCCATCCTTCAATGCTTTGGAGGCGGATTTATCAATGCTATACCTCACCATGAAATATTCATTGGGTGAAGTCCGAGTAGGTGTAGTTTGAGGTGACCAGGGTCTAGTGTGGAAATGTTACAAAGACAACATGAAGATCAAGCGAAAGCTAGCTCTAATTGAGGGACAAGCTGATCACAAGGTTAATATGGTTGACATCGATCCTAGGAAAGACCCCCATGAAGATAGTTTGGTTCCCATGGAAGAAATTAAGGAGGTTCATATTGGTTATCAACCATTTGAAATTACTCACCTTGGTAATCAGATGGCCGCGGACGAGGAGGTCGAGGTGGTTGAGATTCTGAGGAGGAATATTTATCTTTTTGCATGGAAGCCTTCAGATATGCTCGGGATAGACCCGAGCATTATGTGTCACCACTTGGATCTAGACCCTGATGTTAAGCCCGTGTCACAACGATAGCGGAAGAGTGGTGAAGAAAAAAGGAAAACGATTGTGGAAGAAGTTGATAAATTGTTAAAAGTCGGGTTTATTGGAGAAGTTCAATACCCGGCTTGGCTATCCAACATGGTCATGGTGTCATACCCCAATTTTTGACCTAATATACCACCTTACATTTGCATCATTGCATAACTAACAGTTCAGATAGCATTAATCGGGTATAGCATTCACAGGTCAAAATTAGGGTTTCATCAGATTTTCATCTAATTCAAGAGCTAACCAATTAGGGTTTGAGATTTTCTCACTCCATTTGATCTATCTTGATCAAATCATCAGCTTTCAATCCTCAGATATCCATTTTCTTCCATGATCAATCGAGGATCGACCAATTAGGGTTTTGGTCGAGCATGAGAATTCTCTGACTTTTTGAACAAGAAATAACTTTTTTGGATAGAGATTGGTCATTATATCTTAGATACAACATCTTGACCTAATTTCTGGATTCAAAACATCACAGAGGTTCATAGAATTCATCAGTCGTTTTCAGAAACATCTGATGAAAATTCATCTGCACAGAAAAGTCAAACTTTGACTTTTGGTCAAAATTTTCAAAACAAAACTTTTTCAATCATCAAAATACTTCACATGATCCATCATGATCATAAAAAATCAAGAATTTGGAAAAGTCAACAAAAGTCAAAGTTTTCACACTTAGAAAAATTTCTAAGTGTTGAAATTTCTCATTTTTTCCAAACTTCAAGCCATTTTTTCACCTAGTTCCAATTGGAATTTGAAAAAACTCAAAACATGAAAGTTGTAGCTTGTGGAAAGATCTTTCCAAAATGTCCAAGAACTCTCAAATCCATGGAGGCTAGCTATGTCTTTGAAATTGAAACATAAGGCTCCATGAAACTTAATTTTTCAAAGTTCAAACATCAAATTATAGGTCATTTTTGTGTTTCTTCATCTAGAAGCTTTCTAGCCTTGCCAAGTGGATGATCAAACTGATAAATATCAGCCTAGAGGATATAATTGAAGATTGGATCAAAATGCAAAAATATAGCACATGGTGAAAAAAGGAAGTTTCCTTTTTTGGTAAAAAACCATTCTTGCCCCTTAAGTTAACCTTGAATATCCAATTGGCTTGTACTCTTGCCTTATTTTACAGAGCTTGTTTGCCTATAAATAGCTCACCATTTCAAGATAAATCAACACCAAAAACAATGCAAAAATCCATGCTTTCATTCTTTTCTTGAAAATCAAGTAACATAGAGCAAAATTGCCAAACTTGCATTTTTGAAATTCAAGTAAAATCATGATGATCTTTGGTGTCAAACATGTCTCATAATCAATATCCAACTTGTTCATAACTTAAAATCAAACTAAAAGCAAGAGAAAATCAGAATTGCATTTCTATTTTTCCAAACTTGCCAAGCGCCATAGATCAATTTGGACTTGGGCTTGATTCCTTTGAGTTGTGAGCATCCTAACACGATCCATATGCATCATGGAGTTGATCCGGATCAAGAACAACCACCGTAACATCTTTAACACGATTTCCGGTTTCAATTTTTGAGTGTATGCGGTGAACTTGGATGGCACGATCGGATGAATTCATGATGTGCGGACCACTCACATAGCTTCCTTACATGCCGTTGGAGCTTAAACAATCAAGAAACAACCATGGAAACACTCCGGATCGATTTCGATCTTCACTTTTCGGTATAAACACGAACTTGGTTCTCATAATTCTTTGAATCTTTTGACAAAAGCTCTTGGCCAATTGTTTTCTGCACTAATAACGAACATTAGCCCTCAATAAAATCAAACAATCATCAACCACAAGTCATTTAATTTGATTTCTCGGTTTCTAGGGTTCTTGAGTTCCCGAAATTCAAACATGATTAGCGAAAATAAATGAAATTAACAAACGCCATCGTGTGCGTTGTTCAAAATCGAGCAAGATTGATCTTTACATCACTCAATTTCATGGAGAAACGAAGATTTTGGATCGAGTTTGGCAACCGAAAATCAAAACCATGAACCCGAATACGCGTGTTCTTGGTGTTCTTCATTTTAAATTTTCAAACTTTCCAATATCATGTCTACACGTGTGATAATCCACTAACACTCAGTAGCGTTTGGCTCGGTTGGTTGCTTGCTTGCTCTTAAGGCTCGTGACACGCGTCCACCTCATGGTCATGGGTTCAAAACCAAGAAGAACAAATTTTTACAAACTTGTCATATTTTCATGTTTTTTATCAAACTTCAACAATTTTTAACCAATCAAAACTTCTCATTTTGAGATGATTTTTGCACACTTGTCATTTAATATATATATTTTATGATTATGTCAAAAATCCAAAAATACTTTCATCGATTAATTTTTAATCGGGAAAGCGACGTTACGAACACTTTTCAAACCTCCTTAAAAGGTGAATTTTTCAAGTTTTCGACTTCCGATTTTTTTCAAAAAAACTTCTCATAAATGAACTTAACATTTCAAAACATTTTCAAATCATTTTTCAAAACATTTCATCAAACTTGCATCTTTTACCATGATCAATCCGATTTAAAACGATAAAACAAATTCGTTCTTTCTCGAAATTCTCGATCGATCATGGGCCACCCTTATGGTGTAAGTCCCAATCCTTTATGTACATATTTAGTTTTACTTGTACATACTCAAATTATCATTGTTAATATTCAAACATAAACAAATTTCTTTCGTTTGTTTTCATTCGTTTGTCTATACGCTGAATCCATTGGTTCTAAAGGAAGGTTTCTCCTGAGCAAAATTTCTTTTTAACCAATGGGCCTCCATCACGGTGTAAGTCCCATAACATTCTTTTATGTACATAATATTTCTTTGTACATATCAAAAACTTTCCAAACACATACAACTTTTTATACATACATAACACAAATACTTCTTTTCAAAACCTTTTATCATACATAACACGGATACTTCTTTTCAAAACCTTTTATCGTACATAATACGATACTCTTTCTTTGAAAATACTTTTTGGATAAACTTTGATCAATCATTTCTTTCATCGTACATTTTACTGAATACCATTGGTATTGAAAGGAGCATTATTCCTGTGGCTTTCAAATCAATGGGCCTCCCTTCTGATGTAAGTCCCAACCCTCCTATGTACATCCATCTTTATCGTACATTAAAACTCGTTCGTGTACATATTCATTTCCTCGTACAGTTCAAACTTGTGAATAATCAAGTTGCTCGTTTTAAGCGTTCGTTTCGGACACTTGTTTATATTTCATAAACTCGTAAATAAACATCATGCATTGTTTATATTTCCTTCATAAACTCACGTGAATACATATCACACACACACTGTTTATACAAACTCTAATAAATAACATAATAATTAGACTAATCAATAGGTTTCAGAGTTTAGCCTCGCTTGGGCTTCATACAAGACAACTCATCACCGTTGAGTTTAGCCTCGCTTGGGCTTCATACAAGATAACTTATCCGTGGGTCGACTTTCTCTTGGGCTTTGTACAAAGAAACTCTCCCTGAGTTAGCCTCCGCTTAGGCTTCAGTATAAGACAACACTCCTGTTGAGTCACCTCTTCTTGGGCTTCGTTCAAAACAACTCCTCATTAAGTTTAGCCTTCTCTTGGGCATCATACAATGAAAGAGACAGGAAATCTCTTAACAGCCTCCTATTGGGCTTCCAATACAAAGAATCACCCACGCTAAGATAGAACCCTGAAAGGACGGTTTCCCGGTGAAATCACTTTCAAATTCCCCAGAGAGTAAAATTTCCCGGTGAAGTTGCTCTTATTCAGAAAAGGATGGTTTCTCGGTGAAATCCTTTCAAGCCAAAACACCATACCCTATAGCTTCCTCTTGAGCTTCATACAAGGACCCTCGATGACCCTCGGAATGCCTCCTCTTGGGCTTACAATACAAGGACCCACGGGCTTCTTAAAAGCATCCCTTTAATCCAATCAATTTCTCCTTGAGATTTAGACATCTATCATCTCTATGGAAGAAGTATCTCATCTATCACATCACATCAAAAACTTTTCAAACTCTTTTCAAACTGTTTCAAACAAAAAACATCTCTTAACAGTAAGTGGTAACGCTTGTACACTCAAGCAAAACACCCAATACTTACAGTTAAAAGATTCAATCAATCTTTTTCAAACATCTTTCTTAAACATGTAAGTGGTAACGCTTGTACACTCAAGCAAAACACCTAATACTTACGACGAAAGATTTTAATCAATCAAACTTTTCAAAAATGTATGTGATGAAATAGATTAGATACATTTTTCATTAAGATGACATTTGTCATCTCTTACTAACATTCCGTTGCTTTCCACTAGCATAAGTGGGAACTACGATTGCTCGACTTTCTCAACATCCTTTTGAGAATACGTGAGGCACAATCCTTGCCGAGCAAATTTCTATCTCTCGGACCAAACAAACCATAGAACCACCGAGATCCGAGCTACTATGGGGATATGATATGTAGAAGATCCACGGATCTTTGCGAGCACAATAATAACAAAACCTAGAATCCCACATAATCTACTGTTTCTTAAAAATCCAAAGGAGAAACTTTCCCAATCATAGAAATAGCAATTAAAACATACAAACATATCAAACGTATTCATATATAAAGTTGTAGATAACTACATATATTTAGGGTGCTCCATCTATTCCCTTTATATAACAATCCCCCTTACTCAGAATCTCCCCAATGCGTTATGTCTAGTTTGCGCTAGTCGTTACGCATACCAATATCAATTGAGGGTATTTGACTTTCCCTTTTTCATAATCATTAAATCATCTTTCTTGTGTTGAAAATAATAAAGCTTGATGCTCGCGGCATCTTTATAAACAAATCAAAAGATTTAAATCGTTGCGTACTAGAAGATCCGAACTCACGTTCGCATCCTCAGGCGCGTCACCTTTTAACGCGAACACATGGTCAAGAAGAAGACCGGGAAGTGGAGAATGTGCGTGGATTTCACAATATTAACGAGGCATGCCCAATGGATCCTTAACCTCTTCCGCACATTGACCGCTTGATAGACGAAGCTTCCGACTTCCGCCTGCTGAGCTTCCTAGACGTTTACTCCAGGTACAATAAGATCAGGATGAACTCGGTGGACGCAGCAAAAACAAATTTTATGATAAACCGAAGTAACTATTACTATGAGGTGATGTTGTTTGGCCCGAAGAATGCTGGAGCAACCTATTAGAGAATTATGGATATGGTGTTTCCTCCACAGATCGGGCAAAATATTGAGGTTTATGTGGATGACATGGTTATCAAAACAGTTGAAGAGCGAAAGCATGTCCTGGATCTTGATGAAACCTTCACGATAGTATGGAGGTACAACATACATTTGAATTCGGACAAGTGTACGTTTGGGGTATAGGCCAACAAGTTTTTGGGTTTTATATTGACTAGCCGAGCGATTGAGGCCAATCCCAACAGGTTCCAAGTGGTAATTAACATGAGGAGCCCCGCTACCGTTCGTGAGTTTCAACAGATGACTGGCCGACTAGCAGCTCTGGCTCGGTTTTTGTCATGCGCCGGTGATAAGTCAATTCATTTTTTCACAGCAATCAAAAGAAAGGCCGACTTCTAATGGACTGACGCATGTGAGCAAGCGTTCTAGGAGGTGAAGAAATTATTGTCAACTCTTCCTATGTTGTCTAGACCTAAAGAAAATCTCCCGTTGATGTTGTATCTTGTTGTCTCAGACAGTGCCATTAGTTTTGTGCTGGTCCAAGATGGAGAGGCCGGAGAACGTCTAGTGAATTTTGTCAGCAAGGTGCTGAAAGGGGCAGAATTAAGATATCAAAAGATTCAGCGCCTAGCACTGGAATTAGTAACGACTGCGCGGAAGCTGAGGCACTACTTCCAGGGTCATCCCATCCAAGTAAAGACAAATTTTCCTTTGAAACAGATATTCAAGAAGCTGGATCTAGCCGAGAGAATGTGTCTTGGGTTGTATAGCTTTCTGAGTACGACATTACTTTTACTCCTTGGTCCACCATAAAGTCCTAGGCATTGGCAAATTTTGTATTGAATTCAATTCTCTGGTAGGAGAGGAGACATCCATGAAATGGGTTCTCTCTGTGGATGGTCCATCCAATCTAAAGGGTTGAGGAGCCGGGATAGTCCTGGAAGGGCCAGGAGATATTATTTTGGAGTACTCTCTGCGCTTTGGATTCCAAACTAGCAATAACCAAGCTGAATATGAAGCGCTCATAGAGGGCATGAAGATGGCTTTAGAAGTTGAAGTAACACATTTTCTCGTCCGCACTGACTCTCAGTTATTGGGCGGACAGGTTGGTGGAAGTTTTCAGACCAAGGATCTCATTTTGTTAAAATATGTTCATCTAGCTTTGCATCTTTCTAAACAATTTCAAGACTTTGAAATTTATCATTTTCCTAGGGAAGATAATGCTCGGGCCGATCTCCTTGCTCGTTTGGCCAGTACGAAGGGGTCGGGAATGAACAAAAATGTTATCCAGCAAACTCTGGTGTAACCAAGCATTGAAAAAGAAGAGGTGTTGTCCATTAATGCGGAAGCGGAATGGATGATTCCAATTGTCAAGTATCTCCAGCAGGATGTGTTTCTCGATGATAAGGAATAGGCTAGATGAATCAAAAAGATCTTGGCTCGGTACGTTATTGTGAACAATAACCTTTTTAAAATGGGAAGAGCTTTTCCCATGTTGTAGTGTGTGTCAGAAGAAGAAGTCAATCTATTTGTGAAAGAACATTTAGGTGGTCGATCCCTGGCAAGTTAAATACTCAGGGTCGGGTACTATTGGCCCACCATGCTGAAAGGTTGTGTTCATTTTGTTAATTCCTGCTCTAAATGTCAGGCATTTGCGCCCATCATCCACACGCCGGCCGAGCTCTTGCATTCAGTACTCTCCTCGTGGGCTTTTTGTCAGTGGGGGGTTAATATCCTAGCGCCATTCCTTGTGGCACCCGGGCAGCTGAAGTTCCTCATTGTCGCGGTGGATTATTTTACTAAGTTGGTTAAGGTCGAGGTTGTAGCTCGGATAACGGAAGAAAGTATTTGTCGATTCTATTGGAGAAATATCATATGCCAATTTGGACTTCCTCGTGTCATCGTCTCCGACAACGAAACTCAATTTGCAAGCTCCTCTGTGATAGAATTTTGTAAGGAGCTCGGTATTTTCAACAAACTTATTTCAATTGACCACCCTCAAGCAAACGGTCAAGTAGAGTCAGCCAACAAAGTAATCCTAAATGCCTTGAAAAAGAATTTAAATGATGCCAATGGCTTATGGGAGGAACATCTTCATGAGGTCCTGTAGGCATATCACACTATTGTTCATCCGACAACACGGGAAACCCCTTACAGAATCGTATTTGGGGCCGATGATATGATCCCGGTGGAGGTTAGCATACCCTCTTGGCGGCGCGAGAATTTTGAACAAGACACTAACGTTGAGGCTTTGGATGTCGAGGCTGACTTATCAGATAAGGTAAGGAGTTTCACACATGTAAGGGAAATTGCAGCTAAACAAAGGATAGCCTGAAGATACAATTTGAAAGTAAAACAAAGAGGCTTCAAGAAAGGTGATTTGGTCTTGAAAAAAGTCAATGATCCCACAAAAAAGGGGAAGCTGTCACCTAACTAGGAAGGGCTGTTTCGGGTTGTAGAAAAGTTGGAGAGGGGAACTTACAAGCTGGAGACCTTGGATGGAGTAGAAATACCTAGGACTTGGAATGTAACTAGTCTTAGGTTCAATTTCAGTTAAATTTAGTAAACTAATGTAATAAACTTGTGTACTCTTTTCCCTAGGCAAGGTCCAAGGTTCTTAATGAGGCACCTTAAAACAAACTTAGTCTGTGTAAAGGTGAACTAGGATGTACGGATCCATGCCATGGCTCTATGCTCGGGCTCTGCACATTGTTGCATCCCCAAATTGACTCTATGCCCGGGCTCTGCACATTGTTGCATTCCCAACTTAACTTTATGCCTGGGCTCTACACATTGATGCATCCCTAAAATCTCTCTATGCCCGGGCTCTGCACATTGCTGCATCCCCAAATTGGGTCTATGCCTAGGCTCTACACATCATTGGCTCTATGCTCGGGCTCTGCACATTGTTGTATCCCCAAATTGGCTCTATGCTCGAGTTGTGCACATTTCTGCATCCCCAAATTGGCTCTATGTCCGGGCTCTGCACATTGTTGCATCCCCAACTTGGCTTTATGCCCGAGATCTACACATTGTTGCATCCCCAAATTGGCTCTATGCCCGGGCTCTGCACATTGTTGCATACCTAACTTGGCTTTATGCCCGGGCTCTGCACATTGTTGCATCCCTAACTTGGCTCTATGCCTGGACTCTACACATTGTTGCATCCCTAATTTTCCTCAATGCCTCAATCTGAACACACACTTTGTTACTTAGGTAACACCGCTCAAACATCTTCATGCAAATTGTCAAGGCATCAAACCTTCTCGCTCCGTTCGGCCTTATAGTCGGCCCAGGGGCTAAGTTGCTAGATAGAATGATAAAGCAGGCTAAGGCATTTTTGCTCAAAAGGAGCTAATGTCCCTCATGTGAAGTTTTTATGGCCTTAAAATAGCCACTCGACTAGGGGCTAATATACATGCATAATCTCTTTTTGCACATACCAAATGCATACAAAACGCAAAAATTAAAAAGGCAAATTGAACAAAATCAAAAATAATGTGCAATATTTAAAATACCCAGAGGGAAATTGTCAAGAAGTTATACAAAATGCACCCACCAAAAGGGTGTGATCCGCTGTCGCGCGCGAATCAAAACGAGTAATTTTTGAAAACGTAGTATAGCGACAATGACTCGAATCGTCTCACAAGGATTCTTGATTATTACTAACCGAAGGTAAATTAAATTAGGGGGTTGGTTTGGTGATCGATTAAGAAAAAGCAGAAAATAAGCGCTTAAAATAAGTGATTATAAAATAAGTCAATCTACTGATTCAGTTCCTACTATCATCGATTATTATAATTTTAATACCTGAAGCAGATTGTCTATTCCTATTTGGATACAAACCCAGTGACAAGCGCAGTGAATTTTGTGAGATGTACGATCCTATTGTCCGAATTAAGCAAACGGAATAAATTTTCATGGATTAAGCAAACATGATTGATCAGACACAACAACAAATTAAGCAAACGCGATGAGTCTAAGTTAGGATCATACAATCAACCAAATTGAATCAATATATTTCATGCAATCGAATTAATCATACAATAACACAAAATATTATTGAAAGGAATTAAACTGAAATTAACATTATAATAATCTCAAGTGTTGGAACCTGAATACAGCAGATCGACTATGGATGTTTAGTTCCTCATCATAATCGTCAAAAACAAAAAGTATTTTTTTCTGAATAATGAAAGGTAATTCCAAATTACTATAGCGGCTGCTAGGTATAGCAAGGACAAGGATTCGGGTCATAACCCAACTGGGTCAAAAACACAACCCAGGCCCAAAACAAATGACCCAAAACTTAAATGTAAAAAATGCTGCAACTTCAACGACTTTTTCAACCTTGCTACAGTCCGAATCAGCTTCTGGCCACAACTAGAGAGTTGTAGCTCTTTCTCTTAGCTTTCCAACGCATGGTCAAACGCCTCAATCCGATTCTTGTAACTCAAGTTATAAATGTTTCCGCGAAAGCTGTTAAAGCTGAAAAATAAATACGAAAATGAAATAAGTGCAAAAATAGAATAAAATAGAAAAACAATATAAAATATAAAAATAATCAAAGGAAAACAAGGAAATGCTTAGATACAAATATGGAAGAATGTGCATGAAAATGCACTGATCAAATTCCCCCACACTTGAACTTTTGCACTCCGAGCAAAATAAAGTAAAAAGAAACACAAAAGCATCATCAGTTACTCGTTCTAGGCTACAAACTCCTCTTCGGTTAAGATTGCATCAATAGGTACTAATATTACACACTAAGGATATCGTAGAAACACTAATATTATCTCCTGAATATAGAACCCAATTTAAATCAAATTATTATGCTAAAGTCTAACTTACTCATCCTCCTTTTTGCTCTATTTTCATTCAGGCGCAATCACATTAAGCCCGTTATCTCCACACACTCATAGCAAAGCGACGGTTAGTGACTCGATCCTTTTGCATGGGGTTCGGTACTTACGTGGCATAACCCTTTGCTTACTCAGTTGTAGTTGCGGGGGATCAGACCGTAATCCTCCCTACCAAGTTCAGCACCAGAAACCTTTGAACCAACTAACAACGAGTCTTATTATCAACTCTCTTTTTTGTAGGCTCTACGACCGTTGGGTTAAGTGACGGGTGAGGTCACCAAACTTAGAAGGCGCATTCCTTTTCTTCCTCTTTTAAATTTTTTCTCCGAACACTCACTTATATTCATCAGCTTCCTTGCGTAGAGTGTGTGTGAGATGGTCCTGACTGCTGAAATAAACTACTCAAGAGCTATCAGAGAATGAGAATTCAAGGCTAAAACATAATAAGAATTCAAATCAATTTCCATATGCAGGAGACTTACAGTGTTAAGACGATACCGATCTTATGAACTTTTCCCAAGTCTCCACAACTAACCTCGATTAATCTCTAACCCGAACTTTCAAACCAGATGCAATTTATTTTATAACTAAAAACAAAACAAAACAAGAAAACAGGGAACAAAAGCAAATAAAACAAAAGATTCTCTCCCCCACACTTAAAACAAGCATTGTTCTCAATGAAAAGACATAACTACTAAATAGGAGTGAGAGAGAGAAAGGAAAGAGCACACCCGAGTAGTCAAGGAGGATAAGTAATCACATAAGCATCCCTTCTCAAAGAGAGATCTTCTACATTCTCTTCTTCCAAAGTGGGGCTCTCATGGAGTAGTTTTGGGTAATGTCCATTGAACTTGAGAATTTTATCACTGCCTTCGCCTTTTATTCCAGGATCAAAGAAGAATCTTCGATAAGTAAAAGTGTCGAATGGGCACGTGATCTTCTTTTCAACAACATCGGAGATCAAAAGATTGAAGGGATTCCTCACTACTTTTGTTTCATCTTCCCCTTCAATTGAGAACATGTGCAAAATCATGGATGAGCTAATATTAGAAATGTCGGCTAAAGTCCACCCAATCTCCTTCTTATGCTTCTTCAAAACCTGCAAAAGCTTATTTTCTTGATAAAAATTAAGGTTAGAAGAAATTATAACCGGTAGCTTTTCATTCATCTCTAAATAAGCATATTTAAGATTTTCAGGAATTTGTTTCAGCTCTTGGGAAGGTGGTTGTTCGATGGATGGTTTGTTCCGGGAAGTCGTGGTGTCGAGAGTTTCATCTTCATGAACAACTTCATTTGCAACCTCATCTGTAGTAAGAATATCAACTTGCAAGGCCTCAATTTCAAAACAGAGCAAATTTTAGTCTCGGACAAACATCACAAGAATAAGCATCGTCAAAACCGACAATGATGGAAAATCAGTGCAAATAAATCACTACAAGTATCATCAACAATTTGAAATAAACTCTATTTGAAAAACAGAACTCTCTTCAAGGGTTGTTGGTTTGATCCTTGAGCTTGTTGCATGACATTCACCAAAGTGGCAAGTTGTCCAACTGTGTTTGTAGAGTGCGTAAAGTATAATCTATTTGTTGTTGATATTGGAGATTATTTGCAGCCATTTGTTTAACAATGTCCTCTAGTGAAGGCTTGGGAGGTGCATAGCTCACAACACGAATTCTTTAGATGCGTATGTGCATCCTCACCGCAAAACCATTAAATCTAGGCAGAAATGTATTAAACTAGATTTCAATTCAAAGGTGCATCACTGTAGGATAGTCAATACATAAACCATTATAGTTCATATAAGGAAACTAATTGCCTCAAATTTCTTTGTTCAGCCATCTTATCAACAAACACATAAATACAAACTATGTCCCAAACATGCAGAATCAAATAGAAAGAAGAAAAACGATTAAAATAAATTCATAAAAATATAAAAACACCAAATTTAATCTAATGACGTTAAATAATAATTTTGAGATTTTTTTTGATTTTTTTCGACTCTATGAAAACAGTAATAAATTAATTAAACATAGAAAAAAGATGAATTTGGCAATTTGACGTCGGAGTCTTTTACTCTTTTAGAGTAAGGGAGAATTGATCGCACGATTTTTACCTTCGATAGGCAAAAATATTATACAATCGGACACAAATTTTCTAAAAACTTTTTTTCCGACTCTAAACGCGAATTGGCCAAAACCGTGAGGAAACTAGGGCCTAAATGCGAGAACACTACTCCTAGGACTCTAAAATTAGTTAATAACAACAAGAATCCCAGCGCCAATTTGATCATTGTCGCGAATCAAAGCAGTAATTTTGAAAGCGTAGTATAGCGACAATGACTCGAATCGTCTCACAAGGATTCTTGATTATTACTAACCAAGGTAAATTAAATTAGGGGTTGGTTTGGTGATCGATTAAGAAAAAGCGAAAATAAGCGCTTAAAATAAGTGATTATAAAATAAGTCAATCTCGATTCGGTTCCTACTATCATCGATTATTATAATTTTAATACACAAGCAGTTGTCTATTCCTATTTGGATACAAACCCAGTGACAAGCGCAGTGAATTTTGTGAGATGTACGATCCTATTGTCCGAATTAAGCAAACGGAATAAATTTTCATGGATTAAGCAAACATGATTGATCAGACACAACAACAAATTAAGCAAACGCGATGAGTCTAAGTTAGGATCATACAATCAACCAAATTGAATCAATATATTTCATGCAATCGAATTAAGCATACAATAACACAAAATATTATTGAAAGGAATTAAACTGAAATTAACATTATAATAATCTCAAGTGTTGGAACCTGAATACAGCAGATCGACTATGGATGTTTAGTTCCTCATCATAATCGTCAAAAACAAAAAGTATTTTTTTCTGAATAATGAAAGGTAATTCCAAATTACTATAGCGGCTGCTAGGTATAGCAAGGACAAGGATTCGGGTCATAACCCAACTGGGTCAAAAACACAACCCAGGCCCAAAACAAATGACCCAAAACTTAAATGTAAAAAATGCTGCAACTTCAACGACTTTTTCAACCTTGCTACAGTCCGAATCAGCTTCTGGCCACAACTAGAGAGTTGTAGCTCTTTCTCTTAGCTTTCCAACGCATGGTCAAACGCCTCAATCCGATTCCTGTAACTCAAGTTATAAATGTTTCCGTGAAAGCTGTTAAAGCTGAAAAATAAATACGAAAATGAAATAAGTGCAAAAATAGAATAAAATAGAAAAACAATATAAAATATAAAAATAATCAAAGGAAAACAAGGAAATGCTTAGATACAAACATGGAAGAATGTGCATGAAAATGCACTGATCAGGGTGACTAACGGAACTTAACATAGGTTCAAACAAATAAAAGAAAACTAAAGTCCTTGTTCTCCGTCAAGATGAGAGGTGTCAACTGTGATCGCCTCCTCGTCCATGGCACCTTCATCGTCCTCATTAGGATCCACTAGTTTTCCATCCATAATTTCCTTTAAAAAATCAACAACCGAGATGTTAATGTCTGGATAGAGACAGGTAACCTGGTCTTTATCCCGGTCAAAATCAAAGTCCCCGACATTGAGGACATCCACCTGAGACTTCTCTAGAGCTTATTTTAGATTAGCGCAGGATGTCTCCGAAGCATTCAGGCCGACTGCCAACTCGGCATTCGAGGCCTTAACGGTTTCCAGCTCTTTCTCCAAAGAATTTGCCTTTTCTTCGCTTGCAGACACTTGGGTCTTCAAATGAGAGTTGGCTTCATTGAGAGATTTTCGTTGTCAGACCTCTGTTTGATCTCTTTCTCCAAATCAGCATATTTGGACTCTGCGGCATGCCTAGATTCATAGAGTCCTCGGGCCAAAACAGCACACCTCATCAAGTAGGAGTTGAGGTGCTGGGTAATCTTCTGGGGATTGAGACTCTTCACTTTATTTACATCCTCGGTAGCATTGAGGTTGTCATACAGAAACTTCATACCATCGAACTCGTTTGACCAGAGCTTGTTTTCAGGAGGAGGTTGATTGGAGCCGTCACCGGTCTCTTTCATTTTCAGGGCAGAAACCTCTCAATCGACTTGGTTGATCTCGTTGGTCATAATGGTTTTGTGTCATTTTGGAGTTTTTTCGTCGGGCACCTCCAAGTCCAAAGAGTGCTTAAGTGGAGAGGTCGTAATCACTTCAACCTCCTCGGTAATGGTCGGCTTAGGTCCAGGGTTTTTCTTTTTCTTAGGATTCCGCATCTCTAAGCCGACCAAATAAGATTTGTCCTCTGAAGGGCCACCGATGTTCTTCCTTGCAGCTCGGGCTGCAGTCATCAACCTCTTCTACTCTTTAACGGAAAGGTCAGTCATCTTGTCTGCATAAAGTTAAAGAAAGCATGTAAGAGACCGAATTAAATTATTTTAGTTGCCAAACATTTAAAGAAATTATTACCTAAGAAAGTCGGAATTTGATCGAAAGGTAGGGCAGAAAATCCTTAACCTTGATCGAACTGAAGGAGTCTAAAACCTCAAGAGAGAAGATCTCAGAATCACTCAGCTTATCATACTTAAAACCCGAGATAGGGAAGGGATCACTCATCCAATAAATCAGAAACTTATGGTGACCGTCAGCACCATAAATTATCTGAGGACACCGAGCACCACATCGTACTCGGAGAAAGTGTCCCTTAAAGCCTTTATAGTTTGAAGTAAAGGCTTGTAGGAATCTTCTCCTCGGAATGCCACTAGTGGCCACCCAGCTCCCAGAGTCCACATTCTTCACTTAAAAGTACGAAAAGAAAAGCATGATAGTAGGCGTAATACTCAGTG
Source organism: Vicia sativa (assembly GCA_021764765.1). Taxonomy (NCBI): domain Eukaryota; kingdom Viridiplantae; phylum Streptophyta; class Magnoliopsida; order Fabales; family Fabaceae; genus Vicia; species Vicia sativa. Next base: position 182,982,713 of record CM038796.1, on the reverse strand, counting down.
CCTCACATATCAGTTCAAAAGCTTTTATAAATCTCCAACTATTGGGGCGTAGCTGTGAGGGAGCCACATTTATTGTTCTCAATAAATCTGCCTCAAAGTCGGAGAAAGGAAATTATATATTTAAATCTACCAATAGCCCGACATAGAAATAGAACCATTCAGGATCTACTCCTTTTGGTCGAGACATGCAGACTCTCTCACCCTCGATGCAAGGCTCCAGAATCCCGTCGTCCTCATTCTCAGTCGAGGACACGTCTATGAGAGAGTGGAGCTTTCTGATTTCCATCTCATCCATGGTGTTGTGTTTAAAACCTAGGACTTCTGCGCTAAAATATTTGTTGGTCTTTGTAACACCCCAAATCTACCCAAGGTTTTATATACAAAAATCAGAGTAATTTAAAAAAATTTCGTAAAGTAAATACTGAGGCGTCACATCATCAAACCAAATCACCTTAAACAGTTTACTTTAAAGTATAAATCTCAAATACATAGCATCGACGGAAAACATAAGGTGATTCATAAAAATCAAAACATCTTCTTTATTAAACTTCCTTAACCAATCATATTTTCATAAAGTATGATTCTTTTTTACAAAAGGAAAGCAACAAAAGAACAACAATAATGACAACATAAATATTCCCCCCGAGTGCTACGTATACACCGACACCGACTAACTATAAACTCCGTCTTCATAACCGCGTTACCAATATATAGGTAACGGAGAAACAAGTAAAGGGTGAGATACTCCAAAACATATAATTAAAGGCATGATAAAATATATATATATATATATATATATATATATATATATATATATATATATATATATATATATATATATATATATATATATATATATATATGTAAAGGGATTAATAAGTGCAATTCCAACACATAATCAAAACTCACTTACTTCACTAGTCATCCTATTGTGTATAATCTACACTTTATCACCATAACCTCATCGACATAAACGTCACAACAACACATAAACTTCCATCACCACGAAATCGTCACGAGCTAATACATCACTAATTAACACGGCAGTCTTAAACAACAACATCAACCAACAACATTAAATAATGCTAATAATATAAGCAACACAAACAAATCATCATAAATTGGCTAAAGCCCATCTTCGCTTTTGGCATAAAGCCCATCTTCGCTTTTGGCATAAAGCCCATCATCGCTTTTGGCATAAAGCCCATCATCACATCATATATCATCGCAATTCAATATCATCCATCAATCAACAAAACCCAACGCCAAACAACTCAAACATAAACATAACCGACTCCATGAGATACGACTATGTTATGCATGTGGTACTCATCGCTTTGTCCGTAATTAGGGACACTTGGCATAAAGCCGATCTTCGCTCGGCATAAAAGCCATCATCGCTTGGCATAAAATCCATCATCGCTTGACATAAAAGCCTTCTTCGCTTATGAAATGCATGTGACTCGACAATAAAACAACACAACACAAAAACATCATCATCGCTCATCCAAATTGGCATAAAGCCCACATCGCCATAATTTATCCAAAACAAGATAAATATATCATCGCATCATAATTGCATTATGCAAACATCACTAATAAATTCACCAAAAATCATGCATTCACAAATCGGAAGCATTTGTTAACAACATCAATTTAATCATCACATCATCATGTGCAAAACATATATCATCGCATTGCATATCAACAAGTATTCATTAATAAATACACCGTCACAAATCTTACGTTTATGCACACCGTATCATCATCAATTAATTCACTAAATTCCGAAAACGGGAAAAATAGTCAAACACCTAAAATCGTCGCGAAAGCCATTCCTAATAATCGGTATTAGTCATAATCGTCGACGTCGAAATCGGATTGTCCATACGTACCTTAAATCTAATAAAACGCCGTCCGATTCAATTTTACCGTAAATTGGCCTATTTCGGGTCGTCTCGTAAAAACTCATAATTTCTAAAAACTAACTTCACCACTACGTTCTACACGTCAAACTTAGCCTGCACGTCAATTTTCGTTGAATTCAGAGCAACTTGCTCCGTCGCTGAATTTACCGAAATCGGAAAATCGGAACATATTCGGGTTCCAAATTTAATCGGCTATCTTATCCCCTAATTATATTTTATGGTTACCAAATGCTACTAGGTGGAATTTGCATATTTAAGAAAAACAGTAGCCATTGCAATGAAAATTATGCAGGAAAAATTCATTGACAGCAAACAGAAAAACCATGTTACAACAAACAGACAATTCAATTTCTGTTTCTTCTTCACTCATGGGGACGCACGTCCCACACATCATAGGACAAGGGAGGTGGTTTCCTCAACCTTGGGGGTGGTCGCCCCACCAAGTGGAGGTGGGCGCCTCCCCCCCTGCCTTCCATCCAATTATTTTCATTCCCTGCGTTTTTTGTATAATTCCAGTTTCTTAATTTTTCTGTTTTTCCTAGTTTACTGTTAGGTTTTCCATTTCAATTCCATTCTTATTTTCATTTCTATTTTCACTTCTATTTACCAAACATTACAACACCAATAACAATACCCATAATCTTTACAACAATTCCAACTCTTCTAAACATCTCAACAATCACCCAACAAATCCCTATAACTTACTATCAATTTTCTTTCCTAATTCAAACTATCACTAACAAACCCTAACAATATGAAATGGAAATCAAACCATCAAACACCCAACTCAAAACCCCAACACCAATTTTCATCACAAATCCACAATATATGTATCAAAACCCTAACTATAGGAAGTGGAGAATCAAACCCCTTACCTCTAGTTTGGTTGATCCATGGTGATGCTACAAAGCTCAACCTCAAGCTTCCTCTCTTGCTCTCTTGCTCTCTTGCTCTTTTTCTCTCCTTCTTCTTCTTCTTCTTTCCAACATCCTCCCTTCCTCTCTCTAGTTTCTATTTTGGTGTGTTTGGAAAAATGGGAAGAAAAACAAAGGAAATGGTTTTTATAATGGTATTTCCTTACTAACTGCCTCTCTATGTTTGCTTGGTGTAGGAAAATGGAAGGAAAAGGGAAAGAAAGTAGTTTATAATGTGTTTCTTACTAGCAACAAGGGTGAAAACCCAATTCTCACCAAATGCTCCCCACACCCTTAACTTAATTATATTTTTAATTCCAATAATTAAATAATTTCAGGGAATTAAATATCGGATCCGAATAATATTTTACCGAACCTAACGAAATAAAACTCGGACCGAATACAACGTCGCCAGATAAATTAGTAGATATATTAATTAATATGAATATTCTCATCGCAAGATAAATATCGATCGGAAATTCAAAAATATTAATATAATATAATATTAATTAAAATCGGGCGTTACAGTCTCCATCAAAACTTCCACAGAACCTGAAGAATCGGGATCAGAATCACTTTCAGTGGTTAGAACTTCAGAGTTTATTCTGTTCATGACCCTGTCAAGTTCTTCTACCCCTAATGCATCTCTCATCTCTTGCATACATTCTTCCCATAAAACCCTACGCACATCCTTATTTAAATGAACCTTATTTCCTAAATCATCACATTCTCTAATAACAACCATTCTGGGAAAGACTGTGAAAAGTAAACAGGCAAAGAAAAAGGGAGTTACCTGATTTTTAGTGATAACGAATTGGGGCTGAAGGCGATTTTCCGATTGAAAGCAGCGACAGTTGTGGCTTTGTAAGAAGAATTGGAAAAGGAAATAAAATTTGAAACAAGTAAGGGATGTTATTAAAAAGGAGGGTTAGCATATTTAGATTTAAAACCTAATAACTGTCATCATTGCACCTAAAACCGTAGGTGACTGTTGGGTATCTGGAGCGTGAAACGCACGCATTGATAGCTTACTCGCGACCGAGGAATACCTTGGCCTGGATCCATGTTTCTTCCTAGTGACCATAAGTCTTTTTAAAGCTAAAAATCCATATGCTCGGGGGGCTTATGTTCATACATAAAATCCATTATCCGAGGTATGACTATACCCCGACTACTTAGGCCAAATTTGGGCCGATGACTAAGTCGGTAGAAGGTAAGGAGGTTCGCACCGGGTTGACACCCCGGCTCCAGGAGGTTACGTCTATCTCGACTCTCACAAGGACATTATGCATAGGCCAGCTCATTAAGTACATAACTGTCAATTTACACCTGACGGTGTACGTTATGGCTTTGACCATCATTGACAGCGGCGAATGTTTTTAGTCTTAAAGATAAGCCTCAGTTATGCACTTGTAAGGTCTCAGACGTTATAGAACAGTGATTAATGAGGTCTTTAGCACCTCTATAAATAAGACTCCCGACTGAGGGATAAGCAAAACACTTAGCTTGGAGCACAAGTAATCTAACTTGTAACTTTGAATCTCTAAACATATTCATATAATTATTCTAGCAAGAAGAATATCCTAAATAATATTTTAAATAATAGTTTGAAGGATATTTGAAATGACATCCTAAATTTTAAAGTGATATTTGAAATATTATTTCAAATAAAATGAACTTTCAAATAAAATGAACCTATTTGAAATGACATCAATTATTTTGTTAATCATCCTACTTTTACTTGTTTATTTTGGTATTGTTTTTACAATTGAGTTTGTTCTCTACACACCTCTTAAATTTGAGCATTTTCATTAAAATGTATTATCGCGTGCATAAAATTGAACTTTGACCTAAAATTAATGCAAATTGATTCTAGTCAATACTTCTAACATTTGAATTCGTAAACTCATGTTTGCATGGTTCAAGTTAGAGAAATTCTAAATTGTTCTTTTATATTTCTCAAAATTGCAACGTTGCAATCATGATTTGAATCAAGTAATAGGGTGACTTGAATCATGCACAAATTGAGTAAATTAAAAATTGCCTCTAGGAGTGTGATTCAAATTTCATGAAAAAACTTGATTCAAATCACCCAACATTAAAAATAATTTCAAAATTACAAGTTCAATTATGACTCGAATTAAATTTTCTCTTCAATAAAATCACATGACCGGAATTAAGGGTGCAAATTTTGAGTTTTATGTTCTTGACTCGAATCATTTTCTATTTTGATTTGAATCACCAATCTTGATTTTTCTCTATTCAAATAGTCAATTTTTACTCATTTATAGTGCATTTCTCTATCACATATGTAAACCAAAATTTTCATGATAAGATATCTTAAAAATTTGATTCTTGGAAAGGTGTATTCTTGAACAAGACAGTGTGTCACTCTTGCCAAGACCATTTTACTTCTTTGCCGACGTATAATATGCATATTTGTTAGTTTCCTCAATTAATTTGTGAGACCCATGCATATGATTGATTAGAACAACATTATTAAGCTTATAAATTTAGGTAACTTAGAGATTTTTCTGAATAGTTTTCAACATATTGTTTTGTTAGAAAAATTTGTTTGAAGATTTGGTGCAATCAGAGAAGAAACTTTGAGTCTAACTTTTAAAAGATAAATGTATCTATGAAAGTAATATACTCCTCCATAATTATTATTTTTATACATACTTGAAATATCATTATCAAAGTTCTTGATATGTTGAAAGATGGTTTCTATTTTAATATAGGTGATGGATTTATCTTCTTTTAAAAATAAAATAAAAAATTAAAGGTGATTCTTAAAACACCAACACTTTAATATCTAAGATATCTCCTTTATTTAAAAAGTCTTTTGATTGTGGAGTTAAAATTTTAAGGATGAACATCTTATAAGTTGTTCTTTAGGCAACAAAAGGATGATTCTAATAATTATTGAAATTCAATATGAAAGTCACCTTTTACTTAATATTCAATTTTTTATTTGACAAGATTGTCATAACCGTGGTCCAGCTAAGTATATATGATAAGCTACATATCGCTAAAATTGATGACATGTACTAGAATTAAAAATTTTAATGTGGACATGATGATGCAACGACGCAACCATTATTGTTGAATTATACATCTGAAATTAGGCTATATTATTTGAAATTGAGGTACAAATTATTCAATGAAGGAATAATCAACTAGTTAATTTCTCAACTAACTGAAATTAGAATGGAATATTAAAAGACAATATTGATGATACACGCAGCAGCACAAGAATTCGGTGCATGCATGGGGCCTAAATGGATGCATAGATAGACTTTGATTCTTTAATTTGCATCAAATACAAACACGAATATAGACCCACATCAACCTCTCCACACTTTGGTATATGTATATGGTTCAAAATATATGGATAAATCATAAATATATTAAATTTTGTTGAGTCAAGTTTCTTTTATTTAATTTAATATCTGCTTGTTCATGTGACTGGTATATCATCATGGTCAGAAAAAGAAAGGCAATGCACTAAGACACTGCGTCATAAATTATAACACCACCCACCTTCCCTATCCTACTGACAATTTCATAAATAATATTCGTGCGGTACAAATTTTTCAGACTATGTTTTGTGAACATATATAAATTTTGTAGGTCTTTTTGAGGTGAATCACTAGACACTACTAGTCCCAACAATTATTACTAGTTTGATTCCATATTTTTACGTATAAAGTTGAGTCATATTAATGTTCAATTTAATTTTTATCAGAATCTAGTTTATATGTTATGTATGTTCTTATAAAAAAGTCATACGGATTTGATTATATTGTTTACTAGTTTGATTCTAGAAGGGTTACTTTATTTCTTACAGTATTATTCATAAAATAAGTGAAAGGTTGAATCTTTTCTTACATTAACCATAAGGAACTTACAAGTTCGGAATAGTCGAAAAAATAACATGTAAATGGTTCATCATTGCAAGAAAGAGACACCGGATCCATTCAATCTATTTTGAGGTTTAAATTGAAAATTAAATTAAGGTATTTTACAAGAAAGATTACACAGAGAGTTATATTTTACACAAACAAACTTAAATTTTTTAAAATAAAAAATATATTAATTATTCAAAAGTGATCATTTTATATATGATTCATCATATACCTTATAAAATATTGTTGTTAAGAACAAATTTATAAATAAAAAATATTCAAATATTAATTTTTTTTTTAAATAATTTTTTACTCATATGCATGTTAAAATCTAAATAACACATGAATGCAATGTTCCTTCAACTATGCCTGCATTTTTATATAAATAGCAACCCTATTTTTATTTAAGGGGCTATAGACTTTATGGGAAAATTATATTGTTCAAGTATATATAAAGCAAGCATTGACCGCTTTACACTTGGATCCTGGTCACATATTTACTCAAAATTTTAAAAGACTAGTATAAAGAATGAAGGAAGTATATTCAAAATTTAGGATCCATATGAGAAAACTAGTTGATAGACTTAAGTTAATTCCATATGATAAAACTAGTTGATAGACGAAAGATAATAATTGTCTAATAAATTAATTTAAGTGTTTAGTAAATACATTTAAAAAATTATATTTTTATAAATACAAAATGTCATAAAAGAACATTTTTATTAAAAAAAATTGTGATTTATTTATATTATTATATTATATTAATATATTATTTTTTTTAATAGGCAATAATCTATTAAAAAGGGAGTATAAGGGATACTTTGTTCAAATTAGGACTGTTCAAAAAATTTATGAACCGAATCGCTAAATTGAATCGAACTGAAGTTAAAATAATCAAATTAATTTATGAACTGAATCGAACTGAAGTTAAAATAATCAAATCATTATATTTGGTTAGTGAACCAAACCGTTATTTTACTAACGATTCTAGAACCGAATCAAATTAAAACTAACCAAAAGTAAACCAAACCTAAACCATTAATATATGGAAGATTGAAAACTGAACTCTGTTACAACTTGAAAACCAAAAATTGAAACTCTCGTTGAAACTACTGAACTAATTATTTTACATAGTTAGTTATTTGCAATCAACTCAATTAGTTAAGCTTCATTTCTGTTAAAGGATTAGGGCTGAACTAAAATTTATGTTTAGTATTAAGCTGAAGTAGTTAATGAATGTTAGCCTGAATTTTGGTTATAGAATGTTAGTAGATAGTTTATAGTTAGTTAACATGTTAGATTGAATCTGTTAAAAGTTACTTAGAAATAGTGTTAGTTACTTAATTGTTAGAATGAAAAGGTTAGTCAAGAAATTGAGAACAGTTAGTTAGGAGTTAAGTAGATAGGACAAAATCTGTTAAGTAGTTAGTTATATCAATTGTTACTGTTAAATTGATTTCAGTTTAAATGTTAGTTAGAAAACTGTGCAAAAGAGAGGAAACTTAGTCAGTAGCTTAATTGCAAATGCTGGAAAAAACTGTTAGATTTTCTTATCAATTTTCATTGACAGTTAGTGACTAAATGAACAATTAGAGGGTTAGTATTATCCAAAGATTAGACTGTAAATTGTTAGGGGAATGGTATGCCAATGAAAGTAGATACAAATGTACTGCATTTTAGTGATTAATTGATTTATACAAGTTTATTCATAAGTGCTTATTTTTATAAGCACTTGTGTTATAAGCTGTTTATTCAAGTTTGCGATTTTGATTCGAATTAATTTGTGATTTTGATTTTGAATAAGTTAAAAAATTATGTAATAAAATATATTAAAAGTATTTACAAAAGAATACTACAAATAAAGTTAAATAATTTTTTATTACAAAAATTCAAAACCAAGTATAACAGTTTGGTTTGGAAAAATTGTTTTCTAATGGTTAGATACGGTTCGGAATTCTGAACCATTATACCGAACCAAAAATTTTAGTTCAGTTTGATTCTAAAAAAATTAAAACGATTCGGTACAGTTCAGATGGCTTTCTATAATGGTTCGGTTCAGTTCGGTTCAATTTTTTAACAAAATTGTACCATTAACAACCCTAAACCCTAGTCCAAACTACAAACACAAAAAATATCTACATCCTAAAACAAATAAAACAAAGGAGAGGTAAGGAATTCCATATCGATAACTTACAACCATCTGAGATAGTACAGAAGGAACACATCCATGACCTAGATCTATAAACTATCAACGTCAAACATTCATCGAAATTGAAAACATAATTTTTGAATATTATGGCATTACGAAAGTCCCATAAACATCAGGTTGTAGCTAGGCATATCACCGCGGCAGTAATCCTCACCTTCTTGCACTTATCATTCTCTTAGTTAAGAAAGAAACTCATAAAATATGTCATTGATAAGTCCAGCCTACTACTTAACCACCAATAAATCTTCTACCAAATATTCAACGAAATCTCACACATACTGAACAAATGATCTCTGATTTCCTCATCTCTGTTGCAGAACACATAGATATTGTCCATCATAATTTCCCTTTTCAGAAACTGGTCTTTGATAGAAAGGCGATTTAGAATAAATCTCCAACCAAAAAACAGGATACTAGAAGGTACTTTCAAAAAAAATAAATGTATTAACAAAAACATACGAAACAATTTTAATATGTTTGAAAATTTTAAGATAATATCAAAATATATTAAGTTTATATATAAATTTTATAATAAAATTTAACGAGATATGTGAAATTTGAATTCAATTCAATTAATCTAAAATAATGAAAATACTAAATTTATTATTCAATATTTTACCATAAAAATACAATAAATTTGTGAATTTTATTCATCTTAGTTAATTTCATTGATTCTCCTACGATATTTCACTAACTTTAGAATTACCAAAACTATTTTAAAATTTATTATATAATTTAAATTTTATATAAAACATTAAACATTCATCATCTAGTAAGTTGAAATATATATATATATATATATATATATATATATATATATATATATATATATATATATATATATATATATATATATATATATATATAGGTAGTACATTCAAGGATACGAATGAGTTTTATTAAAATAATAAGAATATAATTTAAAGAAATCACAAGGTAAAAGCTACAAGCTCAAAAGCTATTTTAAATAGCTTTTGAAAAAAAGACAAAAACTAATAAAAAAATCTAAAATCAGTTACCAAACAAAAGTTTTTATTTATATGAACTGAAAAGGTAAAAACCAAAAACTTTCTTTATAGTCTTACTAAACAGACCATTAAATAATTAGCATTCACTTATATGTTAAATGTAAAATTTCTTAACTCTAATGTCCTTCATTTGTGATCTTGAAATATTGGTGTATTGTTGCTTTTGACTTTTTGAAGAGCGAGAATATTGAATCTCTCTCTCTCTCTCTCTCTCTCTCTCTCTCTCTCTCTCTCTCTCTCTCTCTCTCTCTCTCTCTCTATATATATATATATATATATATATATATATATATATATATATATATATATATATATATATATATATATATATATATATATCATACAAACTCATGCATGCGTTTTATATAAATCCAATTAGCTTATACTACCTCCGTCTCTAAATATAAGACCTCGTAGATTAAATTACGTTAATTAAGACAGTTGGTTTGAGTATTAAATTTATTGACTATTTATACAATTTTACAAGTATATCCTTAGGAGTGAGAAATAATTAATGTTTATATAAGTGTATTTATTACATACTTATGTATTAGATCCCTGAAAGGGACACATTTATAGGTTTTTATGACCATGAAAATTTAGATACTAAACTTTTTTTATTACTTTTTATCCAATGGTGGTGTCTTTGGGCCTTTTTGCACTATAATTTTATCATCGGCAGTCAAAAGATCAAAATTTTCATCACATTTATTTACATTAAACGTATAAGTTTTTGTAATGAATTTTTCATTTCTACTAGGTTTATCGGATTTTTCCAATTAGAAGGTCTTGGGACCTTACAAACATATGGAGGACCTAGTTATACCTCTACTAGGTTAATATCAATTTCTTCAGCATATTCATAAACTATGTTAGATTCTTGATTGTTTTCATCAAATTCTACATAAGCAACATTTTCCTTTTATAATATTTATTCGTACCTAGCCTTTTTAACTTTCAATTGTTCGACTTGCCTAACTATAAATGCCAACTAGGCTATATCTCTCAGATATTGGGTGTCTAACTTCTTCTTAATGGAGAAGTTTAAACCTCATGCAACAATTTCGACTAATTCATGTTCAGGCACTTGAGTGAAGTATCTCAACTTCATTATCCTAAACCTATTGAGATAATTATCTATTGACTTAACTAATTTTCTTTTCAGACTGGCTAATCCTTTAAGGTTGGTCTTCGAAATACCCAAGAATAAACAAAATTAGGCCTATGAAGACCGATACTAAGGCCAATTTGGATTAGGATTTATTCAACCACATTGGCTATATTAATCTTTCCCCCAATTGATTTGTTGTACTTTCCTAAACACTTGGTTTGCATTCTGATTTCTATTAACCAATACCACCTTTGCGCCATTTTAACCTATGTCTCCTTTGACTACCTTGGGTATGGTTCATTTGACTGGTTGGGGGCATAACCTATTATTGCACTTGATTATTAGGAAGGCGTTCATTGTTTGTAACTCTTAGATTTTGAATTTCCCCCAACTTAGAGTTTAGGGGTTGGATGAATAGACGCTTTATGAGCACCAAAGAAATCAATAATTTGATCCATTTATTGTTCCAATTGTTGTTAACTATGGTTTATGTTTTGAATTAAGGGATTAAACATACTACCAATTTGTTGGGTCAGCATATTAACCATATCATGGTTTCTATCATCCATTTGTTTCCCTGTAGCCGTGAGAGAACTTGTATTTAAAGGTGGCATTGTTTAAGGGGCTTATCCTAATCCCCCTTATGGATATGTCATTCAACTAGAATTGCTAATAGAAGATCTTGATGCTAAGTATTGTTTAAGGAAAAATGCAATGATCATTGTACTATCTGCATATGCAGATGTGTTAGTTTGTAGGCTTGCCATCATTGCAGTCGGCATGTCATATGGTTATTCCATACTACCAGGGGGTAACATAAAGCTTGGAAAAAATAAGGCATATGGCCTCTTATGGTAGTTTGTGTAACCCTTGGATTAGTTGGAAAACTCGTTGATTATGGTGAGGGGAACCACCACTTCTAGTAATGTCGTTAAAACTGACATTTGCCTTATAGCAAGAGCGGTTACTCCAACAAATGTTGAAGTTCCTGTAGTAGCAATCGTCGATTCGATATGTTTTTCTTCTACATTAGGATAATCGTTGTGGGGAAGGGAAGTATTTTTTGGACAAACCATCTCAACAAAAATTTTACCGCTCCTTAAGCGCATAAACACCCAGACATTTAAAATATTACATGTATGAAAAACAAAACAGACAATAAAGCACAAACACTTTCTTGCGAAAGTTTAAATTTCTTGCACAAAAAGGTCCCACCAAGTGTGCCAATTTGTTTTGTGGTGTTTTTAGTTAAAAAAAATCACAAGTTTTCGTTCACCTAATGGATTAAACTCGAAAAACATGCTATAGACATTTTGTGCAGAGAGTTTGAGAAAATATGTGTTTGCTTGAAGGTTTAATGTTTGCGCTTAGAATAAAATGAATGGAATTTCTCAGAAGTAACATGTAGAATTACATAAAAAGATAAACAAACGACGTAATCATAAATAACAATTAAGTAAAATTGCTAAATCTAAATTTATGACGCACATTCTTACATTTCTCACAAACCCTTATCTCTATAACTTGAATGTGTAAATTCTATAGAGAATAACTATGATAATTTAGAACCCTTGTTACATGATAGAACACAACTTATATATTAAACTTTAGTAAATGTCGATAACGGTAAAATCTCTAGCAGTCATCACGTACACTATTATGTGGGCCTTTATCATATGTTTTGCTTCCACGTTTCCTTGGTCTTTGAACTTCTTTGAATTATTATCCATGTCGACAACTTCCCTTAAATATCTTAACCGCTTCTATCAAAAACATCTACAAGCCTTCTAGGTACCCCATCGAATATGCCAAATCATTGCAAAAAAAATTTTAGATTCTGAACATATTTTAAAGAGAAAGTGATCATAATCGTGCGGATTTGTTCTTGAGATTCCTCCAAACCAAACTCACTAAGGCTCTAGGTCATCTAATCCTTGAACTCAACAATATAGTAAGTTCCAAAACAACTGGTAGATGAGTCAAACTCACCACCTCAGTCGAAGCAATCAATATGTCAAAAATTATAGCTAGGTCATTCTACACTTAGAAATCTCTTACCTTTATATCACATTTTCAATATGGCAATTTGTTTACTAGTGTTTTTGTAAATCAAATCACAAGTTTTCGTTCACTTAACACATTAAACTCGAAAGAATCATATTGGATACTTAGTGCATAAAGTTTGAGAAAATATGTGATTGCTTGAGAATTAATGTTTGAGCTTAGAATAAACAAATGGAATTTCTCATAAGTAACATGTAGAATTACATGAAATGATAAACAAACAGAGGAAATAATAAATAACAATTAAGTAAAATTTCTAAATCTAAAGGTGGAACGCGGAATCATAAATTTCTCACAAACTCTTATCTCAGTAACATGTATGTTAGAACTCTAGAGAGAATAACTTTGAAAATTGAACCCTTGTTACATGACTGAACTCAACTTCTATACTAAACTTTAGTAACTGTCGATAATGCTCAACTCTTCAGTACTTGAAATATACACTATTAATGGGCCTTCATACTCTGCTTTGCTTCAATGTATCCTTGGTCTTTGAATTGCTATAAACTGATACCCATGTCGAAACCTTATCTTAAATCTCTTGATGCTTTTTTCGAAAACACCTTCAACTCGTCTAAATTCCCCTATCGAATATGCCAAATCATTACAAACCTTATTGGAATTCTGAACATATTTTGAAGATAGAGTGATTTTAATCTTGTTGATATTTTCTTGAGATTCTTCCAAATCACGCTCACTTGATCTCTAGGTCATATATTCCTTAAATTCAAGAATATACTAACTCTCAAAAACTCGAACTCACCACCTCAATCAAAGTAATCAATATGTCAAAAACTATAGCTAGTGCATTCTAGACATAGCAATCTCATATCTTTATATCACACTTTCTTATCGAAAACGCAAAACTAAAAATCTCAGGCTAACACCATCAAAGTCAAACACTCCTTCTTTGTTTACAACCATATGATTGTTACATCTTGATTCAAGAAATCATAGCCCTCACCAGTGCCAACACGTTCTTGAGACATTAGGAGCATTTTTCCTCTTCATCAACCTTCACATAACTGACATTTTCCTCATAACTAATTAGATATAACTAAGATATTTTATGTGATTATCCCCCCACTTATGCCACTTATAAAACCCACAAACTCTTGGTTCTGCCTTTTCCTTTAACAATCACATGAGTTGAAACCTCTACATGATTAAATCCATGTTTAACCTTAGTTATCTTGAGAGTTTGATCTTTTGAACAAATAAGATGTGATTTTTCATATGTTTCGCAATGGCAATTATTCAAACAAAGTACTCATCAACCGATTCACGCTCCTTCATAAATATATATTTCCTTCACTTTTCCATTTCAATCTAGTCAACAATAAATTTTGAGAATCAATATAGAAGTTAGATTTGGTTTATTAGACATTATCATGTTTCCCTAGGTGTGCCACTATAAGACGCGTATAATGGAGAATGTGTACATTCACAAAAAGCAACTAGGGAGCCTATTATATTTGCACAACGTGATACGGGATTTGTTTGGTTTAGGTGATTGTTCACTTCACTACATACTATACATGTAGGCCATAAACAAATGCGGGTCACTAATCTTCATAAAAACACATGTGATTAGTGCAGCATATATATTATTCTATTAATAGTTGACATACGATATTGCTTGGTACCAACATTCCATTAATCGTGTACATATCTAAGTGCAATACTTACAATTATTAATTGTATGAAGAAAAGAAAAAATGGCATGGTAGAAATGAAAGGAGTTTAGTTTGGGTTAACGTGGAAAAGTGAGGGTAAAAGAATTCAAACATAATTAATATTGACCTAAATGAGGACAAAATAAATGTGTTAAGCAAAGTTGTTTTCACGGAGGGAAATGCGTTACGTTTTCATGATATTTCTTTGAAGATCGATGGTGTGACTCATATTAGCACCTTTTTCTAATAACATGGTTGTGTTTTTATTTATTTAATAGTATAATTGGAGTTTCAACAGAGTTTGGTAATTATTATTTCTTGTTGTGTAGTTTCAACGTTCTTTTTAAAGGCTGCTCAATCCAGAATGTTCAGACTTTTGTGGAGAGTACGATATCATGATGATGTGACCAAATGGTTCTTTTAATTGTTAATAATAATCAAAGTTTAAATAATAAGTAAGTTAAAGAAGTAGAAGTCACGAAAAGTTTGGTTACAGACTGAAATCATATTAGCTGCATCAGTAGTACTTACCCATTTGATAAATTTAGAGCTGTTGTATTAAGATTAAACCATTTAAGAAAGTGGTGTTATAGATATATTTTTGAGTTTTTTAGGGCGATTTTCTTTGGGTGACAACCTGCATGCCTGCTCGGTTTAAATCCGCTCCATAAAAAGTCCGTAAAAATGGAGGAGATGGGATGGACATAGCTGAAGATGTGAATCTAAAATTTATCTCCGCACCGCAAAAATACGAGGGAAGGGCGGGGAAAGTCTTTGGATATTCATCTTTTAGACCTAAAAACTTAAAAAATTTATGAAAATGAATTGTCCGCAAAAGTCCGCGTCAAAAACGAAGCAAGACATGACGGTCACATTAAAAAATGAGGGTATAAAACTTTGATCCGTCTGCACTAAAGTGCGGGCAAAACAGACATATCCAACGTACTGGATCCATTTTACCTTCTTTAAATTATAGATATTCTATAGCAACGCTTTCTTTAAGCTAAGTGTTGTTATAAGTATCTTTTCACAATGCATTTTGAAAATGAGCTCTGTTATAGGTGTTCTTTTATTTGTAACTAACAATTTATGTGTTGATTTATGTCTATACAAAATTTTGCTCCAATTTTAAATAGGCCTTCGCATGCTTGGATTAGTTATTTTAAATTAATTTGTCGTGAGGTCAAATACACAATTTTTTTAAAATAAAATATATTTGTTTTGTTTCAAAATAATGTGGTTTTATCAAATAAAATTTATTTTAAAATGATTGTAAATTTTGCTTTTCAATGTAGTAAATTAATAATGATTATAATTTTTTTAATTGTGTCATTTATTTTTACTATGGACGTTACTTTCTATATATAAATAAAATTAATTTTGTAAAAGTATAATGTCGTGTTTATCTATATTATTGTATTTTTTTAATATGTATACAAAATTTTAAACGATTTTATTTTAAAATTATTATTCCTAGTCGGATAATAATAATGAACTATTAGTATAATTTATTTGAATTGTACTTATTTTTTTATATAACTTATATATTTAATTGTTATACATTAATAGTATAAAATAGTTTTTGATCAATAAAAATTTATCATTTTCAATTACGTCATGCTACTTATTTTGCAAGATGAATTAGTATATATCCTATTTTCTCATAATTTATTGGTCTTTATTGAAACAACATATTGGTTGAATTTTAATCATTTGAAATATTGATAAGTTATTTTCATTTACAAGCAAACAAGGGCAGACATATGGTATCTAGGGAGGGACTGTTTTTCTAGATGTAACCTTGGCTGGACATTAAGAACATCATGCATATCGCCTAATTTCACGTCAATTGTGAACACGGGATATTATTATGTGTATGGGGTCAACCAACGAGGGTGTTTGGTCTACTATTGTTTCTAAGATAACACCTTCCATAATTCCGGGTAATAATTGTCAAACCTATAAGTCTAATATAAAACAAGTAGCGTTTTTGTTTCTTGTGTATTTAACATGCACAAAGTGTTTATTTTTATTAACATTTAATTTAACCACGACTAATCTATGTTGCAAAGTTTGTAGGGCAGACGATGTGAATTCTTCTCTTCCAGCCGAATTTTCTTAGTACGTAAGGTTCGAAATTGAATTTGTGACTACTTATTTAAATAACTTAAATTCCTATTAATGAGATGATTCATCTTAAGAAGAAATATAAAAAGATTGTCTTGTTTTTAAAGTAGATAATGAGACAGCATGTGTGAATCAGTTAATTAGCTTTTTTTTTTATAACCAATAAAATTATATTTATTCATAAGAATACAAGGGATACTCGCCCAGAATTACACTTTCACATATTCAGAAATTCTATAGGTCAGTAGCTCCATAGCGCATAGTTACATGTTAACTTAGTCGGAGTGCCTAGCCCCCTTTTGATGGATATTCTCTTATGCTCTTCATTTGTGCTTAAAAATGTTTGATCCCAACAAGTGGAGTCTTGGATTTGGAAGCATGACCCAAAGAGCTTGTTCTTGTGAAGACCAGCCTACGAGGCTTTGGTTGCCTCATTCTCAAACCATGACATTGGATCACATTAGGTGATCGAGCTGCTAAATAGAGGGTAGAAAAGTAAAAATTATTTAAAAAAATTATTAGAAGTTGTAATTATTATTCTGTTGAAGTACTTGGATTATATGTTAAATTAATGGTGTCGAATATGTGTCGATTAATTAGTTGTAAATGTTGTCATCTGTATTCGACTAAGTCGAATACAATAGTTAGGTAGTATGTCAATTTGTTTTTGGGCCTAGGTTGTTTGTAATAAACAACAAGTGATTCCACAAAGAAATAATAATAATTTTTGACATATTCTCCAATCTCGTTCTTCTTCTTCTTCATTTAAAATCATATTTCTTGAAAACACTTTGTTCCAACAAATTGGTATCACGTTGTTATCTTAAGAATGGAGGGTATATAGATTAAGGAAGGCTCTCTATGGTATGAAACAATCCCCTAGAGCTTGGAATAAGATAATAGGTAACTTTCAGATCGAAGTAGGTTTCACAAAGTGTGTCTCTAAACATAAAGTGTATGTAAATGATGGCAACATTATAAGTCGAATCATTTTATGCCTCTATGTAGATGAAAATACCAAGTCTCAGATGAATCTATGCCTTAGATGAAATTACGTCTTCAAAAATTGGGTAGAGTAACGAGTGTATTTAGAGGAAATCCATTCATAAACGAGTATAAACAGAATAACCTGCACACGGAGAAAATAATAACCCAAAAACAGACAGAATACCAACAAGATCACATAGTCTCCAAGTTGAGGTCAATGTCCTAATCCTAAGTCCAAACTCCAAACATAGGAATAGTAACCAAGTCCAAGAAAAAACGTAGTGTTTAAGTTGAATTGTTAAGTATTTTCAAAAGGAAAAATAAAACTTAAGTGAGAAGATTCAAAATGACATGAAAATAAATGCTCAAGTGAGGAAAGAAAAAATGACATAAAATGTAAAATACTAAAAATAAAGTGCATAAAGTAAAGAGCATAAAAAATAAAGGGCATATAATAAAGGCATAAAATAAAAGTTAATTGTTAGTAAATTAGTAAGTCAATTATTAGTTGTTAGAGGTTTTTACATGAATGATCCATAATGATTTGAACTTTGAGCTTAGGTCGAAGGTTATGAGGACTCATCAGAAGATTGATAGAATCAAAACCTCTACACGATGAACCGACAATTTTATTGGTCGTAGCTCAAAATTTAATCATCCTTAGGCTTACAAGTTCATGTATTGGGCCACGAAGAATCAATCACATAAAGAAAAGAAATGATATCATATGTTTCGCGATGATTTGAGTCTTGAGCCTAGATTGAAGGTTATGAGGAATCACCAGAAGATTGATTGAATCAAAACCTATACACGATGAAACGATAATTTTATCAGTCGTAGCTCAACACCTAATCATACTTGGACAATTTCAATGTAGGGCTCTGTTAAGCAATCGCCAAGTAACTTATATATAAGTCACCCTATAATGAGGTTGGTCAATAGTGATTTATGGGTTGAAAAGACAAACTAGAGAAATGATATGTAGATCATCCTCTTGGTTTTTGCGACACATGTCAAACAATAAACAAAATCAAGAATGGGATCGAGATGAAGAGGGATGGGAATAATAGATCAACATGGATTACCTTCTCAAAATATTTTATCTTTAAGTTCAACCACTCATCTTGTTGGATTAAAGCACTAAATATATCACTAACTCAAAGCACCAAGGATGAATTGAATAACTCATTCTTTGATAGATTTGAATTAATGATACATTTATCTAACTTCATAAACACCCAAATTCCATTAAATTTAAAGAGAAATTTGACATTCCGGATTGCAATTCAAGGCAAACATCAAAAGAATGAAGTAGAAAAAGAGGAATCATCAAAACAGCTCAAAAATCAAGTGAAAAAAACCATTCTGACTTTAGTGCAAATCGATTGAATGCAAATCGATTTACACCGAGTGTTTTTCCAAAATTTTGCATCGAAAAGCCCGTGCAATTGAGTGCACTAACATGTGTAATCGATTGCTCACTATTAAAAATAGAAATATCATTTTTTAAAAGGTAAAATCCTTGTTCAAACTTTTCACCAAACACCTTGCGATCTTTGATTCAATTGAGCACGAAAATTCCAACAAATATTTGAGAAATCAACATCAATGGAACTAAAAACAACATTGCTCAATGAATCAAATCATAAGAATTATCAAGAGATCACATTGTAGAAGATAAAGATCTAAACTCACCACTTGTAGATCTTGAAAAATTGACAATAACAACACTCCACAAATTACTTCAATTCAGCTCCAAAAATCATAATCACAAGCTTTGATATAGAGAATTGATAAAGAAAAAAGAGTTTGGATAGAGGTTTAGCTCTAATATTCGTAAATTCCATTGAAGAATTTAGTAAACTTTTATGAAGAAGAGCTTTGAGTGAGTCGGGAGAATGAGGAGGGTAGAGAGAATTTTTAGCAATGTGAATTTGGCTATCAAAAGCTTGAAATTTGAATGAAATGAGACCTCTATTTATAGGATTTAGGCTTGAAAATTAGTGGTTGTTTGGAATTTGGTTTGGGAATGGAATTAGGCTTAGAAATTGATTTTAGAGCCAAATTTGAATCAAGTGATGTTTATGTCATTAAATGAGGGTGTATGATAGAGTTTAATTATGATGAGATAGTGTAATTTCTGATAATCGACGAATAAATTCATAATTAAGAGGAAAATTGGAGCCAAAAATCACAAACTTGAAAATTGCCTCAATTTTTCAGATTTTCACGTGTGCAAATCGATTGCACTCTAGTGCAAATCAATTTGCACTGAGTTTTTTTCAAAAATTTGTGTAGAAATCAGCAAGTGCAATCGAGTGTTCTTTGGTGAAAATCGATTTGCACTACAATAATCTTGAATAATTGGTGCAAAATAAGTTTATGGGAAAAGCACCGGAAAACTTCCACTTATCAGATGCTTTGACTTGATACCTACAAATTACAAAATATACAAAAACAAAGCAAATATTTTTGGTATTTTAATCAGAGGTTAGTAAAAGGAATAAATGCAAATCATATACATACACAGTACACAATCAGAGTGCTTGGCGATCTCTTGAGAGCAAACTTAAGAGTAGGACAACCATGAGAACCAACCCTTGTTTGTGATCTTGATGCATTGTGATGACAAGATGATAAGGGATCTTGGGGGTTAATTAGGGTATAACTGGGTTTTTTTGTTAGACAATTGGTTCTAAAACGAGAGATTAAAAGGGTGAAATTCAAGATGAGAAAGGCGACTAAGTCTTATTATTGAATTCCCATATTTTTACATGTTGATTAATTGTGTATTTATTGATTTTTAATTAAATTATTATCTCTCTCCGTGTTTTCATCTTTTCTAGTTTGATACTTAGAGAAATTCCATATATATATTTTTTAGAGTATTCCACATTTTCTTGACGGTTTTACAATGACGAATAGATAAGAAGGTGTTATCAGCTAAAGACATTATTATGAATTTCTTAGTTTTGATATATATATATATATATATATATATATATATCAAAACTGTTTCTAAAGGTAGTGGTGAATTTTAAAGAGAATAGGGTTTATCCACTATTTAATCATTAATTTAATGAGAGGTTTAAATCAAGACTTTTACAATTGTTTCTGACAATTTATGATCTAAGATTTCAAGAAAAAGTTTGAATCTAGCTTTCCAAATAAAAAAGTTATTATTTTCTAAAGGTAGTGGTGAATTTTAAAAAAAGATCTTGTGTAGGAAGTCATCTTCCTTCTGAGACGATTAGTCCTTAAATAGGAGTTAAGCTCTGATGCCACTTTTTGGGCTTGATACTTCACACACAAGAAGGGGGGTTAATTGTGTTGTTCGGTAAAACATTGTTTTGAAAAATTTTGGCAAGTTAAATCCGAGTTTAAAAACATTTTTAAAAGTTTAAGTAGTAGAAATTAAATAGTAGAAAATAACTAGTTAAAGGAAGAAGAAGAACACAGAGAGTTATAAACGTTTGGACAAATACCCAGAACATGGTCTTGAGGATTTCAAAAAATACTTGCGAGATTTTAGTAGGAAAGGCTTATGACCCCCGTTATACAAGGAACTGCTCGTTAATCTTCAATCAAAATATTACAATATGATATATAAGGGTGTTTGCATCTTTATTTTTAATATAATGCAGAGATTGAAGTGGCCAAGCTTCCTTCCAAATTGTGGATTAAAGCGGTTAGTCTTATTTCCATGAACATGGACCTTGAAGTTGTTAGTCTTTAAGTTCCAAAATGTTTGAGCTCAATTCCTCTACTTTAACTGGATAATTAAACAACCTCTTGGATTTTAAACTGACAAACCTCTTAACCTAGGTAGATTTAAATAGAAGGCTAATCTTCAACCTATCTTGGTTTTAATCCTAGTTGGTAATCGATTAATCAACCCACATATCGAATGTTTTTTTAATTTTGTTGTTGTTAATCATTTAAGGGCTTGTTTATTTAATTTGGAAACATTACAAATAAATTAATAAATTAAACCTAATTTGGTAATAGATTAATTCGTCTAAAAAGTGTTCTCAATTGACTAATCAAGCTATTAATCAATTAGGTATGTGTATAAAAACATTTTCTAGTGCTTTTTCAAATGTTTAGGGAAGTTTTAAAATACTTTGTGTGTGCGTGTGTGTTTATGTGTGTGTGTGTGTGTGTGTGTGAGAGAGAGAGAGAGAGAGAGAGAGAGAGAGAGAGAGAGAGAGTGTGTGTGTGTGTGTGTGTGAGTTTTCCTTAATATTTCAAGACTTATTGTTGACCTTTTACATTTAAATTGGACCACTTTAAGACGTTAAGCCCTTAACAGTGCGAGCTTTCACAAAATCGAAGATCCTCTACTTAATTAGCACTCTAATTTAATTATTGAATTATCTAACTGATGATGTTTGAAATATATTTATCTTGATATATTTTATCATCATAAACCACTAGAGGTTGCAAGAAACTCTCTTTTTGTCAGTTGTAACTAGGAACATCTTCAGTCAACATAATATGTTATTTGACTTTATGAAGTTGATAGAATTTTATTTATTTGATAGTTAAAGTGAGTTAAACTAATTTAGGATATGAACTTAGTTATTGATCGATAATATCACGTATCACTCCCCAATACCCCTTTCTGTTTAACCGATGATATGGGTTTTACCTTATTGTTTAAAAGATGATATCTCGGCCTATTAAACAATACAATAACACTAAGACATGATCCAAGTGAATATAAAAATCCAAATCTATGTTAAGAGTTTGGTCTTTAATAGATGATAATCTTAGGTCAAGACTTGAAAGATATTTCTCAATAATGATTTAAGCCATAAAAATAACATGAAAATAAAGATAACATAAATATAGATTCATAACTAGTTCACAATATAAAGATCAAAATAAATACATACAATTGCGGTGAACTACATCCAATCCCAACAAGAAAGGTATTTTTCTACTCATGGTAGCATGATATAAAGAGAAGAATGAAGATGAACATGCATCAGTTATGATTTCCCAACGATTGATGCGAACCCAACTTTCGATCTTCAAGAAGCACCCTCTCCTATTATTTTCTTAGTTTTTATCTCTCAAAAATGTGATCGATATCTCAAAGTATCAAAGGAATGTTATTTATAAAAAATAAAATGTTGCATACCGCGCTAATCCCCAAATTTGGCGCTTAGCCCCAAATAATGAAAAACACATTAAACCTCCTTAAATAGAACTTATCCCCATATTTTGTGCTAAGCGCGATACCTTCTTCCCCACTATATATAAAAGTGATTTAATCGTGCTTAGCACGATGGGTTTAGCATAGACATTAGGGTTAGCCCCATCTGCAACTGTGTAAAATATCAAACTAAACAATGTTTACATAAAAGTTAAGGTTTTGACTTGTTAATCCAATGGAACTAAGTTAAAAGGGTCTCTAAATAATACTAAAACAACACAATTTGGCCCTTATCAACTCTCCCTAACTTAGAAATTTGTTTGTCCTCAAACAAGAGTCTTAAAAACTTAAAGAAACAAAAGTAACCTCCAAGAAATCATGAACAACAAGTTTTAATAAATGAAAACAAATGCATGGTTCAATTTTTCAAAAGCACAAGTAAGGCCAAGATTACCACTATACTATAATGACACCGTGATCATGAAACAAATTCTATGCACAAAATAAGTGTAAAAAATTATAAGGCAAAACAAGCTCAAATATGAATCAAACCTAACACATATTCATTAATAGATGAATAACAAAATGAGGGACTTAACTCACCCAACAATCTTGCTAACATCTTGATTAAAATATGCACTCATCCAAAAAAACTCATATTGAAAGCATAAAAGCACAAATAACTAAGGACTTCCAAGGGTTGTAATGTGGCTTGGTTAACAAAGAAGGGACATAACTCAAGGTAATTGAAATGAAATTGCCTAAATCTATGAGAGCTATCACTACTCAAATTCTTAAGCATTCACAACTTTATTCACCCTTTTCTCTTTTCTCAATCGTTACACCCTTGATCACAATTTTATTAGCACAAAATGCTTTCTACTTTTGTTCTTTCATGGCTTTTCCTTTTTATTTTCTTTTTCTTTTTTTTCTCACATTTTTCTTTATTTTTCAACCACTAACTTTTTAAACCTCTTTAGCAACCCACATTTTCTCCCAACTTGAATTCAACCAATCCTTATAACTAGAATGCTCCCAAACTTTCTCAGACAAAGGGAAAAATTCCAACCACAATTTATGGTTGATGGTTCAAGTGTTCAAGAAATAAAAATAAAAAATCCATCAAAAATTCAATGATGAACTAATTATCCATGCAAAAGTTTCATAGTTCAACATCGATGATCTTGACACTAAGGCTCAAAGGGATGAACAAATTCTCGCTCACTTACAAGTTAATTTTTGGTCAAGTGGTTGTGCTTAAAATAAAATAAAAATACCTTGAGCATTTTCATGCTTTCATACAATTCAAAAATGTAAGAATAAACATAAGTCAACTGAGTTAAAAACAAGCATTGTTGGTCTCATGTGCATATAGTGTACAATGGAAAGTTTCCACAAATTTAGGCTATGAACTAAAGTGATTTAAATATGAAAAAGTATTTCAAAATAATGAATGACATGTTATTTTTACAAATTACAAGTTTCATATTCATGGTATGGTATAGAAAGCGAGAAACATGAACCTTAACCATGTACCATCCTTTCAAATTTTTATCATTACCACATATTTACAAGTTGATCAAATCAACTTGGGATCATCTCTCATTACCTCTTCAAACCCATTAGAAGACCAATTTTTGAATACAAACAATTAATATGACAATATTTGAAATTAACTACTACTTACTACTTACTACTTTGAAACAATTTAAACAAACAACTACTTAATATTTAACCACCATAAATATGGGGTAAATGGACCCAAGTGAAAATGGGTAAGGTTTGGTAAAACCCTAAAAAAATGTCACGCAGAGGCCGCTTAGCGCCAAATGTAACACTCGATTATTTCATAAATTATTTAATTAAGTATTTTCCATTAACTTGCGAATTATCTATTGAAGTTGTGTAGTGTTGTGATATGTTGCGTGTTAGTATAAGTTGATAAGTCTCTATGTTGATTATTTAGTTGATTAATTATGGAATACTCGGTTGATTAATATTAATAATTATATTATTTGATTATTAATAATAATATTATTAGTAGAATAATTGTGTTTAGCTTATTAATATGGTGGTATGTAGTAAGGTGGGGTTATAAGAGTTAGGCCCATTAGTGTTATTAATATTATTATTAGGTTTAGTTTAATTAAAAGAGAATTATATTTAGTAGAAAGAAACAGGAAGAGTTCTGACAATTGGTCATAGAAAGTTGCTGAGAAACAGAATTAGGAGAAGAGGCACCAAGGCAAGATTTCGATCAGAAAGTTAGAGCGACCTCCAATCCAAGGTAAAGGTGGGGTTCTGACTCTCTAATGGGGTGTATGATGAATCTTCATGTGGGAATTGGTTTATGTTAATTTGCTACATGTTTGTATGTTGCTTCTGTTTTTGAGAATTGATTTGTTACTATGTGGAATTTTTCATGAATTATCTGTATAATAATCTTGTGGAATGATCGATGTTGTTGGAAATTATTTATGTTGGTATAGTTATTACGTTGATGTGTTGTTCCTGGCTGTTGGCCTGAGATTGATTAGATTGAGGATCTATGAAATTATATTGAGTCATGCGTTTGGAACAGAGGAATAAGTGTTGGGACTGTTGGTGTGGCGAACGACAGAGAGGTACGACTCCATGGCGAACAGAATGGCACTTGAAGGGCTATCATGCCGACCGACATGATTGGAAAAAGGAGGGTGTGTCGATCGGCATAACCCATGTAGGGGGTGGAATATGTGAAACGTGAGGGGTGTGTCGAGTGGCACACTAAGCCATGGCGAGGGGCACACACCCAATCTCCTATTTCCTTAAATTCTGTTTCGTCTGTTTCTGGTACTTTTAATTATTATTAAGTATAACATAATTGATTAATATAGCAGGGTACATAATTAATAAGGAGGAGAATTTAATGGATACATGGTATATACATGTAAGTAGAAGGTATTAACTTAGATACAGAATTTTAAGTTGCAGTGATAGTTGGTAATAAAAAATTAGTAACTTAATTGTGTAGAAAGCAGTAAGATACTTTATCGGGGAAGAATTATAATAAGTAGCCGTAAATTATAATATTTGATAGCAGGAAATAGTGGTTTTATTTAAGTGCTGGAAGTAATAGTAGTGGTAGTTATAGTTGACAAATAATAATAGAAAACCATTGAGTAGCAGTCTGAGTTAATTAACAACAGAAGAATATTTTAGCAGGAAATGATTAATAAGCTTATTAGTAGAATATTTAGTAGAATTAAATTAATAGGAATTTATTGAAAACAATGTTGAGTTGTTACTAAGTTGCTGAAGAATAATTTAGTAAAAGTGATTTAGTAGGACTTTGTTAATACTAGTCTTAGATTAGGTAAGTTGTTGGGTTGTTGTTGTTGTTAAGTCGTGAAGTTGCTGATGATAAATTGGCATTGTGTTGTCTTTGTTGAGTTGTTGTTAAGTTATAGGCTTATGCCAATGTTGTGTTACTGTTGTTGTTAAATTGTTGTTAAGTTGTAAGCTTATACCAACGTTGTAGAATCGTTGTTAAGTTGTAGGCATATGACCAGTGTTAAATTGTTAAGTTGTAGTGTATGTTGATGTTTGTGTTGTAACAAACATTGTTTGTAGTTTGTGAAGTGGTTACTTTACATGTTATAATTCTACCATATTATTTATCATACGACTTATTATATTGGTAGATATCTCACCTCTTCTGTTTGAATGTTACCCCTATGTTGGTAACATGCAGGTAATCCAGAATGAAGGTTGTTTACCTTCATTAGTTCGAGTCAGTATCGTCGCTCTGATATGTAACACTCGGGGGGATGAACGCCAGTTGATTTTGTTTATGTTGTTGAATTTTAATGATGAATTTTATTAAGTACTTATAATGTTGAAGTCGCTTCAGTTGGATAAACATGTTTTGATATTTAAGTAGATTTCGTTGCGTGGTTGTGAAAGTTAATTTTTAAAGACTAAAAATAAGTTGTTGTCAGTTCATCAGAGCTTTTAAAGTGTTATGTATTTGTGATAAATACGGTTGTTTAAGTTTAAAATTGTAGCATCTTGATTGTATGATGGAATTTTATAACTTTTATTTTAATAATATTCGTCGGGTAGAATTGATGTGTTACAAGTTGGTATCAGAGCCTGGTCGGTCCGTCCAACCAAGTTGTTGAGTCAATAGAGTAGTGTGATAGTTGAATACTGTCGATGTGTTGTTTCTTAGTATGTGACATGTATGTGACACACTATCGGTACTTGTTTTATTTTCCAATTGATTTTATGCAGGAGTTGGTTTGAAGATAAGTGGGGGAGAAGCGTTGATTCTTGGATATGTTTCGGTTGAAAGATGTTGGTTCAGTATGTTGCTGATGGCGTCTGTGCAAGTAATGTTGAAGTTTTATTGTTTCCCGAACCAGAAGGTGACATGGATTCAAAATTTTGTTTGTTAATCAAGTTGGAGCGTCTTGAGGGAGGATGATCAGACATTGTTGATGTAGGGATGATGTGCTAAGGTGTTGTGATTTCTCGAAGATATTTGCTGATTTCATAAGGATATTATTGTGGTTGTTGGTTGATGGTGAGTTGTGTGTATAGGTGTTGAGCTATGTTGTTAATTTGGTGTTGTAATAATTTTATTCTCGTTGCTGCAATGTTGTTGATGGTTACCGTTAAAGGTGAATAATACTCCATAATATGATGAAGTTGATTATGTTGGCTATGTTGATACGACAATATGAATAAAGCTGTTGATATTTTGTTGATAATTTACATACATATGTCAATGAACATGAAATGGTGTAGGTGTGTTGATGTTGAAAATGTTGTAAAGATGGTAATATGACGTCGTATATCCAAGTATAAGTGTGTGGTGGTTGTTACTCCTTAAATGTTGATATGTCAAATATTGTTGAAGTGGTTGATAAGTTGTTAACGAATAATGTCATGAAGGTGTTGAGTGATTAGCATGTGTGCACTGAATTGAATCATGTTGAGTTATTGTTACATCGGTAAAGTAGTGGTTGAAGTATTGCCAAATGCGACTTGGGGATCAGGAAGTTGAATGCGAAATTCGCGTTAAGAATGGTAGTATCGAGTAGATTTTCAAGGACAAAAATATTCTAAGTGGGGGAGAGTTGTAACACCTGATTATTTAATTAATTATTTAATTAAGTATTTTCGATTAAATTGTGAATTATATGTTGAAGTTGTGTCGTGTTGTGATAAGTTGCATGTCGATATAAGTTGATAAGTCGCTATGTTGATTATTTAGTTGATTAATTGTGGAATAGTCAGTCGATTAATATTAATAATAATATTAGTTGATTATTAATAATAATAATAATATTAGTAGAATAATTGTGTTGGGCTTATGTATGTGGTGGTATGTAGTAAGGTGGGGGCATGAGAATTAGGCCCATTAGTGTTACTAATATTATTATTAGCTTTAGTTTAATTAAAAGAGAATTAGGTTGAGTAGAAAGAAAAAGGAAGAGTTCTGACAATTGGTCATAGAAAGTTACTAAGAAACGGAATTAGGAGAAGAGGCATCAAGGCAAGGTTTCGATCGGAAAGTTAGAGCGGCCTCCAATCTAAGGTAAGGGTGGGGTTCTGACTCTCTAATGGGGTGTATGATGAATATTTATGTGGGAATTGGTTTATGTGAATTTTCTATGCGTTTGTATGTTGCTTCTCTTTTTGAGAATTGACTTGTTAATGTGTTGAATTTGTCATGAATTAATAGTATAATGATCTTGTGGAATGTTCGATGTTGTTGGAAATTATTTTGTTGGTATGGTTATTACGTTGATGTATTGTTCCTGGTTGTTGGCTTGAGACTGATGAGATTGAGGATCGATGGAATTAAATTGAGTCACGCGTTGAGAACAGAGGAATACGTGTTGGGACTGTTGGCGTGGCGATCGGCAGAGCAGTACGACTCTATGGCGAACGAAATGGCATGTGAAGGGATATCATGCCGATCGGCATGATTGGAAAAGGAGGGTGGTCCTATCGGCACAACCCGTGTAGGGGGAGACACATGTGAAAAAGTGAAGAGTGTGTCGAGTGGCACACTTAGCCATGGCGAGGGGCACATACACAATCTCCTATTTCCTTAAATTTTGTTTCGTCTGTTTCTGGTACTTTTAATTATTTGGGATAAGTATAACACAATTGATTAATATAGAAGGGTACATAATTAATAAGGAGGATAATTTAATGGATACATGGTATATACATGTAAGCAACATGTATTAACTTAATACAAAATTTTAAGTTGCAATGATAGTTGGTAATAGAAATTTAGGAACTTAATTGTGTAGAAAGCAGTAAGATACTTTATCAAGGAAGAATTATAATAAGTAGCCGTAGATTATAATATTTGATAACAGGAAACAGTGGTTTTAATAAGTGCTAGAAGTAGTGGTAGTTATAGTTAACAAATAATAACAGAGAACCAATGAGTAGTAGTCTGAGTTAATTAACAGTAGATTAATGTTTTAGCAGGAAATGATTAATAAGCGTATCAGTAGAATATTTATTAGAATTAAATTAATAGGAATTGATTGATAATAGTGTTGAGTTGTTGCTAAGTTAATGAAGAATAATTTAGTAAAAGTGATTTAGTAGGACTTCGTTAATACTAGTCTTAGATTAGGTAAGTTGTTGTGTTGTTGTTGTTCTTGTCAAGTCGTGAAGTTGTTGGTGGTAAATTGGTGTTGCATTGTCTTTGTTGAATTGTTGTTAAGTTGTAAGCTTATGTCAATGTTGTGTTACTGTTGTTGTTAAATTGTTGTTAAGTTGTAGGCTTATGCCAACGTTGTATAATCGTTGTTAAGTTGTAGGCCTATGTAGGCCTATGGCCAGTGTTAAATTGTGGTTAAGTTGTTGTTGATTTAATGTTGCAGTTGTTGTTGTTGCATTGTACCTTGTTGTTGCATGCATAGCAGCACATGTAGGGAGCTTATGCTCTCTAAGTTGACTTGGAGTAGGAAAATATTAAGTTGAAGGCTTATGCCTTATTGACGCCTCTAATAACTGGAAATTATTTAGTTGGGAGTTTTGCTTCGTTTTTTAGTTGGAAGTTCTGCTCCATTTGTATAACATAGATGTGAATTGTAACGAGTTGCATTTCATTTTGCATATCTGAGTTGTTGTGATGATGAATTTGTGTTAGTGTATGTTGATGTTTGTGTTGTAATAAACGTTGTTTGTAGTTTGTGAAGTGGTGATTTTACATGTTATAATTCTAACATATTATTTATCATACGACTTATTATATTGTTAGATATCTAACCCTTTCTGTTTGAATGTTACCCCTATATTGGTAACGTGCAGGTAATCTATAATGAAGGTTGTCTACCTTTACTAGTTTGAGTCGATGTCGTCGCTCTGCTACGTAACACTCGAGAGATTGAACTCTAGTTGATTTTATTTCTGTTGTTGAATTTTAATGATGAATTGTATTAAGTACTTATAATGTTGAAGTTGCTTCAGTTGGATAAACATGTTTTGAAATTTAAGTTGATTCCGCTGCGTGGTTATGAAAGTTAATTTTAAAAGACTGAAATAAGTTGTCGTTGGTTCATTCGAGCTTTTAAAGTGTTATGTATTTGTGATAAATGTGGTTGTTTATGTTGCAAATTGTAGCATCCTGGTTGTATGATGGAATTTTATAACTCTGATTTTAATAATATTCACCGGGTAGAATTGGGGTGTTACACCAAACCTCGCGCTTTGCGCGTGTAGGTCTTCACAGCGCGCTTAGAGCGTGCAGGTCTGTCCTGAAAACTCACCAATACGCAAAATTTCATTCTTTTTTCTCCTATTTCATCATCGCTACCTAAACTACTTAAATGGAAAGCTATTAAATACTTAAAAAGTTAGGTTTCCTCCTAACAAGCGTTTGTTTAACTTTGTTAGCTCGACGTATTTTCAAGTAGACGCTCCCTCTTGTTGCTTCTTTTGCTTGGCTAGTTGTTTGCGCTTCCTGGTTTTGGTGTTGTTTCTTCACCAGTTGTTACCCCTAACCAAAACTTGAGCAAACATGATGGAAAACAAGAATATATACAATATAGACAGATGTGCAAAGCTTAAAAAGATTGAAACTATTGTGATGCCTTTAATATCTAAACACCAATCCTCAGAAATAGTGTCATGTTGTTGTCGTATTAGCAATCCAAAGTGTAAGTATTTTTTTGTCGTATCCACGTGGAATGGTATGATATCAATTTCGTTCAATAATTACTATGATTTTAAGTGGAAGTTTTCAAGATGGTTGAAAGTTTAAAGTTATAGAATGTAAAACGGAAGAATGAAAGAAAAAGAAAGTTTTAGAGATATGAGAACTTGTCACGATTGGATCTCGTCCACCAATAGAATATGTAGTTTACAAATCAGTTATACACAATCTAAACATTCATCTATAACATCACATATCACTCACAATAGAGTTTATATCTAAACTTCTGATGAGGTTTCAACCTTATTGTTTAATCGAGACAATTATGCATGCACAAGAAATAGGTCCTTAATGATAAATGACTAATGTAAGCTAATATTCTAAATTAACCTTCACATTCTATGGAAACTCTAACTTTTTGAATTTTTTGATAAATCTCGATGACCAACTGGCAACTAAAGGAGATATGAATTATAAGTATGACATGATTAAGAATAGTATGCCAACCTGGATACGCCAGATACACTTAGGGGGAAATCTAAGCCAGATAGGAGTTGAAAGGTTATAACCTGCAAGGGTGTCAGCAAAGATGATGTAAGATCGCAAGACACAACCATGATACATCAGACCAACTTATAGATAGATAGATAGATAGATAGATAGAGAGAGAGAGAGAGAGGATAAGGTAATTGTATTAGACTCAAAGGGAAGGACGATGCTAGTGGTAGTCACAGGAGGTGCCAGTGGTGGTACGATGGCTGGCACCTAAAAGGCGAAGGTCCGACAGTAAATCTAAAATATATATATTTATACACCTGAAAACGTATTGAAGACTTAAAAAATAAATTTGTTTATGCCAAAACATTCATCCTTAAAAAATTTCATATGCATCTATTTTTATTATCTATTGAATCGTGATGATATGGAGAACCATAACCAGTTAGAAACATTTGGATCATTTAGTGTCATCAAGAGGATGAAGGTTGAATAAATATGACTCTAAAAAGAAACCCTAGATAAACAAATTGCATAGGAATCAAAGGGGAATCGAAGGACACACATAAGCTTTGGGTCGATGTATTGAGCAACAATAGAAACCCTAATAAATGCATGGTTATAGAATATGTCACACTAAAACTTATCAATGGAGAAATCAAGATCAAAATTGAAGAATAAGACATAGCTTTGGAGATGAAATTTGGGGAGTCAACATTGATAATGTACGTTCTCGAAAGGGAATTCAGCATGAACATGGTAAAAAAAAGTATGATCAAGACTTGGAATTTTGTTCAACTTCTGCATATATTTTACCATGATGAGGGTTACTTCCTCCTTATATTTAGATCCCATAACAACATGGAAGAAATGATGACGAAGGCTTTTATACTATCATAAAGATGCATATGTGTCATACCCCAAATTTTTACCTACGATATCTTATTTCATCTATATATGCATCATTGCATCATTGACAATTTCAAAACTTGATAACTTGTGTGTGTGCTCCTTGAGCCAAATTAGGGTTTTGATCAAAATCTTTCATTAGTTCAAGATATAATCAAATTATGGTTTGAGTCTCCACTCACCTCAATTGATCTATCTTCATCAATCATCAACATATGATCTTCAAATTCCCATCATTTCCTCAAGATCTATCTTGAATCGACCAAATTAGGGTTTTGATCGAGGATGGTGTATCATTGACTTTTTGCTCAATGAATGGCCTGATTTCTTGGATATTGATCTCAAAATAATCAATGCAATATCTTGACCTAATTTCTTGATTCAAAACATCTCAAATGCCATGGTTGATCATCAGAGAAATTCTAAATCATCTGACAAAAAGTCAACTGTTCAAATCAGTCAAACTTTGACTTTTGGTCAACTTTTGAAATTCAAATTTTTTCAATCATCAAATCATTTCAAATTATCCATCATGATTATAAAAAATCAAAATGTGTGAAAAAGTCAAAACTTGAAATTTTTCTACACTTAGAAAAAATTTCAAGTGTTTTCATCATTTTCATGGCCATTTTTCACCTAGATCCATTTTGATTCAAGAAAAACTCAAAACATGAAAGTTGTAGATCTTGTTTCAAGCTTTCCAAAATGTCCAAGAACTTGGAAAAAATTGTGTATCTAGGGTTTTGAAATTGAAACTTATAGGTACATAAGCTTAAATTATAGGTCATTTTTCAAGTTTTTCAAGCATTCTTGCTAAAAATCTTATGCCATCCTCTTCTAGAAGCCTAGGTGTCCCAGAGATATTTTGAGTTCATGAATGAGGAAGGATAAGAACACTTAATATTTTTAATCATGGTTTAGAAATTAACCTTGTGCATTTATGGCAAAGATTATATTCTTACCTCTTAAGCCAACTTGCACAAATCCTCCAATCTTATCTTGTGTTTCTTGCCCAACTTCCTTACATATAAATAGAGGTCTTTTCTCACTTCCAAATTACACCAAAGAATTCATAAACTTGCTTCCTCACTTCTTTCTTCTTTTTCAAATTTCAAAGTTCTAAAATGTGAGAATTTGCAAATCTCCAAACCTTGCAATTTCTAAGCAATCTCAAGCTTCAAACACTCTCCAAATACCCTTAGGAAGTTGTTAGAATCATCAATCCATCACAAAAATATCCAAAACTCAGAATCATACTCAAAACTCCATAAACTTTCATTTTAAGCCTTAACTTGCCATCTCTCAATTCACTCGTGCAAACTTCAAACTTTCACTTCAAACATCATTCATACACTTCATATAACTAATCCAAGCACTCATCCCTGACCTGTAACATCTCCAACATCAAAATCAATGTTCTCAATCTAGTCTAAGCATCAAAACATGTTCCATAGGGTCCAATGAAGCTATACAAATCATCAAACAACTTCTAGAAACACTCTAGGCAAGATTTTAATTTCTGCTCATAAGAGGTAAGTTGCTTAACTTTGAATTCTATGATTTTTGTATTCCAGTTTAAAAATTTCCATGCTATCATGTTTCTGCATATATGAGGATCATAAACCCTCAATCAATTGCTTGATTTGCTGCACCTACTCGATTTCACGATCAATCTTCAAAATTAAGGTTCCTTTGGTTTTTACAAATTCAGTCATCATATGCTTAAAATAAATGAAATTAAATATCACCATCATGTTCCTTGTTTAAAAACGATCAAGTTTCATTTTTATACCATCCAATTTCATCAAGAAATGAAGGAGTTAGGAATCATAGAATCTTAAGGTTGAAGATGAAGTCCTCGCGCGTTTTTATGATTTTCAAAAATTCAAATTTCTTAGTTTGTTTTATATTTAATGGTTGTTATGTAATGACCAAATGAAACAGCCACCCTAGTGGAAGCCAACGTTGTTAAGTCAGTTTCCATGCCTAAGGTCCAGGGTTTGAATCCCCTTGAGACCTTTTGTTTTTTCAAGTTTCACTTCTTTTCCAATTATTCAACTTCTTTTTCAAACCATTTCACAAACTTGTTTCTAAATAAAATTAAATGAAGGAATTTTAATAACAGGCCACACATGTGGCCCAATGGTTAAATTTTCACCTTTGAGTGCAAGGTCATGAGTTCAAACCCCCTTAGGACCAAAAAATAATTTTTATCACTTGTTTTCTTCATTTTTCTATCAAACTTCAACGTTTTCAAAAACCAATCAAAACTTCTCATTTTGAGATGATTTTTTTCACACTTGTCATTTAATATACATATTTTATGGTTATGACAAAAAATTCCAAAAAATATTTTCTTTTGATATATTTTTTTATTAGGTTTAAAGTAGACGTTTTTAAGTGTTTTAAATACTTTCAAAAATGTTTTCTTCTTGATTTTTCAAACCTAATCTTTTTCAAAACTTCTTGTGAATAATTTTCACTTTTCAAACCTTTTTCAAAACTTTCAAAAACATTTTAATTAACTCACACACCTCTTTTCCATGATCGATTCGATAAATCTTTGAAAATACATACCGAACTAGATTTTTTCCTCGAAAATCTTTCGAATTCAAAATCAAATTGATCATGGGCCTCGCTTACAGTGTAAGTCCCAACCCTCCTATGTACATACTTAGTTTCCTTGTACATATTCACACTTTTGTGTACATATTCAATTCCTTTTACATATTCAATCTTTTTTACATATTCAAGTCTAACAAACTTCGTTCGTTTGTTTTTATCCACTTGTTTATACATCAATTCCACTGGTATTAAGAGGAGCATTATTCTCGGTGAAACTTCTCTTATTCTAGTGGGTCTCCCTTAAGGTGTAAGTCTCACTCCCTTGTATATATCCAAGTATACTAGCTTCCTCTTATTTTAAACATTTGTTTATATATTACTTTCACACTCTTTTGTATATATCCAAGTACACTAGCTTTAATTGGATGTTTTTAAACACTTGTTTATATATTTCCTTCATAAACTCTTATAAATGCACATACATACTTTTTCATATATACTTGTTCATTTATTTGTTCATGTTTATTTATGTTATTACAACCATTATAACAATTAGGTTCTCCGTAGCTTCCTCTTGGGTTTCGTACAAAAGAACTCACTTATTGAGTTAGCCTCCTCTTGGGCATCATACAAGTAAGAGATATAGAAATATCTATCAGCCTCCTATTGGGCTTCTAATACAAAGAATCGTCTTCGCTAGTATAGAACCCTAAGAGTATGGTTTCCTGGTGAAATCACTCTTAAAGGCAAGCCAGGCATACCCTATAGCCTCCTATTGAGCTTCATACAAGGACCATTGATGTCCCTCGGAAAGCCTCCTCTTGTGCTCACAATACAAGGACCCTCGATGTCCCTCGGATAGCCTCCTCTTGGACTTACAATACAAGGACCCACAGGCTTCCTAAAAGCATCCCCCTAATCGATAACAAAACATTTCTCCTAAGAGATAAGACATGAATCATCTCTATGGAAGAAGTATTTCATCTATGGCATCAAAGACAAATCAATTTTTTTCAAATCAAACACTTTTTCAAACAATTTTCAAAACAAAACACTTTTTCAAACAAAAAATCTTTCTTAACTGTAAATGGCAACGCTTGTACACTCAAGAAAAACACCCAATGCTTACAATGAAAGATTCAAACTTTTTTTAAAACATATTTCTTAACTTGTAAGTGGTAACACTTGTACACTCAAGCAAAACACCCAATGCTTACAATGAAAGATTTAGTCAATCAAATTTTCAAAAATGTATGTGATGAAATAGATTAGATACATTTTTCATTAAGATGACACTTGTCGTTGTCTCTTAATATTTGCTTCCACTAGCACATAAGTGGGAATTACGATTGCTCTGACTTTCTCAACCTCCTTTTGAGAATATGTAGGCACAAGGTCTCACCCTTGGCGAGCATATTTCTTTCTCCCTCAAAACCAAACAAACCTTAGTTCCCTTAGATCTGAGCTATATATGTTATGATTCCTATTAGGGGATATGTATGCAGAGGATCCCAATGATCTTTGCGAGCATAATAATAAATAAACTTAGGTTCCTGCCTAACCTACCCTTCTTAAATCACAAAGGAGAAACTTTCCCAAAATAGCATAGCAAATAAAACACACAAAAATGCATAAAAAAGTTCCTATAGAAAACTATAGATATATAGGATGCTAATACCTTCCCTTTATATAACCAACCCTCTTACCCTGGTCTCTCCCCAATGCGTTGCGTTTAGTTCACGCTAGTCACACCGCATATCTTATTTAGGATATTTCAGCTTTCCCCTTTTCCATTTTATTTCTTGTCTGGAAACAATAAAGCTTGGTGCTCGCGGCATCTTTTAAACAAAAAATCAAAAAGAGTAAATCGTTTTGATCTGAAGATTCGAATCACGATTCGATTCCCTCGTTCGTCACTTTTTACCGCGAACAATATGCTTATTAGGGAACGAAAGCCTGACTTTAACTTGAATAAAGATATGTTGTGCACACTTCCTATTTGGGTTAAATTTCCTGAATTGCTTGTACATCTTTGGGGTCAATATTTTAATCAAAATTAGGAGTGCTCTACGAACACCATTGGTTATGAATGAATACACCATCAATAAACTTAGATTATCGTACGCAAGTCTCCTTGTTAAGGTAGATGTCACACAAGAAATAAAGAAATAGATCACTATTAAAAGTATTGAATAAAGGAAGATGACTCACCAGGTCGAATACAAATGGAAACCATTGTTCTGTGACAAATGCCAAAAGTTTGGCCATAGGTGTGGTGAAGCTAAAACAAAAATGAAATGGAGGCCAAAACTAAATCCACCAGAAGAGAATAAAACCATTTTAACACTAGTGTCACCTAAAGATAAAGACCCTCAAGAACCAGTTCAATAGTGGATAAAGGTTTGGAGCACTACAAAGATAGGGAAAAACAAGATTTAGGAAGGCACATCATTAATTACTCACTGTATGAATGGTTTTGAGGAACTAGGGTTTTTGAAGGGTCCACTAGTGATTCAACACTGTG
This sequence comes from Vicia sativa, assembly GCA_021764765.1. Lineage (NCBI taxonomy): Eukaryota > Viridiplantae > Streptophyta > Magnoliopsida > Fabales > Fabaceae > Vicia > Vicia sativa. Next base: position 182,944,937 of record CM038796.1, on the reverse strand, counting down.
GAACATGATAATTGCATGTAACATGTAGAGGCTAAATAAAGTAGGTAAGATTAAGGAGTTAGCTCTCGTCTCCTACAACTCAACCCTATGATTATTGTGTTGCTAGAAATAAGAGTTAAGAAATCTAGAGTATCTAATGTAAGGAATAATCTCAATATAAGAAGTGTGTATGTTGACAACTATGTAAGCCATGATAATGGTAGAATCTGGATTGTTTGGGATACTAGTAGAGTTGATGTTAGATTTTTCCAAAGGTTAAGCCAAATGTTGCATAATGGAGTTTATGGTTTGGATGGTAACTTCAAGTACTCAATGAATTCTACATATACATTATAAGCTTGGTCAATGTAGAATGTTGTGGAATGATATTGAGAAACAACATGGTCATCAATAAGGGCCATGTTATCTACTCGGGGACTATAATAATGTAGAAAAAGGCACATGATCCAATTGGAGGAGAATTTGTAATTAAAGTTGAAGATATTAATTTTATTGCAATGCGTGAAAAAATTGACCGAGATAAAATAGATACTAGAGGTGATTATTATACATGTACTACGTCAAAATTTGTTTTTGGCAGCACTAAAAAGACAACGCTTTTATCACAAAGCGCTGTTATACGTTGCAAAAAAAATCGCTAAAAAAAAGCGCTGCTAAAGGCTATCTTTAGAAAGCGCTTTATGAAACCACTGCTAAAGGTCGTACATAGACTCCACCTTAGAAAGATCTTTTCTAAAAGCACTGCTAAAGAGTCACAACAAGTCATCCAGAAAATTAGTAACGTATCCAACAAAAAAAGGGATCTTCCAAGAACCGTGCCAAGAAAAGCTTTTGTACCTCGATTTTGGATGTGTCTTGAAACAATTATGGGAACATCAGATTTAATGCATGGTTCTATTCGTCAAATAGATATGAAGGAAAGTATCTATGACTTTTTGTGCTCCGAAACAATTGACATGAGGACATGGAACATATTTTTCAGCATACAGAATTAGGCATCGGTGTTGCACATTCATACAACCGATAATCCGATCAATCTATTATTTAATTAGTTGAACAATTTATTTACATATTTCAATAAAAATAGTCTAACGTTTATTATGCTTTTATCTAAGGTTCTTGTGTGCCAAATTGATGCGTGAGAATCAATTGTCAAACAGATTCCATTTTGTGTCTTCCTCCCGTGTCAATGGACCGACAATTATTAAGGATCCAGATTCAGTAAAAGATCACTTAGTCGAGAGATTTATGGTTTGTAGTATAGAAAGTTTGTATCTTTTACCGTATAATAATATTCCTACATGGTTAGATTTTAATTCTAAGTTCATTCTAATCTTTGTATCTTTTGCGTAGAAAATTTCCATCTAAACTTTTGTTTTAATTTATAGACGTCACTGGTTGTTGGTTGCTATGGATCCTATAAAAGAAGTGGTGTATTATCTGAATTCAGTAGATGGTGATTGGACAAATTATCTGGATATGAATTTAATGATTGATATGTAAGTGAGATTGTTTTAAATATTCGTGTGTATTTATATATTTAATTATTTCTGTGAGATTGTTCTAAATATATGTTTTTATTTTAATAGAGCAATACAAGTATTTCGATCTCAAAGAGACGCTCGAGTATCACGGTCTAGATCAAGCAACATTACATGGATCAAAGTGGAGGTATATTAATTTTTCACAATTTTGCTTATAATAGTGATGCTACTTGATAAAACAAGCCATCTATATATTCTTATTTGTTTTTCTATGTAGTGTGCTCGTCAGCGTAATGATATAGATTGTGGATACTTCGTTATGAGGTTTATGAGAGAAATCTTTCATTTGAATCGAATAGAGATTCCAATCACGGTATGGATTTATAACTTAGGATTTGTTTTAATATTTATCGGATATTTCATATAATTTATTACTTTTAACTAAATCATGCATATTATGTTTTGTTATGTAGTACTTTGATTAATACAAGTGTGCTCTTTATATGAAAAATCAATTGGAAGAAATCAAGGAGCAATTGTGTGAATACTTTATTGAGAAAAGAATCATATAAGGTATTAGAAGTTGAAAAGTGTTATGAAAAATTAGGTTTAATTATGTTGGAGCCAAGTTAGTTTAATTGACCGTGTTGTTATGTTTATACCTTGCAGTACCAGGACCGTCCGCTCGTTGGATTTTGGCGATTTCGGGTTGATTTTGTTATTGTTAGGAAGGATTTTGTTATTGTTAGGGAGGATTTTGTTAGGGATGATTTTGTTATTGTTAGGACTGACTTTGTTGTTGTTAGGGCTGATTTTGGTTATGTTATATCAAATATGTGAATTGAATTATAATGGTGTATATATTTTGGATTATAATGGTAGAGAATGCATATGTTTACATAAAGGCTTCTTTGTTGAAATGTAAGACTTGAATTGCAGGTTTATGGGATTATTCCCAAAAATATGCTTTTTAAAAAAGAAAGAATAGGTAGTGTGACACCCCAAATAATTCGATAATTAAATAATTATGATTCTTAATTATTAATTTAATTGAGAATATAATTTATTAATATATTGGATTTATTTGGATTAATTATGGAATTAATTGAGGTGTGTTGAGTAAAGTGAGGGTGTGAGGAGTAAAAGACTCTACTCACATTATTGAATTTATTTTATTTATGTTAAGAGGAATAAAAGGAATAAAATAAGGAAAGAAGGAAAATATAGTCATTTTGGAGAAAACAAGAATACGTGAAGTTGAGAAGAGGAGAAAGAAGGAAGAAGACCTAGAAGTGTCAGAATTCGAAGAACCCACAAGGTAAGGGGTGATTTCGATTGGTTATTTCATATTATGGGTTTTGATGTTGATACTATAGATCATTGCATGTTAGGAAATCCCAGTTTAGGAATTCCTAGGTTTCTATGGGTGTATCCCTATTGGTGTCAGATTGTGTCAGATTGTAGAAATCCATTGATTTGTATGATGTAAGATTATTAATGATGGATAAAACATGTTATATGATGTGTTATTGGTGTTGAATGATTGATTTTATGGTGTCGGAATGTGTGGGCACGTTTTGGAATGAGTAAGAAAATGGTTTTGGGAACTATTGCTGTAAAAATGGAATTTTGGGTCTGAAGGTCGTGGGAACCGGTTCCCCAGTGGGAGAACCCGGGTTCCAGCTTTTAAAACAGTGAAAAATAACATTTTTGAACTCAGGAACCGGTTCCTGTGTGGGAGGAACCGGGTTCCACGTTAATTTTCCAGAAATATGAAATTTTACTTTTGGGAACCGGTTCCCTACCTGGAGGAACCGGGTTCCCCATACATTTTTTCAGGGGGCGTGTATTTTTGAGTTGTGGGAACCGGTTACTCCCAGGGAGGAACCGGGTTCCACTGAAAATTTTTGAAAATTTTCCAAACTTTAAAAATTCATAACTTTCAAACCGTAAGTCCGTTTTGGACGTTGTTTCTTAAATTTAATGCTCTATCTTATAAAATGAAAAGATTTTCTAAAAGTTGAAATTATTTTGAAAAAGAGGCGAATTTCGAAACGGATAATTATTGACTGACGCACTTTGAGGTGTATGTAACAGTGAAACTGTGGTGATGGGTATATTGATACTGAGTGAATGTAAAGCGTGTTATGCTGTTGTTATTTGTATGCATGATGGTTGGAATATCATGTTTTTGAGTTTGGATTCGGTTTATGATAAATTGGTGTATTTCATGATGGTATTTGATATCATGTGTTTTGTTGGTGTTGTATATACCTGATAGCTGTTGATCTTGGTTGTTGTTGTGATGTATATACCGGTGATAGTCTTACCAATTGAAGGGTAAGTGTTTGGCATATTTATGCTTTGTGGTGAATTATTTCATGATAGGTGATGATATCATGTTGTGGTTGATGAGGGTTTATGATGTCTGATGTGGTCATAACCTGTGTTGAATGTTGCATGCTAGTGATGTGCGTGCATATGCATTGTTTTGGTGAAGTTAATTCCCATTGTGCGGAATTTGACTTGGATTGCCGATAACCGATAGAGTGAGGATGGGTGGTTATTGGATTCGTGTCCGGTGTATATGGACGAATCGATGGTTACGTATCCGGTTGAGGATGGATCGGTATTGGGTGACTTGGTCACGTGTTGGTACCACATGCATTTGAGTCTGCATTGTATTTGCATGGAATCGTAACATGTTAGGATGTCTTCCAGTGTTACTATTCTCTGATTGATGATTTGTTGTGCATGATGATTATATGGTTGTAATTGTGTATTGAATCTGAAGTTATGATGAGATGGGTGGATTAATATGCTTGAAAAATATTGTTAATTGAGAAGCTTATAATATGCTTTAATTATGAGAAGTCTCACCCTTACTTTACAATTTCAAATTAAAGTTAGCAGCTGAGGAGTTGGTGAGGATGGCTCTAGAGCTTCTCATTTAAGTCTACGTGTCAGTGTCATGCTCTGATTAGATTGTAACACTGGGGAACGTTAGTGGAGGAATTAGATAGTTTTCTAATTGATTCTTTAATTTGTTGGGAATAATAATGATTGGATTTATTCCGTTTTGGTGATGATATTTTCATTGTGTAAGACATGGTCTTAGTTTGACTAAACTATTTGAAAATTTGATCCTCAGTGTAGCATGGCTCCTGTTTGAATGAAGTTTTATTTTATCTATTAATTGTGACATCCATCCCGTGTTAACTCTAATATTAATATATTCGGGTATTAGATATAGCACTTTTGTATTAAAAACGCTTAAAATGCCATTTTTTACATGAAGAAAAGAAAGCTCTTTTTAGGAAAAGCGCTGCCTATAGTACACAATAGAAAACGCTTTTCCTGAAAAAACGTTGCCTAAAGATGCCTAAAAAATACATTAGACAACGCTTTTAAAAGCGCAGTCTAAAGGGAGACAATAGAAAACGTTTTTTCCTAAAAAAGTGTTGCCTAAAGATGCCAATAGAAAGCATAAAAGGATAGACAAAGCACTGCTAAAGGCCTACTTTAGAAAGCGTTTTTCCAAGAAAAAACGCTGCTACAAACCTACTTTAGAAAGCGCTTTTCAAGGTAAAGCGCTTCCTAAAGTATACATAAGGCAGCGCTTTTGCATTAAAAAAAATCGATGTCTTTACCTACAACAGTGCCACCTTAGGCAACACTTTTAAGTGATGTTAAAGGCCTGAAAAGTGCCTTCTTTTCCCTTATTTGGCGTAGTGATGGTCAAATAATTAGACTGATGTCACCATTAACTCTAGGATTGATAAAGTGTTGAGAAATATTTCTTGGTTCCAAGATCACTTATGTGTTGGATCATGCACTTCTATGGATGCAACACCATGATAAGATTAAATTGAAAAAATCTCATTTCAAATTCATCGATAATTTTGTGGTTTGGAAGGTTATGCAGTTGTAGTTTCGAAAAGTTGGAGGAAACCTATCTCTAGAAGACCCATGTATGTGGTTTGGGAAAACTTTAAAGACTTCAACATGTCTTAATGAATTTGAGTAAACCTCTGATACACCTAAAATAGGTCATTCCTTTTTCCAGGGCTAATCTTCAACAGGCTCAATAATATCTTTCTAATGATATGATGAACTATTATAAGATTGAAAGGGTGAAAAGTTGTACAGAAGAGCTTGTTAAACTCCACGAGCTTGAGGAATGTGTCCTCGGGCAGAAGGCAAAATTATAGTGGATTAAATTAGGTGATGGTAACAACTCTTTCTTTTATGCATACTTAAAGGCTAAATCAAATGTTAAAGGAATGCATATGCTTTGTAAGGATGATGGACCCAAGTTAATACACAAATAGAGATTTCGGATCTTGTGATGGATTATTATGGTAACCTTATGGGGTATAATGTTGGTAATTTGAAGCATATATATTTGACTTTCGTGAGGGATGGAGCTCAGATAACCATAGAGAAAAGAAAATACCTATTGGCACATGTGAATGATCAAGAAATACTCAAGGCCTTAAATGGTATTGGAGACCTTAAATCACCTGGGATTGATGGTTATGCGGAAAAAATTTCAAATCTAGTTGGCATATCATTAGGGACGATATTACTGCAACAATGTTGGATTTCTTTGATAAGGAGAGATTGTTTAAACCCTTTAACAATATTATGTTCACTCTTATCTCGAAAAGTATGGAGGCTATAACCATTAAATATTTTAGACCAATTGCAAGGAGCACAACTTTGTACAAGATTGTTTTTAAAATTCTCATAACCAGACTTGTTAAAGTGATTAGCAATATTGTTAGTCTATGTTAAATCGGCTCTGTGCCTAGATAGTAGATACATAACCATATTATGTTGGATTATGATATTATTAGAGTTTACTCGAGAAAGAGTAGTACACCCAGATGCAAGATTCATCTAGACCTCCAAAAAGCTTATGATATGGTTGATTGGAGAGTAATGGAGAGCATCCTTCTTGAAATAGGTATTCTTAAGCAGCTTTTAAGGTGGACCATGTTAAGTGTTATTTTTGTTTCTTATAGGTTCAACATTAATGGTGACTATACCAAAGTGTTTCCCTCTAGAATATGCATTAGGCAAGGGGATCCTTTATCCCCTTTGTTGTTTGTGATTATCATGAAGTATCTCAATAGGCTTCTTCATAAGATGCAAAAAATTCACGACTTCAACCACCATGCCAAAAGCGAAAAACTCAACATACTGACTTGGCTTTTGCTTATGATGTCTTGTTATTTTCTATAGGTGATTTCAGATCAGTTGAGTTATTGAGGAGACCCTGAGGAATTTTAATGCTACAACTGGTCTGGTAGTGCATCCGAGTAAATGAAAGATCTATTTTAGTGGTGTTGCAAGCCATACAAAAGAGGTTATTATCAAGATGACACGTTTTATGGAAGGCTATTTTCCTTTAAAATGTATTGGGATTCCACTTACAAGTAAGCAAATTTCAATTTCTTATTATATTAGCCTTGTGGATAAAATAATAGGTAAGATTAATCATTAGAGTGATAAGTTATTGAAATATGCAGGTCATGTGCACCTCATAAAGAGTGCATAATTTTCTATTGCAAACTATTGGTTGCAATGTTTCCCATTTTCTAAGTTTGTTATTCACAAAATTGATACCATTTGTAGAACCTTCTTGTGGATTGAGGGATCAGATTTATAGCCCTAGAAAGTTTGGGGGTTGAATATTATCAACCTTCATACTTGGAATAACATCCCCATGAATAACATCACCATGATGAAATTGCTATGAAGTTTAAGTGATAAGGAAGATAACAATGGGTGAAATTGGTACATATTTATTATTTTAAAAAAGCCAAGGTCGTGGAGATTCCGTATAATTTGAACCAGACAAGAATCGTGAAATTCATTCTCAAGCAAATAGTCCATGTGAATCATGTAGAGGGAATGAGATTAGATGATGACCAAGAATAAATTCAATATGAAAACCATGTGTTTGAAGATGAGATGTGATGATTCGAAAAAAGTTTTGTGGAGTTGATTATTTTGTGATAATCATGAAAGGCCTCATGCAACTATGACCATCTAGCAAGCCTGTCATGGAAGATTACCTACAAAGGACTGGCTACTGTGATTTGGATTGTTGGATAGTAATACTTGTTGCTTTTGTAATAGAGAAGAGACTCATAATTATCTTTTATTTAGTTGTACCGAACCATCCCACATCTGAAGAGGGGTTCTCGATTGGATTCAGGTGAAGCGTCAACCTAAAGAGTAGTTGGATGAGTTGGAATGGATTGTCCAAAATGGCAAGGATAAAGGTTACAAATCTTCCATTTTAAAATTGGTCGTGACTGGAACTATCTATGACATTTGAAAGTATCGCAATAACAAGGTTTTTGGTAACACTATAGATAATACGAAAATAGTTAAAAGTATCATATATATATATATATATATATATATATATATATATATATGATTATTTATTGAGGGTGGTATAATGCAAAGTTAAGAACACATGTAACTAATTTGTTGATATAATGTGTTCATTTTGTGTTATTTGGTCGTTTTGATGGGTTAGATTCTTGTGATCGACTGGTTATCCTCACATTTTGAATATATACAAAAGTCTTATTGATACAAAAAAAAATTAAAAATTATATGAAATAAATTATGTGTCATTCAAAATATAAAATTAAATTAATAAATTAAATTTTTAAAAAATTAAAAAATCAAAATATAAAAATGTATTGAGTTGATGGTTCATAATGAATTGTAAAAGAGTATATTAAAATAATTATCATTAAAAATACAATATAAATTTAATACATTTTATAAAATTATAAAACCACTATAAAATTGATATTTATGCATTTTATAAAATAATAAAATTAATTTCTAAAAATATAAATTAGAGTCAGACCCGCATACTCATTATCATAAAGACACATTATAATTGCGGGACCATAAACATTTAGTTGTAGTATTTATACTATTATTATTAATTATTAATATTTTAACCCTTCATTATTTCGAGGCCCTCAAATATTTTTAGGCTCTGGATAGTGAGCTTGATTGTCCTTGCCAAAGACAAACCTAATATTTATTCATAAACATATAAAATAATATAACACGCCTCCTAATATTAGTGTAGCCATTTTACAAGTAATATTATTACAATACACAAATAGTAAAACAATTGAAGGCAATTTAAAAATTAACACTATCAAGACATATATACTAACTAAACTCTACATTTTATACAAATAATAATTAAACTAATATATATTTATTATCACTTTTTATTTGTTAAATAATATATTTTAGAATATGTCCTAATTTCATATAATCATTGTGACAAACAATATGAGTTATTGGTATTATTGATGAGAATATGGGAGTATTATGAAGATAGGTAACCTAAAGCAATGAATGGAATGGTGGACCAAAAGATATAAAGCAAAGAAAAAAGAGACTATACAAGCATTAGGTTTTATGAAGGAAACAAGGCAAGTGCAGACAGGTTGTTGCCCTAATAACTGTATAAGCACCAATATAATTTACTCAAAGAATAAACAAACAAAACAATATTGAGTAGATTGAGAAAGGTGGGGCTGTCTTCGTTATCTAAGAGGGTTAAGAAAACAATGGCTAATAGTATAAAGATATCATAGATTAGAAATTGCCGTGCTAGGTTGTGATATTGTCATAATAATTTAAATGTGAGCAAGAATATAGTATGGTATGAGAGCTATATAGCCGACCCTTTTATTGAGAGGCCTAAGCAAAAGACAAAGACAAAATGTGTGATGCTATTCTCTTTCATGTTTTCATCTCTTTGCTTTCTTTTTCGGACTTTTTTTTAGTGGCTTCTCTCTTTCTTTGTCGCTCTCTTTCATTAATTAAAGTTACATATCATTCTTGGTTTTGGGGGAAGATCACACTATACGGTTTCAACTTTTTCTTGTGGGTTTATTAATCGTGTTTATGGTGGCAAATGCCAATTAACTTGGATTGACAAAATGTTTATAGGCAATTTAAATTGACTTTGAAATTAAAAAAATATAAATTGATATAAATATTAAAATTATATATGATTTTGTGAAATTTGTATCCATCTTTTATAAATATCCAAACTAACATATTATCGATTGGAATTACATAAAATTTATGGAGAATTTCGAATCAATTTTGATAAATAAAATTTAAACAATTGATTAAATTTTTTTTTGTTTTTCACTCTTCATTCGAGTGAATCAACCAACATTGATTGCAAGATGATTTTAGTGCACAATTGTTAATGGAAGAATAAAAAAAGAAATTGGGGAAGAAAGAAACTTAGGGATCTAACAAATTAAGGGAAGAAGATGAATATTTTTGCAGAGTTTCTCGCTGTTTCTAAACTGGAATTTATTCAACTATGCAAATGCATTGATATATTACAATAATTGGGCTCTCTCTCTCTCTCTCTCTCTCTCTCTCTCTCTATATATATATATATATATATATATATATATATATATATATATATATATATATAGTTTGCTTGCTCGCTAAGCAAAACCCCAAAACACAACCCAAAATATCCAATTCTTCTTACACTACAAAATTAGGCCTAAGTCGAAATTTCTATTGAGTTACACTACTTTAACATTTCGACAACTATACAAATTCGACACACGCTAGGTTTTTTCAACACAACCTTGCTTCGACATAAGGAATTACAATCTCATCACACCATCTAATTCATTGGGTCTGCGCTATCTACATTAATCATAGATCTTAATTTATTGAACACTTCGACCTGCACTCTTTTTGTTATGATGTTTGCAATCTAATTCTAAGTTTTGCAGTGTTCAAAGTTCAACTTCCCTTTTGCCACATGCTCTCAAAGATAATGTAACCTCATTTCAATGCGCTAGCTTCGTCTATATGCTATCGGGTTCCTCGCCATATTGATAGTTGACATGCTATCGATCTTCATGGTAATTGCTCCATGATTCTTCCCTGTTATTTCTTCGACCAAATTCATCATTCATGTTGTTTAACATACACAAGAGAAGCATAGATGTAGTCTACTTCACACGGCGATAATGTCATTACTGGTTCTTTTTTTGAACTTCCAGCAATCGGTGCTTCACCTAGCATAAACACATAACCAATTATGGTTTTTCTATCCTCAACATCACTACACAAAATCGAGTCGGTGTACCCCACTATTTTGCATTCTTTTTCTTCATCATTTGTAGGAAATAAAATGTCATAATCAAGAGTTATTTGAGATACCTTAGTATCATCTTCATCGTTTCTAGATGTGATACTTTTAGCTTCTACATGAATCTACTCACCATACCCACACTGTATGCTAGATCAAACCTTGTGTGACAAAAGTTTCTTAATGATCCAATAAGTCTTTTATAATGTATTGGGTCGTCATCTTCATCTAAATATTTCCACAGTTGAAGTCTTGGTTCAGCAAGTGTTGAAGTCGAGTTGCATTCTTTCATCTAAAATCTCTTGAGTATTTCACTTGGATATATTCTTTGGTGCATCATCAATCCTCTACTACTCTAGTAGAATTCGATGCTGAAGAAGTATGAAATGTTGTCGATATTAGACATTTCGAATTCCTTGTTAAGATCACCTTTGAAGTCTTCGATTTCTTTCTTTCAGGTACCTATTATTAATAGGTCATCGACACAAAGACATAATATAAGCAATTCACTCTTGCTTTTCCTTACATATACTTCATGCTTAGTTGTGCACTTCACAAATTCTTTCTCCTAGGAAACTATCAATATTATTATGCCAAGTTCTTGGAGCTTGTTTAAGTCCACGCATGGATTTATGCAACCTGTACACCTTTATTTCTTCGCCCTATTTCACAAACTGAACTCGTTATGTAACATAAACTTTTGCATCTAAGGGACAATTCAGGAATGCACATTTCACATCCGTCTAACATATGTGCCAGTTATTCATACTTGTTAGACCAAAAACCAACTTGATTGGTTTTTATCCTAGAAACATATGCAAAAAATTCATCGAAGTCGACTCCTTCTTTCTAAACAAATCCTTTCGCCACAAGTCTAGCCTTGTGCCGAGTTACTTCTCCTATGGGATTCAACTTCACCTTGTATACCCAATTCACATCAATTTACTTTTTTCCTTGAGGCAATTTGACAAGTGACAAAGTGTTGTAGATTTCGATGGACTTCAGTTCCTCGTTCATAGCTTTCATCCATTTTGAATCCTTCAATACATTAACTGCATTGTCTAGTTCAACATCTGCATATAAAGCATAATGTACCAACTCACCTTCATTATCAATTGCAACATCGGATATAATCACACATTCCTACAACCTTCAAGGTATGCGTCTTATTCTTTGAAGTCTACTTGGGCCTGCTTGAGCTATGACTTCTTCTTGTTAAACTTCTCTTTCGACTTCACTTGTTGGTTTTTCACATAAGATTCTCACTAAATCATTCTTTTCATTTTTCAGTAATCTCATTCCTTAAAATCATATATGATCACATCCTTGTTGATCACTACTTTCTTGTTTAATGGGTCAAATAATTTATATCCTCCATTCAAATGATATCCTATTAGGATCATCTAACTCGACTTATCATCAAGTTTTCTTCTCAATTGATCAGGAGCATGTATGTGTCCTATAAATCAAAATACTTTCAGATCACTTAACTAGGTTTGACACCAGACCAACATTTTTCTAGCATTATTCCTTCTAGCTTCTTCGTCGAACATCTATTCAAAATATATGTTGCAGTCGACACAACTTCACCTTAAAATACCTTAGGTAAATGTCTGTCTTTAAACGTACATCTCACCATATTCGTGATGGTTCTATTCTTCCTTTCAACAATTCCATTTTGTTATGGAGTGTATGGTGGCACCACCTCATGCACAATCCTTTATTTCTCACATAGTAAGTCGAAATCTTTTGACATATGTTCTCCACCACCGCTAGGCCTCTGAATCTTGATCTTTTGACCGCTTTGTCTTCCGACCATAGATTTAAATTTGGAAAATATCTCAATCACCTCACGTTTCTTATTAATGAGGTAAGTCCATAATTTTCTACTAGAATCATCTATGAATGTGACAAAGTATATATTACCTCCAATCGAAGTAAATGACTTCAAGAATTGCCTTCGACTTGCTTCTTGCATCCTTGTAGAAGGTACTCTTGTGTTGTTTTGTATGCACACATTCCTCACACACTTCTTTTGGAATGTCAATTTTTGGTAATTCTGAAACCATATTTCTTCTTTTCAAATCTCTCATGTCTTTAAATTTGATATGGCCGATTCGATAGTTCCATATCCACTCATCCTTGCTAGCTGTAGTTGCAAGACACTTGTGATCAATCACATTATGTTTAATCTTGAAGGTTCTATTCTGAGACCTAAGAGGCTTCAAGATTAACCTTCCACATGAGTCGATAAATCTCATCGTCTTATCTTCGATTGACACTTTGTAATTATTTTCAACCAACTATCTTATACTCAATAGATTACTTACCGACCATTTTCCATATTTCCTCATAATCAGAACATCATCAATACCTTCAACTGCTAGAGTACTATTGCCATTTAAAAATTTCACCATGTTCTTCATCGAAGGCTTTATGTTTCCAAATTAATCTTTCCTTCCAAACATATGTGATGAGCATCCTAACTCCAAGTACCATTGTTCCTTGAATCGCTCTTCATCTCTTGTTGTGACTATCAACATCATCTCTTCTTCTTTATGTTTTGCAAAACTTGCATCATTGTCTTGATTCTTCTGTTTTTCAGGACAATCACTGGATTAGTGACCATACTTCTTAAAATTGAAACACTGATTGTGACTTTTGTCAGGTAACACCACCTCTTTGGTTTCTTTGGTACGAGGGTCTTCTTCGATTTGATGAATTTCCTTCTTGCTGGTTTCCTCAACCAGAAAAATTGTTGTAGCCTCCTCTACCTTTGTTATCGAACCACTTTCCTTTTCCTTTCTTTTCTCTTGCTGATTACACTTACAGAGCCACAACACTTATCGACTTGCCTGCATCTCTTTCAGCCATTCTTTGTTCATGAGATTCAAGTGTCCGTTGAAGCTCTTCCTTTGTCAATGTTGACAAATCCTTCGACTCTTATATGAATACTAGCACGCGGTCGAACTTTGGAGCCAAATCCTTCGACTTGCTTATGATTTTTTTCTTTAATTTTTTGTGTGCAGCCTTTTCTTCATCTATCGCAATTTCTTCAAACAATATTAATCATTCTTTCACACAATCCTAAAGATCTTATAGCAGAAAATAGCCTTCATATGCTTACAAGAATACTAAAAAAAATGGAACTATTATTACAGTAGTAGTACATGCTTTATGATCATTCCTATTATTTTAACAATCAATAATAACATCAGGTGATGATAATTATAAATTTCTTTTATAGCAAACATAACAAGAACCCTTTAGTCATGCTTGCTTGTATGAATCAACTATTTAAAAAGATAGCTTGAAATATTGATATTAACCTACCCTGGTCCATTTTTGTTTTTCGAGGTCTGTCCCCTGACCTACTTGTTGAGAAGGCTCTGTAGTTACACTCCTTGGATTTATGTTTTCACAAGATGCGTGTTTGAAGAAATTAATATTTGCGTGATGCAAGAGCCTTCTATTTTGTCACATACAATTAATTTATTTGGTACCTATCACTTTTAATTCTAATTTTACTTGGATACATCACCACAAAAATTAACAAAATTTCAATTGTATCTTATTTTTATAAAATATTTCTTAGCCTTAATTAAAAAATACTTCAATTATAAAATATTTCTAAATATTTCTTAGCCTTAATTATAAAATACTTCAATTTATAAAATATTTCTTAGCCTTAATTATAAAATATTTATAAAATTTTATTTCTTAGCCTTAATTAAAAAATAAAATATTAATCAATAAATACTTTACTTATATAAATTTTTTTAACCAATAATTTTATAAAATACTTCAAATTCTATCTATTAATTTTTTTCGGCAAGTAGTACACCGGCCGAAATTCACACATTTTAAAGGCAAAAAGTAACAGGTATGTTCGAGTTGTGTGTCAAAAAAAAATCATGGATTCAAATTTATGTCTCAATATTATTAATTTTTCTTTTTTAAGTTTCTTAAGCCACTCTTATCTTACATGTATTGAAAAGTATTTTAAAATATCAAAATATAGATATGCAAACTAACATTTATATATATTTTTATTTCAATATATATAATTAAAATAATTTAATATTACGAATATGCATATTTAAAATAGTCTGATATCCTAATTTTATTTAAATTTTATTTTGAATTTTATTTAAATTTTATTTTGAATTTTATTTAAAATCGTTTTAAATTTGAATGATATTTATTTTAAATACATACAATTTTGTTGTTTTTATTTATTTCAGATTTATTTATACTATGTTTAAAAAGAAATAATTATTATTTTAAATTAAATTAAATTAAGACTTAAATCAAAATATAAAAATTTATATATTTTAAAACATTATTTCTCTATTTTGTTAAAAAAATAAATATTAGATTATACACGTGCTCTAATTATTTGTATAAATTATACGAAAGAAATAGGAAGAAAATTATTCTAACTTTTCAAAGAGCGAGTTACATATTAATATTTTTAATGTATGCTTTAACTTCTTTCGATTTATAAGATATATAATTCATTTTATTTTATTTAAATAAATTTCTTATTTTAATTTGAGATTAATTTAAAAAATACAATAAAGTTGTATAAAAACTTTAAAGTCAATTATATATTTTAAATAAGAATTACTATTACAATTTATACTTTAATTCTAGTATGTTATTTTGATAAATGGTTATTTTTAGAAGTTAATAATAATTAAAAAAATTAATTTTAAATGATATATTTATTTCAGATATATATTTTTAAAAATAGAATATTACGTTATTTAGAATGTATATCCGAAAAAAATTTAAAAATAAAATATAGGAATTCGTTCAGATATACATATTCAAAAATCTCTGAAAATAAAATATTTGATTCGTTCGGATATAAGTGAATTTCTTAATTCATCTCATATCCTTCTAGCGCACCACGTGAATTTCCAAAAATGCCCATAGAAATCAGAAATATACTTCTGGTTCGCACCCTAAATCAAACAAATCATGTTAAAAACGTTTAGTGTGAACCGGAGGTATACCTCCAGTTCCAAACCGTAAGTAAACCTCTAGTTCTTGGACGCACTTAAGGGCGCCAGAACCTCTTCACCTCCCCATAACAACAAACTTTTTAAAAAGCCAACACACTTTCTCTCAAACACTCATTTCAACACTTTCTCTCAAATTCAAATTTTTGAGCAAACAATCATCACAAACCATCAAGCAAGCAAGTAACAATCATCTTCAATCAATCAAGTAAGTAATTTAATATATTTCTAGAGTTTATGTAATTTCTACTCAAATTAGTGAAATAGGGTTTTAAATGTGTTGTTTTGTGTAGTTTATATAAGGCAAAATACCTTTTTTGGTCCCTTAAGTTTACCTCGGGGTACATTCTGGTCCCTTATCTTCAAAAAGTTCCAAAGTGGTCCCATAATTGTTCAACAAGATCCACGTTAGTCCTTTTCGTCCATTTTTCACAAACGGTGTCAACTTTTGCTTGGGTGGCATCTGACATGGCGACTGTTTGTACGCGTGGCATCTATTCATAATCAAAGGTCATCAAAATTCTCAAAAATATTCCAACATTTTGCCTTTAACTAAGAATGAAACCAAGGACACCTTGGGTTCTACACCTCATGTTTACCACTATGCCACTTTAATCCATGTGTAATTAGGTTACAAATTAGGTATGTATTTACATTTCTTCTTTTTCTAAAATCTTTGTCTTCTTCCATTGTAGTGAGAATCCTTAGTGGGATTAATCAAAGCAATTTGTTCAATATAGCTGCAAACAGAATCATCACCATTCTGCAACTTAAGGAAACCCAACAACAACATCATTAGTTCAAAACACAAAAGTTTGAAATCAAAAATTTGAAACTGTTACAATCTTAATAGAAAATATGAAACTATTACGAAAATTTGAACACTAAAATCGAAAATGAAAACACATGAGATTGAATTTGGGGCTTTGGAGTTTTAGGGTTCAAAGATGACTTATCCCCTCCGTCAAACCATACTTTTATCCTTTGTGAGCTTATCCGCCCTATACAGCGATTATCCCCGTCACTGTTTCTCTAGATTCGGTCCTACGATATGGCAACGGTGTCAACAGGTTTGATTTATCGCTCCTCATTTCAATATCTATGTTCCCAATCTAATATTCTTTAGTGAATCAACAACGAGATCAAAGGAAATAAGTGAGCATTTTTTATCAAAATCCGTTGGGACCTTTTTGCGTAGAAAATCACAAGCTTTGAACCCTAAAGCCCCAAATTTGGATTTTAGCAAACGAATCAAAGACAGTAAAACAAAAAGTGAAATTGAAGACAACAAACGAATTTGAATTTCAGATTTTTAGTTTAGTTTTTCGATTTTGCTGTTCTTTGACAAAGATTTAAAGAATCTTGGTACTAATTGAAGAAAGCCATGAACCTTTGAAGAAATCCCAGAAAAGAGATAAATATTATACATTTAATTAGTAAGCTTAATAATAAAAGGAACATTGGCTTAGTGGTAAACCAACATCAAAATGACTAGCATGTACATGGTTCAAATCTAGATCTAAGGAATTTTTTATTAGTTTCTGTTGAATTTTAATTAATATGGTGATAATCCTATGCCACATCAAATTCCACGTCACATGTCAGCATGTAAAAGTTGACGCCGTTTAAGAAAATTGGACGGAAAGGACTAACGTGGGCCTTTTTGAACAATTAAAGGACCACTTTGGAACTTTTTAAAGATAAGGGGCCAGAATGTACCCCGAGGTAAAATTAAGAGACCAAAAATGGTATTTTGCCTTTATATAATTAGGAGTCATTAGAATACTATTTGTAAACTTTTTTGACGATCAATACATGTTTTTTACGCATTTAGGGTTTTTAGGTAGTCTGATACGTAACTCTGTTTCGTAGAAGAAACCAGAGGTTTATTTCTGGTTTTGGGGAAGAACAAAACCGAAACTATACTTTCAGTTTTCTGTCTGCATTTTGTTTGGCCTTTTTCCACCGTAAGTCATATGCTAATGTTTCGTTCTTACTTCTACAGGAGATATGTCTGAGAGACCGTCACGTTTGAGTCATGGTCGGGTTGCACAACATGCTTCTGTGCAGAGAGAAAAGAGTCAGGCAACACAGGCTCCTTCGACATCTGGAAAACTATGTCGGATGCATATTATAATGGTTTTGATTCTACCCCTTCTACATCATCCTCCCGTAGTAGACGGGAGTCTCTAGTCCATCCCTCGCCGCCTCTGTCCTACCGCAGACGCACATCCTCACCACAACGGATTTTTGAGACGGGATTCTCATCTGCTTTACATACGGGTTCATCCGAGATGAGACCTGATGTTACACCCCCAGCTCCCGAGGTACTCATAGCACCCGAGGCACCAGAGATACTAGCGGCATCGGTGGTACCCCAGGTCCCTCAGGTCTTTGGAGGGGGACCTTCTGACTTATCTCCACTCCCTCTTTATCTGACCCATGTGGCTAGACATATATGGGATAGAGAGATATGGAATTTACATTTATATTACAGTTATTAATTATGTTATGAATATTATTATGAATTCTAACAATGAATTTTTTTCTTGCAGGATCGCAATACCTTAAAGGTCATTAGCCATGGAGGAAGATCAGCAGGCTTAGTCCCAACCCGAGCCATGGTTTGATGATCTTCTATGCCTTACAGGTTTGTGAGACTTGACCCTATATGGATATAACGTGGTCAACTGGGAGCTGATCAACGCTTTTTTAGAGAGGTGGCACCATGAGACGTCTTTGTTTCATCTACCACATGACGAGATGACGATCACACTCGATGACGTCACGTGTCTGCTTCACCTGCCGATCAGATGGGCCTTTCTGGAACACTAGAAGTTGGAGAAAGACGAGACCATTAATATGTTGGTTGAGAGGCTGAGAGTTACCGTAGAGGACGCACTGAAAGAGGTTGATAAGACACATGGTTTCCACGTGAGATATAGCTGGTTGACATAGGTTTTTACGACTGAGCTTGCGTATGCTACAACTACTAATGGCGATCCCGAACAAGTTACCCTTCACAGGTGGTATGCCATGAGAGCATACCTCTTGTATCTTGTTGCCACCTAGATATTTGTAGACACCAGTGCCACTTACACTGACATCATGTACACCTTAGGTTATTTCCTGAATTTGAGATGATCAGTGGGTGGAACTGGCGGGTTGTCTGCTTGGTTTATTTGTATACCAAGTTGGATGACGGGGTTAAGTGGAACACGAGGCAGATCACCGGCAACATGTCATTCATGACAGTATAAATTATTTCTCTTAGCTTTTTTTTTATAATTATTTTGATTTTGAAACTAACTAGTTTAATTTTGATATTTCTGGGATGGATCCTACAACACTTTCCCCAAATTTATGGATGGTCACTTGCTGAGGGTTATACTAAGGAGATGTCGCGTGCCTGTGCATACGAGCTGCTCAGAGGGAACCAAGCGACACTTTCGTTCCGAGTTTACATGGACCAGATATTGCATAAGGACATTCTCTTCTGTGCCTACGCCGACCACCATGAGATGATACTGTTTGGTGAGGTTTCGTAATTTACAGGTTGGTTGGCCTACGAGACTCGGAAAGTTGCTTATTTTATGCCCGAGCGGGTGATGCTTCAGTTTGGGTTCACCCAGACCATTCCTTGGCATCCTGCTATATGTGTTCCTATGACAATGAAGAAGAGGGAGATGAATGAGCTGTTTGATGATTTTGAAAATCATCTTGTACCTGAGGAGACCGGGAGTACTTTGGCTCTAGACGACAGGAGTTACAGTTATATGTTGTGGTTCTTCAGGGTGTCCCATCCATACATGATACAAGATGATCCAGGGAACCCACCCATGTTGATTCATCAGGAGATCTTGAAGGAGGATCGAGCAGATGAGATGCTCAGGACGTGCTGCCTAGGTGTCGCCGTATCATGGAGCTTGCTAGGGATGACATTGACAAAGTGTTGTTTCCTGGCGGATCCGATGTTAGAGGAGTTTTGGAGGCCATCATGGTGGAGGACGAGGGTGCCCTGTTATACAAGAGATAGTGGAGGAAAGCCTTGAGGGTGACAGACCGACTCATCATCTGCCATACCCAGTAGTTTAGGTTGATTGTATTTTGACTTTAGTTTTTTTTATTTCGTATTGTATCAAATTATATTTTGGATACCATTATTATGAAATGCATTTTGGATAACATTTTTGAACTTTTATTCTATTTATAAATTATAGGTCTTTAATTCAATTTATAAATTCAATAGTTTGTTAAATTGCTTATTACTTTAGTTTTAATTTTCTGTTAAGTGTCATGCTCAGAACCAGATGTATACTTCCAATATGGAACCAGATATATACTTCCGATTTTAACTCAAATATTTTAGAAAATGATGTACACCAGAAATATATTTTCAATTTTAAAAATATTTTAATTTTAAAGAAACATTTTTGAAAATGCATACGGTATAATTTCACCCCATATAGTGGATTAAGAAATCACGGATATATTTCTCTGAACTAATAGAATATTAGAATTTTTTTTCAAAACCCCTTAAAAAAATAAAAAAAAGTACATACAAAAATCCCTATTTTTATTTTATTTTATAAATATCACTTAAACTCAATTAACATTATTTTATTTTTTTTTGGTTTAAATAGTCTAGTGCTTGATATTTAAACTTCCACACTCCAATATTTGATATTCATCCACAACTATCAATTAAATTTTCTTAACCACCAATCTATTAATTATAACTACAAACTTACTTACTATAAATTACTTCTTCCGTCTCATATTATTTGTCATAATGAATCATTTTACAAAGATTAAAAAATAATAATAAATAAAAAATAAAAAATAATAAATTTATTAAATTATCCTATATAACTAATAATTTATTTAAATTAACATTAATATTAAATGAAAAATAATAAATTAAAAATATTTATTAAATAATATAATTAAAAGATTAAATATAAAATTGAATTGGAAATATAAAATGACAAATGTGACACTTATATTTTATGATGGATGTAGTAAATGATTTATCCATTTTTTTTACTAAAATAGCCATGATCGATTCCTCAAAATAAAAGAAAATTATTTGCAAAATCACTAGCTACATGCAAGTTAATTATCACAAATTTTCCATTCTAATTTAAAATGATAGTAAAAGTCGGTGATTATAGTTCAAACTTCAAACTCATTAAAATCATCAATTTGTTAGCAAAACATAACGGATGAATCATGTTTGAAAGTTTCTTGTGCTATTACTTTTCACGCTACTATGGGATTAAATTTTGCTACGTTAGTTTTTAGGTAATTTGAAAGAGTCCTATAAATGAAAACGTTTTAATTAGCAAATCCATTTCCAATTCAAGAAGTAAATTAGCAAAAAAATCGAAGTGATTATTTCAATCATGCATGCATCTAGATCGGGAAGAATACCTTAATCTACTCATAATAATTTTCTAAGAAAAGATCAATGAAGAATCACAGCTGTTCATAAGTTGAACATCCAAGACCAAGTAAAAATTAAATTTAGGTTTACCATTAACATTGCTTTTAAGATCTAAAAACAATAAGAAAAATACTAAATATAACAATGAGGAGTGGAGGACAGAAAGTAATTGAATTTAAATTGAAGAGCAGCAGTTACTATGTATTTCTATGAAAAAACTATTATTAATTTATTATATGTTATTTTAATACAATTATAGAATAAACGCTTTAAATCTTAAATTAATAAAAAATATTAAACGCTTTAACAAAATGATTCATTAAATATTGAATTAAGAATGGTTTAAAAGGAAACTATCCATTAAAAAAATATATATTAAAAGGAACCATTTGAAGTGAAATTATAAATAATAATTTAATATTTCAATCACAACTAATGTGTCTTGCTAGAAATGGAAAAATTTAATGTTAAAAATGTTTTTATTTTTAGAATTTAATTGAGTTTTACACAATATTTTATCACAACCGTTAATTTGTTTTAATATTTAAATTTTATTTTTAATTTTTTAAAATATTATAATTAAGTGGTTGTCATACACTGATAATGCAAAAAAAAAAAAATTACACCATAATGCATAACAATTAAACCCTTATTTGTAATATTTTTATTCTATAATCGAAAAAATTACAAAAAAAAAAAATTACAAATTATATTTCCATATCTTACATAATAAAAAAGAAAAGCTTTTTTCTAATTTGACATACCCTTCCATCTTTATCAAATAATTTAAAATAAAAATAAAAATAATTTTTTATTTTTTATTTTATCATCAATTTTAAATGCATGATTGTGTTGGAAATCCGGCTCTGCAAGGAATCATCATCATCTTATGAATAATTAAGAGTGGAAATTAAATATTAATAAAATATTTTAATTTTTTTGATCTCTTATAAGAATGGCATGAAACATGATAAATCTCAGGGACAGAAATGTTTGATTTAGTAATAAAGTGACATCCATGATGCATTCCATATTTGCATCATCTATTCTCCATATATATTTTATACGATCATTTTTTAGAAGATAATACAAGTAATTAGCACTCAATTATTCTATAAATATATTCACATTTAATTAAATTAAAAAAAGTTAAAATCAGTTAGTAATTGATAGGTGATGAACTGAAAAAAAATCACAAGATGCAACCATTTCATAAAAACTAATAATAGAAAAACAATAAGAGTGATTGGATTTGATTCTATAAAGATAGCATTAGTTCCACGTGAGATATGCATTTTTCTTTTTTCAAATTTTAAAAGACATAATCATTATCCAAATTCACAAACAAGGAAATTAGTAATTTATTTTTTCATTATATTAGTAAATAATTTTAACTAAAATAATAAATAATTAATGGTTGAATAAATTAAAAAATAATGTGAGGGAGAAATGGGGAAAAGTAAAAAGAAAGTGTGATGGAAGAAAAAGAAAGGTAGGAAGAAGAGACGCATGGGCCACACACATATAGTAGAAACAACAAACAACAACTATTACAACAAAACAAACAACAATACATCACCCATTTTATTTACCAACGTTATTACTATTACCATTATCTATTTTTTAATCTTAAACCTTGTCTATTATTAATACTTTACCATGGACACCAATTATTATTATCTAAATAAAATAAAATAAAATAGTAAAAGAAATTGAATGGAGATTTGAAAGGAAAGGTATATATATATATATAGATAAATAAATATACACAATATATAGGTGTAAGTGTAAGGTAGAATAAGTAGTTGTAAAGAAAAGGCAATTAAGTAGAGAGGAAGAAGAGAAAAAAGAGAAAGAGGTTGCAGAATATTAAGGTGTCTCTCTTGGACTGATTCTCTACAATCAATACCATATATCTCTATATCTATTCTCAAACCATTTCCATCAACAATTACACCAACAAAACAATTGTGTTCATGGCTGTTCAAGCTCAATATCCTTCCAATGTTCTTCTAAACAACAACAGGTTTGTGTTCATTCATGTTCATTAAAAATGTTATCGTTATCATTGTATTGTAAGTTTGCAATATTAATCATGTAATTGTTTCTTATTGAATTGTAACAGTAGAAATGTTCAAGAAGAACATGAATACTCTTTACAACCACAACCACCAGGAGCTTTAGGATTAGCACTTGATCAAACTCATCATCATCATCCATATATCATATGCAACAACAATACCAACAACATTAACACAAGTATGCTTATGTTTTTGTTTTCATCATTGAAACACCAACCATTGTTTCATACTGTATTATTGATGATGTATCAACTCGTTCATTCGGCAGGTACTAATTCTTCTCGGAAAAGAGGAAGAGAAACAACCAGAACATCACCTAATCTTATCAATCATTTCTCTTTACAATCTCAACCGTCACAGATTATTCATCTTTCTCAACTCCATAATCATCAACAACAGCAACAACAAAATGTTGTCTCTACTGGCCTTCGTTTATCATTTGACGATCAACAACAACAGCAACAAAGATTACAGTTACAACTTCATCAATATCAATCTCAACAACAACATCAGCAACAAGGTTGTCACTCCTCAAATTTCTTGTCTATGTTATCACAAGGACTTGTTTCTCAAATCAAACAACAACATAGTGAATTAGACCAATTCATTCAAACCCAGGTAAACAAATTTTTTTATTTCTTTCAAATTTCTCTTATTTTTAAATAATTCTTTGCAATTTTTGATTTATTAAAATTTTTGGATATTTGGAAAATCAGGGAGAGACTCTGCGGCGGACATTGACGGAAAAAAGACAGAGACATTACCGTGAGCTATTAACCACGGCGGAGGAATCGGTGGCGCAACGCTTAAGAGAGAAAGAGGCGGAGCTAATAAAAGCTACGCGCAAGAACGCTGAATTAGAAGCGCGTGCGGCCCAGCTAACGATGGAAGCCCAAGCGTGGCAGGCAAAAGCCCGGGCCCAGGAAGCCGCGGCAGCCTCTCTCCAAGTCCAGCTGCAACAGACAATAATGTGCCAAACCGGCGGCGAAGACGCCGGCGGTGGCGGAGGTGGTATATCCTATGCCGTGGAAGGACAAGCTTCGGATGCCGAATCGGCTTACGTCGATCCGGACAGAGTGATTGTTGTTGCCGCGGAGGCGCGTGGGAAATGTAGAGCGTGTTTAAAGCGCGTGGCGACGGTGGTTGTTTTGCCTTGTCGGCATTTGTGCATATGTAGAGAATGCGATGCGCATTACAGTGCTTGCCCTGTTTGCCTTACGCTCAAGAATTCAACCGTTGAGGTCTTTCTCTCTTAGCAATAATCAGTAATAATTTTATTCAATTACCTAAATAATTTAATTAACTACCATTGTCCATATACTACCTTTTTTTTCTCAAAAAAAAAAACATGAATAAAAGTACATTTTTGTTTTTGTAGTTTTTGTTTTAACTTTGGTTAATGTACATGACCACATGAGTAAAAAGTGGCTTCTTTTTTTTAAATTCATTTATTTTTGGTTATTTATTCTCTTTATTGCATTGATATATTATTAATATCGACGTTTAATGTTTCAATTTTGAAATGTGAATAGTCAAAAGGTTTGGAGAGTTATGTGATGGTTTGTTTGAGTGATGTTTGTTATGGTTGGGATGGAGGTGAAGATGATGAAAGTTGCGTGTAATATTAATGAATTGAATGAAGGGATTAGGCATGATATCATGGAATATATAGCATTAGGTGATAGAATGGTTTTATGAGTTGTCAATTCTAAGGATATTGTGAAAGCGTATAGGTAACATTTTTTAACTTGCAAGGCATTGTTACAGTTTTACATGCGTGTTTTTTGGTTGCATTGTTTAGCTTTATGCTAACAAATTAGGTCGGAAGTAACTAGATGGGTTATATTATAGGAAAATGATGTTACAATTTGGTGGAATTATTTATATATTTTGTATAAATTTATGTTAGAATTAAAGTTTAGTGTACGCCATGATACATGTATATAAGCCGGGTAATGCGTGACCTAATAGACTTTCATAATCTATTAAAATTGAATTTTGATCTTCATTTTTATAAAGTTATGAGATATTTACAATTAAAGTACATTTTTATTTTTAAAATATGGATAATGTTAGGGGTATAATTGGTTTCGTTTGGATCGATTTTTGGTCAAAAGTTGGTCATAACCAATGATATCTCTATCGGTTTGGTTTGATTCGATTTTTAATGTTTTTTAAAAATAGAACCAAACTAAACTAACCGGTTTGGTTCGGTTTAGCTTGGTTTGGTTGATCGGTTTTCAACACTTCTTTTCTAACTATTATATTCATCGGTGTATTAATACATTTTATCTAATATCACTATTAAAAAATTCGCTTTTAATGACCGATTTAGTGACCGAAATTTTTTGGTCACTGTAGTGACCAAATTAGCACCAAAATTTGATATTCATGAGTCATCTTTAAATTGGTCACTAAATAGATTATTAAAATAAATCAGTCAACGATTTAGTGACCAAAATTTTGTGACCACCTATTCGGTCACGAAAATGTATTTTTAAATAAAATTTAATTTATTTAAAAAAATCAGAGATCGAAATTCGGTCGCTAATATTTTTGTTTTGATTTTTCTCTTCTTTTTTTAATCATCTTTATTATGTTACTATTTCACTTTCATTTTTAAAAAAATTTTAGATCTCTTTTAATTCTTTGTAAAAATTTCATCTTTTTAGTGTTTTAACAATAAAACATACATTTATATAAAAATTATGTCTTTTTTTATATTTATATTTGCATCAAAGTGAATTTTTATTTTTATTATATAATTTTTATGTGTGCATAATAAAATAGCATTATAAAATCAAATTTATATTATGAATTTTATACAATCTTTATTATATTTATATACGCTTAAATATATAATAGAACTGAATATTAGGAATGGTCTATTGGTAAGGCTTTGTAATGGATTCACGGAGGTCATGAGTTTAATTCTTAGTTTTTACAATTTTTATTTTAATTTTAAAATAAACATAAAAAATCGGTCGCTAATTTCAGTCACAAAATCGGTCACTAAATTCGTCACAAAAGCTTAGCGACTAACACTTTTTTAACCGAAAAGTGATGGTCGCTAAATCGGTCAATAAATGGTTTAATGACCACATTTTAAACTTTTTCAGTCTCTAATTCGGTCACTAAACATGAATTTCTAGTAGTGTATATTTCATACTATACTTTATAAACAACCTAAAGTTGTTCTTCATTCATAAGAAGTATTGATATAATTTTCATACGCTATGAAACAAGTTCATTATCGAATATAAAAGTTGGCACTTATATGGAAAGGTCGGAAAAAGATTCAAAAATTAAAAAAAAGGTTTCAATACACATGATTAATATGTTTCGCACATAAAAACTATTTTGTAACAAGATTAGAAGAAAATATGTTGAAGAAGAAACATAAAACGTAATGAAAAGAAGAAAACTAACGAAGAGAACTTGAACACAAATAAGAAAACCATAACTTATAAGAGTGACGATGGCGAGAGAAACAGTGCCGGCGGACATCCATAGTAGTAGTTTGGCGAGAGTATGTTTTTATGGCTTACGATTTCTATTTTTTTATGTTTGAAGTTTGATTTTGCCTACATATTTTGTTGAAAGAAAGTGTAAAAAAAGAAGAAGTGTTGGACCAATACAAATTTTGGGAATAATAATGAGCTAAATAAATGATTAAGTAGGTATTTATAGTCATCGGTTCAGTTCATCGGTTTGACAGTTCCTAAAAACTAAAACTGAGAACCAAATCAAACCATTTCGATTTTAATTGGTTTGGTTCGATTTTCAAACCGAATCAAAAATATTTAATTTTTCTTCGATTTGATTTAGTTTGAATTATCGATTTAATTGATTTTTTCTGATCCGCATACACCTCTAAATAATGTTGTTAACATCTACCATGTTAATTTGTTTAGAAATAAAGCAATGGAAACATTAATTAATTTTTTAAAATAAAAATATGAATAATTTCCTATAAATATTTTTTTATACAGCTCTTAATAGGTGTTCTTAAGGAATATTTTAACATTATTTTTAAAATATTGATTTGATATGACAATTATAAAATTTTGATGGATTAAATATTTAATATTGATTTATATTGTTTGTGCAAACTCAAATTCTAAGGTGAAATTAAAACTATAAGGCGAAGATGTTTTGTTTAATCTGAATTCATTTTTTTATCAGTATTTAATTAATATGAAATTTGTAAATTTTTTCAATAATTTATAAATTTTTCTTCTTAATAATTATATTAAAATTTAAAAATAATGATGCATATAAACTTTGGTATTGTTTTAATAAGTTAGATGAAGGAGTAAGATGGGCTTGGTTGACAAGTACCTACTTAGTTTGGGCATGTATTTTTTTAATGAAAAATATTAGTTTTTATAAACCAAAATGATATCATGAAATATTATTGTCTACCTTTATAGTTGAAAAAGAAAATTAAAATAATATTGAAACAACAAAATGTTAAAAATAAATAAATTGGCAGCACCAAAGCCCATTAACTAACAACCCATTTATTTATTTGTTGTCTTGTTTCTCAAATCTCTCAAAAGAAAATGAAAACTCAAAGATTTCAATACTCTATAATTGCTTCTTTGAAAACCCAACTCTATGTGCACTGCACACTACCATAGGCATCAAGATTGAGATGTATTTGACCCTTCAAATTGAAGCAGCCTAATAACCCCTTTTAGGTTCATCGAGACGTACTTGTAGGACACTGCCAAGCCAACAAAGGCACTTAAATTAATTTCCAAGAAAATATGTCCCTCTTCTTTCTCTTACCACTCTTGATTCTTCTCTCTGTATATATTCCAAACTCATTTAAATGAAAAAACAAACTAGTCCCTTTATTCCATCTTCCAAGAAACTACCTTCTTTTAAAAACTAAAAAAGAAACAATTTTGAAAAAATGTGATTGCATCTAATTCATCAATACATAATCGACTTGAAAATTGTTACGAGTTATAAACACCTGTCATTTTTATATATTATTTGATGTAATAATTTGTAAATACTTTTTATATTATATAAATATTATATATTGTCTAATATTTTTCACGCACAATTCTCATCCTCATAACTACATTTGGGATTGCCCTCAATATATGTTAGACTTTATATCGTTCGAACAAAAATTCTTAACACTATTTCTCACATCTATAATTGGATGTTTAAAGTTTAGAAATACATTGTGAGCTGTTCTTACAAAATGTAATACTACTATGTTTGTTTCTTTTCATTTTTGGAAGATTCAAATTAATTTCAAAAATATAAAATTGATTTTGAGTAATTTTTAGATATTTGAATTTTGAAAAATAGAAATGATTCTACATGAAATTAAAAGTTGAGTATGTTTGTCACTTCTACAAAATTCAAAATCAATTTTAAAGATGTTGAATTGATTTTGGATGATTTTGAGATGTTTTATTTTTTCAAAAGTAGAATTGATGTTGCTTTTAAAATTGATTATATTTGAAACTAAAATTTGAAACTTCTGCTTTCAGAGTTGATTTTAAATATTTTTATATTAAAATTTATTATTTAACTCACTTTTACATAAATATATTCGAAGATAAATCAATTCTCCTAAATTCAATTTTATCGACCTTCAATCTAAACACATCAATAGTCTTATATTAGAAAAAGAAATCAAAATAGAAAATAGTAAGCACCAAAAGCAAACCAACCAAGAATTGGACAAGACTTTAGCATCTTATTTGATGCAAAGTCATCTTATAAAAATTCAATTATATCAAAGTGGTGGAACTCAATTCAAAGCCAAACTCATCAAAATTTAGCCAAAATCATAGCAACGAGCAACATGGCAAAATAAAAACACTCATTATTATTAAAATAAAACACTTGAAAGACAAGACATACATGTTTCCTTTGTCGTTTTTTCCAAATAATTATTTCATATTAACGTATCTAATTTTATTTTTTTCCTCTAACGTGATACCACCCATTAACTACTCGTCCTTTGTGAAAGCATGCACTATAATCAAATTATCAAATTGTCCCCTCATGTGATCCTTACTCCACTTTGTCTACACTCTGATCTATCAATTTTTTTTCTCTCTATACACACTATTGATTTCCATGAGAACAGGGAAAAACAAATAATTTTCAAAATTACGAGAAAACAAAATATTGTGGGGAAGAGAGAAAAAGGACAATAATAAGACAGTGTCATTCATGTGAGAGTAACATGTAAATTATTGGTGTATGTACATGAAAGGTTTACGGATCAAACACGTTTGAGTTGTCAATATGGATGAAAGAGCATATAGATGAGTCAAGAGACTAACTTTTGCAAAGTTTGTGGTAGTGTTCTTGAAATTGATGATTTTCAAAATCTGAAAGGTGGTGTACATTATTAAAAAAGCTTTGTTAAGGAAAAAATGTTTGTTAATTTTGTATGTTAATTAAGTTTGTCAGATTCTTTCTCTGGGTTGGTGAATGAATGACACATTTGAGCTTATCTAGATGGTGGCATTGAAACTAATAACAATTACATAATTATAAATTTATAATTATGTAATTCAATTATCATATTGTAGTAAGATACTTTCTATGTGAGCAACTAATTAATTAAAAGGATATCCAAACAATTACAACAAGATTACAAACAAATTCACATGCATGATCTCATAGCACCTTCCTTGTACGAGCAAATTTTCTCCAATCAACTGTACACGTGCTGAGAATCTTAATATAGATGTACATAGTCATCTATTTAAGAAATTGTTATGAATATTAGAGTTGAATGAAAATACAATGTCCGTGTAATATTTATTTATAAAAATTATCAATATGTAATATAGTTTTATATTATCGTTTTAATATGAAAAGTCATGATATTACTAACCCGGAAATGATATGGAAAGAGTTCATTGGCCAAAATAAATATTAGCCAAAATAAAATTATTATTATTATTATTATTATTATTATTATTATTATTATTATTATTATTATTATTATTATTATTATTATTTGAATTGATTGTTACAAAGATCTAAGGGCTTCGTAAAAATATTCGCAGCCTGTTGAGAGGAATAAATGGATAGAAGATTAAATAATGCAATATGAAGTTTCTAATGAATAACAAGATGACTATTCAATTTAATGTGTTTAGCGCGCTTTTGAAACAAAAAATTGATGGCTATGTAGCGTGAGGAAGCGTTGTCACAATAGAGAAGAGAAGGTACAATGAAAGAAAATCGTAATTTCTTTAAGATGTTGGTTAAGCATTAAAGCTCACACACAGTTGACATCATGTCATGATATTCAATTTTTGTGGAGCTACGAGAAACAGTCAGTTGCTTCCTTGATTTCCACGAGATCAACGAGTCTCCCAAGTAGATACAGTATCATGTGATGGACTTGCGAGTATCACAACATGTTATCTAGTCGGAGTCAGAAAAGGCTTGGAGCTGCTATGGAGAGGTATAAGGAAAAAACATTCCTCGAACTGGAGAATTATTTAAATAACGAAGAACGCGAATAGAACATGTATGGGCTAGTGTTAAGTAAGTAGGTTAATTGTTAAATGAGTCGATGATATGGCGTACGATCCTCCAAGAGTGTTCCTACGTTGATGGTGAGTCTAGTGTCACGAGTCATTGGAGTTGCAGCAGGTTTACAGCCCAACAATGACCAACAATGGAGAGGATGTCAGTGGCATATTTTCGCTGGTAAAGGTTGATACCTGAACTACTTCTCGCAACTTCTAAGCAAAATAAGTATTTTAAAGGTCCAAAATCCTTGATGTGAAAGAGATGCTGCAAAGTGGCCTTGACCTAAAATATGAATGTCAAGTTGTAACCTGCAAGGAAAAGATCATCGACATAAATTAGGATAACAGTGAAACTACCACGATTTTGATTAATAAACAATGAGTGATCAACATGACATTGTTTAAAACCATTAGAAAATTGTTTAAACAGGATTTTTTTTATTGGGCTTAGGTTAAGATATTATGTATTTTCATTTATGGGTCCAAGTGTAAAAAAAAGACACGTAGTTATCTTTGTAACAATCAATTTAGTTAATAATAATATTCATTTTTCCCAATGGCTCTTTCCGTATCATTTTTGTATTATGGTATTAGGTGTAAACACTTTAGCTTTTCTTTCCCTTTTCTATTATCCTTTCACATCTAGGGTTTCTAACATCCATCATCCTCCCCAAATTTCTCCTCGGTCACCATGGCTTTCGAAGTCGACTCCAATCATGAGAATTCTAGCACCAAAGATAACAACAACAAAATCGATTCTCAAGATTCCATCTTGAATTCCCGAAACCACTACTACCTTCATCCCGATGAAAACCTTGATGTTATTCTTGTGGCATCACCGTTGGATGATAATAACTACCACAAGCATCAAACACATGGAAAAAAGAGCACCCAATATGCTTTATTCTAATTTAACTAAATTAAATGAAAACATAAATAAATGATATTAGTCCAACTTATATCCAACCTAAAATTCAAGTACAAGAGGATTAAATATCTCACAAATAATGAGTTATCATTAATAAACTCTAGTGGTTAGGTATTTTAGAAGTCTGGAGTTTTCTTATATGGCATCCATCCTTTTAAAAAAGTGTTGGAGTAATTTGTTATTCTCTTGCATACTTGACAAAAGAGAATAAAAGAGAGTGTAACACCCCAAATTTAAAAGTTTTGTGCTTATATTTTTATTTTTAAATATTGTATGAATTATGATATTGTGGGCTAGAATATTAGTGGGAATATTAGGGTGGGTGAGGACTGTTTAGAATTATTTAAATTATAGATTTTATGTGGTTTGTTAATAAAATAATAAAATAAAATAGAATATTATAGGTGTAGAGATTTTAGCGACATAATGATAATCGTGAAAGGGTAAGTAAGAGTAAATGAGGTAAACCATAGTTGAGGGATATTTTAAAAAGGGAATAAGAAAGAGTGAGGTCAGTTTACATTAGAACGTGAAAATTTTGGAGAACACAACGGAAAGGTTAAGGCACAGAAGAGAAAAATGTATTCACCCAATAGAGCTTGAAGAGATAAATTGCTAGGAATAACCAGGTAAGGGTGGGTAATTATGGATGATTACGATTGGTATGAGGGGATGGTAGATGTACTAGGTTTTATTGATTCTATTGATTGATGATGAAAGATCATGAATGATTGTTGGATTGATGTTTAATGTGCTATGATCTAAATATTATGCATATTGGAAGAGTGTGATGCCTAAAATTGGACTTTGAAATGGGTGCAATAGTAGCGATTCACACCTGGGGATTGTAGGTTCGCAAAAATTTATCAGTCGAGCTCAAGGCGAGCCACGGGTGATGGATTTCACCGGGTGAGCTTGAGGCATAGGGAAGCTAGGAAAATCGTGAATTTCATCGGGCGAGCTCTAGACGGGGAATTCACGAATAGTTTTGCCGAACAAGAGAGGGGGGAGCGACGAGAAATAATCGGGCGAGGTCGGGCCGAATGGCTGGCTGTAGGGACTAAAAGTGTCATAACTTGGATTTTGTAACTCTGTTTTATAGATTTAAGTTGGAAACTTCAAGTCTATTAGAAGATCACAAGAGAAATACATTCTTGAATAAACAAATTAAGCACAACAGTAAACACAGTTGAACATGTGAGTGGATACACATGATCGGGGGGTGTGATTTATGGAGATATAAAAAATCAATGACTTAAAACAAAATCATTTTCTAAATTCAAGTTTGAAAACATTTTGATATAAATGTTTAAATATGAAGCAAAAATTTAAGCATAAAATAAAAGAGTTAAAGGAAGAGATATAATCCAAAAAAGAAAGTGACATACTTCTCTCTCCAAAAATGGATCTTTAGATTATTCAATAATGCTTGAGAGTTTTTAGAAGGTTAAGCCCATGAACCTCCTTATACAAGGAAATAAAATTTCAGACTAACTTCCAACCAAACAATAAATTATGGAATGAAGAGGTTAGACATCACATTAAACAAAAAAAAACAGAGTTTCGAGTGATTAGTCTGTGAGCCAAACTAATATTTTGCACATGTTGATCTCGAACTAAGCTAGATGTTTGACTTGGATATCCTCTAAACCGGATCGAGAATTTATACGAGCTGACTACAAATCAAAATGAGTGATATTTTATATGAAGCTCATGTACCAAAAATAGACTTATACTAATCCCCAACCAAAATAATTACTTCCTAAAGAAGAATGATTTACTCAAGAGGAAAAATAATTCTTGGTAAATTTATAATAAATCTCACCAAAAACAATTTCCTTACTAAACTCAAGAATTCTCTCAAAGTATTATGGCTAAAAATATGTGATAGAAAAATAAATAATTTAGAGAGGTTGAGAGAATGTAAAAGTGAGGTAGTTCAAGTGTTATGGATGGTTAAATACTAGAGAATCACTCTATTTACAAGATAAAAAATTGTGTATTTTTCGAAACAGACAATGGGCATAAATGACCTAATTGATTAGGTGCTTGTAATAATCGATTATTTTTGCCGGAATTGAAAAATTTCGATAGAGAGTTGTTAACATTCATTAATACATTGTTATAATAAATTATAAACTCGATTATTCTTTATCTTGGATAGGTATCCATATTAAGATGATTAATATTATGGATAAATAATTTGTTCATATTTTGGATGATTTCTTTTAATTTCATCCTAAATAACTCAAAATAATAAAATAAAATGTCAATCCTGTCCAATTTGACCTCAATTGTACCTACAGATTGATAATTGAAATAACTTTTTTGTGTTCAAAGAATTATTACTAAGTTCATAGCTTTCGAATCATATTTAACTTTTTCTTTTTCTTCTATGTTCCATAGAGATTTAGGTTTGTCATTTCTTTATATACGGAAATAGTAGGAATAAAAAAGATCATTTTATACAGAATACCACTGTTATATATCCACTTGTCCACTTTATACATTCATCTGAAACATAATTTTTATTTTTGGAAAGTAAAAATAAAAGTCGAATCTTTCATTTTAGTCCAAAGTTTTCATATATATAATGGTTGCTAAATCGGTCACTAAACGATTTAATGACTGATTTTTCAGTTTTTTGGTTTCTAATTTGGTCATTAAAAATAAATTTTCTAGTAGTGTGAAAATGACATATAATATGGAGGAAAAAAGACCATATTATCAAATATACGCCTAAAGGTACAAGATCAAATCAAAGGATCTTTAGTGTGATTAAAATTAAGGTGTTTTTTTATAATTAAAAGATGAAAAAAGAATTGGTGGTGTATTCTTCCCGATTCCCCGTATATCTAAATACATGTTGTATTGGGAAACCATCTAATGTGCGTCTCCTAAAAATAATTCACAAGCAATCAAATATCATTTTTCGCTTTAGAGAATTCAAAAAAATTCACAAAAGAACATCTTATATTCGTTATATCGCAAAACAAACTACGATTAAGCCTCACATGCGTGAGCAAACAAGTAACGCTTAATTGCTAGAATGAGACCTTAACATTGTTCAATAAAATCAACCAACAAACAATTATTTTCTACCCACAAACTACGGGGCTCTAATATTCTCATTGCACTATGAGAATACGTAGGCACAAGATTTTGAAATCTTGGCGAACTCATTAATTAAAAACTTATTTCCCCCTTTAACCAAATAAGTAACCTTTAGATACCAACACCCTTACAAGTAAAACAATCAAAATGGTTTTCATTGAGTACAACAGATATGAGAGGTACTAATACATTCCCCTTGCATAATCGACTCTTGAGCAAAAACTTGGTTGTGATATCATTTTTTTTTCACTCTTGGGATTTTATCGATATTTTCCCTTTCATTTGGAATAAATAAAATTCGCTGGCGACATGTATATTTTTTGCGGCGCGACAAAACTTTCATAAGGAAACTCTTGGGGACAAAGGTATATTGCATGGTTATGTTGAACCATAAAAATCTCTAGTGCACTCTCTCTAAACACTTATTTTTTTTTAATTTTTGTTAATTATTTTATTTCTGTTGTGTTTCTCTCTTCCTCTTCTTTGTTCTTTTATCTTATTCTTAACCTCTAACATAAATGTTTTAAATGTAAAAAAGATTTAATTAATTAATCACGAATTTTGAAAATTAATTCACCATCTCTAGTGTTTGGAGTCATTAGGTCATCATTAATGGCAGTCGGAAACTACATAATATCTGGAAGGTTCATAGTTGTTTGTGGTTTATTGTCCTCCTTAAATGATACTACAATCTTGCTTGTAAGTGCAAGATTATTATTCTTTGGAGTCATATCTACCAAAGTATTATCCGCCTTCTGGTTCTAAACTTCTAACTGGTTCTCAACTGTCAGTTGGTTTGTAGTAGTCAAAGTATGCTCTACTACAATCTTCAGGGCATGGTTATTGATTCAGAATTATAAATTTCTTCTATGGTGATTTATCTGCATGAATATAAGGTATTAAAGTTATAACTACATGAGTTTTAGCCATAGGAAATCCATGTGTTATCAAAGTCGCTATAGTTAATTTTTATATACCAGAGTTTTGCATGCATGCAATAAAGCGTCTCATATCTCCTTCTTTATTTCGCCTTACGATTAAAGCCATTTACATTGTGAAATATTGTCCCAAATGATGTAGTTTTTTTTTTAAAAAAACTCATACAATATATTGTGTAAGACCTCCATTTTGATTGTGTAACCGTCTCTTTCAACTAATATTTCATTGAAATCACTTTGCGACAAATCCATATCCACTAAAACACGAGCATAGTAGTCAAATGTTTGATTTTCGTATTTTACACCCATAAAAAGCGGCGTCCCGATTGCTCTTGTAATTCAGAAGAGTCTGTTATGTCTCGGATATTCTTGCAGTAACTCCATAAGTCTAATAAGAACTTGAGCACATGTTTGTCGTTGTGTATATATTAAAGGCTTTCGTCCACTTTGATACTCTTAACACACATGGCTTAAGAATGATGGACCTTATTGATCATTCCATTAGCATATCCTCTACCCAAGGATATCATCTCCCATTGCTTTGTTGTTAGCAGGCTCACAAAGCCCACACGATTCAGGGACAAGCCCAAATGGATGAAGGAGTTTATCATCAACTACAGCTAATTCTTCTTAATTTTTATTATGACTTATATCTTTGTATTGTTGGCCTTCCCTTCAGCCCAACCTAGTGTTCTATGTTCGTATTTAAAGACTGCTTGCAGTAGAATGAAAGTATAGACTATTCAGAAAATTTATTATTTTCTTAGTTTTGTGTTTGTCCATAGTAAAACCCTTGATCTAGAACTAATAGTTGCTGAAACTTTTCTATCAAATTGGTGTTTTCATCTTGAATTCATGCCCCCAAACTCTAGAGAACCGATAGAAGAAGTTGTCCAAACAACTAGTCTCCATCTTGACAATGCATTGACCCAAACCCAAGAGCAAATGGATGAACGATTCGACAAAACCCATGTTGATCAAGATCATATTCATACTAGATTGGATAATGAAAAACAAGTTTCAGATTTTAGATATGAAAAAATCATGAGTTTTCTTACCAAATTAGCATATCAAAAGGGAAAACAAAAACCTGTTATTATTCACACAAGAAGCTCTTCAGAAATCACTCAAAACCCTTCATATGAATACATCCCGTATTAATTATTCTTTTCACGATTTACGCACACCCCACAAATCATCCATCTCCACCCATACCACTACAACCCATTTACAATTTATCACACTCTCTCACAACCAGCCACATCCCCTTACTACGACATTTGTACAACCTACAACTACCCCATACAATAGGCTATTCACCACAGTACCATACATAGAACCCCCATATTTCACACCCCTTACTGCTTTTAATATTAATCCACCATTTACCCAACTCC
Source organism: Vicia sativa (assembly GCA_021764765.1). Lineage (NCBI taxonomy): Eukaryota > Viridiplantae > Streptophyta > Magnoliopsida > Fabales > Fabaceae > Vicia > Vicia sativa. The sequence continues at coordinate 182,907,803 of CM038796.1, read as the reverse complement.
TTTTTCCCAACCCAACCTAGCCCATTCCCTTCCGCCCTTTCGAACCCCGAAGTAAGAACTTGAAATGTTTGATGGTTCTAATCCCTTAGAGTGACTGTTTCACGTTGGGAAATTTTTCACTTTTTATCATTTACCCCCAGAAAATATATTAGCCATGATGTCTTTTTATAAGAAAGGTGACACTTTATATTAGTTTAAATGGATGCGTCAAAATCATCAATTGTTGGATTAGGTATTGTTCATTAAAGCTATGGAATTATGTTTTGGTCCTCCCACCTACGTGAATCATCAATTTAAATTTTTCAAATTGAAACAAACCCATTCGGTTGTGGAATATCAAGCTCAATTTGAAAAATTCAGAAATCAAATTATGGGGTTATCTCAAAATGCAATCCTTAATTGTTTTATTTTAGGTTTGGCACCTGAAATAAAAAATGAAATAACAATTCATAAACCGGTGTCAATATCTCAAGCTATTGGCCTTGAAAAGATTATCAAATACAAAATAAGAGATGCAAAACCTAAGTTCCAAAAACCTTTTTCCACTACCCTCAATAGACTTAATCCCCTAGCCAAAGCTTAGCCACCCCTACACCTTCCACCAAGCCATTAAACCCAACCCAACCAACCAAGCTACCTATTCGAAGCCTATCTAATGTTCAGTTACAAGAGTACTGTGTCCAAGGGTTATGTTTTAATTATGACGAGAAATTTATCCCTGGCCATAAGTGTACTGCTGGAAATTTTCTTTTATTAATGGTTAATAATGAGGATGTGAAAACACCAAACCCATATAAATGTCGTGAAGAGAATGCCCTTAACCTTGAACAAGACGATACATACTTTCAATTATCCCTACAAGCTGCATGTGGCCAATTTTCTCCTAAAACCCTCAAATTCAAAGGATTCATCAAGGACCTTTCTGTTACCGTTCTCATTGAGGCAAACAATACTTATAATATATTATATCCAAGGATAGCCCGTCACCTCAAACTTCTAACCAAACTGATTCCCAATTTCTCTTTCATGGTTGGAAATGGCTCTAAACTAGTTTTCTTTGGACTCTAGTCCTAAGTCCCACTTCCTATTGAAGGAGTCGACGTTGTCCTCGGTATGGAATGGTTGAGAACTCTTGGTCCTCTTATGACTGACTTTTCAATTCCTATGCTCTCACTCACTTACCATAACAATGATATTACAATAACCGGTGACCCCAAATACCTCACTTATCCCTCCTCCTACAACCAATTTTTCCACCTTATACCCACGAGTTTTGTTGATTTGATCCACCTCCTACTTTACCAACCAATTCTTGAACACGAAGACTCAAAAATACCAACCAATGATACCGTTGAATCCCTCCCCCTCCCTTACCAACCAAAAATCCTCTATCATTAACCCTTATACCAAAATCTTTGAGCCACCCCATGGTTTACCCCCATCTAGACCCAATGAACACCTATAGACCATCATCCCTAAAACTACTCTTATCAATGTCAAAACATACTATTACCCTTATTACCAAAAATACATTATGAAGACAATAGTCCAAGACATGCTACATGACGACATCCTCAAACCCAGTAGAAATCTCTATTCATCCCTAGTACGGTTAGTTTGCAAGAAAGATGGTACATAGCATTTTTGCATTGATTATAGAGCACTCAACCTTATTACAATTCGTGATTATTTCCCCATCCCAACTATTGATGAACTTTTTGATTAATTGGGTTCAGAAACTATTTTTCTAAGATTGATCTATGATCTGGTTATCACCAAATTAGGGTGACACTCACAAAACTGCATTTAGAACTTTTAACGGGCACTATGATTTCTTGGTAATTCCATTCAGCCTAACTAATGCTCCTATTTAATTTCAATATGCAATGAACAATTTGCTTCGACCATATCACTGACGGTTTATAATAATTTTTTTTAATGATATTCTCATTTATAGTTCTAGTATTTCTGGTCATGCCTAACACTTACGATTGATTTTAGAATTACTAATGTCGAATCAATTTTATGCAAAACTATCAAAATGTGTCTTTGATGTTCCTAGTGTTGATTATTTAAGTCATATTTTCTCAAGTGATGGTGTAACCCCTGATCCTACAAAGATTCAAGCTATACTAGATTGGCTAAGCCCTCGTTTTCTCACCGCACTCAGAGGTTTTTTAGGCCTCACCGACTAAGTTACATTAGAGTACAACAACTGAAACAACTATTGCAACACTAAAAATAAAAATGACGGAACCACCAGTCTTGTGTCTTCCTGACTTGTCTCAGCAGGGACATCTAATTGCCTCCTTCAGTAAAAAGCATTGCAACCGTTTCCAAGCATCGTTAGTGTATGTCCGTGAAATGTATGCCTTTACCAAAGCTCTCAAGAATTGGAGACTATTTAATAGGAAGGCATTTTGATATTTATACATATCAGAATAGCTTAAAAAACCTTTTGATATTCAAACTACCCAAACTCCAGAACAACAAAAATGGGTAGCTAAGTTACAAGGGTTTCAATTTGATATTAATTACAAACCTGGTAAGGCGAACCAATTTGCAGATACCCTTAGCCTAATCCATTTTGAGGATGAGGTCCATATCCTTTGCATCTCTTCTCTCATACCTCTCCTCATGAATCAATTAAAAAGTATTACAAGTCAGACCCAACAGGTAAACAAATAATGCTTATAGTTCAAACTGACCCTTCATACAACATACTTTTCAACACAAAGAAGGTATTTTATACTACAAAAATAGATTTTTTTTACCTTCTACGCAAGAGATTTGGGAGAAAATCATCACAGAGTATCACTGAACACCAAAAGGAAGACATTCGGGACTTCAAGCAACCCTTTCTCGTCTGTCTTCTTCATTCTTATGGTCTGGATTATACAAAGACATCAAGGAGTTTGTCAAAATTTGTGCAACTTGACAACAAAATAAATACATGACCAAGAAAAAACAAGGCATGCTCAAACCTTTACCTACACCAAATCAAGTGTGGAATGATTTGAGCATGGATTTCATAACTCTCTTACCAAACTCCTACTGCCACACAACTATTTGGGTTGTCTGCGACTGATTTACGAAGTTTTCACACTTTATTGCTTTTCCTCCGAAATTCTCAACCAAATACTTAGCACTTTGTTTCATTGACAAAATCTGTCAGTTGTATGGTGTTTTGAAGTCCATTATTTTAGTCCGCGACACTGTGTTTCTTAACAACTTCTAGAAGGAATTATTTTGTGCACAGGTAACAATACTAATGTACAATGCTTCTTATCATCCTGAAACGGACGGCCAAATAGAAGCCATTAATCGTTGTTTAGAAACATACATACACTGTTTCATAAGTGAAAACCCCAATAAATGGTTTAACTACTTTCACTTAGAATATTTCTGGTACAACACAACTCATCATTCCATCACCCAAATATCTCATTTTGAAGCATTCTACAGCCTTCCTCCTCCATTTTTACCACTTACACCGTCAAATCCACCACCATCACTACCTTGATCTCCCGACATCTTGATAAGTGCAAATTGTAGCTATTTTTGTATATATATGTTATGTTGCACTATGGACTCTTTTATGTTAATCTCGGTGGATTAACCCCACTTTTTGTTGTAAATAAGTTTAATTGCATTCTCGTGTACATAGTGTATCATTTGATAGTTTTGTATATATTTTGTAGGTATTTGAGCATGATTAGAGCAATGAGAAATAAAAGCTCCAAGATTCATTTTTGGATCAATAATGGAATAAGGAAAAAGAGAAGAAGCCATTGAAGTTGTGTAGAGAAAGCAACAAAAGTTGCTAGACTGGTGTGTGTCGTCAGGTGTTGTTTAGGCGAGGGTCATCGCGTCTGTGTCGTCGGATGATAGTGGAGAGAGAAGGACCAAATTTCAATGTAGTTTATGTCTTGATTCGCTGCTGTGTCGCTAGGTGAGGAAGATTTGCAGTGTCGATCGACGTGAGTCTGTCGCCGGGCGATGAAAGATATTTTCCCAGTTGCGTATGTGGCGCAATGTGAGCCAAGTGTATAAGAATCGTTGTTGGGCGAAGCTTTTATGTCGTCGGGTGACGCGTGTGGATTAGCTTTTTCCTTATATTTCCTTTTCATTTCATTTTGGAGAGTTACGGTTTTGGGGGTGATTTTTGTCTCCCAATTCCATCAACCTTATACTTTTTGATAAATTAGCTTAAAAAATAATACTAGGGTTTGTATACGGATGATCTAGGATGGATTGCTTGTCAATCGGTTCTGACAATCCGGAAGATTTGTGGTTTATCTCTTCTTGTATCCATGTATTTCTTTTTTGCTGGGTTTTGTATGTATATTTACTTTGAACTCATGTATATTTGTCGCCCATGGCGTTATATAAAGCTTATTTTACAAATCTGTGTCGATTATTGTCTTGGATTTTTACTCTGCGTTAGGGATTTGAGTTACTATAGATATATACTGCTTAAGTTCTTATCTAGAATAATTATTTGTTAGTTTCTGGACTCTAAAGATAGATTTAGAGCTGACATTCACTTAAGGTATCTAAGGTTAATGCATCTATGTTATGAAATGACTTAGATCGTGAGAGATACGTTATGACATAGATGAGTAACGTAGGTTGAGTATAACTGATTGATAGGTTAAATTCTATGATGAGTGGTGTACATTAGACCTAGATAAGTTGTCTATCCTTTTTACTTTTCTTTGCATTTATTTTTTGTTGATATTTTTCCTTACAACCCATTCAAAATCCAAACTCATTGACGATAAATTTATCGAACAACGAACCAATAACCAATCTCTATGGACATGATACGATATAACGTACATATCACCCGGTAAAAATAATAAGTTACTTCTTGTTTGTCTCTTTACCGCTCCAACACATCTTTGAAGATTCACCTGGTTATCCAGGTTTCCCAACTCAAAGCTCTCCATTGGAAGAAACCATCTGACCATTTCACCATGATTCCGCGTGACCTGGAACCCCTTGAGGAAGACACACCATCTTTGGAGCAAGAACAAAAACCTATAAAGGATTCAATAAACAACGTTGCTTCATTTTCAGAAAACATAAGAGAAATAGATAACCTTGATCACTCAAAGCAAAACACATAGATGAATGCAATTAACTTGCATGCAGATGAAGGATATTTGATTCACATCGAGGAAAACACCAGGAATTTACATGCGGAGCATAGAAGAGAGAAATTTGTTTAATTCCCAAATGACTTAAGTTTGGAACAACTAAGACTTTAAGACTCTCACAAGGAAATGTTCAATGTATTTCACCATAATTCGCAATGCAATCTCCACTCTTGGTTACCCCACCTAGTTTTTGAAACCCTTTACCTCCCTTGGATAAGTCTATGAGTTGCAAGACAATGATCATTCCCAAAGGAAAGATTCCTACACTACCTGCTATCATGACAAAAAGAGATTTTTTAGTGCCTCCACTTGTCCCACTTGTTTTTGTGCATCGCATGCCTCATTCAACTATTACAGACAAACCTAATGCTTCAGATTTCTCCCAACAATTCACAACATGGACCTATGAATTGGACCTCATTGTTTGACCCAACGTTTTCTTTCAAACCCATACTTGAGAACACGAGAAAATTATACCTAATACCCTAACATCTATCCCTATACCCCTACATATAATTTAATTAGACCAAAATATCCTTTTATAATGTTTGATTAAAAATCCAAAACAAAAAATTGATAAAATTACATTTCGCATAACTTAACTATAAGTTTTCCGGTAAAAAAATGAAAAATGAATTTATTCAATAATTAAAAACTGTAGCAAACTGTAGCCTAAAGTAAAAATAACAAATCCGGAAGTCTTTCTACTCAGTTATCCGGTTTATATATTAAATAAGTGAAAATTTACGTTTCGGATAACATATAACATAGTTATTTGGTAAAAATAAAAATTTATTTAAGGCCACAGGTAAAAACCATGGGCTAAAGTAATGAAAACTGATCCCAAAAATGAAGAAAAACGTTGTCAGTCCTAAATTTCACGTTTGTTAGCTAATGCCACATTTTTCTTTACTTCTAGTAGCAGTTTTCTTTACTTTAGCCCATGGTTTTTACCTGTGGCCTTAAGTAAATTTATTTTTTTCTATCCAAAAACTGATGTAGTCCAAAATGCAATTTTTTTCCTTAATATATAAATCGGAGAATTAAGTGTAAAGACATCCAGATTTATTTTTTTTTATTTTAGGCCACGTTTTTTAACTATTGTCTAAATTTATTTTTCATTAGATAACTTATAGTTAAGTTTTATGTATTGTAATTTTGTCAATTTTTTTATTTTGAATTTTTAGTCAAATATAATACAAGGGTATTTTTGTCTGACTAAATTAAATGTAGGGGTAGAGAGATAGATGTTGGGGTATTGGATATAATTTTTAGAACACGGATGTTGTTAGGGGGGAAGTAATGTTAGTAGGTCCACACGATTCAGGGACAAGCCCAAATAAGTGAAGGACTTTATTATCAACTAAAACTAATTCTTCATAATTTTTATTATGACTTATATCTTTGTATTGTTGGGTCTGACCTTTCAACCCAACCTAATATTCTATGTTTGTATTTAAATAATGCTTGCAGCTGAATAAAAGTAGATATTATTCATAAATTTTATTATCTTAGTTTTGTGTTTGTTTTTAGTAGAACCCTAAACGTAAAAAATTAATAGTTGCTGAAACCTTTCTATCACGTGTCTAAGTTCCAAATTATTGAATGTTTTGCATGCAGACTCATAGTTGTTAAAGGTGTGTCACCTTTATTCATCACCAACCTCCTATGGAGATTACTTTTACATTCTGAAAAAACACGTCCATACTCCTTCTCAGTTATTTTTATGCACAACACATCCCTTTTGTTTTAGGAACCAACAACTGGCTTTGGTTATGTCTCGTTAGATGACTGCAAGACATGTACAAATAACATGTGTTGATCGAAACGCGACAAAGTTCTCCATGTGATGTTGAATTCATACACAACCATGTGCATAGCATCCTTGGAAAACCCTATTACTCTACCCTTTAATTAAATTAGTTATTATTAATAATAATTAAAAAAATTATTAACGAATTTAAATATTTATTACTAAAGATATTAACCTATTAAATATATATTAACTAATTTAAATAACGAGAGATCAAATTACCCCTGCATTTATTCCTCTACCCCTACAAATTAAAAAATATTCCAAATTTACCCTTTTACTATTTTTACTTTTCTGTTAATATTTTTACTATTTTCACTATTCATCTGGACACATGCAAAACTGACAAGTGGGAGCTCGATACTGCGAATCAGATAACACAGAATGGAGAAATATGATATGTAATTTTTATTTCTGGAACTCTTTGATCTTTTAAATCCGGATTACACTTTTAATAAATTGGATGACTTGCCTTGCCTAAATCCGGTTTGTGTTTTTTTTACCTGGAAGTCATGGTTTCGTGTTATCCGGTTAACAATATTAACCAACCAGATAACATGGCGATGAGAGTTTCGGTTTGTGTTTATATGCCTTCCGGATATCCTGTGGTGTAGTTATCCGGTTCAGTTTTTAATAATTTTTTAAATTTTTTTTTATTATGTTAAACAAATGTTATTCCTCAAATATGCGATAAAAATCAGACATGTGTAGATACCACTGATATATTTATATCTACACAATATTTTGCTACAAGAGAACAGGCGATAAGGTGGATTAGGGAGGTTAGAATCAAGAATAAAGTGACAATTATAATAACTCTTTCAGATACAAAAACAGGCAAGAGAAGAAGAAGTGATAAAGTAATATTTGGTTGTGATAAAGGTGGAAAATACAAAGAAGGAGATAGTGAAACACAAAGTGCTAGTAAGAAATGTGGTTGTCCTTTCAAAATTAGGTCAACGCCGTCAAAAGATGTTTCCAGATGAAAGATTGATGTAAAATGTGGACTTCACAATCATGGGTTACCTGATACATTTGAAGGTCATCCTTTTGTAAGTGGATTTAATGCAGATGAGCAACAACATATTGTTGATTTGACAAAACGTCATGTTCCACCAAGACACATACTTTTGTCATTGTAGGAACGAAATCTGAAAAATGTCACTCGGATCAAGAAAATATATAAGCACAAGAGTAAAATACATAAAGATATAAGAGGACCTAGAATGGAAATGCAATATTTGTTTAAGCTGGTAGAGGATTCAAATCATGTATACTGGAGTAGGAAAAAAGATGATTCAGAAGTTGTAGAGGATTCAAATTTTCTGGGCTCATCCAGAATCAGTGAAGTTGTTGAATATGTTTCCTATTGTGTTGATTATGGATAACATGTACAAGAAAAACAAGTATAGGCAACCTCTGTTTAAAATAGTTGGTGTGACATCCACTGAGTTGACATTTGCTATTGCATTTGCGTATATGGAATCAGAGCAGACTATAAATTTTTGTTGACTAATAGAGATCTTGCTTTTATGAAAGCAATTGAAATAGTATTTCTAAAGACAACCAATTTGCTTTGTCGATTTCACATCAACAAAAATGTGAAAGCGAAGTGTAAGGAATATGTTGTGGATGACACGCGAGAGATGATAAAGAAAATAGGGTATGAATTGATAAGGTCTAGTGATGAGGTGGAGTATCAACAACGGTTTCAACAACTTGAGCATGCATGTATTGACTTTATAACATTTATTGATTATGTGAAAGATACATGGTTGTCTCTGCATAGACATAGATTTGTCAAAGCATGGATCAATCAAGTATTGCATTAGGTAAACACCACAAGTAATATGTATGCTTATGTTAATATAACTTTATTTTAGTCATAGTTTTTTATATTAATATGACGTGTACTTACTTGTTTTTTGATTTATTTAAAGGGTTGAATTCGCATATTGGAAATTGAAGCAAATGTTGGAGAACAGTTTAGGTGGTATGTGCGAATGCTGGGAGGCTATGAATGACAATCTTAAGATACAATTGGGAAAAATTAGAGCTTCATTTTAGAAGAGTTCTTATGAAGTCGAGCATGCACACACTAGCCCATTTTATGGAAATTTGCGTGGATTCGTATCTAGAGCTGCTTTAATGCATATTGTTGAAGAGAGGGTTGATATTGTTGGTACGGACACCCAAAATTGTGGGTGTACTCATAGAAAAGTATATGGGTTACCTTGTGCTTGTGAGTTAAGGAGATATACACTGAGTGGTGATCCGATACCAATTGAGGATATTCATATTCATTGGAGAAAGCTAAGTATGGAAGGAAAACAAGAGGTGGATGCAGATGATGGATCAAAGGTGGACATGACCAATGCAGTTGAGGAAATTTGGAAAAATTTCAGGTCAACAAATGTTTTAGGAAAAAGAGCATTAAAGAGTAGGGTGTGTGAAATTGTTTATCCCACTTCATCAAAAATGTTGCCACCGCTTGAAAAAATAAAAACTAAGGGAGGGGTGAAGAAGAATGGGAAGAGATCTGCGGGACATGATGTTTATCGTGATCCTTCATATCATGAGTATGTTGATCGAGCACACTCGAGCTCCCAAACGTCTTCAAATAGGGTATGTTCATAATTATCCCAAACCTCTTAGAAGAAACCATGTAGTAATTTCATTACACAATTTCCAGTACATATCAGACCATTTATTGATGACATTATTGATGTCATGAAGGATGGGAATTGTGGGTTTAGAGTCATTGTATCGTTGCATGGCTATGTATCGGATGGATGGCCAATTGTTCTCCGTGATTTGGATAATGAACTTAAAGGTCCTAGAAGCAAGCTGTATGAATAGTTATTTGGAGCACGTTTTTCAATAGTGAGATATTCTTTGATGATATCAAAGTTAGGTCATAAACCACAAAAGAAATGGATGCTATTACCTAAAATCGCTTATGTAATAGCTAATCCGTATAATGTCATTATTGTCTCTTTGGGTTTTCCTTCTTTAACGTTCTTTCTTATGACGATTTCACATTCACCTAATGTGTCCATTTACTGCATTGGATTTGTAGACGGAAATCATTGGGTACAAATAATCACTTATATACTTATTTATTTAATTACTTATATACTTATTTACTTATTTTTTCAATTACTTATAACCAGGTAAACATGAACGAAGGCTTTCCATTACTACCCGTCACATTGGCTTGAAAACAATTCCACACAAAAGAGGCGACTTCTTGGATGATAGGATTTGGCAGACGACTACAACATTGGAAACGTCTTACACCTGTGGTAGCACCACATATTATTAAACTATAATTGCTATGTGTTGTTTTGTTTTGTATTCATTTGACATATGACTTTCATGCTAGATTTTGGATTCAATTGACATATGTATTTCATGCTATATTTTGGATTATATTTTAATTTTTATATTGCACAAAGTAGTAAGATTAAAATAGTGTACAAAATAATACATAAGTCTGATAGAAATGCATACATCATGGGATAATACATAAGTCACAAAATTCAATATAAGTCTCAAGAAAACAAATAAACAAGGTAAATCATAGAGACGCATAAGGTATTGGTCCTCCCTGAGGTAGTGGTCTGTCCTGGGCTACACGTAATGATCGAAAAAATTTCAATGAACTCATCGTCCTCCTTATTTGCACCGTGACGCTGCAAGTAACGATGAAGCTCACCTGAAATGTATGATATAACCTCTCGTCTTCTGGTCCCTCAGCATAAACAAGAGCTAAGATCTCTCTCACCACATATTGTGGCGGTGCTACCAAACGAGGATGTGACACCATATAATACCAAGTCAGGTACTCATCAATTACATCATATGGTCGGGCAGCAAAAACTGCATGATCAGAAAAATAGCAAGTGTACTATTTTCGCCGATGTAGTTATAATGAGTTTCCCCAAGTATCGATCTCGAGGACTGCGTAGTAAATACCTATTTGTGCTCTTAATTCAATTGAACAAAAACAATGGTTGGGTTGAGTTTAGAACTTTAAATGATAATCGTAACAAAATAATGGCTGATGAAATATATGGAGAATGATGCTAGGGTGAGTGGTTAATTTAACAAATTATGATCCGAATCCAGATTTCCTCATTACATATGAAAACTTCCAATTACCTATCTCTAGATTGTTCTTCCTTAAGTCCTTGATGAAGAAAACTAGTAAAACCCCAATCCTTATTTAAATGTCCATTCAAATAGCTCTTAGTTTTAACCATAACAATATCAAGAATTCAGGTGATTAAAAAGAGTTCCTAGTCCTAGGTGAGATTCCTAATAACCTAATTGTGTAGAAACCCTAACAATCACAGTCTTGCCAATTGTTAGTCATAGTTATACATGTATTTTTCTGATACATAATCATAAGAACACCACACAATTAAACTGAAATAGATAAACAATGCATTAAGGAAATCAATAATCCGAATTCATAACAATCGTCAAATCAGGACCACCCCCTAGCATTGAGGGGTTTAGCCTCTCATAGTATTTGAAGTAAACATTAGATAAAAGTTAAACATTACAAAGAGTAACGATGACGTTGAAATTCTGGTGTTGACAAACTCAGGATGTCTTGACTTTTGATCTGAAATTACAAAACAGACAAGGTAGAGTTACAATTAATAATGCAGGAAACAAAAGAACACAAGAAATTGTTAACCCAGTTCAGTTCTAACCAACCTACGTCTGGGGTCTTCCAATCCAAGGATGAAGTTCACTATTAGCAGTATTAATTTGGAGCTAAACCTTCCCTGTTTACACCTCCTCACTTAATCAAACTACCCAATGACCCTTCTACCTAAGATACATCACTTAGATATGAGAACCTCCGCTCACTCCCTCAGTATCACAAACTGTGACACTAAATAAAATTAAAAACAGTTTGAAGATACCACACTTCAAACACAATCAGCTTGGAGATACCTCACTCCAAACACAACTTAAATAGTAAACTTGTGACACAAACTAACTAAGACTAAAAGCAATATGCTTTTAACTTAGGACACACCTTGGAGTTTCTTCACAGTTTCCTCCAAGAACATGACACCCTCTTACCTATAGGCTTCGAGGTGTACACATGGTGACCTTCCCACAATCCGGGAGGTTCACTCTACAGACTCAGACCTAAAAACTACATTATATTCAATCACTGCTGGTACTAAATTTTGGTTACAAAGCTTCTATTTATAGCCTATTACTCAACTGGAATTGAGCCTTCAAAACATAACAAACTGATATAACAAACTGCTGCTAAAACTGATCCAAGATATTCTCCATAAATATATCCATATTGTTATAACAACAATTAGAGAATCAACAAATCTGCAACAAATTATCCTATAAAGTCTCCCTAATATATCTCCATAATTTTGGGCTCCAAGTAACAACAAGTATGTTGTTACAATTTTGCGAAAGATTCTCCTTAGAATTATTCTACTTCATAGCAGAATCCAATCTGTTAGTTTAAACACGATGTCATGACATCTTCTTCGACATATTGTTCCAGATGTTGAAACATTTCAACACAACATGTGTATCCATTTAATAGAACTTCAACCTGCTTTCTCCTTACAAGTTATAAATCCTATTTAATTTATTGCTGCTAAATTAGTTTTACCAAACATAAAGTCAATCCTAAAAATAGAGAATCAACAATCTCCCCCTTTGGCTTATTTTGGCTAAAACTAATTTACATAACCTTTGTATTACATAAGCATAATAAAATATACAAGGGAGTAAAAAATTTATTCTAGCAGCAACAATTTAGAAGTCTTCAGTAGTCACTATTTATGATATTTCAAACTTTACAAGTGACAGTCTTCAGTCTTCTTTTATGATATTGAAACATCATACTAGGACATCTTTCTGGCAGTCCAAATCCAATGTTCTCTCTCTTTTAAGGATCCCACAAATCACACAAAGTTTCTCTCCCTTACAAGTTGCTCTTCAGAGATAGTATAACTTAACCACTTCTCCCCCTTTTTAGCCATAATAAAACAAAGGCTTATTGAAGGAGAACTCACTATAGCACATGAAACATAACCTCATAGGCACCATCTTCACAAAGAAGGATAATTATTGAGTCCATGATGCACATGAGGAATAAGATAGTAAATACTCCCCTCAAACTGAGAACTATGCTATGACACAGATTGGCACAACATCCTCTTTTAGAGCACAAGAGGAAACTCACTAACAAAAACAAACACTTGAACTATCCATTTACAGACATAGAGAACTAGACCTCTATATTGGATAACTCAGAACACAAGACACAATTTCTGTTCATAACTCAACAACAAGACAAAGAAAAAAAATACTTGCAGAAAATGCAAGAACCAATAAACTTAGAATAGGACATCCTATTCAACATCTTTACAAAAAAAAACAGTTGCAAAGATTGACCTCAAACTTAACAATGTCTGAACACTACCCTTTTTCCCTATGTTTGTCACAAGTTGACAAACATAACCTTCATAGACTCTAAACTTACCCATATCCGAACGAGGGACATGAGAGTAAAATAAACGAAGACACAACAAAAAGTGAAGGAAAGAAAAAGAAACAAAAAGACGCTCTATATACCTGAGCAACCATGCTAATTAATTCCTCCTTCTGGTCATTACATTTACTAGTAGTTATTGATACTAGTAAAGTATTCAGACTAGAATAGTAGTCATGCATTGCCAGAGCATACTACTTTAAACAAACTTATAATATTCTTATTCTAAACCAAAGATAGAACTGCCACTTTGGAATGAGGTGATAGAATGTCAAGATCCATAGTCCCAAGTTTCTTCCACAGACTATCATCAACAATGATGTTGCAACATCATTTGGGAGACCATCAACTTTACTATAAAACCTATCAACTTTCGTTCTGAGCTTATAATAAAACTACTTCTTTTCAAGACTTTATGTCACTTCAGCACGTAGCAGTATACACTCCCCTTCACATAAGCTAATGAACAATCTCCCACTCAATAGAAGCTTGGCATACATATTAGCTTCAGGAAGAATAAATGTCTAAACATCAGATAGGATATTATCTGATGTAAACATAATTAGCCGATGCCCCCCTTAATATCAACACTTCTCCCTCTTAGCTTCCAGAATGAAGCTTACCATAAATTGTTACTCCCCCTGAGTTATAACGACATCTTGGATGTTGGTCCTCATAATACATGAAGTCTTCTTTATTTGGATTTTTCCACAATTTCCAAATTAGGAATCCTTAGTTTGCTTGCTATGCAAGATTCAGATTGCCACACTCTGTAATTTGTAATAGAAGAAACCATATAGTTAACCTTGCGTATAACCAATGATACGTCTTCAAAAGTTAAGTTTGAACCTTATCTGCCTTCTTCAATCTCTGGTGTCTTCAATATTTGTGATGTTACATCTTCTTGTAGAACATTCTATTTTATACATCACATACTTCATCTCTTCTTGATTCAGATTTTCACACAGTTATCACACAAATGTCCAGCTCCCATCCAGATATTTGACAACATTTGTATGAAACTCTCAAATTGAATCAGCTCTTCAAATAATCACCAGACAATGTTGCCACACATCTTAAACTTGTGAAGATCACAGTGAACTTTAATATTGATATTTAGTTCACAATATACCTTGAATCCTTCAGAAAAATACTCAGCTCCCGACAGAGTATAAGTGGTTTGGTATTCATATTACATACTAATAAGTACTAAGTCTCCCGTCAAAGTACCTACCAGATTAGTCAATTAGAATTGTCTACTCACACTAGATCATCCTGAATGATTACATCTTCACACTCACATACTTCCTGGAAACAATACATATTTATCATGATTGAAGACATTAAGATGATGTTTTAACATATGATACAACACCATCTGTAACACCCCATTTCTACCCAACGTTTATATGAAAATCAGAGTGCCAAAAATTTCACAAATATGAGGCGTTACATTCGTCATTCAAAACCATCAACTTAAAAAGCATATCATAATGGATACATAACACATATTAATTTTAAGAATTTATAATAATCATCTATTCTTCAAAATACTTCATCTTTATTCGAAAACTACACAACGGATTTATAATATTTCAAAACTGCAAACGGAATATAGCATCTTTCAAACAACTTAATTCAAGGAAACTATCCTCAAAGTATTAACACCAACAATGCAACGGAAAACAATATAAAAAATCAAATATGCGTTCATTTCCCCCCCGAGTGCTACGTATCAGAGCGACGACGCCATAAGCAACTAAATTCCTTACTCCACATTACCTGCACGTTACCAATATAAAGGTAACGGCCCACAAAATAGAAAGGGTGAGATATCTACCAATATAAATAGGTGTATGGTAAATAATATATTAGGATTAATTCATAAAAAATTACCACATCACAAATAACACGTCACAATAAATTCCCAATCAACAACAACACAACACTACGTCATCGTTAACAACAACATATAATTACTTCGCAATTAACAACGGCATGACTTCAAATGAGACTCAAATAATGCATATGCATGTGGTACCGTTGGAGTAAACTCCCTTCACTAATTGCCAGTTATCAGAGGCACAAGGCATAAGCCTTCTTCACAAATTCGCCAATACAGGCCTTCACAAATGCAAAATGAAATGCGATGCTAACAACATGCAAATAACAACATAAATTCACTTCACAAGGCATACACCTATCTCACTGTTATTACTAGTAATCAGAGGTAACTATCGTCACTAAAAATATCCTGCAACTTCACATAAATAACCATATACAACAACAAATTCATCGCTAATAATTCATAAACAATTTCACAACAAGATACATTCACACAACTTCAACAAAATAAACAATCATAATCATCTACTAAAATATACAAATCATTCCGACCATTTTTAATTAATTTCAGACAACTAATTATATCGCTTAAATCACTACCTCGGTTAATTCGGTACTGCCTACAAGTACTATTTTTATTATTATTATAGTATTTCATTTAATTGCATTTACTAATATAGTTATTTTCTTGAAAGTACAATTCCACTGTTGTCACACTTTCACCTTTACTAGCACTACTATTATTCTTCTTACTACTATATTACTACTACCTGTTATAATAATATTTGTTCTGTCTCTACTACCTTAAACCCACACCTAACAAAATTGTTAAATATTAGTTGGTTCCTCTAATTGTTTAATTCTTAATCAATTATTCTGTCACACCTACAACCATCATATACTCTGTCATTTACTCATTTGTACCTAGAATTTACACTGTCAGTAGGCATTAATTTTTACCGGTATAGTGTTACTATAAAACTGTATTACTTTCTCTGCCAGTATGTCAAAAATACAGAAAATAGAAACTGCACAGAAGAACACAAGGACGCACGCTTCATCCCACTCCTCCAACCAAGGGAGGCGACCGTCCCACCTGCCCTTCACACTGGGGGCGCCCGCCCTCTCCTCCAGGGCCCCCGTCTCCCTTTCTTCTTCTTCCCTGAGGCGTCCGCCTCCACTATCTATGGTACAGGGGGCTCCCGCCCCACCCCTGTGGCCATCATCCAACTTCCATCCTTCAATCGATCATCCCTGTGACATTATCTTCAATCGTGCCACAATTTTTCATAATTCGTTATTAATACTAGCAAACTAATATAAAATCAATCGTTTAATACTCATACGGTCTACACAACACAGATAATTTCATATAATTCATCCCCACATACGATTTATCATAATCCCGTTTAGATAGTTAGAACCCCACCCCTTACCTTAAATTTGATGGTGGTTATAACTCCGATCGAATTCCTATTTTCCGGTTCCGATTGTGCACTTCCGGTATCCTCTCCTAGTCCTTGTGCCTCCTCCTTCTCCAATTGGTTTTTTCCTCTTCTCACATACAAACCCTATTTTCTATTATTTCCTTCCTTTAAATACTCCTTTATATCATACTCTATTATTAACTAAATTAATTATTCTACTCTTTTAATAATTCAAATATTATTCTATCATATATTCTATTTGGCCAATTAAATAATACTTCTCATTCTATTTCTCACATTATAATAAAACTCACTAATATTCTAGTTAATTAATTTCTACTCATAATAATAATTCTCCGACTAAATTGATTATTCACTTAATCTTCTTAAACCGACTTATAAATCCGTTAACATCCCTTATAATTATTCCGATAATTTATTCTTCGACTAAATTCCAACAATTAATTCCTTAATACTTAATTTAAATAATTAAGTGATTTTTCCGGGTGTTACACCATCCATTGTGATTCTTGGGGGTAACATCCATAATATCTTTCATCCATAACACTTAGGGGGATTGTAGGAAGCATAATGAACACCGACTTTATCTCAAACAATTAACATGATCAAGGAATGATATGACCCATATCTCAATAAGCTTTTCTCCATTCTTTCATACTGATTTTGAGATGATGGATTCCATAGTCTGTACCTATAGAGGAGATTCCCTCAGCTAGGTTTCTCGAACAGACTTGATTATGACATGGCACAAAAATATTCAGATTCTTCATTGCAATCTGACTTCCTTGATTCTTATAGACAATACCCTTTTAAAATAATATTTAGGGAAGTCAACATTCATGACCATGATTTATTATGGTTGAGACACATTATTCAGCTGCAAACAAAATCTGTTTCATGGTCAGAAATTACACATATCTGGTTCCTTTAATCAGAAGAATATACCAGATATAAGCTCATCTTGATTTCACATAAAGGAACTGAGGGGTATACCTTTATGAGGATTTTTTATTTGCATTGAGCTTAACTTCTATACTAACATAAGCTTAGGTCAGAAGTAAACTAACATCTAGAGTAGAAGTACTTGTTGATCGTGTCTTGATCAATTGATAAGCAGATGTCTCCTCTTCCAAATCAGGAGCAGGTTCCAAATATATGTACCCACACTATATTTGTTTAGCACCCAAAACATATGTTCTTCAACTAGTAGTTGCATACTAGTCACAATGTTCTAACATCCTGTAGAACATCAGTTCCATCTCATTGGAACTCAACATCCTTGATAATCTTCAAGGTCTTCAAATAACTTGCAGATGAATATGAGAATCATTGATCAATTGATGCTCATCAGCTCTATTAATAAATGCCTTTATGAGTGGACTTGAGAGAGAATCAAGTATATTTGACACTTTTAATATAGTTGAATAATCTGCTAAATATTATGTTGAACAAAATAACCCTAGATTTCTTCTTTCAATATAGGGGTTGCATCAGAGGCTATACAGCGGAAAATAGTCATATTTCAACAGAACTTACACAATGCTTACTCCACACTTTAATTGTAAGCATGAAACATAAGGATTGAAAATAAATCAACCCTAAAATATGCTTGCTTCTTCATCAAGCAATAAACTAGACCCAACCAATATCCTGACCATATGGAAACACATAAGCACAAGAGTTACTTTATCAATGTCTTCACTCCCGCATGAAGGTATTGATAATATTCATCTCTGTGTTGAATATAGGCTGAACAATTAAATCTAAAATCTTCACTCCTGCATGAAATCCTTGAATTTAACTTTCTTGTTCCAGCATCTTTATCTTCTTTCTTCATGAAGGTAGAGGTTCTGGTCAGGTTGGTCTAGTTCTCCACACATAGGTCCATCCTCCACTTCTAGGGACCTCACAATATGAAATCTCCTTGTTCAAGCAATCTACAAGTATGTCCATCCTCCAATTCAAGGGACCATACAATATGAACACTCCTTGTTCAAACAATCTTCTACCTTGTGCACAACTAGAAAGTATCCCCCATGGATCTCATCCAGAAATAGACAGGATGCCTGCTCTGATACCAATTGAAATTCTGGTGTTGACAGACTTAGGATATCTTGACATCTGATCCGACATTACAAAACAGACAAGGTAGAGTTACAACTAATAATGCAGGAAACAAAAGAACACAAGGAATTGTTAACTCAGTTCGATTCTAACCAACCTACGTCTGAGGTCTTGCAAGCCAGGGATGAAGTTCACTATTAGCAGTATTAATTCAGAGCTAAACCTTCCCTGCTTACAACTCCTCACTTAATCAAACTACCCAATGACCCTTCTACCTAAGATGCCACACTTAGATATGAGAACCTCCACTCACTCCCTCAGTATCACAAACTGTGACACTAAACTAAACTAAAAACAGTTTTAAGATACCACACTTCAAATACAATCAGCTTGGAGATGCCTCACTCCAAACACAACTTAAATCGTCAACTTGTAACATAAACTAACTAAGACTAAAAGAAATATGCTTCTAACATAGGACACACCTTAGATTTACTTCATAATTTCCTCCAAGAACATAACACCCTCTTACCTATAGGCTTCGAGGTGTACACATGGTGACCTTTCCACAATCCGGGAGGTTCACTCTACAGACTCAGCCCTAAAAACAACATTATATTCAATCACGTCTGGTACTAAATTTTTGTTACAAAGCTTCTATTTATAACCTATTACTTAACTGGAATTGAGCCTTCAAAACATAACAAACTGATGCTAATATTCTCCACAAATATCTCTATATTGTTATAACAACAATTAGAAAATCAACAAATCTGCAACAGATTCTCCTATAAAGTCTCCCTAATATATCTCAATAATTTTGGGCTCCAAGTAACAACAAGTAAGTTGTTACAATTCTGCAAAAGATTCTCCTTAGGAGTATTCTACTTCATAACAAAATCCAATCTGTCAGCTTAAACACGATGCCGTGACATTTTCTTCGACATGTTGAAACATTTCAACACAACATGTTTCTCCATTTAATAGAACTTCAACCTGATTTCTCCTTACGAGTTATAAATCCTAATTAACTTATTGCTGCTAACTTAGTTTTACCAAACATAAAGCCAATCCTAAAAATAGAGAATCAACAAGTGTGACCCCTGAAATTATAAAAAATAGTATTGGAGATTAACTTCCGGTATGCTACCTGAGGTATAACTCCGGCCATAGAAGCGGGAACATTAAATTATATGCCCCCTGGATGTTTTGTATGAAACCGGAAGATTATTTCTGGTTTTGTCAAGAAGCTGATTGCTATAAGAAGCAACCATGGTGATCACCACCACAACATACTTTCTCCTTCAAACCTTTCCAAAACCCTCTCCATTGCCAATCAATTATCCACTTGAAATCCACATTTTTTGGTTCATCATATCAGAAAAAGCTCAACATTTTTTTGGTTCATCATATCTTGACTGCATTAATCTATTACATGTTGCTGAAAATAAGGTTACGTACTAACCAGAAGTTTATTTCTGGTTTATGGTTGAACTTAACCGGAAGTTTATTTCTGGTTTTGTCTCTATTTTGAAATTATGCAGCATATTTCACTGTGAAATGTGTATTCATGATTTTTATTATTCTCCACTGTGAAATGTGAAATTATGCACCCCGATAACATTCCTAAGCTTGATGTGACCGAAGTTGTATCGACGGTCGTTATTCTGCCCCGCGTAATTAAGGCGGTTGATATTCGTTAACATTTTAAAAATGTTCAAGAATTTGAATTCCGGGACGATATGTTGCAGTGAATTTGTTTAGAGGAAACAAGGTTAGGATTTGCTACTGTGATAGCAAGGTCCGATAACGGAACTGATAGAAGAAATGCCTTTGTATTGTGACTTATGAAAGGAGCGGAAGATATGTGGCTCACATTCAAAATTTGAAACACAAGGAAACCGACACAAGAAAATGTGAGTGTCCGTTTCGGTTGTGTGGCTATCTCATGGCCAACAATAAGTGGAAGTTTAATGTGATTAGCAGAGAACACAATCATGATTTAACTCCAAAGTTGGCCGATCATCCAATAGCATGTCCACTACTTCCGGATGAGAAAATTTATGTTTCCGACATGACTTTGAATTTGGTACCTCCCAAAAACATTCTTGCAACTTTGAAGCGCATAAGATCGGAGAGCACCTCTAATATCAAACAAGTGTACAATAACACTATGCCAAAATTGAATTTAGACAATGTAACACCCGAAAATTATTTAATTAAATTATATAAGGAATTATTTATTGGAATTTAGTCGAAGTTGGATTTATCAGTAGAATTATAAGGAGCACTAATTAATTTATAAGTTAATTTAAGATGATTAAGTGAATTATCGGAAGTTGAGATTAATTAATGATGAATTAATTTTATTATAGAATAATATTAGAAATAATATTAGAAATAAGTGTGGATTAATAGAGTTATTTAATTGGTGTTAGAAGTAGTAGAAATGAGGTGTGAAAATTAAGCCAAATAGAAATAATAGAATTATTATTATTATTATTATAAGTTGGATTTAATTATAAGAGATATAAAAGGAGAATTATAAGGGTTTAGTGAAGATTTTTGGGAAAAGGTTGTATGTGGGAGAAAGAAAATAGGATTAAGTAAATAACCAGTTTAGTCGGAGAATTAATATTATGAGTAGAAATTAATTGACTAAAATATTTAGTGAGTTTTATTATAATGTGAGAAATAAAATGAGAAGTATTATTTAATTGGCCAATAAAATATATGATAGAATAATACTTGAATTATTAAAGGAGTAGAATAATTAATTTAATTAATAATAGAGTAGAATATAAAGGAGTATTTAAAGGAAGAAAATAATAGGAATAGGGTTTGTACGTGAGAAAAGAAACCAAATTGAAGAAGGAGGAGGCACAAAGGTTAGGAGAGGATACCAGAAGTGCACAATCGGAACTGGAAAGTAGAAATTCGACCGGAAATTAGAGACCGTTAATCCAAGGTAAGGGTGGGGTTCTGACTTTCTAATGAGTTGTATGATGAGTAGTATATGGAAATTAGGATAATGGAGAATTTTGCTATGTATTTATGATTGTTCTATTTGGTGAGAAATTATTTGATGTCAGTGTGTTGAAGTTATTCTTGAATATGATGAAATTTGTCTTGAGTTTTAAGTTGCTAAATTGATTTTTGTAGGTTGAATATGTATATATTATTTCGTTATAATATTTATATATGTGTAGTGTATAACCATGTTTATCCACATATGTACCGAAACTTTATCAAATATATTTATATGCACGGTATCGTAACTTTTCATTAATTTAATTGTTTTGGTAGACATCACAATTGGGTAGATAATTGAGAGTATCACGTTACAGTACCAGTATATTAGAGTAAGCCAAAAATCTAAGTTAATGTTTCATACATTGTAGCATTAGTTTATTTGATTGGTTAATGTTTGATAAAGTCTAACCTTAGAATTGTTAATTTACAATTTTAATATATTGATAACATAAAGTTTTGTTTATGAGAATAATATTAGCTATTTAACTATTAGCTTTTATAATTATAATAGTTTTAGTATTATTAATATGATAAATTAAGAGTTTTGAGTAAGAGACGATTATTTGGTTAATTGATTAATTTAAATTATTTCGATTCTATTAGAGTTATTAAAGTTGTCAATAGAGTTGTTAGAATTGTCAATAAAATTATCAGAGTTGTTTTGAGTTATTAAGAGTCATACTTTAATGGTTTTGGGTGATTCTATCATGTCTAGAGTTGTCAGCATTGTTTTCGAGTTGTTTAAAATTAAACCTAATAAGCCGTAGCATTAAAGGTAAAGGTATTTGACCCTTTAGAGTTGTTTTACTATTACTTGAGTCAGACCATTAACCAATTATTTTCATAAATATTATTTTACATACAAGAGTTGTCGGTAGAGAAATTTTGAGCACCTTAGAGTTATTTTAGAATTGTAGGGATCGTGGTAGAGTGATTTATAATTTATTGAGAATTATGTCAAGTTATAATTATATATTATTATGACATTTTTATGAGTTAAGAGTATAGAATAAGTTATATAATTGCAGGTGATAAATTGTGTCGTGTTGTTTCCGTTGAATTGTTGTTGTTGTTTGGTGGTATTGATGTTGTTAATAAATTGCGAAGTTGTAAATGGTGTAGTAATTGTTAATGTTTGTTGGTATTGGTGTTGTTGATAAATTGCGAAGTTGTAGATTGTGATGAAATTGGTTGTTGTTTGCTCGCATTAATTCTATTGATAAACTATTATTGTTGTTGATACGTTGATGAAGTTGTAGGTCGTATGACCAATGTTGATAAGTTGTTTTGCAGTTGATGAAGATGTAGGCCTATGGTCAATGTTGAATAAGTTGAATTGTTCTAATTTATGGACATGCTTGAGTTGTAGGTCGAATGACCAGTGTTGATCTAGTTGTTGTTGTTGTATGTTATTGTTGTTGTATCGTTGTGTATTTGTTGTTGAAGTTGAGGTCGCATGGCATACATTGCATGATTAAGTTGGCCTGGATTGGCACCGCGTTGAAAGTTGAAGGCTTATGCCTTGGCCTTGATGGCACCACGTTGAAGGCTTATGCCTTGTTGAATGCCTCGATAACCTGGCATGATTTTATGTTGGGAGTTCTGCTCCAAATGGTACCACATGCATTTGCATAGTTGAGTCACATATTGAGTCGTGTGTTAAAGTTGTTGGTATTATTCGTTATTTGTTGATTGTCATTGTGATGTTGTTATAAGTTGTTGTTGCTATAAGTTGTTATTGTTGTGAGTTGTTGTTGTTATAAGTTGTTGCTATAAGTTTCGTTGTTATAAGTTGTTGTGGTTATAAGTTGTTGTTGTTATAAGTTGATGTTTTATTAGGTTGTGTTGATTTAAGTTATTACGTTGATTAAATAAAATGTCTTCTTGTTATTATTTAGTTGTTTGTTGGTTGTATGAATAATTACTGAAGTATTGATTTACCTTATCTGAATTCTAATATATTATTTATCATACGATTTATTAGATTGTTAGATATATCACCCCTTCAGTTGTGATATTGCCTCTACGTGGGTAACGTGCGGGTAATGAAGAACAAAGGTTTAGTTCTTGTTAGTTCGAGTCGGGTTGTCACTCGATCGTAACACTGGGGATGAACGCTAGTTGTTTTGCTATTTTGATTTTGTTGTTGAATAACTATGTTGATATATGAAAAGTAATTGTTGACTTTAAATTGTTTTAAGTTGAAAATATGCTATGACATCCAAGTTGATTAATGTAGTTCATTGCTTAATATTAATAAAGTTGATTCATGTTGTTTCGTTTCATCCGAGTTTAGGTGTTATGTATCCGTGTTAGCGTGTTGTTGTTTTAGTTGAATTGTAATACTCCAATTGTTTGTTGAAAAGAATTTTATAACTCTGATTTTCATAATAATTAACGGGGTAGAATTGGGGTGTTACAAAGTGGTATCAGAGCAGGTCCGTCTGTCCGGCCAGTGTTGTCTAACGTTGTTTACTTCCTTCGTACGCGACATGTGTGTGGAACACTTTTGGTACTCGTTGCTTTTTGATTGACTGTTTGCAGGAATTAAGTTGAAGCTAAGTGGGGGAGAAGCTTTGCTTCTCGGATGTGTTTAGTTGAGAAATATCAGATTAGTATGTTACTGACGGATACGGTGCAAACGTTGTAGGAGCCTTGCCGTTTCTCGAATTCGAAGGTGGTAAGAATTTAAGATTTGGTTGTTTGACAAGTTGGGATGTATTGGAAAAGAATAGTTGCTATGAGATAGAATTTAGTAAGTTGATTGTTTAAGTAGGCCATGTTGTGGAATTATTGGGATTAATTTAAAAGTTGTAGAAGTTGTTGGAGTTGTTGGGATCCTTGAATCATGGATGCAAGTTGGAAAAAGAATACTATTAATGTTAGTAATGACGGTTTAATCTCTATTATGGTTGTCGGCTATCTATTGACAAATTGAGGAACTGATCACCCTTAATCTCTTGTTGATAGTAGACGGGATCATATTGGATGATATAGAATTGTTTTGCTATCTTAATGGTAAGTAAGTAGTGGATGCTACGACGAGAATGTCGTTAAGGTGAGGATACCATGGTGTACAAGAAAGTAAGCGAGTTGTAGTTGTTACTATTTTCTAAGATGTTGTTTCAAGGTATTGTTAAAATGGTTGCAAAATAGTAACGATTATGTTGCAAGGGTAATTGAAAGATTGAAGTATAAGTATTGGATTTAAACTGTGTTTGAGTTGTTGATTCGAGGATTAGGTGTGAGTGTGATGTTAAGGATAGTTGTGTCGGATGGATTTTCGAGGACGAAAATATCCTAAGTGGGGGAGAGTTGTAACACCCAAAAATTAATTAATTAAATTATATAAGGAATTATTTATTGGAATTTAGTCGAAGTTGGATTTATCAGTAGAATTATAAGGAGCACTAATTAATTTATAAGTTAATTTAAGATGATTAAGTGAATTATCGGAAGTTGAGATTAATTAATGATGAATTAATTTTATTATAGAATAATATTAGAAATAATATTAGAAATAAGTGTGGATTAATAGAGTTATTTAATTGGTGTTAGAAGTAGTAGAAATGAGGTGTGAAAATTAAGCCAAATAGAAATAATAGAATTATTATTATTATTATTATAAGTTGGATTTAATTATAAGAGATATAAAAGGAGAATTATAAGGGTTTAGTGAAGATTTTTGGGAAAAGGTTGTATGTGGGAGAAAGAAAATAGGATTAAGTGAATAACCAGTTTAGTCGGAGAATTAATATTATGAGTAGAAATTAATTGACTAAAATATTTAGTGAGTTTTATTATAATGTGAGAAATAAAATGAGAAGTATTATTTAATTGGCCAATAAAATATATGATAGAATAATACTTGAATTATTAAAGGAGTAGAATAATTAATTTAATTAATAATAGAGTAGAATATAAAGGAGTATTTAAAGGAAGAAAATAATAGGAATAGGGTTTGTACGTGAGAAAAGAAACCAAATTGAAGAAGGAGGAGGCACAAAGGTTAGGAGAGGATACCGGAAGTGCACAATCGGAACTGGAAAGTAGAAATTCGACCGGAAATTAGAGACCGTTAATCCAAGGTAAGGGTGGGGTTCTGACTTTCTAATGAGTTGTATGATGAGTAGTATATGGAAATTAGGATAATGGAGAATTTTGCTATGTATTTATGATTGTTCTATTTGGTGAGAAATTATTTGATGTCAGTGTGTTGAAGTTATTCTTGAATATGATGAAATTTGTCTTGAGTTTTAAGTTGCTAAATTGATTTTTGTAGGTTGAATATGTATATATTATTTCGTTATAATATTTATATATGTGTAGTGTATAACCATGTTTATCCACATATGTACCGAAACTTTATCAAATATATTTATATGCACGGTATCGTAACTTTTCATTAATTTAATTGTTTTGTAGACATCACAATTGGGTAGATAATTGAGAGTATCACGTTACAGTACCAATATATTAGAGTAAGCCAAAAATCTAAGTTAATGTTTCATACATTGTAGCATTAGTTTATTTGATTGGTTAATGTTTGATTAAGTCTAACCTTAGAATTGTTAATTTACAATTTTAATATATTGATAACATAAAGTTTTGTTTATGAGAATAATATTAGCTATTTAACTATTAGCTTTTATAATTATAATAGTTTTAGTATTATTAATATGATAAATTAAGAGTTTTGAGTAAGAGACGATTATTTGGTTAATTGATTAATTTAAATTATTTCGATTCTATTAGAGTTATTAAAGTTGTCAATAGAGTTGTTAGAATTGTCAATAAAATTATCAGAGTTGTTTTGAGTTATTAAGAGTCATACTTTAATGGTTTTGGGTGATTCTAACATGTCTAGAGTTGTCAGCATTGTTTTCGAGTTGTTTAAAATTAAACCTAATAAGCCGTAGCATTAAAGGTAAAGGTATTTGACCCTTTAGAGTTGTTTTACTATTACTTGAGTCAGACCATTAACCAATTATTTTCATAAATATTATTTTACATACAAGAGTTGTCGGTAGAGAAATTTTGAGCACCTTAGAGTTATTTTAGAATTGTAGGGATCGTGGTAGAGTGATTTATAATTTATTGAGAATTATGTCAAGTTATAATTATATATTATTATGACATTTTTATGAGTTAAGAGTATAGAATAAGTTATATAATTGCAGGTGATAAATTGTGTCGTGTTGTTTTTGTTGAATTGTTGTTGTTGTTGTTTGGTGGTATTGATGTTGTTAATAAATTGCGAAGTTGTAAATGGTGTAGTAATTGTTATTGTTTGTTGGTATTGGTGTTGTTAATAAATTGCGAAGTTGTAGATTGTGATGAAATTGGTTGTTGTTTGCTCGCATTAATTCTATTGATAAACTATTATTGTTGTTGATACGTTGATGAAGTTGTAGGTCGTATGACCAATGTTGATAAGTTGTTTTGCAGTTGATGAAGATGTAGGCCTATGGTTAATGTTGAATAAGTTGAATTGTTCTAATTTATAGACATGCTTGAGTTGTAGATCGAATGACCAGTGTTGATCTTGTTGTTGTTGTTGCATCATTGTGTATTTGTTGTTGAAGTTGAGGTCGCATGGCATACATTGCATGATTAAGTTGGCCTGGATTGGCACCACGTTGAAAGTTGAAGGCTTATGCCTTGGCCTTGATGGCACCACGTTGAAGGCTTATGCCTTGTTGAATGCCTCGATAACCTGGCATGATTTTATGTTGGGAGTTCTGCTCCAAATGGTACCACATGCATTTGCATAGTTGAGTCACATATTGAGTCGTGTGTTAAAGTTGTTGGTATTATTCGTTATTTGTTGATTGTCATTGTGATGTTGTTATAAGTTGTTGTTGCTATAAGTTGTTATTGTTGTGAGTTGTTGTTGTTATAAGCTGTTGTTGAAAATTAGAGTGAGGTATGTTGATTTTAGTCTTGCCATACACGCCTAATTACTAACAGTTCATAAGATGCGGAAAGTAAAATGCGGAAGTTAAAGTGCGGAAAGATAAATCCTACGCTATTACATGGCTTTGGGGCAGATACATAATTTATACTTGCGGAAAATAAAAGCCCTAATTAAGCTATTACATCCCATAAGCAATTACATTATTGAAAAAAAAGAAAACAGTAAAAAGAAATCGTCCGAAACAAGATAACCTGTGAAAAGATAAGACATCGGAAAATTTGAAGAAATTGAATAAGAGAAAAATGTTAGTAAAAATGCAAATTTTTAAATGAGAAAAATATTTCATGCTGGAAATAACATTAATATGCTAAAATAATTTTTTGGGATTTTTTGGAGATAATTTAATAGTTAAAAACTAATTAAAAGTGATTTGAATGATAAATTAGCAATTAAATTAAATATGCATGTAAAATAATATTTTTTAATTTCATAAATTAAATAAACATTTTTTGGAAATAATGCAAAAAAGAAAAATATTTTTTGGTGTTTTTAAATGCATGATAAAAATTATTGAAATAAATTAAAATGAATGCAAAAATATTAAAGAAATAGAAAAATATGAAAATAATTGAGTTTGTAAAGAGAAAAACAAAACTGGTCCTGGCATGGTTCGAACAGGGGACCAGGAGGAGCATCTTTGCACAGTCCACGCCTTAACCACTAGGCCAAGTGTCATCTGGTGTTTTGAAAGTGAAAATCAATGGCATATGAGTGATGACACGTCAGGGAAAGGTTTGAAAACGAGTCAGCACGCGTGGACCCCAGGTTGAATGAGAGAGCCAATCGGATTGCCCAGAAACGCCACGCACGCTCGTTGCCGGTCAAAGGAGTCCACGACGCCGGAGCCCTAGCTCCGATCGTCTTCTCCGGCCACCCAATTTCTCAAACCTGCAAAATACGATGAACAAACAGAAAAAGAACACCCTATCCCCCTAAATCGACCCTTCTGAGTCCAATGGTGGTATCAGTTTTTCCTGAAAGTGCCTCTAGCTATCAGTTCGAAACTCAACAGCTCCAAAACCCTAATCATGGCATCACGCGATTTGGACGTTCAAACTCAACAACGATCGCCCAGATCATGTATATGGAGTCTCATGAACACAATAAAAGCATTAGAATCAATTGAAACGAGCAGATAATAAAAGTGCAAAATCAAAAAAGAATTGAATATGTATGCATGTATATTGCTCGATTCTACTTGCTTTGATCAATAACAATGATGCATTCTTACTCAATCTTACCCCCTGAGCACGTTTGGATGGTTAAATGGGGCTGAAAGGGGTTGCAAAATAAAATTCGATTTTTGAGAATCCTTGAAAATTTTTGGCAAAGTTTTGGTTGTTGTAAGGGCTAGGGTTTCGTGTCTCTTCTTATGCATATTGCTGGCTATTTATAGAGTGATTTGAGAGAGGAAAAACAAGGCAAAAAGATTTGATTTTGAATGCATTGAATGATTTTCAAATAAAATCAAATTTTTGGAAGAAATTTGATTTTCTCTTAAATGAATGATAATGCACGAAATTGGTATGTATTTTGGGCTTCCTTGGACCTCAAGCATGATATAAAATCACTCTTCTTGAAAAAGTATCTTATTTTCATATTTTATATAATTTAATTTTGAATTAAATGGTTTAAAATTCAAAAATAATTTAATAAAATAGAAAATTGCCATGGCCAAGTTTTTATGAGTCACAAATAATGTCATGAACAAGTTTGGATCAAAATATTATAGGCCCATTTGGAAAATTTTTCATTTTGACCAAAATCTCCTTTTGTGCAATTGTCCAAAATTGCCCAACTTTTGAATAGTGTATCTTTCTCAATTTCCCATATTTTTGAGTGTTCTTGGACTTTTTGGAAAGCTCTAAGAGTCCTCTAACTAACCTCTTTGGTTTCATCTCAATTGGAGTTTTCAAGCTCAATATATCTTCAAAACAAAATGTTGACTTTTTGTTGACTTTGAAAAGGACCTGTAATGTTTTGATCCATACCTTCCAAATGAAGCATTTTTTGAACATTCTTGTGAGCCATGAAGTTGTAGAGAATTGAATTTTCTTCAAAACAAGATGTGGTGGAAAAATTTCTGAGAAAGTATGAAGAAGTTATGCTCAGTCAAAGTTTGGTTGACTTTTCACTAAGAAACCCTAATTTAGAAAGTTTGACTTTTGAGCAAATCTTGAGTGTTCTTGATGAATCATGATCAACCCTTGATCAAATGATGAATGTAACTTCAAAATGAGGATTTTGACCAAAAATTATGAAGTTTGACTGTATGTTGACCACAGTTGACCTTTTGTCCAATACAACTGATTTTCAACCATCTGAGCAATTGTCTGAGGAAACTTGACTTGTGAGGCTTGAAACTTGACATGGAGAACCTTTGAAGCATATGAGGAGGCATGAAGACCATTGGAGATGTTGGAAACTCATCTTGATCTAAGAAATACCAAACCCTAGTTTGGGTTGATTGTCTAGGAGAGGGTTTGTCTGATCAACCCTTGAAGAATCCTTGAGCATGGATGTATGGAATATCTTGAGAAGATGGAGGGCAAATTTTGGGGTATGACATGCTGCTAAAGGTATACTTTAGACAGCGTTTCATATAAGCGCTGCTACAGGCCGTATTCATAGGCAACGCTTTTTTTCCCTAAGCGCTGCTAT
This sequence comes from Vicia sativa, assembly GCA_021764765.1. NCBI lineage: Eukaryota > Viridiplantae > Streptophyta > Magnoliopsida > Fabales > Fabaceae > Vicia > Vicia sativa. The sequence continues at coordinate 182,877,250 of CM038796.1, read as the reverse complement.
TAGTCCAGAGGGTTGCATCGTTGAGCGATACGTTGTTGAAGAAGCGATTGAGTTTTGTACTAAAATTTTGTCCAATGTGCGATCCATTGGACTCCCCAAATATCATTTTTTCGAAAGAAAAGAAGGTAAAAAATTAATTGGAAATGAAATTGTGACAGTATCAAGGGATGAACGGGATCAAGTGCATTTGTATGTTCTGCATAATGACAATGAGGTTGAGCCGTTTGTTAAAATGCACAAGGCTATACTCTGAGGTGAGAATCAAAGTAGAAATGAAAATTGGATAGTACGAGAGCACAATCAAAGTTTTATACAGTGGTTTAAGGATCATATATATTCAAAGTTTCATTCAGATCCCGCTTCAATATTAGACAGGTTGAGATGTTTGGCATATGGTCCAAGTTTGATTGTGCTTTCTTATAGAGGATACGCAATTAATGGATACACATTTTATACCAAAGAACAAGGTGATAAAAGTACTATGCATAGTGGTGTCACGGTGGTAGCTGAAGAAATGCACATTTCTAGTATGAAGGACTTAAACCCCAAATATGAAAATCTGTCATATTTTGGGGTTATCAATCACATTTGGATGTTTGATTATGAGAAATTTCAAATTCCTATCTTTGGTTGCAAGTGGGTACATAATAGTGGCATACGAATGGGTAAGTTAAGGTTTTTGCAAGTGGATCTTAATAAGGTGAGGGTACAAAGATGAGCCTTTTATTCTAGCCTCTCAAGTTAAACAAGTGTTCTATGTCACAGACCCGAAGAATATGAAATGATCTATAGTGCTTTTATCTAACAAAGTGATTGATGATAAAAGTGTAGATCAAGGTGATGTTGATATTGAGAATGAGTTGTATATTAGAAACGATCGAGATGAAAATACTACAACGGGTGAATCATATATCAGAAAAGATCATGATGAGGGAATTTGGATCAATCCCTCCGTCCGCGTTCTTAAGAGACAAGTAATTCGCAATCCAACCAAGAAAAGAAAGAGATGTTAGTGAAAGAGGTAATATAGTAAAATGTTATATATTCTATCATTTTCAATGATATTATATATTTGTCATTTTATATACTCAATTGATTATGGAATTAGATATTTGGAATTAAATATTTGTCATTAGATACTAATGTTTTTCTTTATTACAGGTTAGATGGATAGTAACGAGGATCACCCACACGATAATTCTATTAATGATGGAGACAATGGTGGAGGCAAATCCGATAAGGGAGTGGAAAGAGAAATTGAACGAGGAAAAACTATTATGAAGAATATCATTCGTGATAGAGATAGAGGCATAAAATACAATGTGCATTGGAGTCCATGTGACCAATTAATTGAGCCTAATGGTTCTAAATTGACAAGTTACATTGGTATATTTGTAAGGAGAGAAATTCCAATACCTTGTGATGAGTGGAGAGATGATAAGTTGGATGACGCTAAAAACAAAATCTGGAGTGAGATACATGTACTTTAAATTATGTCTTTAAATTACGATTATGTATTTAAATTACTTATACTAACGCATTCTGTGTATGTTTTTTGTAGAGGTCTTTCAACATTGATGATACAAGAAAAGATTACTATCTTGGATTGGCCGACAAAATACTAAGAGGGTTTAGAACATATTTAAATAGAAAGTATCTTAAAGATGCCGAATTTTTGTTGTTGATGTAGAGCGTCCAACAGAATATGCAGATGTGATTTCACTGAAAGAATGAGTTGTTTTTAAAGCCAAACGAAAAACCCCAAAATTTCATAGTGTAAGTGACGTAAATCGCCAAAGAGCATCATCTCCTGCGTATCCATACAAAAAAGGGCGTTTGGGATATGCACAATTAGAACAAAAAATTGTAAGTATTTATAATTTGCAATGGTTTACTTGTTCATCAAGAGTTATAACTGATCTTATTTTTTGTCTTAATGTGTAGTTAAAAGAGGAAAATAGTTATGAAACATCTCTTCCGGAACATATTTTGTGGAAGGCTTCCCGTGTGGGTAAGGATGAAGTTCTTAAAGAAGATGCATAACAAATTTTTGAAAATTCGTAAGTATAACATTAATTCTTTAATTAAATCAAAATTTTATTTACATATAATATTCATGTTTTTTCGATATTCATATGAATTTCAGGAGATTCTGTCCCAGTCTCTATCTCCACCAGATGATTGTAGGAGCACACTTAGTCGAGCATTAGATGTTCGTGAGTATTCTGGTCGGGTGAGGGGTAAAGGACATGGGGTTACTCCAACATCCTTGAAAAAGAACAATCCAAAGACAAAAGCTGCTAGCGATAAACTACTGCAGGCAAGGTTGGATGCATTAGGAGCTGAAGTTCTTGAATTGAGGAAGGATAAAGTAAGACACCAATCAGAAATGGAAGCTTCGGGTTTTAAAGATACTAGTGAAATAGCTAGTGTCAATTGTGCAGTTCAACCGAGTATTCCCGAGGTAATTATATATATTATTATGAAATTAAATTAGTGTAATTTATTTAACTGACATATATACACATTAACGATGTCATATTTATTATTGACTTTAGGGCATTTCACCTTGTCAACTATTTTTAGAGACACCGACTTATCGCATGGTTGGCAAGGGAAAAGTGCATAACACTCTGGGAGAAGTTCTTCATCATAAACCGCTCCCTTATGGATATTTGAAAGTATACATTAATATTGCTTTAGAGGAGGGTGCGTTATTACCAATCCCCGAAGAAGTTTCGGATGCAACATTGGTGGGAGAGGCAATAGGAGCGTATGTTGCATGGCCGTCAAGACTCATTCGCATAGATGATGAGATATACTTAAAACCATTATGAACCTTTGAGTACTCAAATTTTTTACGTTCATTTTACTTACATTTTTTTTGCATGGTAATGTTAGACTCCTACAAAACCCAAACTAAAAGATAAGGGGATTACGCGGCCAATCGAGTCAGTGGCATCAAAAAAATGGGTACAACACAATTATATGATATTTATGCTTAGATAATATTAATTTTTCATCTTATACTTGACCAATCTAATTTTATGATATTTAGATTATTCCTGCTAAAGAGATTGAAGCTGTCAGTAGGGGTAAGGATCCTGTAATTAGCAACATTCCCACAGAAACAAATAGTGTTGCTAAGAGGACCGGGGCTAGAAAGAAAACTACTTCACAATATAGGTCGTGCCTTCAGACATATGTAAGCTTTACAACTATTTCGCAAGGTGGTACAAGTCTTATACCCATGGATGCATGAATTTATGGTTCTGAAGGCATGACATCAATTGGTAAGGAGGATTTGGAACAAGTTTTTGGATATTTGACATTAGGCGGCGCTGTTATCAATACATACATCAGGTAGACTCCAATCAACTTTGTTTAATTAATTGAAGAATTTATTTACTAATTTCAATGAATAATTAATGTTAATGATGTTTTTATTTAAGGTTTCTATATGACAAGTTGATTCGCCCGCATGGATTGAAATCCAGATTCACTTTTATAAATCCCAACTTTGTCCATGCAGGGTCAATCAACTCAAAGCCAGATGAAGTAATAGCGTTTGTACTCCGTTTATTTATGGCCAGCAAAGATACAGAAAATTGTTCTTTTTACCATATAATATTGGCCACAAGTAAGATTTTCATTCTAAATTTCCTCTATTATAATTTTTTTTCGTTTTTTGACGTTGTGTAGGAAGTTTCCATCTAACCTTTGTTTAATATTACAGTGGACACTGGTTATTGGTTGCGATTAATCATGTGAGAAAAAATGTATATTATCTGGATTCATTGGGCAATGATTGGACAACATACCCAGATATGAAGAAGACGATTGATACGTAAGTGAGATTGTTCTAAAATATTCATGCATATATTTAATTATTTTTGTGAGATAGTTCTAAATATTCGTTATTATTTTATTATAGCATTTTACAAATTTTTCGAGCATAAAGAGATATTCAAGTAACAAGGAGTAGAGTCAACAATATTTCGTGGATCAAAGTGGAGGTATATATTTTCACAATTTTGATTATATAGCGATGATACTTGATAAAACAAGTTAAGGTGTATATCTTGATGTATATCCGTATTTTCTTTCCATGTGTAGTGTCCTCGTCAACGCAATTATGTAGATTGCAGTTATTTTATGTTGAGGTTTATGAAAGAAACTCTTCTTTTGGACCGATTAGAGATTCCATCCACGATATGAATTTCTAACTTAGGAATTATTTTAATATTTCTCATAAAATGACTTAGTGCTTTAAATAAATCATACTATGTTATATTATTATGTAGTACTTTGATGAATTCAAGTGCGCTTAATACTCAAAAGATCAATTGGATGCACTTATGGAGGATTGGTGCCAATTTGTTATGGAGTTGAGAATTTTATTATAAAGTATAAATTTTAGTTTTGAGAATATAATATATGTCATTATAGTTGTGTTGCAATATTGTTGTTTTTGTTGTTGTTATTTGGTAACTTGTATGAATTTCGATTTTTTTATTTTGTTTCAGGTTATATAGGTGCAGATCGATGTAGAAGATAAAGCTATTTTGTAATTCATTGTTGATGTTGTTTCATTGTTGTATATATTAATGTTGTTGTTGTTTCAAGTTGTTTCATTGTTGTATATATTAATGTTGTTGTTGTTTCAGTTTATGAAATATTATGCAAAAAAGGATTGAAGATGTATATTGATGTTGTTGTTGTTTCAAATTTTATATGATGCTACAAATTCTGGTAAAAATCTGGTGCAAAAATGGTGAAATTAAATTTGATAGGCAGCACTTTGTTTTAAATGAAAACAAAATTATATTAAAAAATTTCTTAGGGAAAACGCTGCTAAAGTGGGGGGAATAGACAACACTTTTAATGAGAAGCGCTGTTTAAAATGGATGAAAAAATGCTGCTATAGGGGGCAATAAAAAAGTGCTGCTTAAAGGGGAAATAAAAAAGCGCTGTATAAAGTAAAGCGCTGCTAAAGAGGGTATCTATAGCAGCGCTTTTCAGGAAAAAGCACTGCCTAAAGGGTATCTATAATAGCGCTTTTACAAAGCGCTGTCTAAAGCTCCACCTAAAATTCTTTCAAAAGCACTGTCTAAAGTGAAAGCGCTGCTAAAGAAGATATCTATAGCAACACTTTTTAGGAAAAAGCGCTGCCTAAAGGCTATTTATAGCAACGCTTTTACAGTATCCTAAGCGCTGTCTATACCTTTAGCGGCGGTGGTTTTAGCAGCGCTTTTAAGCGCTGTTAAAGGCCTAAATAAGCGCTGTCTAATCCCTTGTTTGGCGTAGTGTAAGCGCTATCAAACAAAGTTAGTCCTTCGGGAGGATCGAACCGAAATACAACACCTTTTGAAACTCTTGATGAGAACAATTATGTTTGTAGGTTCCTACCGTGCTCATTGTTGTACCCCAATTTCCCCCCGAAGATTCTAAAAAAAAAAACTTCATACCATCACATTGCACAAAGATCACAAAGGGTGTCTCCCTCTCTTCCCTATCTTTGGGTTTGCCCTTTAGAAGATCACCAAGCACCTTGTGAATGTGTTTATTTCTTAGGTGTGATGATTGATATTTGGCTAACAATGATATGTGTACACTTGACTCTCTAAATGTTGTAGGTGAATGGTGCACAAGTTTCTTATTCAAGGAGTCCATAGGTTCATGTGTTTATTTCCATGCCTTATCTCCTCAATTCTCAAAGATTTTTGAAAGCATCGTTTCTTATTGAAGACTTCTATTATCATCTACCATGGCCTCTCCTCTTTAGTATATGTTTCATGTTTGAAAGAGATCATCAAATTTGAAGAACTCTCTATTCTATCGACATCTATCCTGAAATTAGGGTTTTGGACTTTTGAGGACTATATCTTGGTGTTTGTATGAAGTTTGTGAATGATTTCAAATGCATTTTATTCTTAAGAGGACTTATAATATGAATATGCTTTGATTCACGGAGTTTTGTTGATGAGAAGATTGTTTTGGAGGTCTATGATTGCTAACTCTCTAGATTGATGCTTCATCTATCTTGTTGTTCACAGTGATTTCTGGTGAAACAACCGCTAGTCTTCCAAACTATCGAATAAGCGTTATAATTGTTATTCAATTCCTCTGGTAACTTGCAGGATCGACTAGATTGATCCTATGGGGTATTGGTCGTTTGGATAGAATTAATAACAAAATAAGTGTTCATATTTAAGACTTATATTCAGAGTGTTTTATATATATATCCAAAGTACTTCGATCACAATGCTAAATAACTTAATGACATGATCAAGCAAAATAACATAAAACTGATTTGAACAAGTAAACGCATAAAGGTTCGATTTGCAAAGAAATGTATAAATGCAGGGAAACGTAAATGGTTTTTAAAGGTAAAAGACTTTTAATGTAAAAACATGAATATAAAAGCATGAAATGTAAAAGGTTTTCTGGAAAGTAAGAACGTTAATGTAAAGAGTTTCTGAAATATAAAAGACTTTGAAGTAAAAGAAGCACTTAAATGCAAGGAAAAGTTAAATGACTTTGAATGTAAAGAATTTAAAAGACATTAATGCAAAGATAAAGGATAAACTAGAAAGATAAAGATGTTGATTGAATAATAAAAGTTTTGGTGCAATCATACGTACATCATTCGAGCATTCGTTTCCCTAGCCATGTGGTATTTTGAATGTTTACTGAATTTTTGTACAATAGATATGACACACGAAATCCTAACACTAAGACTCCTATTTATACTACTTCGACCATAACGGTCTGGCTTATGAGATCTTGCCACGTTCAGAACATGCAGAACACTGCGCTTCTCTTGCTTCCACGCCTTGAACCGTCTCCCAGCATATATTCTAACTTCCAATTATCCCGCTCGCGTTTGAATTTCAAATGCCTTGGCTACTTCGATTCGACCTCACTTCTCAGACACGACCCTACTACCACTTCGAAGCTTCCCTTATATGTATCATCATAATTGCCATTCAAAGCTCCCAGTTTTAGTACATCCATTCGAAGAGCCAATTCTTTCATTCCGAACTGTGACATTCACTTTATTCCCACGAACACTGACATCATTCCGTTTCGAGCTCAATGACTCCATTTCGAATCATATATATATCAAAATCTTCAGCCAACAAAATGCCCCTTTAAAATATGTATTTCGAATCTCTTTCTGAGAAATACTTATTTTAAACATATCCACAAGATTTTGATGTGACCCTGAGCAATCATGACACTGTATATGATTTCCACTACGTCAGTCACGACGGCTCTTGGGTTTCCGAACCGCTTCAAAACAGCTGCTACGGTATGGTGCGGTTATTAAAGACAATGATTATCTTTAATCACGCTTGTTACCAATGTTCACTTTACGCCACCTCATTCCGTATCCAACCCATGACCTCCAACGTAATGTTGGAACATATAGACAGCAATATCTCTTCAGACAATCCACAGGTGAATTGAATTCGAATTTTTAACAAAGATAGTTATTCGTACCTTAGTGCAAGTTTCTAATCTTTCTTTATTTGTGTAGGATGATTCGACTCCATTACTTACCACTTCGACTCCTCCATCCAAAGCAGCTGCTCCAATCCATTCTTCTCCTCATGGGGACTCAAGTAATCTGGTGCAGAATAAAGGATCCTCCAATATGGCGGTTCCGACTGGAGCTCTTGAGCAACCAGAAGATCAGGGCACTTCGCCTCCTCTCAAAGAGACAAACGAAACAACGCTGAAGATCTTTGTAGAAGTGCCTCCGAGCTTTCTCATCCAAAATCTCCTCTCAAGATTCCTCAAGAAAGTGAAAAGTCACCCAAGTCGAAGAGGAAAGGGTTGCCTCTCAAGAGGCGAAGATTCTAGTGAGGAAGGATCGGGGACGAAAGAGGAGAAGAGGCGCAAGGTGATTTGAGTGAAGGAACAGTCCAAGCTCCTAGTGATGAAAACGATGACATCGAAGTAGTGGACCTGGTTGGTGATGAAGAAGATGATGAGGAAGGAAATAATGAAGGTGATGGTGTTCCTACTAATGAGCCAATGGAAGTCGAAATGGATGTTACTCCATTACGTATGGAACTTCCTGAGTCCTCTCAACGTCAAACAGCTGAAGAAGAGTTAGCCCTCTTAAAACGAAATGACCCTATTGGGTATATGAAGGCTAAGCTGGCTCAGAGAGATACTCCTCTTCCTAAGGCTGGTGTTGGTTCGACTACTGATTCAACGCCTCCTTCTGATGATAGGGTTGTACTTCTTCTCAAGATTAGGAAGATAATCTGTGATGTAGATCTATTCGAAGTACTCAAGAAAGATAGTACAGCCTGCTTTATTATGAAGGGACTTCTTAATCAAGTCGACCTCACCAACTGTTCCCTGGAAGTTAGCACCATTCTATTCGAACTTCAATCTTTGATAGACAATGTGACTGGGTGTTTCCTCCAAGATGAATCTGCTACCAATAAGGTTCAAGAGAAGCGAGCTGCAATGGACGCTGCTTATGAGCATGCTTCGAAGCTTTCTAAAGAAGCTGAAGAGCACGTCATGCATATCAAGCAAGCTAAAGCTGATTATGAACTTCGAGCTCAATCCATTCTTCTCTGGGAGAAACAGATTCTAGAACTTCAAAGTAAAATTAAGGAGGCCCAACAGCAACAGATGGCATATGAAACCAACACTTTTGGCAATCGATTCTAAGAGCTCCTTAATAAAGGACTTGCAGAGACTGAAGCCACTGAGCAATTTAAGGGTGAAGTTGCTATCCTAGAAGGAGCCAAGCGCTTCACTCAACAAAGGCTTGAGTCTTATCGGAGTATCTTCGATCGATTAAGGAACAATACCCATTTCTGAAGATTGTTTGTTTAATGAATCTTGTATTTCAATGTTTGTCTGTAACACCTTAAACAACACCATTTTGGCAAGTTAAATCACCATTTTGGCATCTCTTTATATTTTTATGATTACATTGTTATTATTCGAATCTCCTGCAGGCGTGGCTTATATTTCTTTAAATATTTCCCATTTACCTTTAGGATTCGCTTATCATCTGCCAACTCTTCGATTTCATACGCATTGTTTGAAAATGTTTTCATTATTCGAAAAGGTCCTTCCCAATGAGGTGACCATTTACCTAACGCTTTATTCTTCTTGTCCATGGGCAATATAACTTTCCAAACTAAGTCATTAGTACTGAATATTTTACCTTTCACCCTTTTGTTATATGCCCTGGCTAGTCTTTCCTTTTGCCTCATCAGGATTTCCAATGCATGCAACCTAACTTCATCCAATTCAACTAACTCATTCATCATCATTTCCCAATATAAAGAAGATGGGATTTCATTTTGTCTTTGAATTCGAACTGATTGTAGATGAATTTCTACTGGTAAGACTGCATCATGACCAAATGTTAGTTGGAAAGGTGTGGTGTTAGTAGCCTCTTTAGGAGATGTTCTACAGGCCCATAGTATTTGGTCTAAAGTCTTATGCCAATTTCTTGGTTTTTTACCAACATGTTTCTTTATCAAACCTATTACTACTTTATTGGCTGCTTCGACCTGACCATTTGCTTGAGCATAGTATGGTGTTGATGTTAGCAATTTAAACCCCATTTCTTGGGCAAATTCTTGCATCTTTCTACCAGTAAATACAGAACCTTGGTCTGTGGTGATGCTCTCTGGCAATCCGAACCTATAGATAATTTGTTTCTGTATGAACTCAATAATAGCCTCTTGATCTACCGCTATTAATGGTATTGCTTCGATCGACTTGGTAAAGTAGTCTATTCCCACCAAGACGTATTTGTGACCTTTAGATGAAGCAGGATTGATTTCTCCTATTAAATCTAATGCCCATCCTCTGAAGGGCCATGGTTTAATGATCGAATGCAACTCACTTGCAGGAGCATGTTGAATCCCTGCATGTTTCTGGCATTCTTCACACCCTTTAGCAAAATCTATGCAATCTTTGAGCATACTGGGCCAATACATCCCATATCGAAATAACAACCATTTCATTTTATGGCCTGCTTGATGTGCCCCACATGCCCCATTGTGGACTTCTGACAATGCTAAATATGCCTCACTTTCTCCTAAGCATTTGAGTAATACACCTTCTTGGGTCTTTTTGAACAATTCATTTCCCATAAGGACATATGATAATGCTCTATATTTTATTTTTCTGTCAACATTTAATGTTGGATTTTCTAAGTATGCTATTAATGGACTTCGCCAATCTGTATCTGATAAGGTATTTATGGCTAACACTTCGAATCCATCTCTATCACCACAACCTAATTTAATATTTTTTAAATATGATGGTATGAGTCTAGTAGCCATAACCCTTCCTCTTATTTCGACCAAATCCTCAAAGTTTTTGGCAAAAACTTTATACCCTGAAGCCAATTGAGCTAAGTCATTTGCTTCTTGATTTTCTTGAGTAGCCTATTAATTATGACAAAGTATGTCATTAGATTTTCCTTTATGCATTTATATTCCTTTGTTATCTGCTTGACCACTAACTCTGAATCACCTTTAATTTCGACTCTAGTTGCCCCCAATTCCAACAAAGCTTCAAGCCCAACAATGAGCGCTTCGTATTCAGCTTCGTTGTTCGAGCAACGAGGGCCATCTAATTTATACTTGAATTTTGTTGGAATTCCTTCAGGAGAAATTAAGAGAACTCCCACACCGCTGCCCTCCTTATGGGTCGAACCATCAAAGTATAATTTCCAAGGTTACATTTCGACGTAACCCATGACCGGCTTTTCGACCAGTGAATGGTCCACAATGAAATCAGAAATTACTTGACCTTTCACAGCTCTTAAAGACATGAAAGTCAACGAATATTCTGTCAAGGCTAGAGCCCATTTACCAACTCTGCTATGCATTATTGGTTTTGAAAGCATGTGTTTGATAACATCGAAATGAGACGAAACATCAACATCAACAGGCTTTATATAATACTTAAGTTTCATACAAGAAAAGTATAAACAAAGACACAACTTTTCTATATTACTATATCTGGTTTCTGCATCATTCAATACCCTACTTAAATAATATATGGCTCTTTCGATGCCATTACTATCTTCTTGTGCTAACATACTATCTATAGTAAATTCAGAAGCAGATATGTACAGTCTCATGGGCTTTCCCCATGAAGGTGAAGACAAGATAGAGGTGAGAGATATCTCCAATGTGGTCCACTTGCTTTAAACGTTTAGTGGGGAGAACGCTTGAGTTTTCCCACTTAGATTCGAAATAAACCTTCTAAGAAAATTAATCTTCCCCAGCAGAGATTGCAACTCCCTTTTCGATGTGGGTGCCTTAGTCTCCATAATGGCTTTGGTCTTATTCTGGTTGATTTCGATTCCTTTTTTATGAACCACAAAGCCCAGGAAATCTCCAGCCTGCACAAAAAATGCACATTTAAGGGGGTTCATTTTTAAGCCATGTTTTCTCATTCTTTCGAATGATTGGCTCAAATGATGCACATGGGTTTCTGCAGATATAGATTTGATGACTATATCATCAATATACACATGCATAAAAGTCTCAATAAAATCATGGAAAATGGAATTCATTGCTTTTTGGTAAGTTGCCCCAACATTTTTTAGACCAAAAGGCATCACTACCCATTCATAGGTGCCTAAGGCTCCTGGGCAACGAAATGCTGTCTTAGCAACATCTTCTTCAGCAATAAAAATCTGATTATAACCAGAATATCCATCTAGCATACTTAGGTATTCGAATCCTGCAGCAGAATCTATTAACATTTCTGCCACAGGCATAGAGTATTGATCTTTGGGGGTTGCAGTATTTAAATCCCTAAAGTCTATGCATATTCTCATAGAACCATTTTTCTTAATAATAGGTACTATATTTGCTAACCATTCGACATACCTTGTGGTTCTGATGAATTTGCAACGCAGCAACCTTTCGACCTCAACTTTGATCTTTGTGAGCATCACGGCGAATCTCCGGGAGTTTGCTTGATGGGCTTCTTGCCATCCTTAATTGGAAGTCTGTGCTCCACTAACTCTCTCTTCAAACCAGACATTTCGTCATAATTCCACGCAAAGCAATCTTTGTTTTTCTTGAGGACTTCGATCACCTCTTGCTTGAAACTTGGGCTGAGTTTTGTGCTTATGTAGGTTATTCTCTTTGTGTCATCATCCCCCAAATTCACCTCTTCGAGCGGATCCTGCGCTAACATTTTGGCGCCTGAGTTTGTAGGATCCTTCTCGAAGCCCAAGGGTTCTTTGTCATATATGGCATCAAGCCTTTGATCTATTTCGTTTTCTTCACAGGGTGAATCTTTCGAACCATTCCCTTTCATTTCATTTACTTCAACTATATTATGTATTTCAGCCTCTGAAGCCGCTTTCCGTTCATTCTCAGCCATATAGGCCGAAATCCTTTCGAAGAAGGAAGACTCAGTCATGAGCAGGATTGTCGAACTCCCAGCCTGGTGGCCGTCTTTGCGAAGTGCCTTCGACTCTTTCGTCCCCCTTAATTATTTTTCTGTCCCAGTACATGCCATCATGGCGAAGGGTCATATAGTAGTGTGCATCCCTTGTTTCATTCATTTTGTCACTTGGGGTGCAAGGGGCTATTCGTGCCAGGTACTTGTCATGATTCCTTTTGTTGACCAAATTGACTGTTGTCATGAAGTAACTCTGGTCCGCTTCGATATTCTCCACTATACCATCTTCTCTCCACAGGACTAACCTTTGGTGCATTGACGAAGGAACTGCCCCTACGCCATGAATCCACTCTCTTCCCAGCAGCAAGTTATAATTGGCCTTGGCTTCGATCACCATGAACATGGTGGGCCTGCAGCTCGATCCGACGGTTAAATCCACTTGCACCACCCCCAGCGTTTGACCTACTTTCCCTTCATAATTGGATAGGACCATGTTGTGTGGTTTTACATCACCCTCTTGTATTCCTAACTTTTTTAGCATGAATTGAGGCATTAAATTGACTGCAGCGCCTCCATCCACTAAGACCTTGTCCACACCATTGGTTCCTGCCTTTGCTCGAATGAACAATGGCTTCAAATGATTCTTCATTGCTGGCTCTAGGTGTTCGAAGAACGCGTTCTGCTCTTCGATCGCGCCGTTATCCATTACATAGTAGCAAACTGGTCTGTATTTCATCAAATCTATGGTATCTTCTTCCTCATGCTCTTCGATTTCAGTCTCCTGTCCAAAATCAGAAGGTAGTACGGATACCACATTGCAGTTTAAATTGAGTGAGGACTCCCCCTCTGATTCGAAGTTATCTGTCAGCATGTCCTCGTCTTCTTCTGGACTTAGAGTGTAGTCTTTCGATTCATCTGGTTGTGTTTCGGAGAAGAGTCTTCGACTAACTGGAGGCTTGTCTTCAGGTTGATTGTTTGTTGTTATTGGCTTGTTGGTGCTTGACACTTCTTTGTTGCTGGCCGAAACTTCTCTTTTGTCTGCCAAGGCTTCTCTTTCAGCCTTTCGAATTCGTTGTTGCCTTTGCCATTGTGATCTAGACATGGGGTTTTTTCTCTTGTAATTCTCAAGTCTCACTTCTTCCCTCTTCGCAGTGTTGAATTGCCTCCTATATACCATAGCGTGACGCGCATTTCGTTCGTTACCTCTCCATTTATCCTTCCCCTTATTGGTTTTGACTTGCAGCCATTTATCTGTTGGTACTTCAGCAGGGATTTTGAACGTCACCCTTCGAGCACCTTTTGGGTAGGGGCTATCAGTCTTTCGTTGAGTATGATTACCCTCGAAGTGTTGACTCATCTGACCAACCTCCTTGTGATTCCAGCATGGGGCGAAGGGAATGGTTTCGAATGCTCCAGCCATGTTCTGGTCATATGCTGCTGAGCACCTTGGGCAAATCAGGCACTTGGTTGCCCCTTTGTGACAGCGAACTACAAACTCCAACAGACTCTCCCCAGCTCTAGGGTAGCATCTGAATAATTGGTTGTCTTGGCGCCAATTTACTCCAGTTCGAGCCCTTTGTTTCCTCTCGAAATCTGCAGCAATCCTCTGGTTGCAGATGATGCTGCATCTGGGACATAACATCATTTCAGCATTTCCCTTGTGGCACAGCATGAGATAATCCTTGAGGCTGGTATCTGCAGCATAGCCATCCTCCATTTTGTATTTTTCTTTTTCAAGATATCTTTCCATCTCCTGCATCTCAGAACAGGGTCTCTCCATATCTACCATATTGACATCCACATCTTCCCCTTTTTCGTCATCGTCTCCCCATCCTGATGGTTTGACGTCTTCGATTCTAACCTTCGAACTCTCTAGGGCGGAGTACTTTACCAAGTAATCGAATTTTCCACTGGGTTCCCCTAAGGTATCTCAGACTTTCTTATGAGGAATGCTACCATCTCCATCTTCTCCTTTTGTATCATCATCTCCCCATCCTGTGGGTTTGACATCTTTGATTGGGATCTTCGAACTCTCTGGAGCAGAATATTTTACCAGACAATCAAACTTCCCACTGGGTTCTCCCAAGGTGTCCTAGATTTCTTTTTGGGGGAATGCTGGTTTCGTGATCTTTACTCTCTCCAATTTTAGCCTTAGGCCTTCAGTGGCCTGTGTCAAATTTTGCTTCTGGTCTTCCTGGCCCTCAGTAGCCTGGATCTCTTTCGAAACACCAGATGACATTGTTTCGGTCGAAGCCTCTAGTTGTTTGTGGACGTCCTCAGTGACTCCATTGTTGACTTCGACTAACACCCAACTTTCATTTTCAGCGCTTTCTTCTCCCAATGGAGTGGCCTCTTGGTCTGCTTCCACCATATTGATTTCTCCAATGCACGAAGGCTCGGAGTAGTTGGTGTCTGCAATATCCAGAGGGTCTTCATCCACTTTCATTTTTGGCTTGTCAGTAAACTTTAATCTGCCTTCCTTAATTGCGTTTTGAATCAAATCCCTGAAAAGAAAACACTGTGAGGTTTTGTGGCCTAGAAAACTATGATATTTGCAAAACCCTCTTTTCTTTCTTTGATCTAAAGGAGGTATTTTGACATTTGATGGCACAATTAACTGGCCATCTTTGACAAGCAAATCGAAAATCTCATCACACTTTGTCACATCGAAGGTATATACCTTCTTTGGGAATTTATCACTTTTCTCATTTTCAACAATTTCTTTCCTTTTTGTGGGAACTAATAATTTACAAGAGTAAGGTGGAGCCTGTTTTAGTTCAGCAAGATCTATTTTGACCTCTTCGAATTCAGGATAGTCTTCGACTTCCTCAGTTTCGACATAGGAGATTCTTTCTTTCTTATTACTTTTGAAAGCACTGGCCTTTTCGGCCTTTAGCCTTTCGACTTGTCGAACCCTATCTGCTAACTGAGCCATATCCCTCAAGTATTGTGTGTCTAACTTCTTTCGAATAGAATAGTCCAGGCCACTGTCATACCCCAAAATTTGCCCTCTATATATTCAAAAGATTTCATACATCCATACTCAAGGATTCCTCAAGAGTTGATCAGACAAACTCTCTCCTAGACAATCAACCCAAACTAGGGTTTGGTATCTCTCAAGTCAAGATGAACTTCCAACATCTCCAATGGCCTTCATGCCTCCTCATATGCTTCAAAGATTCTCCATGTCAAGTTTCAAGCCTCACAAGTCAAGTTTCCTTAGGCAATTGCTCAGATGGTTGAAAATCGGGTGTATTGGACAAAAAGTCAACTGTGGTCAACATGCAGTCAAAACTTCTGATTTTTGGTCAACATCCTCATTTTGAAGTTACATTCATCATTTGATCAAGGGTTGATCATGATTCATCAAGAAAACTCAAGATTTGCTCAAAAGTCAAACTTTCTAAATTAGGGTTTCTAGGTGAAAAGTCAACTGAACTTTGACTGATCATAACTTTCTCATACTTTTTCAAAAAATTTTCCACCACCTCTTGTTTTGAAGGAAATTCAATTCTCTACAACTTCATGTATCACAAGAATGTCCAAAAAATGCTTCATTTGAGAGGTATAGCTCAAAACATTATAGGTCATTTTCAAAGTCAACAAAAAGTCAACTTTTTGTTTTGAAGATATATTGAGCATGGTAACTCCAAATGAGATGAGACCAAAGACATTGGTTAGAGGACTCTTAGAGCTTTCCAAAAAGTCCAAGAACACTCAAAAATGTGGAAAATTGAGCAAGTTACACCATTCACAAGTTGGGCAATTTTGGAAGAATGCACAAAGAGAGATACTTCAAAAAAATCAAATCTTTTGCAAATGGGCCTACTTTTTCTTCATCCTAACTTGTTCCTCATGCAATTAGGAATATCCAAGCCCAATGCCACGAATTTTTGATTTATTTTTCTATTTAATTTGTAATTTATTTATTTAAATGCAAATTAAATCTTAAAATAAATTATAAAATTGAAATTAATGGCAAAAGATTGATTTTATTCTTTCCTTAAGGTCCAATTAACTCATAAATGCCAGCAAATTCGAAATTGGAACTAGAAAGGCAAGATTGGATTGAAATTGGTCAAGCTTTGAAGATTTGATTTTCATGGAAATATCAAATTTGATTTCCATTGAATATTGATTGATTCTTGCCAAAAACCATCCCAAATCCATCCAGTATAAATACATGATGCATACCTATCAAGAAAGAACGAAAAAATTGCCCTAGAAACCCTATTCCAAAGCTCAAAAAACCGTGGTGCACAAGCAAGTGGTAACCCTACTTCCAGCCGTTTTCAATCGTTCTTGAGGTGTCCAACACATTGCTTGACATCTCCTGAGTCGATTCAGACCTTCACTTTGCCAAAAATCATCAAGAGTCGTGAAAACCGAATTTGGTTTGTTCTTGAATTTTCAAAAATCGATTTTCATCATTCATGCATTATTAACTTGATTTGTGTTTGTTTTTGTGATCAGTGATGTATTTGCAAACTTTCTAGGTGCTTTAATTGAATTTCCATGGCCAGGAATGCATAACACCATTGTTAGGGTTTCTGAACACGTTTTAGGGTTTTCCAAAATAGGAAAAATTGGACCATGACACCTATACCATCGTGTTCGGAATGATCCCAGGAATCGAACCATGCCTTTAGAATTCATTTATATTATGTATACTGCATTTTTGATTTTGCCAGGGTCTGTAGCGTCGAACCAAAGCCGACGCTATCTTTCAAAAATTCAAAAGGTTGAAGATGACTGGATGGCGCGAGCGGGAGGAAGCTGATGGGTGACGCGTGTTATTTTCAAATCGTTCCGTTTCCAAACAGTGACGCGTGCTAGTTCAGATGGCAAAGGCAAGGGGATTCAAAGTTTGAACACAAGGTCTCCAGTTCGAATCCTGGCAAGACCAATGTTCTTTTCCTTTTTACAAAACTCAATTATTTTCATATTTTCTTTTATTTCAATATTTTCCATTTATTTTATTTGTTTTCATGATTTTTATTCTGCATCTAAAAATTATCAAAAATTATTTTTCTTTTTACATTATTTTCATAAAAATCTTTATTTAATTTAATAAATTAAAAAATATCTTTTTGCATGCATATTTATTTTTATTTTTTTATTTTAGCATTTAAATCATTATAAATTGCATTTTAATTATTAAATCTTTTCCAAAAAATCCCAAAAAATTATTTTAATATATTTATCTTATTTCCAGCATATATTAATTTTCTCATATTAAAATTTGCATTTTTCTAACATTTTTTCTCTTGTTCGATTCATATTGCATTTTCCGATTTTCTTATTCTTTCACAGGTTGCTCCGATTCGGACGTTTTTTCTTTTATCGTTTTATTTTTCCAATAATGTAATTGCTCATGGGATGTAATAGTTTAATCTAGGCTTTTATTTTCCGCATTTTAAATTATGTATCTGCCCCAAAGCCATGTAATAGCGTAGGATTTACCTTTCCGCATCTTTACATTCCGCATTTTACTTTCCGCACCCTTATCAATTGCTAGTAATTAGGCGTGTATGGCAAGATAATAATTGGACATAGCTCACACTAATCTTCAAGATAAAATATCTGAATTTGACACACTTCTTTCACACATGCACCCCTTAGGGTAATTCTCTCTCGATGCCTTTCGATTTCAAAATGGTCATGTCCCTCGAACGTAGAGGTATTCTAGCACCGTTGCCTTCCAAACAAATCATCATAGTCCCTTCGATACAAAGATCATAAGACCCACGATGTCGCCTCCGAATACATGATCTTGACCCTCGATTGTCGCCTACGAAAAATGATGATAGTCCCTTCGAATGTGCTAGGATACTTCCTACAAGTTGCTTTCTATGACCATCCGATGTCCCTTCGAATGTCCCGCTTACATCCAACGAATGGAGCTACCTACTAACTAATGGTATGGCTAGCGCTATTCTAAAGGAATGTAGAAGTACAAAAACGACCAATTCTGAGTGGGTAATAAGTCTTCTAGTTGCTCGCTCTATCAAATGCTTTTCACACCACACACTTTTTTCAAAGTTCAAATTCTTTTCAAAACAAAAACATTTCCGAACACTTTGTATACACTCCTACATGAGTCATTACAAAGTCAAAGCGAAATGCCTCTTTCAAAACATTTTTGTCAAACACACAGAAAGCAATTTTAAAAAGTGATCTAGAGCAACTAAGAGCCCGTAGATAACTACGGATGGAAAGGGGTGCTAATACCTTCCCTTTTCATAACCATTCTCCCGAACTCGTAATCTAACGAAGGTCTTTTTCATTACTTTTACCTTCCCTTAATTGGATAAAAATAAAAGTCGGTGGCGACTCTTGCTATCCGCACATTTGGATACAAAATCCTACAAAGTCAGTTCACCGTATCACGAATGGCGACTGCTGGGAAACACCCTAAGAGAGAATTGCCTTAGGATTTCTAGATAACTTTTATCGCTTTTGTTTGACTTGTATGCTTTATCTTTAAGGGTTGCTTGGGTATTATATTGTTGGGGGATCCTACACCCGGATCCGGGTTTCCTTTTAGGTAAGTAGCATTAGATCATCGCGACCGCTAGACGTATAACTACGCGGTCAACATGATGGCTACGTTAGCGTGACACTTTGGTTGTCCCGATACTCTTCATTCCCAAGTTGAAGATAGTATTTGGCTTCTGCGTGGTGTCATCAGCGCTAACTAAACTTTTAGAACCTTAATTGACCCATCTTGGCCATTAGAAGGTAGTGAGATGGCCGGCTTTGGTGTAGACCGAGGTTGGTTGATACTCGATGCTACGCTCATTGAGATTAGACTTTTGGGACATTTTCGATCGACCACTTGGCCGTCGTATTGAAATAAGCGCCTACGAGAAAGATCTATGATATGAGATTCCTAGAACCCGGTTACTATTATAGGACAGGATGAACCAACTCAAACTTTTGGTAGGGTAATCACCTATACCTCATGCAAGCCTTAAACCTAGGCTCATTGTGTGAATTGTTTGTGTGTGCTAAACATGACATCATGACATCATTCGCATTGCATATCATTTCTAACTATTTCAAGGACCTAGGGATTTATCTTTGCTCTGTTTTGTAGGGATTATGGCTTCTAGAAAGACTATCCGAATCAACTTCATGGGTATCCTTCTCAACTCAAAGAATTGGTTTTAAATTCCGACCATGCTCGGTTCATCAAAAGACATGGTTATCTACTTGATTTGGTTATCTCCGTTTGAAGAAGATATGATGCATGTCCTATTCCAGTTCTTTGATCCGAAACACCATTGCTTTACATTTCCAGATTATCAGTTGGTTCCTACCTTGGAAGAGTTCTCTAAGCTACTTGGGGTACCTATTCTTGACCAAATGCCATTCACCGGTCTAGAAAAGGTTCCTAAGTTCGAAGACATCGCATCCGCCTTACATCTTAAGCGCTCAGACATTGAAGCCAATTGGGAAACTAGAAGTGGAGTTAAGGGTTTACTTTCCAAGTTCCTAATCAAGAAAGCCCGAGAATTCCTCAAAGTTATGAGTTTCCATGCATTTGAAGACATTGTGGCCTTGCTAATCTATGGTTTGGTTCTATTCCCTAACTCGGATCAATTCATAGATGTCAACGCCATCAAGTTGTTTCTTACCCGCAATCCAGTGCCTACTTTACTTGGAGACATCCTACACTCTCTCCACACTCGTACTACTAAGAGACAAGGAACTCTCATGTGTTGTATACCGTTACTTTCAAGGTGGTTTATTTCGCACCTTCCTCCATCGCTTTGAAGAATGAACAAAGGTTGAGATGGTCTCAAAGATTGATGTCACTCTCATTCAGATATCCGTTGGAGCCTTTTCTCTCAAAAGGACTTCACCTTCATTGATGTGGAGAGTTCCCTAATGTACCGCTACTTGGTATAAGGGAGGTATTACTACAACCCTTCTCTAGCTCTACGTCGCTTTGTTTTGCTCGAAAGATGGTCCACATGATATGCTTCTCCAAGATGTTGTGTTCGACTACAACCACGATCTCCGAATTACGACGAAGGTTTATACACGCTTGGGGCATGGTAAAGAAGACGATACCAAGACTTTGGGGCACCGAACTCCATTCCTTGGGAACCTTACCTCAAATGGGTGCGAGCTCGAGCTCAAAACCTCATGATGCCATTCACTGCTTTACCGTAATTATGGAACCGTTGCTATAGGTGACGTACTATGCTGTTCTCCATCCCGACATGCCTACCGATTTTGAAGACTTGAAGAGATCCTGGATTCAACTAAAAGAAGAAAGGGATACCTTTGAAGCTCAGCTATGCAATGAGAAGAAAGTGTTAGAGTTGACAAAGCTACTTCACGAGGAGCGAAACATCAATGCCTACATCGGCACCAAGAGGAAGCGCCATGGGAGACTTAGAGCTTTAGGATGTTTATGTTTTCTTTTATTGTTTGAATTATCTCTTGTACTTAAAAAGAAAAAGAATAATAAAAGAGTACTAATAAATGTTTGTTCATTGCTTGTTTAACAAATTTAAATCTCTTAGGTCCTTGAAAACATTGCATTGCATTCGCATAAACATTGCATATCATAGCATAACATTGCATCACAGGTACATTGGAGATTGGTTTTCTCATTTGCTCGCTATTTATTTTAGCAGAAATGGCTCTTGAACAGATCCAAAGATCTCGTGCTCGAATGCCGGCCAGAGATGTTCACCAACTTGGTCCAAGGCCAAGAAGATTTGAAGAAGCTCATCAACAAGAAGAAGAAGGTTGTTGGTCTCCTCAACATGGGTAGACGTTTCAAAGGGGGTCCTAAGGTGGTCAGCCGTATTGAGCTCTCTGAAGGAAGTGTCCATACCGAGGGGAGTACCAAGGGTGATGAAGGTGAGCAGCGTGAACCAAAGAAAGGAAGAGAGGACCACTCTGATTATAGCCAACACTCTGATGAAGATGACAAGTACAAACAACTCGAAGACCGTCTGAATGCTGTGGAAAACCTGAAGATGTCCGGGCTGAACTTTGATGATTTAAGTCTTGTTCCTAGTGTTGTGATTCCTCCCAAGTTCAAAGTTCCAACTTTTGCCAAGTATGATGGCATGTCTTGTCCTAAGCTGCATTTGAAATCCTATGTCCAGAAGATCAATCCCACATCGATGATGAAAGTTGTGGATGCACTATTTTCAAGAGAGTTTGTCCGAACCCAGTTGGAATGGTACTATCACTAGAGAATGACCGTATCCGTACTTGGAGTGATTTGGTGATGCTTTCTGCATGCGATGAGTACAATGTGAATTGACACCCACTCGCATGCAACTACAAAGCATGTCTATGGGTCGTGACGAGAAGTTCAAAGAATATGCTCGTGGAGAGATCTAGCAGTGAGTTCAACCACCCTTGTCCAATAGGAGTTGGTTGATATGTTTATGGGAACACTAACAGTCCATTCTTCAATCATCCGATTGGAAACTCTTCATCCGGATTCACCGGTGATATTGACGGGAGAGCGTATGTCGGTATCAAGAGGGAAGATCCATGTAGAGTCATCTTCAAATGTCAAGAGATCTTTGGTGGTAAGAAAGAAGCTAATCTGTATGGTCAAAAGCCGAGCCAAGACCGACCGCTCAATCTGTGGGGGCGTTGTGATCCAATCCTACATCAAGACAACCTCAAGAGACAACGCCGAGCTTAAGCGCCACGAAGACGCTTTACGAAGATCAACATGCCTTTGTCGCAAGCCTTGCAACACATGTTGAAAGCGAGTTGATTACCTTGAGGGATCCTCCTCGAATGTCAACACTTCCTCCGAGATACAATCCTAATGCTAAGTGTGCTTACCATTCCAATAGCCGTGGCACGACATCGACAATTGTTGGGCTCAAGAACAAGATTCAAGATATGATTGAAGCTAAGCATTGAATTTGATCCTCCGTTGAGACTCGAATGTGATCAACGCGCCTATGCCTAACCATGACAAGAGTTCCAATGTCACAGGACGATACTTATGTTTTCAACATAGATGACTTGACCATTCCTCTGATGACTGTTAAGAAGAATTTGTTGCAAGCCGGTGTCAATCCAGGATGCCCAGAGAATTATCGTTGGTGCCCATCTGCACCTGATGGTTGTGCTTGGTTGAGAAGACGTGTTCAGTGCATGATGGATAACCGTGAGATACTATTTCTGAAACCACCGTGCGTAAGTGTGTGAAGAAATGTCTAAGTTGAAGATTGACAATGCGAACGAAACTGTACCATGTGTGGGATACCTTGGGGCAGCCAAGTGGAAAGTATGATTACATGGTGAAGTACACTGTCCCTGATAGTTACAAGATTCCTATTGAAGATGTTAAGGCGACCGGATGGGGTGACGATTTCCCAGAAGACTATGCTGATGTTAACACAATAAGAATTTCCTCACCTGATTCTGTGCCTAGAGTGGCACCTCTCATCATCACTTCTCCAAGACCAGTTCCATATTCCTCTGACAAAGCTATCCCTTGGAACTATGGAGCTGATGTTTACTATCATGGCGTCAAGCAAGACCCTTTGACCATTGAAGATCTTACCATTGAAGCTACCATTCCTAACATTGACAACATCACCGGATCTAGCAAGGTGACTCGAACCGGAAGGGTATTCTCTCCAGAGATCTCTCCTCCAAAAGACACTGCGACTCCAACTCGCATTCCAGCTACTCAATCAATATCCCCAGCTAGAGGGAAAGAACCAGTGACTCATCCTGCTCAGCCAGAAGTACCAAAGGAAGTTGCTGAAGACACCTCCAAACAGGAAATGGAGGAAATTCTGAAGATTATCAAGAAGAGTGACTACAATGTTGTGGAACAGTTGGGACAGACTCCGTCCAAAATTTCCATGCTCGCTTTGCTCTTGTGCTCCGAGGCTCATGCTAACGCCTTGGTAAAGTTTCTGAAGAATGCTCATGTGCCGCAAGACACTACCACTAATCAATTTGAAGTTTGTATTGCTAGCCTGGCTGCCAACAACGGCCTAGGCTTCTCTGATGCTGATTTGACTCCTGCGGGAAAGAAACATAACAAAGCCTTGCACATCTCTGTTGAATGCAAGGGTACTACCCTGTCTCATGTTTTGGTTGACACCGGTTCTGCTCTGAATATCTTACCGAAGACTGCTTTTGATCGGCTTGATGTCGAAGGGTTGGTTCTGAGACCCAGTGACATTATCGTGAGAGCTTTTGATGGTTCTAAGCGCACGGTACTTGGAGAGCTCACTCTGCCTGTTAAAGTCGATTCCCAGACTTTTGACTCTACTTTCTTTGTCATGGACATTCATCCGGCTTACTCTTGCCTACTTGGACGCCCTTGGATACATGGGCGGTCATACCTCTACCTTACATCGTGAAATACCCGGTGAAAGGGAAGGTTGTCACAGTATGTGGTGAAGAAGAGTATATGGTCAGTCATCTCCAGTCATTCCGATACCTCGAGATGGAGGGTGAATTCTTTGAAACGCCTTGTCAAGCTTTTGAAACAATCCCCAGAGTCATGCCTGCTGACTCTCCTGTCACTCGTGAAGTTACACAAGTTCCGCCTAGGATGGCCTCGCTGAAAGATGCTCAAGCTGCTGTTGAAGAAGGAAAGAGTACTATTTGGGGTCAGCTCCCTGATCTTCCTTTCAAATCCGACAAGACTGGTTTAGGCTTCACCATCAGAGGACAGAAGATGATACGCCGCGAACGTGCCGGCCAACTTCCTTTCCGCATCAGCCAGAGTGGAATTCATGCTATAGAAGACGACGACAACGGCTTCGACATCAGCAAGTGGATCTTCCCAACTCCAGAACATGGGCTCAGCAATTGGAAGACCGAAGATGTCATACCAATCTCCTTTAGCCAGGAGTAATTGTTCTTGTTTTGTTTTGCTTTTCGTATTTCTCTATGTTTTGGACAATAAACTTTGAAAGCCTAGTGCCTTGCCCGGGGCATCATGGCTCGTTCGAGGTTATTATCTCATCGTTTGAATTTTCATTCAATAAATTCGTTGGACTTTTGCGTTCAATTGTTTGTTTTCTTTCTTTACTTTATCACCCCTTCAAAAAGCTATGTGTTTCTTACACACACCCACGTGATACACTGCAGAATCACTCCGAATCTCGTTAATAACAGCTATGCTAGTGCTAAATATGACTTCGATAATCCGATCTACCAAGCCGAAGACGAAAGTGAGGAAGATTTTGAAGTGCCAGGAGAACTTGCCGATCGCTACAAAGAAGAAGATCGAGTTATACAGCCACACGAAGAGCAAGTTGAGGTTGTGAATTTGGGTACTGACGAAGACAGAAAAGAGATCAAGATAGGAGCGGGTCTTGTGAACAACGTTAAAGAAAGGTTGGTTCAGATGCTACGAGACTACATTGAGGTTTTTGCTTGGTCATACGAAGACATGCCGGGTTTAGACATTGATATCGTGGTACACCGATTGCCGACAAAAGAAGGTTTTCTCCCAGTGAAACAGAAGGTTCGTCGCATGCGTCCCGAGATGTCAGAGAAAATCAAAGCCGAAGTTATGAAGCAGTTCAACGCTGGTTTCCTAGCCGTTACTTCCTATCCCCAGTGGGTTGCTAATGTGGTACCCGTGCCAAAGAAGGATGGTAAAGTACGAATGTGTGTGGATTACAGAGACCTGAACAAGGCAAGTCCGAAAGACGATTTCCCACTTCCTCATATTGATGTTCTAGTTGACAATACCGCTCAGCATAAGGTTTTCTCCTTCATGGATGGTTTCTCCGGTTACAATCGATCAAAATGGCTCCAAGACATGGAGAAGACTACTGTTACACAGTGGGGTACTTTCGCTACAAGGTTATGTCGTTTGATGAAGAACGCAGCGCCACTTATCGCGGCTATGGTGACATTATTTCATGACATGATTCATCACGAGATAGAGGTCTACATCGACGACATGATAGCTCGATCACGATCAAGAAGAACATCTTGATCATTTGCGAAACTATTTGATGATTGAAGAAGTGCAGATGAGACTTAATCCCAACAAGTGCACCTTGGAGTCGATTCGGAAAACTCCTAGGGTTTGTAGTCATGGAAGAGGTATTGAAGTTGACCTCGAAGGTTAAAGCTATTCAAGAGATGCCAACTCCCGACCGAGAAAGAAGTCGAGGTTTCTTGGGCCGATTGAATTACATTGCCGATTCATTGCACATCTAATCGCTACTTGTGAGCCAATCTTCAAGTTACTAAAGAAAGATCAAGTAGTGGAATGGAATGACGATTGCCGATCGCTTTTGACAAAATCAAGGAGTACCTACTGAATCCTCCTATTCGATGCCACCAAGGAAGACCTCTTATCATGTACTTGACGTGTTAGAGAACTCAATGGGTGTGTGTTGGGGAAACATGACGAGTCGGTCGAAAAGAGCATGCAATATACTACCTTAGCAAAAGTTTACCGATTGTGAAACAAGATACTCACACTTGAGAAAACTTGCAACGCTTTTGGGGCTGCTCACCGACTAAGAAGATATGTTGACTCACACTACCTTGTTGATTTCCAAGATGGATCCGATAAAATACATATTTGAGAAACCAGCTCTCTCCGGAAGAATAGCAAGATGGCAAATGATCTTGACCGAATATGACATCCAGTACACTTCTCAGAAAGCGATCAAAGGAAGTGTGGTAGCCGATCATTTGGCTCATCAAGCCGTAGATGACTATCGGCTATTCAATTTCGATGAAGATGTTTTACTAGTTCTGATTAGAAGAACCAGGCCCAGACGAAGGACCTGAACAAGGATCCCGATGGACTATGGTTTTTGATGGAGCCTCAAACGCACTTGGCAATGGCATTGGTGCTATCATCACATCCCCTGCAGGCGGACATACGCCTTTCACCGCCAGATTATGTTTCAGTTGCACGAACAACATGGCCGAGTACGAAGCGTGCATCATGGGTCTTAAAGCTGCTATTGACTTAAGAATCAAGTTCTTACAAGTGTATGGAGACTCAGCTTTAGTGATCAGTCAGATTAAGGGCGAGTGGGATACCAAACATCCGAATCTCATTCCGTACCGAGAGCATGTTCTGAGTTTGATCCCCTACTTCGAAGAGATTACTTTTGATCATATTCCACGAGAAGAGAATCAGTTGGCTGACGCATTAGCTACCATGTCGTCTATGTTCAAGGTCAGATGGAACAACGAGGCTCCCCAAATCATCATTGAAAGGTTTGACGAACCAGCATATTGTTGTGAGCTTGATACAGAAGAGAAACCTTGGTACTACGATGTGAAGAGGTATCTTGAGGCTCAGGAATATCCCGCAGGGGCATCTGTTAATGATAAGAAGTTCATGAGAAGATTCTCTTCCAAATTCTTTCTCAGCAACGACATTTTATACAAGCGCAACCACGATCTGTGCTTACTTCGCTGTGTAGACCAGAAAACAGCAATGCGTATCATGGAAGAGTTACGAAGGCGAATTTGGTACCCACTCAGTGGACACACCATGGCTAAGAAGATTTTGAGAACAAGTTACTATTGGTCCACCATGGAAGTCGATTGTCACCCTACGCTCGATCTTGTCACAAGTGCGGTTATGCCGACAAAGTACACGTACTCCCGGTACCTCGAATGTTTTAACTTCTCCTTGGCCTTTTGCAATGTGGGGCATTGACATGATTGGAGAAATTAAGCCCGACCCAATGGACATCGTTTCATCCTTGTGGCAATAGATTATTTCACCAAGTGGGTAGAAGCGACCTCGTATGCATCATTACCAAGAATGTTGGCTCGATTCATCAAGCATAATCTTATCTGTCGGTATGGCACCCGAAAGGATTATCACGATAACGGCTCCAATCTCAACAACAAGATGATCACCGAACTCGCGAGTTCAAAATCAAGCATCACAATTCTTCTCCGTATCGGCCTAAGATGAATGGCGCGATGGAAGCCGCCAACAAGAACATTAAGAAGATTATCTGAAGATGACGTGACTTACAAAGATTGGCATGAGATGTTACCATTTGCTCTTCATGGTTATCGCACTACAACGAACATCCAGGGGCAACCCCTCTCTCTTGTCTACGGTATGGAAGCCGTCTTACCCATCGAGGTTGGATACCCTCAACGAGTCCTCCAAGAGGCAGAGTTAGGCGAAGACGATTGGGCCCAGACTCGGCTTGACCAGATTAATTTGATTGATGAGAAATGACTCGCATCTATCGCCATGGACGATTTATCGAAACGAATGATCGAGCATTTAACAAGAAGGTCAAGCACCGAGTCTACCAAGTCGGTGATCTAGTAGTCAAGCGCATCATTCTTCCACAAGGTGATCCGGGCAAATGGACTCCCACGAGGGACCATTTGTAGTCAAACAGTGTTTTCCGTGAGCTCGATACTTAGCACCATGGATGGTGAAGATTTCCCACACCACATCAACGACATAGTCAAAAATACTACGCATGAAATAGACCCGCTAGGTCGATGGCCTAGGCAAAATATAAGGGCATCTGGCGAACCAAAAGGTTCGGGCAAAAATAAAGGATATATACAAAACATGTACACCGCAAGTCGAAAACTCGAAAAGGCTTGGGCAAAAAGGTATCGGTGGTGAAAACCGAAGGGCGGTCTAGGCAAAGTTAGGATTTAAGCGTACGACTATGTATCTTCCAGATCATCTGCTTCGAGACCACTATCAGCATTCAAGATTCAAATGGCGGAGATCAATCTACTCACTTTCTACTGACAGCAAGGAGATGAGATAGTTGAAATATATGAGTACTAGCATAGTTGGAACTTAACGAGATTGTTTCCGCATGGCTTTTTACTTTTCTTGTGTACAAACTACTTGGCCATAAGCCACCTTTCAAATAAACGCAAGCTTCTTTCTCTTTACAATCTCTGTTGTTATTTGCAATAAGTCCAACGTCTGCTTTGAATGACTATACGCATTTGACAATAAGAATCTAATCACAAACATACGAAAAGCGAACATACAAAAATACTTACTACAGGCTCCAGGAATTGAGATGACGACGAAAGTCACCAATGCATTTCCCCACAGAGCATGATCCCCACAAAGGTGTCACTCATAACATGCCTTCCCCAACGGAATATACGTTAGTCCCCGAGCAGTGATTCCACTCAACCGAGCAACGTTACATCGTCTCAAGCAACACTTCATCCCCGGATATTTCTCAATCCTCCCCTTCTCCCAGCGGTATCCGGACTCGAAACTTGGTCGGATAGTGCATCGGAGGAAACATACACCTTTATTCCCCGGAGATTACAACGGACCTGACTCTTCCAGCCGGTCTCCGGCAACTATCAAATGCTCTCCATGAGATCGCACCTGAATCCCCAGAGCGCCTCCTAAATTTCCTCGGCGGGATCTACATACAAGGTCCCCAAGATCACCTCCTGACTCTCCTAGGTCTATGAGATCCCCGACAACGAGCTTCTCAAATCTCTACCTTTCTCGACAATATCTAGGCCCGAGACTTGGTCAGATAGTGCATCGGAGGAATCCAGGGTATCTTCCTTCTCCTTCAAAAGTGGGGTTCTCACCTACTCAATTCCCCAAGCAGGAGTCAGAAATCCTCAAACAGAACATCCGCATCTTCTTCAAGATGGATATGTTTTGAAATATCACAACACTTATCATTCATACATTTCTCATAAAGTCATAATTCATGCATATATCATTCATATACACTGTCATGCATCATACTTTGCATAAAACTAACCAATTTTCTATCAAAGTTCCTCTTGTTTTTTCTCCAAAACAGGTAACAGTCACTTCTGACGCAAACAGGTCCAAGATTAAGCCCCGAATCGACGGGAAAACTATCTGAAAGACCGCCCTTGGTTGTCCTCCGACGGCTGGTCTAGGATTAAGCCCCGAACCGACGGGAAAACTATCCGGAAGACCGCCTCTGGTTATCCTCCGATAACAGGCAATGGATCAACACCCGATGCACAACAGGGAAGCTATCCACATTTTTGCCAACTACAATCTCCCTCAGAGTAATCGACATGAAGATTTATTCGATTCCTTATTATCAATAAGAACTACGAGTCTAGCGTGCGATTCGGTTGCTGGATGGCATCTTAAGCCCATCTCCGACTACTTGTCAACATTTCTTCACTTTCGAATCTGCATATATGGTTAAAAATCAATACAAACCAATAACTTCATTCAAAATCAGTCTAACGTCGACTCCTCGGATGGCATCTTAAGTCTACACTGATTTCACCCCTTTTCGGATGGCATCTTAAGCCCATCTCAATTCTCCTATCAACAACCTCGAGTCTAGCGTCGACTCGTTCCCAACAAAATCCCATTCCCCAAAGCGCATTCGGTGTATGTGCATCTTGTTCCATGTCAATCTAACCCTCAGTACAAGAAGATTCAATCAACCCCAAAATTTGTCCATTCAAAAGATTTCATACATCCATACTCAAGGATTCCTCAAGAGTTGATCAAACAAACTCTCTCTAGACAATCAACCCAAACTAGGGTTTGGTATCTCTCAAGTCAAGATGAACTTCCAACATCTCCAATGGCCTTCATGCCTCCTCATATGCTTCAAAGATTCTCCATGTCAAGTTTCAAGCCTCACAAGTCAAGTTTCCTCAGGCAATTGCTCAGATGGTTGAAAATCGGGTGTATTGGACAAAAGTCAATGTGGTCAACATGCAGTCAAAACTTCGATTTTTGGTCAACATCCTCATTTTGAAGTTACATTCATCATTTGATCAAGGGTTGATCATGATTCATCAAGAAAACTCAAGATTTGCTCAAAAGTCAAACTTTCTAAATTAGGGTTTCTAGGTGAAAAGTCAATAGAACTTTGACTGATCATAACTTTCTCATACTTTTCGAAATTTTCCACCACCTCTTGTTTTGAAGGAAATTCAATTATCTACAACTTCATGTCTCACAAGAATGTCCAAAAAATGCTTCATTTGAGAGGTATAGCTCAAAACATTATAGGTCATTTTCAAAGTCAACAAAAAGTCAACTTTTTGTTTTGAATATATATTGAGCATGGTAACTCAAAATGAGATGAGACCAAAGACATTGGTTAGAGGACTCTTAGAGCTTTCCAAAAAGTCCAAGAACACTCAAAAATGTGGAAAATTGAGCAAGTTACACCATTCACAAGTTGGGAAATTTTGGAAGAATGCACAAGAGAGATACTTCAAAAATCAAATCTTTTGCAAATGGACCTACTTTTTCTTCATCCTAACTTGTTCCTCATGCAATTAGGAATATCCAAGCCCAATGCCACGAATTTTTGATTTATTTTTCTATTTAATTTGTAATTTATTTATTTAAATGCAAATTAAATCTTAAAATAAATTATAAAATTGAAATTAATGGCAAAAGATTGATTTTATTCTTTCCTTAAGGTCCAATTAACTCATAAATGCCAGCAAATTCGAAATTGGAACTAGAAAGGCAAGATTGGATTGAAATTGGTCAAGCTTTGAAGATTTGATTTTCATGGAAATATCAAATTTGATTTCCATTGAATATTGATTGATTCTTGCCAAAAACCATCCCAAATCCATCCAGTATAAATACATGATGCATACCTATCAAGAAAGAACGAAAAAATTGCCCTAGAAACCCTATTCCAAAGCTCAAAAAACCGTGGTGCACAAGCAAGTGGTAACCCTACTTCCAGCCGTTTTCAATCGTTCTTGAGGTGTCCAACACATTGCTTGACATCTCCTGAGTCGATTCAGACCTTCACTTTGCCAAAAATCATCAAGAGTCGTGAAAACCGAATTTGGTTTGTTCTTGAATTTTCAAAAATCGATTTTCATCATTCATGCATTATTAACTTGATTTGTGTTTGTTTTTGTGATCAGTGATGTATTTGCAAACTTTCTAGGTGCTTTAATTGAATTTCCATGGCCAGGAATGCATAACACCATTGTTAGGGTTTCTGAACACGTTTTAGGGTTTTCCAAAATAGGAAAAATTGGACCATGACACCTATACCATCGTGTTCGGAATGATCCCAGGAATCGAACCATGCCTTTAGAATTCATTTATATTATGTATACTGCATTTTTGATTTTGCCAGGGTCTGTAGCGTCGAACCAAAGCCGACGCTATCTTTCAAAAATTCAAAAGGTTGAAGATGACTGGATGGCGCGAGCGGGAGGAAGCTGATGGGTGACGCGTGTTATTTTCAAATCGTTCCGTTTCCAAACAGTGACGCGTGCTAGTTCAGATGGCAAAGGCAAGGGGATTCAAAGTTTGAACACAAGGTCTCCAGTTCGAATCCTGGCAAGACCAATGTTCTTTTCCTTTTTACAAAACTCAATTATTTTCATATTTTCTTTTATTTCAATATTTTCCATTTATTTTATTTGTTTTCATGATTTTTATTCTGCATCTAAAAATTATCAAAAATTATTTTTCTTTTTACATTATTTTCATAAAAATCTTTATTTAATTTAATAAATTAAAAAATATCTTTTTGCATGCATATTTATTTTTATTTTTTATTTTAGCATTTAAATCATTATAAATTGCATTTTAATTATTAAATCTTTTCCAAAAAATCCCAAAAAATTATTTTAATATATTTATCTTATTTCCAGCATATATTAATTTTCTCATATTAAAATTTGCATTTTTCTAACATTTTTTCTCTTGTTCGATTCATATTGCATTTTCCGATTTTCTTATTCTTTCACAGGTTGCTCTGATTCGGACGTTTTTTCTTTTATCGTTTTATTTTTCCAATAATGTAATTGCTCATGGGATGTAATAGTTTAATCTAGGCTTTTATTTTCCGCATTTTAAATTATGTATCTGCCCCAAAGCCATGTAATAGCGTAGGATTTACCTTTCCGCATCTTTACATTCCGCATTTTACTTTCCGCACCCTTATCAATTGCTAGTAATTAGGCGTGTATGGCAAGATAATAATTGGACATAGCTCACACTAATCTTCAAGATAAAATATCTGAATTTGACACACTTCTTTCACACATGCACCCCTTAGGGTAATTCTCTCTCGATGCCTTTCGATTTCAAAATGGTCATGTCCCTCGAACGTAGAGGTATTCTAGCACCGTTGCCTTCCAAACGAATCATCATAGTCCCTTCGATACAAAGATCATAAGACCCACGATGTCGCCTCCGAATACATGATCTTGACCCTCGATTGTCGCCTACGAAAAATGATGATAGTCCCTTCGAATGTGCTAGGATACTTCCTACAAGTTGCTTTCTATGACCATCCGACGTCCCTTCGAATTTCCCGCTTACATCCAACGAATAGAGCTACCTACTAACTAATGGTACGGCTAGCGCTATTCTAAAGGAATGTAGAAGTACAAAAAACGACCAATTCTGAGTGGGTAATAAGTCTCCTAGTTGCTCGCTCTATCAAATGCTTTTCACACCACACACTTTTATTCAAAGTTCAAATTCTTTTCAAAACAAAAACATTTCCGAACACTTTGTATACACTCCTACATGAGTCATTACAAAGTCAAAGCGAAATGCCTCTTTCAAAACATTTTTTGTCAAACACACAAGAAAGCAATTTTAAAAAGTGATCTAGAGCAACTAAGAGCCCGTAGATAACTACGGATGGAAAGGGGTGCTAATACCTTCCCTTTTCATAACCATTCTCCCGAACTCAGAATCTAACGAAGGTCTTTTTCTGTTACTTTTACCTTCCCTTAATTGGATAAAAATAAAAGTCGGTGGCGACTCTTGCTATCCGCACATTTGGATACAAAAATCCTACAAAGTCAGTTCACCGTATCACAGCCACCAGCGGCCATTTCGACTAACTCATGTTCAGGAACTGCTGTGAAACATCTAGATTTCAAGAGTCTAAACCTATTTAAGTACTCATCTATGGGTTCAGTAAACTTCCTCTTAACACTTGCTAGTTCCTTTAGACTTATCTTGGATTGTCCCATATATAGAATTGTTCATGGAATAACCTTTCCAAGAGGGTCCAGGTGTCTATTGATCCAGGAGGCAAAGTGGTGAACCATGTGAAAGCATTTTTAGTGAGGGAACTTGGGAAATATTTAATCCTAAGGTTCTCATTATTTTCTATGTCTCCTGCTTCGGTCAGATACCTGGCTATGTGTTCGACTGTTGATTCATTGGTATCCCCAGCAAACTTTGTAAACTTAGGGATCTTATATCCCCTTGACAAATCAGTATGCATTACATAATCTGCTATAGGAGAGGCATAATTTGGCCTTCTAATCCCTGTATTAACACCGTTTTGGGCCATAATCCTCTCTATCATTGCGGTTAGGTTATTCTCTACCAAGATATTATCATTTCGAATTCTATGGACAACTGCATCAGCATCTTGGTTTCGACCCACCATGACAACTCTTCTAGGTTGTTCTTCTCAAAACACTGGGGCTTCTAATCTTTCGACCCTTGCCCCTGGTTCCATCATTCCCGTTTGTGGTTCCTCTCGAATCACTGGGGCATCTAATCTTTCGACCCTTGCTAGTGGTTCTATTAATCCCCTTTGTGGTTCTTCTCGAATCATTGGGGCATCTACCCTTTGTGCCCTTGCCCCCAAGTTAACCCCCTCTCTAACTGGCCTATAAGGTGGGTCAACAGCAACTTGTTCGATGATAGGTATGTTCGCTCGAATCAATGCCTGGTTCTGCCTACGCCTCTCTAGCGGAGCGAAAAAATCTGCTATTCGACTCATATTATCTGCGTTTTCTCTATTTGTCATAGTTACATTTTGTACTATTGGGGCAAAGATTTCTTGCATAGTTTGCGCTAACACTCCTATCATATTATGATTACTATCATCCATTAACTGCCTAAAAGCTATCTGATTTTCTGTGGTTAGGATAGGCAATGCACTATAACCTACTGACCCTTGGTTATTTGTTATGAATTGATTAGCCCCAGAACCAGACCCTAATTGTGGTGACGTGTTCGAAGTCGAAGTTTGTAAACCTGCCATAAAAGATGTTGGCATCCCATAAGGGGGGTTTCTGGGTCTATTTCTATCGAAGCTGGGTGGTCTAGTCGGTGGTGGGGTAGCGAAATGGGTTTGTACCCCACTTTGTGGGACAGATCCCCCAAGATAACCAGTGGCCCCTGTATTTCCTAGGGTCGAATTGTTAGTTGACATGCCACTTGTTCCGTTCGTGGCCATATTACTAGTCGAAGATGCAACTGACTGTGCATTCGAAGGGATCGCGCTGGACGTTCCCGTCGAAATAGACGCACTAGTGCCTATTCCATGTGGGGCGTTTTGTTCCCCTTGTTGATTGTTTGGATTAGACATCCTATTATTTCGTTTTCTTCTGGGTAAGGGTTGGTTACTATTAGTTATTCTACCACTCCTAAGGTTCATATACCAATGAACTTTGTTTACTCAGAAAGAACTTTTAATAATAATTATGTCTTATAATCCTTATTTTATTTTAATTTGTAACGACCAATGAGAGTCCCACCAGGTGTGCCAATTTATTCACAGTGATTTCTGGTGAAACAACCGCTAGTCTTCCAAACTATCGAATAAGCGTTATAATTGTTATTCAATTCCTCTGGTAACTTGCAGGATCGACTAGATTGATCCTATGGGGTATTGGTCGTTTGGACAGAATTAATAACAAAATAAGTGTTCATATTTAAGACTTATATTCAGAGTGTTTTATATATATATATCCAAAGTACTTGATCACAATGCTAAATAACTTAATGACATGATCAAGCAAAATAACATAAAACTGATTAGAACAAGTAAACAAATAAAGGTTCGATTTGCAAAGAAATGCCTGGTTCTGCCTACGCCTCTCTGGCGGAGCGAAAAAATCTTCTATTCGACTCATATTATCTGCGTTTTCTCTATTTGTCACAGTTACATTTTGTACTATTGGGGCAAAGATTTCTTGCATAGTTTGCGCTAACACTCCTATCATATTATGATTACTATCATCCATTAACTGCCTAAAAGCTATCTGATTTTCTGTGGTTAGGATAGGCAATGCACTATAACCTACTGACCCTTGGTTATTTGTTATGAATTGATTAGCCCCAGAACCAGACCCTAATTGTGGTGACGTGTTCGAAGTCGAAGTTTGTAAACCTGCCATAAAAGATGTTGGCATCCCATAAGGGGGGTTTCTGGGTCTATTTCTATCGAAGCTGGGTGGTCTAGTCGGTGGTGGAGTAGCGAAATGAGTTTGTACCCCACTTTGTGGGACAGATCCCCCAAGATAACCAGTGGCCCCTGTATTTCCTAGGGTCGAATTGTTAGTTGACATGCCACTTGTTCCGTTCGTGGCCATATTACTAGTCGAAGATGCAACTGACTGTGCATTCGAAGGGATCGCGCTGGACGTTCCCGTCGAAATAGACGCACTAGTGCCTATTCCATGTGGGGCGTTTTGTTCCCCTTGTTGATTGTTTGGATTAGACATCCTATTATTTCGTTTTCTTCTGGGTAAGGGTTGGTTACTATTAGTTATTCTACCACTCCTAAGGTTCATATACCAATGAACTTTGTTTACTCAGAAAGAACTTTTAATAATAATTATGTCTTATAATCCTTATTTTATTTTAATTTGTAACGACCAATGAGAGTCCCACCAGGTGTGCCAATTTGTTCACAGTGATTTCTGGTGAAACAACCGCTAGTCTTCCAAACTATCGAATAAGCGTTATAATTGTTATTCAATTCCTCTGGTAACTTGCAGGATCGACTAGATTGATCCTATGGGGTGTTGGTCGTTTGGACAGAATTAATAACAAAATAAGTGTTCATATTTAAGACTTATATTCAAAGTGTTTTATATATATATCCAAAGTACTTGATCACAATGCTAAATAACTTAATGACATGATCAAGCAAAATAACATAAAACTGATTAGAACAAGTAAACGAATAAAGGTTCGATTTGCAAAGAAATGTATAAATGCAGGGAAACGTAAATGGTTTTTAAAGGTAAAAAGACTTTTAATGTAAAAACATGAATATAAAAGCATGAAATGTAAAAGGTTTTCTGGAAAGTAAGAACGTTAATGTAAAGAGTTTCTGAAATATAAAAGACTTTGAAGTAAAAGAAGCACTTAAATGCAAGGAAAAGTTAAATGACTTTGAATGTAAAGAATTTAAAAGACATTAATGCAAAGATAAAGGATAAACTGGAAAGATAAAGATGTTGATTGAATAATAAAAGTTTTGGTGCAATCATACGTACATCATTCGAGCATTCGTTTCCCTAGCCATGTGGTATTTTGAATGTTTACTGAATTTTTGTACAATAGATATGACACACGAAATCCTAACACTAAGACTCCTATTTATACTACTTCGACCATAACGGTCTGGCTTATGAGATCTTGCCACGTTCAGAACATGCAGAACACTGCGCTTCTCTTGCTTCCACGCGTCTTCGAACCGTCTCCAGCGCATATATTCTAACTTCCAATTATCCCGCTCGCGTTTGAATTTCAAATGCCTTGGCTACTTCGATTCGACCTCACTTCTCAGACACGACCCTACTACCACTTCGAAGCTTCCCTTATATGTATCATCATAATTGCCATTCGAAGCTCCCAGTTTTAGTACATCCATTCGAAGAGCCAATTCTTTCATTCCGAACTGTGACATTCACTTTATTCCCACGAACACTGACATCATTCCTTTTCGAGCTCAATGACTCCATTTCGAATCATATATATATCAAAATCTTCAGCCAACACTTGTATGGCTTCAAAGGATCATAACTTGGTCATCCTTTGTCTCCTTGAGCTCATTATTATTTCACAATGAACCTAAGGATGTATAATACAACTTATTTCCCTGAGCTCTTTGATGAATTTCTCAATTTTTGGTCAATCAACTTCAAGAGATCATATCTTGATCATCATTTATCACCTTGAGGTCATTATTTTTGCAAAACAATCTTGAGGATGTGAAATTTATCTCCATATAAGTTTTGAATATTGAAAGTGTTTGGAAGTTGCTTAAAGAAATCAAAATATTAAAGGTCATTTCCCTCAACTTCACAAGGCCATAACTTTCTCAATTTTTGGAGTTTTTGGATGATTCTTTTTGCCAAATGTTCCTTGAGAGGTCTACTTCATATCATCTTTGAAATTCAAGAGAAAATTTTGAGTGGAAAAACAAGTTTGAAGAGAAAACATTAGAGGTCATTTTTAGAAAGTGTGGCATGCTTGACCAAGGCCTGACCTGAAAATCAGTGTTTTTTCAAGAATCCTAAAGGCTATATATCTCAACTCAAGCATCCATTGGATTTGATTATTTTTGAATTGTGTTCTACTCTTTGAAAACTTCATTTGTCTCAAGGAAAATAAAAAAAACGCACGAGGAAATTTAATTTTGCCTCAATTCGAAGTTTGTGCTAAAATCTATTTCGAACACACCATCCGTTTGTGCATTTTGCGCTACCAATTGTTTTTAAGCCAAATTAAGCCTTGATTTCGTGACTAATTATGATTAGGAACTTCCCAGGATTAATTAGCACATTAAAACGCAAGGAATGATTGATTTTTGATGCACATGAAGTCACACTTTTTTTCATGAACACGGGTATGCACAATTTCGCTCCAAATTGCATCATTCATCCTCTCTTTTGATCCCATTCACTTCTCCTATAAATAAGGGACACATTACACTCATTTCCTCAAGCTTTGATAGTCAGGAAATTGCTACCAAACTCTCTCCAAATCTCACATTTCTGTAACTTTGAATTTGTGTTTAAACCAATTCCAGTTTGAAATTAACCCTTGACTCTTCTTCCTTGAACCTCACTGAAGTTAATAGAACAAGAATCGTGCCTTGAAATTCCCTGAATCGCGCTATCAAAGTCTAGTTTCAAAGCTCTGAAAGTGAACTTCATTTAGGTAAGAATCTCCATCAAATCTCTTCAAATGAATGTCTAACTTGTTCTCCTCATCTCCCTAATCTTTGTGATCTTCACCATTTGCGTTTTCATCAAGTATTGGTTGAGAAAAAAATTCATATAAAATCCATTTTTGACTCAAAAATTATGAAAAAATTTACAAAAATATTTTCAAATATTTTCTTTCTGATTTTTATTTTTTCATAATTTTATTTTCAGATTTGGTATTTTTTGTGATTTTTCTCTTTTATTTGATGTTTTTAATTGTTCTAAAATACTTTTTGACATTTTAAAATTCAAGAAAAATTATGGAAGGATCCAATGGTCATTTGACAAATATTGGTGACCTCATTTTATTTTTATTTCTGATCTTACTACTTTTTTAGCCATTTTTTTGGTTTAGTCCACCTTTTATTTTATTTTCTAAAAATATTTTCTGACTTTAAAATTTTCTTTAAAAAATTTGTCAACTGTTGTTGACCTCAGTTTGACTTTGGGTAATTTTCTTGGAATTTTATTTTGATAGAATTTTATTTTGTATGCAGGTTATTCCGTTATACTCGATTAAGAGTGAATTTCCTCCAAATACAGTCGTTACTCTGCCCGTTTTTCTTGAGACAGATAGTTCATCCGAAGAATTGATTTATCCGGAGCTTGGTTTTTTTTGTCTGGTTATTTGTTTTTTATGTGGTAATCCAAAAGATGGGATGTGGTATTGACTCTTGATGTCAAGTACTAGTTTTATCACCAGGTTAGATCTTTATTTACCCTTAATTTTTACTTTATGCACTTAGGTTAGCCTCTTCATCTCCTCCCCATTCTTTAATTTTCAAAATCTTCCCTCTTTTTCAAAGGATTCTTGTTTTTAAAACTCGAACCGCTTTCATAAAAATTTGGACTTAGGTCCATGGATTTTCAAACTTCTTTTCTAAATAAACTTTCAATTCATTTAATAATACTTTGACTTTTCTTTTCATAAGACTAAAAAAAACTTAACCTCATTCAAACTTTTTGAGCTCTTTGTAGCTTTTCTAACAAACATTTTCTTAAAATCAATCAACACACAACTTTAGTCTTTTTTACCCGAACTACTGGGTTTTGATTTCAACATTGCACATTGTTGGTATGTAGGTTTGGAGCTCATTGGAAGTTCCATCAAACCAAAAATCATAAAAAATACTTCTTTTCTCCCCCACCATCCATTTTATACATATACTCTTTTTTAGCACACATATACAAATTTTCAAAAAGGTTCCTACGGAGTACCGCAAATGCTTTAAGTGCATAACACCTTCCCTTTGCATAACAAATCCCCGGTCCTTGATCTCTGATCTTTTTTTAGGATTTTATTAGCTCTATTTCCTAGTCCTTTGGATAAAATAAAAGCGCGACGACAACTCTTTTGTTATTTTTTGAGTTAAGTCAATTCAATGGCTTATACTTGCAGTTTTTGCCGCTACACTCGTAATGGATTTGACGTATAAAACCAATAAGTACAGGCTACCGTTGTTGGAAATTGTTGGTGTTACATCGATCAAGAAGACGCACTCAGTTGGTTTCTCATTTCTCGAGTACGAAAAAGAAGACAACTTTCAATGGGATTTAGAGATGTGTAGGTCCATGTTAAAGGACCAAGAGGATATGCCAAATATTATTGTTACCGACCGTGATACGACATTAATGAATATCGTTGCAACCGTATTTCTGACTTCTTTCGCATTACTTTATAGGTACCATATTAAAAAAAAGTGAGAAGTCGGGTTAAACCTATTGTGGGGTCGAAACAAGTAGCTGGTAAAGATGGAAAGTTGGTAAAGTCCGGTGTTATTATGGATAAAGTTATGGCTGCATGGAATGCTATTGTTAATGTATCTACAAAAGAGATGTATATTGTGGGTGATGACACCTCAAATTGTGGGGGAACTATTGTGAAAACATATGGTCTTCCATGTGCTTGTGTCTTAGCCAAGAAGATGAGTGGTAATGTCCCGATACGTGGACGAGGTCTCTAGCCATTGGAAGAGACTTAGTTTTGAGGATGACGAGAAAATGAAAAGTGATAAATCAAATATCTCCATCCTTACTGAATGGGAAGCAATACAAGCGAGATTTTTTAGAGCCGATGACGCCACAAAACTCCACATCAAAGAAGAGTTGAGAAAAATTGTGTTTCCGGAGACCACGGATTTGAAACCACCCTCCCAACCGGTAAAAACAAAAGGTGCACCGAAAAAGTTGAAACCTACACCGAGCGACAATTCTACTATGAGGAATCCTTCGTATTACGAACATATTGATAAGGTATTTCCCGACTCACCTACATAGAAATATCAGAAATATGCTCCCAAAGATGCACGTATTAGCAAAACACCGCCTCCATAAAAAATACCGTTCATCTATCACATGTCAGTTTTAACATCTGGTATTGTCACTGACACAAAGATAGGATTTTTATGGTCCATGTTTA
The DNA here is from genome assembly GCA_021764765.1 of Vicia sativa. NCBI lineage: Eukaryota > Viridiplantae > Streptophyta > Magnoliopsida > Fabales > Fabaceae > Vicia > Vicia sativa. The sequence continues at coordinate 182,836,467 of CM038796.1, read as the reverse complement.
CATCCTGCTACTATATAAATACCTCTCCCCTTATAATTCTTCCTACCATAACACATAAAACCAGATATGAACATGAAGTTAGACATCACATGGATTGCTGGAGTTGTTCATTTACCCGGCGACGTATCGTCTCGCGAATTCAAGATCACGGTGTACACCCCAATTGAAGACGTACGTGAAACTTTGCAGGAACTTGTTCCTTATGGTGATGGTCGAAAGGTAGAGAAGGTCGAGTACCGCTCACCATCAATCGACAATGAAGGGAATATGCAGTTCATGAACCGTGAACTGAAGAACGACGACGATTTACGGGCTACGTGGTCGACTTATCAAAGTTTTATGTTATGAAGAAAATGGGAAATATAGTCACGGTACAGAACCAAAACTTAATTTCCGGTTTAGTGTAAATTTTACCATACTGTGGTGCGCCTTGGAAATATTTTTCTGGTTTTTAGGGGCAATTTGGGAATTTCGCGTGGGGTGGGTAAGAAGGTAATGGGGTGGGTTAAGAATTTATTATCTTAGTTTTGCATTTGTTTTTAATAGAATCCTAAATGTAAAAAAAAATTAATAGTGCTGAAACCCTTCTATCACGTGTCTAAGTTCCAAATTATTGAATGTTTTGCATGCAGACTCATAGTTGTTAAAGGTGTGTCACCTTTATTCATCACCAACCTCCTATGGAGTTTACGTTTGCAGTCCGAAAAGCCATGTCTATACTTCTTCTTAGTTATTTTTATGCACAACACATCTCTTTGGTTTTAGGAACCGACAACTGGATTTGGTTATGTCTCTTTAGATGACTGCAAGACATGTACAAAGAACATGTGTTGATCGAAACGCAAGAAAGTTCTCCATGTGATGTTGAATTCATTCACAACCATGTGCATAACAACCAGGGAAAACCCTAATACTCTACCCATTAATTACATTAATTATTATTAATAATAATTAAACAAATTATTAACGAATTTAAATATTTATTAATAAAGATATTAACCTATTAAATATATATTAACGAATTTAAATAACGAGGGATCAAATTACATCCGAAGAGTTACACTTTCAGTTACACTCGTTCAATAACTTCACATCAGCTAAATATTTTTTAAAATCAATGTTGAAACATAATATCATATAAATCATACCTATAAAATTTGAGATTAATCTATAATGACTTATTATGTCACTGAACTTCGTCAAAATTAACGTTATATATAATGGTGTTTATGAAAAATTATTTCAAATAAACTTCAAATTTTTAATGATATTTATAAATTTTAATATCTAAAAGATCTTAGAAACATGTAAAATAGTTAAAATTATAATTTATTAGAAAATATGTGATTAAGCTTTTTATTTAAAAGTTTTTTTTAAATATTTTAAAAATATTATATAAAACTATAAAATCATGATTTTAAAAAATTACATTTAAAAAATATTTTACAATAGAATTAAATTGAAAAGGAAAAAACAAAACAATCAATCTTTTCTTTTTCTATTTAATATTTATGTAATGTTAAAGAGAGATATATTATTTTTGTCTCATTTTCTATTCACTTATATTTATCAAACAATTTCATAATTATTTCATTTTCTACTTACTATCATATTTTGAAATGTTATGAATCGGATGCCTTGGAATAAAATATAAATTCGTTTCTTAATGATCCAGAAACAATTAGGGTAGGAAAAATAATGAAGAACACGATGAACACAAGGATTGATTATTAACTGCTATTCTTTCCTTACTCTTGAAATAAGATTACAAGTATACACGAATAACAAATAACCCTCTCACCCTAAAATAGGATTTGCAGTATGCAATGATGAGAGATTAGTATGCTATTTATAATAAACCTAACATACTAAACTAATGGTCTTTTATCACAAATACCCATTACAAGCTTACTTAACCAATTGGACATAAAAAATAGGCCCAATTCGATGCTAACAATCCTAGCATCCTTCGACACTACAAGCTAGAGCATACTTCGACTACAGGTTGTAACACTTCGACAACAGCATGTGAGCAACCTTCGACTGCATGCTAAACTCTGGCAAACCGTCGAACCAAGATACTGCCTTCGACCCAATAGATTTCAATCCAATATCTCACAAATCTCCACCTTGGAACAAACTCTATTATCAACTAACGAACTAGTTTTCTTCATGCAGCTTTATCATCTGCATACAGTGGAAAAAGTTGCAACTAGGCAATGTCTTGGTGATCATATCAGTAACATTATGATTTGTCGAAACCTTCAGCACTTAGACTCCTCCACGCTCGATTACCCCTCTTACGAAATGCAGCCTCACATCAATGTGCTTGATTCGCTCATGATAGGTTGAATTCTTCGACAGGTGTATTGCACTTTGACTATCATATTTAACAGTGATAACTTCACCTTGAATTTTCAGCTCCTTAGCAAAACCTTCGTGCCAAAATGCTTCTTTCACAGCTTCAGTTAAAGCAATATATTCCGCTTCAGTGGTTGATAATGCAACAACATTCTAAAGTGCTGCTTTCCAACTAAATGTTGTACCAAACAAAGTCAAAATATATCCAGAAATATATTTTCTAGAATCCATACAACCTGCATAATCAGATTCGACATATCCTTCGATTACTGCTTTACTATCTTCACTGAAGGCTCCACCATAAATTAAGACTATGTTCAGAGATCCATTTATGTACCTTAGGATCCACTTCAATGCTTGCCAGTGAGTCTTTCCAGGATTCACCATGTACCTGCTTACAAGACTTACTGCATATGCTATGTCGGGTCTAGTACAAACCATAGCATACATCAAAGAACCTACTACATTAGCATATGAAATGTTATTCATATAAGCTCTTTCAACCTCAGTACTGGGACACTGATCAATACTCAACTTGAATTGAAGGTTTGTTGGAGTCACTACAGGCTTCGAATTCAACATACCAAAATTTTCGAGAATCTTCCGTAAACATGCCTCTTGAGATAAGCATAATTTCGACTGCTTTCTATCTCTTCAAATGTCAATCCCAAGAATCCTGGAAGCTGCTCCTAGATCCTTCATTTCAAACTCCTTATTGACTTCATCCTTCACCCTCATTACCTCTTCGACATTGTTACTTGCTATGAGAATATCATCAACATAAAGCAACAAAATAACAAATGAATTACCAGGACGAAATCTGAAGTAAACACAGTGGTCGAACTGTCTTATAACGAAACTTATGCGTGCCATAAATTTGTCGAATCTCCTATTCCACTGTCGAGGAGATTGTTTCAGCCCATATACAAATCTATTCAACTTGCACACATAATCTTCCTTTCCCTTTTCGACATACCCTTCAGGTTGCCTCATCAGAATTGTTTCATCTAGATCACCATACAAGAACGCAATCTTTACATTCATTTGTTCCAGTTCAAGATCGAACTGTGCCACCATGGCAAGCAACATTCGAATGGAACTATGCTTTACAACAGGAGAAAAAACATCATTGAAATCTACACCTTCTTTCTGAGTGAAATCCCTTGCAACCAACCTTGCCTTGTATCTTTTCGACGCCACTCCTTCGATTCCTTCCTTCACTTTGAAAATCCATTTACAGCTGACTAACCTAGCTCCAGCAGGTTTCTTGATCAATTCCCAAGTGTTGTTATCATGAAGAGACTTCATCTCATCATCCATAGCCTTCAGCCATTCAGTCTTATTTCGACTCCTCATAACTTCCTTATGGTCTCTTGTTTCTTAACCTAGTACCTCACTTGTAGAGATTAAGGCATAAGCTATAAGATCTGCATACCCAAATCTTTAAGGTGGCTTGATGACTCTTTGTTTCCTATCTCTTGCCAATAGATAGTCATTGGCAGTTTCCTCAACTTCATCAGCATCCTCTGCTTCTTCGACTTTATCTGGGATATGCAATTCAGAACCAACATGCTCCACCTCAACAAGAATATCTACCTATTCCAGCTCTTCGTCAGATACTTCTGCACTTCGACCAACATCATCCGTTTTCTTGAAAGCCATTTCAGCTTCATTGAAAACAACATCTCGACTAGTGATAATCCTTATGAAACCTGACTCTAGGCACCATAGCCTATATGCTTTGACTCCTTGTGGTATCCATGAACATGCATTTAAGATCTCTAGGTTCGACCTTGTCTTGCTTAATGTGAGCATAGGCTACGCAGCCAAATACTCTCAGTTTGTCGAGATTTGGTGGATGTCCCGACCAAAATTCTTCAGGTGTCTTCATATCTAACGCAATCGAAGGACATTTGTTTATCATATATGTTGTTGTCGAAACAGCCTCGGCCCAAAAACACCTTCTTTAACCCAACACTAGTCAACATGCATCTAACTCTCTCCAAGATGGTTCGATTAAACCTTTCACCCAAACTATTTTGTTGTGGAGTGCCTGCAGTAGTTTTGTGCCTTGCAATACCAGAGGCAACATAAAAGCTGTCGAATGCCTCATTGCAAAATTCAAGACCATTGTCTGTTCTCAACCTCTTGACCTTTCTGCCAGTTTGATTTTTGACCAGAGTCTTCCAACCTTTGAAATTCCAAAAGTTTCATCCTTAGTCTTCTGAATGAATACCCATAACTTTCTGGAATAGTCATCTACTATGGATAGAAAATAACTTGCTCCTGAATGTGATGGACACCTTGCAGGTCCCCAAAGATCAACATGGATATAATCAAGGGATCCATGTGTTCTTTGTTTGCCTTTGTTGAACTTCACTCTGCAAGATTTTCCAAGTACACAGGGTTCACAAAACTACATCTTTTCGACTTTGTCTCCACCAACAAAATTTTGTTTCCCCAATTCGACCAGACCCCTTTCATTGACATGGCCCAATCTCATGTGCCAAATTTCTGTCTTCGACAAAGGTTTCGTGGATGCAACATTTTTCGAACCACTTACAACTTCAGCCTCAAGGGTATACAAGCCTTGTTTCTTCACGCCTCTCTCAAGACTTCCTTCGACCCCTTCATGACTCTTAGGATACTTTTCTCTCCTTGAAAAACATATCCTTTCTTGTCGAATTCACCAAGAGAAATCAAATTTCTCTTCAAATCAGGTACATACCCGACTTCAGTCAATAACCTTATTGACTCGTCATGGAGTTTGAATCTCACAAATCCAACACCTAAAATCTTGCAAGCTTTGTTATTTCCCAGCAATACAGATCCACCATCTTGATCATATAATTCCTCGAACAAGTCTATGTTTGGAGTCATGTGCCAAGTGCATCCAGAATCCATAATCCACTCCTTCGACGGGTTGTTGCTCGACATCACAAGAACATCAGATGAGTCGAAATCATCTTGAACAATAGCTGCATTGCCATTATCCTTTCCTCCATGATCTTTCAGGAGTTCAGGGCAAACCTTTCTTGTGTGAGCCTCCTTTTTACAATGATAGCATCGAATACCAGATGCTTCACCACTGTAAAATTTCTACTGACTTTTACCTTTCTTCTTGTCGAACTTATTATCTTTTCGTAAGAATTTTTCTTTAACGGCCAAACCTTCACTAACCGTTGAAGGTTTATATTCCTTTCACTCGTTCAAGTCCTTCGAATACAAGGCTGATTGAACTTCTTCAAAGGTCAGGGACTCCCTTCCATACAAGAGAGTTTCTTTGAAGTGAGCATGTGATCTGTGAAACTCGCGCAGCAGCAACTTGATCTTCATCATCGATCTTCACATCAATATTTTCAAAATCAAAAAGCATCTTGTTGAATATATCTAACTGCTCAACCAACACTTTGTCTTCAATCATCTTGAATGAATACAAAGCTTGCTTCAGGTAGAGTCGATTCACCAACGAATTGGTCATGTACAAAATTTCAAATTTCACCCATAACCCTGTCGTCGTTGTCTCCTTTGATACCTGTTAAAGAACTTATCACCAAGGCTCCACAAAATTGCGCTGTGGGCCTTCTCTATCATTGTCGTCTTCTCAGCTGCCGTTAACACTTCGTTCATGGATGATTCTTCCTTCAACGCTTTCAAACAACCATGCTGAACCAGTAGGGCTTTCATCTTCAAGCGCTACATACCGAAATCGTTCACTCCGGTGAACTTTTCAATCTCATACTTTGTCAAAGGCATCTTCTCCACGCTCACCGCACCAATTTGTTATGAATCGGATGCATTGGAACAAAATATAAACTTGTTTTTTAATGATCAAGAAACAATTATGGTAGGAAAAATAATGAAGAACACGATGAACACAAGGATTGATTATTAACTGCTATTCTTTCCTTACTCTTGAAATAAGATTACAAGTATACAAGAATAACAAATAAATCTCTCACCCTAAAATAGGATTTGCAGTATGCAATGATGAGAGACTAGTATGCTATTTATAATAAATCTAACGTACAAAATTAATGGCCTTTTATCACAAATACCCATTACAGACTAACTTAGGGTACAAGCTAACTTAACCAATTGGACATAACAAACAGACCTAATTCGATGCTAACAATCCTAGCATCCTTCGACACTATAAGCTAGAGCACACTTCGGCTACAGCTTGTAAAACTTCGACAATAGCATGTGGGCAACGTTCAACTACATGCTAAACTCTATCAAACCGTCAAACCAAAATACTACCTTCGATCCAATAGAGTTCGATCCAATATCTCACATAAAAATATTAAATTTTACCAAAACATCAGAGTTCATATTAACATATTCTTTACGAAGTTATAAAAACTTAAAATGAAAACAGACTGCTGTAAATATTCTTTCCTAATGAGAACTTAGCCTTCAATAGGGAGGAGATTCTCTCCCGTGGAAATTGCCTCATGTGAATTGTGAATCAATTATTGAAGAGAGATGGAGAAAAGGTTTGTTGGATTTTGATGGTGCATATTTGCACTACTCCATCGCTAGTGAAAATGAACAACCATATTCTTTACCCCTTTGATACTATAGTTTACTCATCTATATTTTACAGCATCTCTAATCAAAGTTCTTGGTTTTTGAGTCTAGTGGTGACAGACTGGTGCGAGGTATCTATCAATATAAATTGAGCAGGTGTGTAAATTTGATAACTCAACCCAATGTCAGGATCTCTCTATTGATTCAACCTGTGCACTGCACTACAATAGTACCTTTGACAAGTGCTGGTGTTCTTTACTGATTTGGAATGGTTGCACATAGTTGCATGGACCCAACCTTTAATTAAAGATGATGTGGGCTTTTACTTTGTCGGTGCTCAATTCAAAACTATTGTTTTCAAGACTTAGAGAGTGATTCATTATTTTGATATAATTGATTATGCATGGTTTGTGTTATAGGTCTCGTTACTTAAGGTGAAAAAGAAAACACCATACTCCTATGGTTTTCATATTCCTATGGTTTGCATGTCTTATATCTCAATTAAATAGATTGTTTAATTGATAGATTTAAATATATTATATTAGATTCTTAAATATTTTAAATTTATAACATGTATAGAATAAGCAGTATACATATAAACTTTAGAGTTAATTCATCGAATTAAATATTAAAAACTTCTATATTATAATAAATAATATATTTTATGATAAAACTTTATATATATATATATATATATATATATATATATATATATATATATATATATATATATATATATATATATATATATATATATATATATCAATTATTTCTATAATTGATGGAATATGACTACGAGGGAGTTCGCTTCCAATCAAAATTATAACATTTTATTTTTATTTTGTTATTTTAGTCGTCAGAAGGATAATATCTTTTACATTAATTACAATTTCAAATACCTTTTTATTTTTTATATTATTTTTAATTATTAATTTATCTATTAGTTCAATTTTAAATAAAAAAAATCGACGTGTAAGTTATTTTAAATGAATTCTCAGGTTATGGCACTATATGAGACTTTTTATTTTATTTTTTTATTAACTTTTAATTTATATATTTCATGATTTGTCTAAAAATCCACATATTTATTCTTTTGTATGAATATTTAGGAGAATTAGACTCTAACTTTTCATTTACTTATCAAAAAACACTCTAACTTCATTGTTATTCTCTTCGTAAAAATCCTAGGAGATTTTCATCAACTCTTCAACATCAACTTGAACATCATCTCTTTTTAGTGTCAACTCTTCAACATCAATTCGAAAATCATCTCATTTTCAAAATTTGTGCTTCGCCATCACGTTTGAGGTACGTAACTAAAATGTTGTTACCAATGAAATGTTGTTTGATAATGTGTTAGTAATATAATACTACTGGAACGTTTCAACGTCAACTTTATGTTTTATCATAACTTGTTATATATTCCGATTGTGGTTTAGTTGTTGTGTTTCTTTTTTATGAGTATGATATTTAAACTTTTTTAAGTTGAGCTATATTCATACTAATGATGAAGTTTTTGAAGGTTGAAAAACACAAGAAAGGGGGGTTTGAATTGGGGTTTTGAAATTAAAAGCAATTTGACAAGACAATTTTTATCCTGGTTCGTTTGAACTCAAACTACTCCAGTTCACCCATCAAGGTGATTTGCCTCTCTCATCGAGGTCTTAATCCACTAATCAATACTTGATTACAATTCACAAAGACAATTGTCTTTGTCTTCTTGAGATCAACCACAACTTGGTTTCTCAAGGTACTGACAACTTACAAAAAATAATATGTTTTTACATTGCTTCATATAAGCTATATCACAATTGTGATGTATACACTATTTTGACTCAATGAATTATAAAAACAACTTTAAGTAATTTAAGATGAAAGCTTATGCGTTGTTTTTGCGTGATTAAGATTCAGCAACCAAAGCTTGAAGATGGTACTTCTTTATATAGGCGTTGCTCTTGAACCGTTGGGAGTCAACAGAATATGCAAAAGGAATGTTGATAAATGCATTAAGTGCTCCTTTCCTTAAATGTAGATCTTGTCTAAAAACAGTCGTTACTTGAATATTTCCATTTGAGTCTTGTAACACATCAGAAATAAGCAACCAAAATATAAGAATCAGAGTTTGTAATGTAGCATGGTGCTTTCAGAAGTTGGGCTAGAACACAGTAGAACTTCTTCAAAATAACGTGATAATCTTGAAGACTTCTTTCACATGCGTATCTTTTAAGTTCTCTTAGTATGTCATCATATATCAGAAATTCTTCTTCTTACAGAATCATAACTTCTCTGATATACCCTAAAATTTGCCCTCCTATTTTTCAGGTCAAGATACATCTCCATACTCAAGAATTCCTCAAGGGTTGATTAGACAAACCCTCTCTTAAGCACTCAACCCATAACTAGGGTTTTGTTTCTCTCAAGTAAAAGTTGAGTTCTAATGCCTCAAGTGGGCATCATGCCTCCTCATATGTTTCAAAGTATCACCATGTCAAATTTCAAGCCTCATAACCTAAGTTTGCTTAGTGAATTGCTTAGATGGTTGAAAATTAGTTGTATTGGACAAAAAGTCAACTGTGGTCAACATACAATCAAACTTCATCATTTTTTGTCAACATCAATATTTTGAAGTCTCATTCATCATTTGATCAAGGGTTGATCATGATTCGTCAAGAAAATTCAAAGAATGATCAAAAGTCAAAAGTTTCTAAATTAGGGTTTCTTAAGGGAAAGTCAACAGAACTTTGACCAAGCATAACTTTCACATACTTCATCAGAACTTTTTCCACCAAACTTCATTTTAAAGGTAATTCAATTCTATACAACTTTGTCTCTCATAAGGTTTGCCCAAAAATGCATCATTTGAAAGATATGGGTCAAGACATTATATGTCCTTCTAAAAGTCAACAAAAAGTCATCTTTTTCCAAAGACGTGTACATGAGCATGAAAGCTTCAATGAAGATGAAACCAAAAGGATCATTTAGAGGACATATTAAGATTTCTAAAAGGTCCAAGAACACTCTCAAATGATAAAAATTGAGAAAGTTATGGCTTGGGCAGAATTGAAAATTTTGAAGAAATAAATGAAGAAAATATTGATCAAACTTGAAACTTTTCGAAATGGGCCTATATTTCTTTGGTTCAAACTTGTTTCTAATATTGCCAAGAGCTTCTAAAGCCCATTTGCACACCATGCTCCCATTTATTTTATTTATTTTTGGATTAAATTCTTTTAATTCAATTTTAATTAAAATAAAATACAAAATTAAATATGATGAGTGCAAGGCTGTAAATCTAAGCTTCTTGAGGTCCAAGCAACTCAATACAAGCTGGAAATTTTGAAATATATTTTATTGGCAAGAGATTGACATGATTGAAGATAAAAAGTGGAAATATTTAGTGTTAATTTTCAATCAAATATATTCACATCAATGCAAGATATTTCTACACTTTTGTTGACCTAAATCCTTCCTCTATAAATAGAGAACACCTTCAGATGCAAGACAGGAATGGATGCCTCTTACAAACCCTAGAAAGTTGTCCAAATTTTCAAGAAACTAAGGCACAAGAAAACCAAATTTTCAGTAATTCCCAAGCTATTCCAAGCATTCATTCATCATCTTGTAGCATCCAACAATCAATCCAAGTCCTTACACAAGCCTGAAGCATCCCAGAACGTGCTAACCAAGTTGCACCGTTTTGGTAAAGGTTTCGAAATTCAAAATCTCAATTCATGCCATTTAAATTATTTCGATTTATATATTCATGTTCATACTGATGGTTTTGATTGTTTAGAACTATCGTTTGCAAGGTTTGAGGCCAGAATCGTGTTTCACCATTGTTAGGGCATACAAATTGACGAGCTTCAAAACCCTGGATACAAGCCGATTCAAGCCAAACTAACACCACCATTGAATTCCCGAGGTTCGATTTAGGGGGATATGGTCCCTCTTTTGTTTTTATTCACGTTATTTTGCAGGTTTTGATCCTCCCCTTGCCGGAGAAGACGACCAGAAACGCCACTCAGGGCGGTTGACCGGTGAGACCAAGGCGAGCCATGTGTGGCGTGTTTTAATTGGACAATTTAAAACATTCTGGGTCCCACGCGCGTTGGTTGTTACTTTAATCTGATTTTCTAATTTTTATTTCACATATATAGTTATCCTTGTGCATAAATTAATGGATGTATTACCGCCCCAACGGTCAAGAGTGCGCACTTAGTCTTTACCTCTCCTATGGCATGAGTTCGATCCATGCCTTTTGCCAAAAAAATTTACATTTTTTGATTTTTATAGGTTTGCATATACATACAAGTGGAAGCGAGATTTAGACATCACATGCAAGTGGCGTGGTGGTAATGTTTTGGCTCAATAGTCAGAGGGTTCTGAGTTCAAGCCTTGGCAGGACCCAACCCTATTTCTTACCACTTTTTTTCTTATTTTTTTTCTAACCAATTTAATTTCTTTTCACAAATTAAAATTTTACACATAAAAACCCTAAAAATGTTTTGATTTTAGATTTAGGTTTTAAAAACCTTTATTTAATTTTTGACACAAAAATATTTAATCTTTCTTTACATTTAAAATATTTTTCTAAGACTTTTTTTACTAACACAAAATTATTTTTTCTAACATTATTTCCTCTTATTCTAATTTAATCGTTTCCTCGATATTTTTCTTATTATTGTAATTGCTTCAAAGTTGTTATAGCTTGGGTTAATTTCTCGCATATTTTCACGATTATGTATCTACTCACAGAATATAATAGCTTAATTAGGGTTTACTTTCCGCCTTTATTTTATGCACCTCCTATTATATATCTACCCCAAAACCTTGTAATAGCGTATGGTTTACTTTTCCGCATTTACTTTCTGCACCCTTATAAACTGTATATAAACTGCTTAGATGTATGGCTAATAGGATTGTATGGCAAGACTAGCCAATCAATCTTAGAATAACCTAATCTCCAAGATAATATATCTGAATTTAATACACTTTTCACACTTGCACCCTCTAGGATAATCTCTCTTGTTGCCTTACGAATAAACATGGTCATGTCCTTCGAATGTAGGGGTGCCATAAGCAAAGACGTCAACGAATAACATCATCTTGTTGCCTACGAATATATGATCTCGTCCCTCGGTTGTTGCCTACGAATAAGTAATGATCGTCCATTCGAATTGCTAAGGTATCCTTACAATGTTGCCTTCAATGATCATACGATGACCTTACGACTGCCCCTTCACATCCAACGGATAGAGTTACCTACCAACTAATGTTATGGATAGAGCTATCCTAAATGAGAAGGAAAATAACAAGAATGACCTTTCTGAGTAGGTAATGAGACTCGAGATTGCTTTCTCAATAAAAAAAATACTTTTCACACCTCACACTTCTTTTCAAAAATACTTTCAAACAAACACTTTGTATACATTCGTACGAGAATCATTACAAAGTTAAACTTTCAAAATATTTTCAAACACTTCATATACATTCTTGAGGACTGATATAAGAATCATTGCGAAGTCAAAGCAAAATACTATTCAAGCACACACAAAGCAAATTTTCAAAAGGTGAGCTAAGCAATTAAGAGCCCGTAGATAACTACGGATGGAAAAGGGTGCTAACACCTTCCCTTTTCGTAATTACCTCCCCAACTCAAAATCGATAAAAGGTCTTTCCTGTTCTTTTCACCTTTCCTTTATTGGATAAAATAAAAATCGGTGGCGACTCTTACTAACCGCAACATTTGCGATAAAACGCAAAACAAGCAAGTCAGTTCTTTCACCGTGTTACATTCTCCTTCTTCTTCTTCCAAAATCATAATTCTTCCAGAATCAGAACTGTATAATTTAAAATATTAGGAGGATATAATGTTTTATGTAAACTACTTATCCATCAGAGTCAAAACATAAGTGTCATCAATGGTGTTTGTTATCATCAAAACTCTTCAAAGATATGTAGAACTAAACTATGTTCTAACAGTTTTGAAGTTAGAGGAAAATAAATTTTTATAAGCAAAAAATCTCACTTCAAAAAATGACATGAAAAGTATTTATATGAGCTTGAGAAATGACACAAAGTTAGTATAAATAATTCCTCATGGCTTGAGTTAAGAGCATATGTAATGAATCAAATCAAGTGATGATGTGGATATAATCAAGTAGTAAAAATATGGAAATCTTGAGAATATTATTCTTGAGAATTTTATTTCCATCAATATGTTTGATGAAAAAATTTAATTTTTTTGAAATATTTATAAAATATATTGATTTAAAATTTAAATTATAAAATAAATGAGAAAATATTTGGGAATGAGAAGTTATGGCTAGAACGGTTGAAGATCCTTCGAGCAAGTTGATGTTGAAAAGGGGGTGGTGTACCTACAAGGCACTCCGATTCTAAATTAAGCAAATGTTTAAATAGATAATAGTGAATATTAGGGTTTGAGTGTAAGAAAGTGATACCTTTCCCTCAAGGATATGAGGGTTTATATAATGATCTTAGGAGGATTCTTATTGGTTGATATATTTGGGCCTAGATAAGCGGATCCGCGAATATAGTTATCCGAGATGACTAGGTCAGACCGAGTGATGATGCTCGAAACTATCCGTTATGTCATGCAGAGGAGACATGACGGGCATAATCTATAACGAGGAAAACTGTGGATCTGCTCGACATGTGTTGAGTAGAGGACATCGCGTGGCGTACGAAACAGGAAGATGGAAGCCCCCAACATGCTATTGGATCTCGGTGGATTGTTGTATCTCGAGATGGAGTGACCTTCCCGACAGGTATTCAAGCAGTCCAGAACAATAGCCCCCCAAATGGCAGCTTTTGCTAAGGATGCGGGCGTGTGGGCATTTTTGAGATGGCAGCTGCTTATTCCAAACTCGGTCAATATCCCGAGGTTGAGCTTTGGGAACTCAGGACCAAGTTGAAGGAGATGAAGGAGGTCGCTAGAAGCCGGGAAGAGGCTCGAGATAAATTATCCATCGACCTTAAACGGACTGTCAAGGAACACGAGGCGGATCGAAAGGATAAGCAGTAGATGGCCGACAAGGTTGCACGATTAAAGGCTGACTTTGAACCGGTTAAGGGAGAGCCTGAAGATTTCATGGGGTTGAGGACCCGGGAAGATCTAATCGGACGCGTGCAGCTGGCTTATCATGATGTGGTGGCTGCTTCGACGGGGAGCTTTGAAAATACCTTGGCCCAGATACGGGTTTTGAACCCGGACATGGAGTTGGTGACCGAGGGAATGTGGGTTCATTATTAGGTTGAGGATGGTATGATAAAGAGGCCCTCTTTCCTTGATGGTATGATCGTGGATGATACTCCCGAGCAATCGACCCCCGGGGAAAAGCCTATTCGGCCCGCCGAATGATTTCTTATTGATGTGTTGATTTTGTTTGGGCATGGCCCTTTTTATGTAATGACAGTTTTGGTCCTTGTGGTCGTTTTGATATTTTTATTTTGTTGGGGTGGAGTCCCCGTTTTAACTCCATTACAAATTCGACCTTCATGGTCGTGAATGTAATATTAATATTTTTTGTTTATTGTTTATTGTATGCTTATGATACTTGTTGTTTTTTTTGGGGGAATACTCGTTAGTTGTGTATGGTTTTTGCTAGTGTGGGGTAACTAATCGAAGGGGGGCAGTTCGTTGATGGCCTTGGTCTGGAACTCAAGCTTCAATTGAAAACCTGAGGTCGATGGCGTGAATGTCCTATCGCAAGCTAAGTGTTATATCGGGCGAGGTACTTAGACAACGAGGCTCGTTTAAGTCCCCTATATCAGGGCACAGATCTAGCTTGTTACACGAGTAGAGGGAGTATCTCTTTAATTGCCATGATATTACGCATCGTTGGTACTGGGGTGAGCGTTTGACATTGAGCTATAAGCACCTGGGTGGTTTGTTGAGGTGTGTCGACTGTTTGTGTCTCAATTATAGTATTGTTTAAGTTTTTCGGCGTTTCATGATCGAGTAAGTTGTTCCCCTTGAATATTTTCTAAGTAGTATACCTCCGTTCCTGTTTTGGCATAGACACGGTAGGGGACTTCCCAGTTTGCTGTGAGCTTCCCTTCAGTGGAGCTCTTAAGATTTCGTTTAAGGACTAAGCTTCCGACGTCGAATTCGCGAGGAATGACTTTGGCTTCTCTGAGGGCATCCCCCGTTCTTATTTCTTTGACCATGTCGAGTTCCTCTTTCAAGGATTGGTCTTCATCTCCATTTTGAGGGTATATTCGATTCTTCTTGAAGGCTCAGAAATCTCTATTGGAATGACGGCCTCGGTTCCATAAGCAAGTCAGAATGAGGTTTCCCCGGTGGATGAATGGGGAGTGGTTTGATATGCCTAGAGTATGTTGTGTTGTTCTTCGAACCATTTCTTCTTTGATTCATCTAGTCTTCGTTTGAGTCTGCGCAGTATGACCCAGTTCGCAGATTCGGCTTGCCCGTTCTTTTGCGGGTGTTCGACCAAAGCGAAGTGTTGTACGGTTCCCAGATGGGCGATAGAGTCTTGGAAGCTTTTATTAGTGAATTGTGTCCCGTTGTCGGTGACTATAGCTTCTGGGATGCCGAATCGGGCTAGTATGTTTATCTTATAGAAATATAGGATATTTTGAGCGGTGATCTTTGCTAATGCTTTGGCCTCTATCCATTTGGTGAAGTAATCGGCGCCTACTATCAAGTACTTGTTCTGATATGCTCCCAGGACGAATGGGCCAAGGATGTCGAGCCCCCACCAGGAGAAGTGCCAGGGAGAAGAAAGGGATTTGAGTTCGCTCGGAGGAGATAAATGAATGTGTTCGTGTCGTTGGCACTTATCGCATTTTTTCACGTGTTCTTTGGTGTCGAGTTGCATGGTTGGGCAAAATAACCATCCCGGAGGGCTTTCCTAGCTAGCAATTTTCCTCCCAGGTGTTGGGAGTTGATGCCTTCTTGTATTTCTTTTAATATATATGGCACTCTGGCTTCTTCGACGCATTTGAGGAGAGGGATGGATAATCCCCTTCTATAGAGTTTATATTTGAGGATGACATATGAGCATGCCCTTCATCTGATGATGATCGCCTTTTTAGGATCATCGGGCAAGGTTCTGTTGGTCAGGTATTTATAGACGGGCATCATCCAGAAGGTGCTTTCTTCGATGACGAGCACATTGTGGCTGGGGCACTTTTTCTCGATGCTTGGTCGAGGGAGTATTTCCTGGATCACTTATTTGTTTCCTCCCTTTGTCCTTGTACTGGCGAGCTTGGATAGAACATCCGCTTGAGCATTATGTTCTTGAGGGATGTGTTGTATGTCAACGGAGATGAACTTCTTCAAGTGGTCTTGGACGAAAGCCCAATATTCGGCCAATTGATCGCTCTTGATCTTATATTCCCCTCGGACTTGGGAGGCTACAAGTTGTGAGTCTGTGAGGATCTTGACCTCTTTTGCTCCCATTTCCTCGGCGAGAAGTAGGCCGGTGAGGAAAGCCTCGTATTCTGCTTGATTGTTGGAAGTCGGAAACGAGAGGGCGAGGGATACTTCGATGACGATCCCTTCCCTGTTTTCCAGAATTATACCTGCTCTGCTTCCCGTCGAGCTAGAAGCGCAATCGATGAATATTGTCCATATGTTGGCCCCTTCTTGGAGTGCTAGGAAAGTAATTTCTGCCACGAAATCTGCCAGGACTTGTGCTTTGAGGGATTTTCTACTCTCGTACCTGATGTAGAACTCAGATAGTTCTAAAGACCATTTGAGCATTTATCCGACCATGTATGGTCGAGCCATTAGCTGTTTGATGGGATGATTTGTTCTAACTATGATGGTGTGTGCCAATAAATAGTGGCAGAGTCATCTTGCAGCGTTGACTAGTGCGAGGGAATTTTTTCGATCTGTTGGTATCTTAATTCGGGCCCTTGTAAGGCTTTTCTCGTGTAGTAGATCTGTTGGCATCTCGAATGAGGTTTTCTCGAATGAGGGTTGCACTAACAGACTCGGAAGTCACGGCCAGATATAGATACAATATATCTTCTTTATTAGGCCGAGACAATATGGGAGGTTGGGATAGAGTCTGTTTGAGATGAAGTAGGGCTTACTCGCACTCCTCGGTCCAGTCGAACGCAACCTCCTTTCTTAGTAGTTTAAAGAATGGGAGTGTGTATTGTGTTGACCTCGAGACAAATCATGACATTGAGGTGAGCATCCCGTTGAGGACTTGAATGGATTTTTTAGAATTCAGAGTGGGCAATTCCGCGAATGCCCGACACTTTTCGGGGTTGGCCTCTATCCAACGCTCAGTGATCGACTTCCTCTTGGGATTTTACGATCATGTCGTCCATATACACTTCGAGCATGTCCTTGATCTCTCCTTTGAAGACTTTATGCATTATTCATTGATATGTTGCGCCGACGTTCTTCAGACCGAAGGGCGTCACGTTGTAGTGATAGTTTCCTGATTCGGTCATGAAGGCCATATAAGTTTTGTCCGTTCTAGCCATAGGAATTTGGTTATAGCCCGAATAGCCGTCCATAAACTAAAGCAATTTAAAACTAGAAGAATTGTCAACGAGTTTGTCAATGTTTGGCAGGGGGTAGACGTCTTTTGGACATGCCTTATTGAGATCAGAGTAATCAATGCACATGCTCCATTTTTCATTATTCTTTTTCACAAGCATAGGGTTGGATAGCAACATAGTATATTGGGCTTCAGATACAAAATTGGCCTCTAGAAGGTCCCTAACAGCTTGCTCGACAGCCTTGGTTTTTTTCGGGGACTGCTTTTTCCTGCGTTGTGCTACGTTCTTAAGGGAGGGATCAACAGTTAGATGGTGACATGCAACCTCTAGGTCGAGACCAGGCATTTTGGTCGTACTCCAGGCGAAGAGGTCGGCGTTGTCCTTCAAGCATGCTTTGAGCTGGTTTTGAGCTAACTCTGAGAGGTCTGCTCCGATCTTGACTCCTTTGTTGGGGTCGTCACTGAGTGGTACGAGCTCAAATTCGTCATCTGGGATCGGTCGCATGTGTTTCTTTGAGGTTCCTTCCGAGCTGCTAGGAGTGAGTGCATCTTCCTCGATCATCGGAGCTTTACCTTTCCTTATTCTCTCTGCCAAGTCCTCGGGCTCCAAGCGGTTGTCGAGGTCGATGGCTTCGACTCGAAGGAGGGGTTCTGGCCTATGAGAGATTTCTGGGAGATCGGATCTACCTATGACCTGTGGTTGGAGATTGATGGAGTCCATGCCCTTTGCGGATGCCTCAAAGCATCTTCGGGCGGCTTAAATGTCTTCGTGCAAAGTTTCTACTTGCACGCTTGCCGTGTAATATTTCATTTTAGGTGTACCACAGATGGTACTTCGATTAGCTCGGCGAGAGTGGGTCGACCAAAAATTCACTGATACAGGGATAGACAGTCGACGACCAAGAATTGTGTTTTGATTGACCTACCAGACTCTCTGGTGTCGAAGGTTATGATCAACTACACGTATCCCCATGGTTTTGTTGTGGAGTCGTTGAATCCTTGTATATCCGAGCTGACGTAAGCAGTCAGGTGGGTCTCATTGAGCTGCAACGTGCGGAAGAGATGAGTGTACATGATATCGGCCGAACTCCCTTGGTCGACCAATATTCGCCTGACATCGAAGTTAGCCATCCGAGCACGCACGAGCAGAGGGATATTTGCATTGGAGGCGCCCCTAAGTAGATCTTCTTTGTAAAAGGCCAGTGGGTGAGACTTTCCTTGAATTTTATCGAGGGTGGCGCCCAAATCTGAGCTCGATTTGACGAGGTCGTCAAATCTCCTTTTGATGGACCCGGTGGTGTTCTTGGTGAACCCTCCACCGGATATGACCATGGCCATTGGGAAAGATTCCTAGGTGCTATGGGCGGCGAAGTACGCTGGAGTGGTATCGAGGTCAGTAAAGATGAAGTCTTCTGGCCTAGATACACTCATAGCCATGGGCATGAAGGATTCCTCAGCAGGTTTTTATTCCTCGACTTTGCTAGACGATGGAGGTTCTTCTTTCGCAGATTCCTTCTTCTTCCAATGCTTGAGATCCCCATCTCTGGTTAGGATCTCAATCGCATCCTTCAGGTGGATGCACTCGTCCGTCACATGTCCGTGACTCCTGTGAAATCTGCAATATTTGCTCTTATCTATCCGCGATTTTATCGGGGTCTTCCGAGGGAAACGTACTCCACCCTATTTGAACTCGGAGTTTGCACAGTCGGTTAGAATCCTCTCCCGAGATGTAGTGACGGGGTATAGTCACTTAATCGACCAACTGGCCCCTTGTGTTCTCTGGTGTCATGGGATTTTTCCTCCCGTCTTCTTTCTCCTCCTTGACGGGATGTCGAGGCGTCTTCGCTCTTTGAACTCTTGACGTTCTCCCTATGTCAGGTGTCACGAGCATAGTTAGCGGCTTCATTCTCCTCGTATTAGATGTATGCTTGGGCTTTCAGGAGGAAAACATCCAATGTTGAGGGAGTTTCAATGCCTATGGCCTTCGCGAAATCGCTGCGAGGGCGCAGTCCTCTTTCGAGGAGATATTTTTTCATGTCGTCCGTTGTTGACACTTGGACAGACTCTTGATTGAACCTCTCGATGTAGGCTCGGAGGGATTCTTCTTTACCCTGAATGATGGCTTCTAGGGATGCCTCTAACTTTGGGTGGCCCCGGGAGGCGGTGAAATGTCTAGAGAATAGTCTCCCCAGATGCTTCCAAGAGGTGATCGATCCTTCGGGAAGGCTTTTATACTAGGCCATGGCCCCTTTCCTCATGGTCGTAGGGAACAAATGTCATTTGATGGCTCCTCGAACTCCTTGATAATCGAGCAAGAAATCTATGTTCTCGATGTGCTCGTTTGGGCGGTGGTGTCGTCATATTGTTCGAACCTGGGAGGCTTTTCCATACCGGATGGAATAGGGATATTCATGATATCCCGACATAAAGGGCCATGGTGCTCATCTTCATCGCTCTGGTCAGGAGAAAGTGAGCCAGAATGATTGATTCTCCTGTGATGGGGGGAGAGGTCTCTCTCCTGCCTTGATTTTGGCGACGGTGTACGATCGCGAGAGCGATGTGGTTTGTTCTTCATCTTCTTGTGCGAAAGAGATTCCCGATTTTTATAAGAAAGGGTGTGTCCCCTCTTTTTCAAAAAAGATTGGTCAGAGTGATCCTAACTCCGAGCAGGTCTTCTTGGCGAGGGGCTGCGGGAGGTGGCAGTTTTAGGTATGTGAGGTGGAGACAAGGGACGACTCTTTTCCAGAGCCTCGATACGTTGACCCTACTGGAGGATGAGGTTATTGGTATGATTAAGGGCGGACAAGATTGCGGCTAATGTTGGGTCTGTGTTGGTCGACAGTGGTGCCAAAGGCTAAGTGATGAAAGGGTCGTCAGCTGGGTTCCTAGATTTCTGGTTATCCAAAAGGGAATCTTGGTCACAAGCATCGTCAGAATTGGGGGAGGAGGTTCTTCCGTCCCTATGATCTATGAGGTCCTCGAGATGAGGAGAGACATCACTCCTATCTGTCTTTCAGACAGGCGAGAGAACGGTCTTGCCGTTAGGAAGTTGATCATTGTTATCAGCCATCTCGTTGGGATTTTGGAAGTATCTTTGATCTTCTGATTTTGGGATGATGAATAAAGACGGGGAAGATATATTCCCATAGACGGTGCCACTGATCTGAACAAGTGATCAAAGTCGGAGATGGCCGGAATGGTTAAAGATCCTTCGAGCAAGTTGATGTTGAAAAACGGGTGGTGTACCTGCAAGGCACTCCTATGCTAAAGTAAGTAAATGGTTAAAGAGAGAATAATGAATATCAGGGTTTTGAGTGTAAGAAAGTGATACCTTGCCTTCAAGGATATGAGGGTTTATATAATGATCTTAGGAGGATTCTCATTGGCTTCTATATATGGGTCTGGATAAACGAATTTGCGAATATAGTTATCCGAGCTAACTAGGTCATACCAGCGATGATGCTCGAAACTAGCCGTTATGTCGGGCAGAGGAGACATAACGGGCGTAATCCATAACGAGGCAAATTGCGGATTTGATCGACATGTGTCGAGCAGAGGACGCCGTGTGGCGTATGAAACAGGCAGATGGAAGCCCCCGATATGCTATTGGATCTTGGTGGATTGTTGTATCTCGAGATGGAGTAACCTTCCCGACAGGTATTCGGGCAGTCCATAACAACTTCTTATTCTCATGGAATGTAAGATTCTCACCTATAACATAATAAAAAAAGGATAAAATTATATATAAAATGCATCACTAAGAATAAAACGTTGCTAAGTATAATTTAGAAAACTTAAAACAAACATAAGAATGTAAAATATTTCAATCTATATTTTTAAAAATAAATTTATAATCCATGAAACAGACGCTCCGAATTAAAAATGAGGAATACAATCACCCCATTAAAGAAAAAAGGGGGCATGTCTTGTGTGATAAATAGAAAATGGATGACAAAGTCATTCAATATTAGTGTAAGTACATCTTCCCCTCCTGAAATCATGTGACTGTGGACACCATATGGGGATATAAAATCTCATTTTTTTAATTTCTAAAATTAAAAATACTCGACTCCTATATGATTTTATACCTATTCCTCTTTGCAATGTCATTTTAAAAATTATTGCTAAAACTATAGCAAGTCGGGGATATTATGCATAAATTCTAACTAACCCTAATACTCTACTATATAGATGTCTTAAGGTTAAATATAACCCTTTAAAAATGTCATTTATGCTCTTATTGATAATATACCTAGCTATATTTGGATAAGTGTTCACCACTAAAAGTGGAAACTTATAAAGATGGACGTTGGGAGATTGCCAATGGCAAGAAGGTCAATTTTTAGACTAACAATTGGCTACCCTGTTAAAATTAATTTAAAATTCTAAATACATTGAAACTCATTGAAAATTTCAGTGTTGATAGAATTCAGTGTCTTTAGAATTAAGGATCTATTTGATGAGAAATCTTTTGTATTCCTTCCGGTCACTATTATAAGCAAAAAATTTCTTTTTAGATCGATTAAATAATTTATGTATCCAACCTCTATATAAATCAGATACATCAATTATTTAATGAATTTAAAAAAAAAATCTTTACTTATAATACTAATTAGAGGAGTAATAAAATAGCCTTATAAACACAAATTTTAAAAGTTTTAAGGTCATTCCCACTTTACAAATCTCTATTGTTAACATTATGACTGGATCTTGGTGGTTATCTTATGACATTATTTAGTTAAAATAGGGTACCTTGTAATTAAGAGTTAGGAGGGACACCATGATCTTGGTAATTTAGGATCTAACATCCATAATTCTAAATGGAGTAAAATATGAAACCTTAGTATTTTCCCTAAATACCAATTATTTTGAAGGAGAAACCCAAAAAGGATATTCCTATAATGGCATCACCTTAATAATATAGGTTAGGCACAGAAACAGGTTGAAGTAGTGGCAATTTTAACCTTCAATGTATGAAAATCAGGATCTTAAATAAATCTTTCTTTTGCACCTAATTACCGGAGATGAAGAATTAAACCCTAAAATTGTCTTAAACCTTGTTGTTGAATCATTCTTATAAAATAAAATAAAAGTCCCTTTCTTCAAACATATTGTAGAAATAATAAATAAAGATAAGTGTAACATTTTCCAAACATACATTTTAAATTTTCAAATATTTGACCATATAACTAAAATTTCAATTTATCAAAACCAAGTTATCAAAACTAAATATACTCAAGAAAACTATTATTAACTGGAAATTCAGAGTGAATATTAGTATCTCCAATATCTAACATGTATCAACTTTTTGTAATATGGAAAAAGCCAAACTCATATCAAAACTCATTCAAAATGGGTTTTCTACGTAAACTTGTAGAAAAAAGTAAGTAGGTATTTAGATTGTCATCTCCACTAAAAATTGTGTGATTTATTTTATAAGAATAATTCAACTACAAACTTAGATAGGGGGCAGGGATACCCAACCCATTTGAGACAGTTTCGGGATTCAATTCCTCATCATCCCCAATAAGAATTGGGTGAAAAATAAAGAATCAAATTTTAATACAAAACAGATTAAAAAATGAAAAATAAGGAATCAAATTTTAATACAAAACAGATTAAAAAATGAAAAATAAAGAATCAAATTTTAATACAAAACAGATTAAAAAATTCCCTACCTCGGCCTGCTATACCAAACCTATATTATTAAGATGTTTCCATTGTACAAATATCCTTTTTCGGACTCTCCTTCAAAAGAATTTCTATTTATAGGAAATATTAAGGTTTCATATTTTACTCCTTTTAGAATTGTGGATGTTAGATCCTAACTCACCAAGATCATAGTGTCCCTCTCCTTTTTTTAATATTTTTTTTTACTTTTATTAGATAATTGCCTTGATATTTTAGATTATCATCCAATTCTACTTTTCTATGTTTTATGGGATATTGTTAACCTTTTTTATATTTGACAATTCTACTTTGTTAGTTTTTTATATGCATTATGATATGTTTTGATCATAAGTTTTTGTATGATTATGCATGGTACTAACATGTTCTTCTGTTGGATTTTTTTTTTTTTTTACAAAAATAAATAAATATTAGCAACTATAAGTACTTTTGTATTTGTTTTTGTTATTGATGCAAGATATATTTTTATTTAAAAAAAAATGCAAAATATGTTATTATTTTAAAAAAGGTTAAAATAACAAAATACAAGTGTTATTGTTTTAGTTGAAAAATATACACCTTTCAGACATTATTATAAGCAATTTTTACTTTTTAGGTACATTTGACTATCAATGTATCTGATCTAGATATATGTATCGGATCCATTGATAGTCAAATAAACCTAAAAAGTAAAAGTTGCTTATAATAGTGTCTAGAGAGTGTATAAATTTTTTAAGATTCAATATTTGTGGATCTTTTTCGCTACACTAGACATTTCTGGAGATGGGGATAGAGAAAATATTCCCCCATGGCGGGGATCAGGAATGGGACGAGAAAGTATTGGGGTGTGGCGAGGAGATGGGGCATCCTCAAACCATTCCATACTCCATTGACACCTTTAGCCCGATCTAAATCTATATCTAGACTTTAACTTCTAACAAATGAATATCTTAGATTTAATGATGAAAAGTATCTCTCGATATTATTCCAAAGTCATAAAAACATGTTTTGGTTAGTTTCTCTAAAACAAGCATTAAGCATGAAGAAATTCATCAATATTAAAGCATAATTAGATTTATATAAAATTTCATGATCAAGGTTGATGCATGCATATTCAAACAACTAGATATAACCCCAATAAAATATAAATTAGCTACCATTACTCATAGTAGTTGTACAATTATAACCTAGAAGAAAGAAATTGAATATCATCAATGTCGATTCTCAGGCAGTGTTTATCCTTCAATCTTCAATCTCTCTCTCTCTCTCTCTCTCTCTCTCTCTCTCTCTCTCTCTCTTAATTTCTTGAAATTTTTCTCTATGGAATATAACAACAATTAATGCCAAAAATCTCTATTTTCAACTAGTTTGATCTGCTATTTATAAAGGATGGTAACATTAGTCTCACTCTGCGAGACCTTTAGCTCTTCTAGCAAGCTTGTATTTTTTCCCAAGTTATTTTCTAACTCATACAAGTGGGCATGTGGCGTCATATATTACTAGCAGATTCCCTATTTTGTGCCTAGGGAGATTGTCTTCCTTCCTGTAAGTTTCTTGAACTTAAGGATTGACCTAATTTTAATAAAACAAATAATAAGCAGCAATAATATATTGTACAATAGGATATATGCAGCAAAAATCCTATTGGAATGCCTTAACATGCGACGTTGAAATGTTTCAACATCTGGAACAACATGTCATCTGAGATGTCGAGACATCAGACATCAGGATATCACGCTACAAAAACTGTTAAGTATGTTACAGTTCTGTTTTAATCAGAGCAGAATATTCTGGAAATATTATGCATCTTATGTGGCATGATCTTAAAGGCTATGTGGAGGTCCAAGAGCTAAGGAGAATGGTCAACAAGGACCTTGATTGTAGCAGAAGTTATCTGCATATTTGTTTCTGCAAAAGGTTATTTTTATAGAAGTTTGTTACAGCTTCTGCTGTTATTTTGAAGGCCCAAATCCAATTGGGTAATAGGTTATAAATAAGCACTTGTAACCTAGTTTTAGTAAGCTAGTCGGTTTTAGAAAGATGTAATATTTATGGTTAGCCATGTAAGTGAACCGCCCGGATTGTGGGATAGTCACTGATTTGTACCTCAAAGCCTGTAGGCAAGAGGATTGTTTTACTCACTCGTGTGACACAATGAGTGTGTTTGTGTCCTTAGAAGAAGGCTGAAGCAATTCAAGTTAGGTTTGTGTCACTTTAGTGGCTATTTATATTGTGTTTGAAGTGTGGTATCTTCAAACTGCTTGTGTTTGGAGTGAGGTATCTCCGGTGATAGACATCATTGAGGTGATTGGAAGTGAGCAGAGGTTCTCATATCTAAGTGTGGTATCTTAGGTAGAAGAGTCATTGGGTAGTATGATTAAGTTAGAGTGTAAGCAGGATGGTTTCTCCGACTAGAACTTAATTTCATAGAATATACCAACTTAAAACTACGCCTCACGCTCGTGGTATTAACTAAGGCCATACTTCCTAATCCCAAGATATTGCTCTCGATCGCGGTAACTAAGAAATATATTTTGTAAGCCAATAATATCCTAAACTCATCTAAAGCTCTCTCGAATTTAGATTTGTTACACGATTTCCACTATTCGGTTCGATCCCGCTCATGATGTTGACTCTAAACTTAGTTGATTCCTCACTCTTGTGACAAAATCGTGTTAAATAACCTCTCACCTCGTGACAAAGCTATCTAAGTTAGATTTGGAAACTAAAAGAATTCTAATCATAAATTCACACCTATTATTCTCAGATCTCATGACGGGTCCTCTATATAGACTCAAGAATATTTAGTCGGACATGGATAGGAAAATAAACAAGAAATTTCGGTAATAAAACATAAATTGATAGCAATTAAATATATTAAAAATATGGAATTAAATTAATAAAAATTAAATTAAATAAATGAAATTAATATTATAATTAAAGTAAAACTAAACGAAAATTATTCTAGCTAAAGAGATCAAAGAGCGAGATCAAATGAGTGGATAGATTTGAAGTTTGAGAAATCTCCATATCTCCATATGGCTTTTATAAGCTTGTGAGGGGAGGTGTGACGGTCATAAGCTTGTGAGGCTTGCTTGGTGAGGCTTGATTGTGGCTTAGGCGGGCGTCTTCGTGGGCGTGCGCGCATTCCATTTCTTTTCTTCAATTCTTTCACCTCCCATTTTGCTATCACAACCATGCTTATTTATTTTGCTCTTTTTTTGTGGATTTTAAGCTCGATTCTTCTCCATTTATGCGACTTTCTTGATACATGCCTTATAAATTGTAAATACCTGAAAACATAGAAAATACCGGTATAATACGAATATAAAGCAACATAATTAAGATAAAATAAAGATATAATCTATGTAAGTCAAGCCAAAATATGTGATACATTTTCGTGTTATCAAATACCCCCACACTTAAACCATTGCTTGTCCTCAAGAAATCAACCAACGCAGTAAAAGAAAAATGATTAAGCATGGTTTTTGAAACAAAGGCACGACACGACTCCTAGTCATACGTGGCTGCTAGGCTAATGTTAGATCGATGGATACTAAACGTCAGCACCAAGGATACCGTAATGACATGAAATTATGATACACAATCAAAAAATCCAATCCTATGCAAGCCAGTCCGAATCATTCTATTATAACTCAACCTATTTATTTTGCTTTATTTCACCCACTTTCTTTCAAACACAATCACATTAAGCCCTTTTTCCTTGCACGCACATAGTAGGGTAGCCGGTTAGTAATTCTGGTCATTTAAGCACGGGGTTCTGGTACATAACTTGGTAACCCCTTTATTAACCCAATTGCAAGCCGCGGGTGATAGAACTATAGTCCGTCCTACCAAGTTCACCACCAGACACTTCTGAACCAACTTACAACGGGTTGTTATAAGATATTTTTGTAGGTTCCGCAACTATTGGATTAAACGAACGGGTGAGGGCCACCTAACTTAATTAGCGCATTCCCTGTTTTCATTTTATTAAGGCATGATATTTTTGAATATTTACGACCATTCACTTATATTCATCAGCTCTCTACGTAGTTTGTGATTAAGACGGTGCCGAATGCTAATATAAACTACTCGGGGATGATCTAAAACTAAAACTTAAGGTTTTGGCATAATAGGTACTCAAATTGGTTCACATACTTAGGGGGTTTAGGGTGTCAAAATGGTATCGATTTTGTCGAACTTTTCCAAGTCTCTCTAATACAACCTAAAGTGACAACCTATATACTTTTAGAGTGTGTGCGTCTTGCATCAAAAAGAAAATTTTTGTTGGAGGTTAAAAATTTAAAATAACGGGGAAATTCAATAGCAATTGAAAGTCACGTATAAAGACCCGACAACAAATGCAATGACTCAACAAAATACTTAAAATTGATAAAATTCCTAAAAACATCAAATAAACTAGAAAGCATAAATTAAACTAAAAAGCAATAAATGAAAGCGCTAAAGTCCCCCACACTTAAACCAAACATTGTCCTCAATATTTCAATGAAAGGTGGAAATAGGAAAAATAGAAACTGAATGAATGACATTGTGTGCTACAACGACCAATTTTTGCTCTAATCCTTCCCTTATTGATCATGTCTTTGTTGACCACTTCTACTTCGATGTCTTATACTACGAGATATCTGAATTTGATAAAACTTCTCTTTTCTGAAGTCGCTCATCATATTTCTCATTTTAGGAGGAAGTACCATACTCACCATCGGTGTCACCACCAACAACGACATTCGTAGGAATGTATGTGGGCACCAGCTCATTTTTAGATGATCAACTATATATATTTTTCCTGGATATGGCCGAGATTGACAAGCGATCCATATCTTTATTTTCTGCAAGTTCAAACAGTAAAAGGAAAACATTAAATTGAAAACTCGTGGGTTGCCTCCCTTGCAGCGCTTTAGTTAACGTCAATAGTTCAACGGCTCATGAGTGTAAGCACTCATGGTGATTATCTCGAGAATGAATCCTCGATCAAACATTTAATAATATTCGGTTTCCATGGTCAATTATCAAGCCATTTCACATATCCCTCACCTTTTCTTTTCTTTCTTCTGTGGGGTGGTTCATTCTTTTGGACTTGTAGTGGTGGTTCTGGGTCTATCCAAAGTATCAACTTTTCAAGTCTAGGCTTAGTTATTTCATCCACCATCATAAGTTTTAACCTTCCCTTCTTAATGCTAATGTTTTCCCTAGTTTCATGGTCCATAAATTTTCCCTTTTTATGCAGGACCTCAGAAGAAGGTGCATTGAAGTGGGTATTTTTCAATACCTCCACATAAATTTTGGATTGGGAGTCTACCCGAGCTTCCACAAAACTTTGCGGGAAAGGAATCGGTGGGGTATAGGGAGGAGGAACAAAAATAGGTGCTTCCTTCTCTACCTTTCTACAACCTCCCTTTCGGATGATTTTGGTGGATTTTTCTTAATCTCTACTCTTTTCTCACCAGAACTCTCCTCAACCTCATCATTACTCTCTTCAACCTTATTATCACTCTCCTTAGGATTTTCAATTTGTTTTTCGCTACTGGTTGTTAAAACATACACATTCTCTTCAGGGGAGGGTCCTAGAGGTGTTTGTGAAAACATGGAGATTTGGGCCTCTAATGCCTCGTTGTGAATCCCTAGGGACTCAACCACATTGTACAGCTGCCTAAGAGTTTCATTATTGTCGAGACTTTGTTTTCTTACCTCTTCATTATGGATAGTTTGTGTCTCTATAAAGTTCTTCATCATAGATTCTAGCATATAGTGAGTTAATGTCGCATCAAAATCCTCTATTGATGTTTCGAGGATGAAATTATAGGATTCTTGCGGTTCCTCAAAGTGAATTAGCATCGCATTTTGTGTCTCCATAAAGGGCTTCATCTTCATTGTTTCTAGTCTAGAGCGAGTTAGTGTCACATTCATATCCTCCATTAATGCGTCGAGAGGGGGTATTCTGGTATTCTTGCGACTCCTAAAAATATTGGGCGTGTTGATTATAGAGGAAATTTGATTGAGGATAAGTTAGCGTCGCATTGTAATCCTCCAGTGATGTTTCGAGATTAGATCTTTGGTATTCTTGTGACTCCTCAAAATGATGGGATTTATCGTTGTAGAGGTAATTTTGGTGAGAGGGAGTTGGTGACACCTAGAAATTCTCCATCAGTATTTTGAGGTCAGATTTTTGGGATTCTCGGTAATCCTCAAAATATTGGGGTTGGGAGTTGTAGAAAAAGTTTGGTTGATACATAATTAGAGAAACTTGATGGGTAAATTTCGCAAGTGCATGGAAACATCGAAGTAATATAAACGATTGTCGAACCACATAGACCAATTTCAACCTACTATAACCTATCATTACTTTTTACAGCTAAGGCTAATGAATAATTGGATTTTGGGGGAAACTAAGAACTAAAAATGAAATAAATGGACTTAGGAAATAATACTAAAACGAGGTCGGGATATGATTTCCGCGTTCTAGAAGGACTTATAGAAAACGGGTACTAATTACGACTAGAACTTAATTTGGTAGAATATACCAACTTAAAGACACCGCCCCACGCTCTCGCGGTGTTAACTAAAGCCATACTTCCTAATCCCAAGATATTGCTCTCGATCGCCCGGTAACTAAGAAATATATTTTGTAAGCCAATAATATCCTAAACACATCTAAAGTGCTCTCAGTGTATTTAGATTTGTTGCCTAATTTCCACTATCTGGTTTGATCCCCATGCTCTCGTAGTGTCGGCTCCAACCTTAATTGATTCCTCACTCTCGTGACAAAGTCGTGTTAAATAACCTCTCATTCTCGTGACAAAGCTATCTAAGTTAGATTTGGAAACTAAAACCAAAATAGAATTCTATTTATTAATTCACACCTATTATTTTCTAACGAGTCCCATCGGTAACGAAGGTCCTCATATACCAGACTCAAGAATATTTAGCTGGACATGGACATGAAAATAAACATGCAATTGCAGTAATAAAACATAACGATAAACAATAACAGTGAATAAAAAACCTGGAATTAAACAGATGCCGATTTGCAATACACCTGAAAGCTTCAAATCAAAGTGCATAAATTAAATGTAGAAATAAAATCCTAAACTAATTCGTAATATCTCCCAGAAATCTGGAAAGCTATTACTTTTACATGGCGGAAGTAAATTGCCTAAAAACTAAACAAAAATTATTCTAGCTAAGATAAGAGAAGAGAGAGAGAGAGAGAGAGAGAGAGAAGAGAGAGATCAAATGAGGCCAGAGGGCCTCTATTTATAGAGTTGAAGTTTGCTGAGAAATAGGAGCTCGTTGGCGTGAAGCTTGCTCTCCTATTGGACTTCCTCTTGCGAAAATATATCCATGGCGGTCGCTAGGGCTTGTAACGGTCGTTACAACTTGTTTGTTGAGAAAGCTTCACCTTGTGATGCATGGCGACCGTTATAGCTTGCTTGAGGGGTTGTGACGGTCGCTACAAGGCATGTTGGGCTGAGGGACGCGTCTTCGTGGGTTGGGCCTGCGTGCGTGTTCAATTTCTTTTCTTCAATGCTTTCACCTCCCATTTTTCTATCACACCTATGCTTATTTATTTTGCTCTTTCTGTGGATTTTAAGCTCAATTCTTCTCCATTTCTGCGAGTTTCTTCATACATGCCTTATAAATAGTAAAAACCTGAAAACATAGAAAATACTGGCACAATACAAATATAAAGCAACCTAATTAAGATAAAATAAGGATATAATCTATGTAAATCAAGCTAAATATACGATACATATTCGTGTTATCAAATACCCCCACACTTAAACCATTGTTTGTCCTCAAGCAATTAACCAACACAGTAAAAGAAAATGATTAAGCATGGTCTTTGAAACAAAGGAACGATACGAATCCTAGTCATACGTGGATGCTAGGCTAATCTTAGATCGATGGGAACTAAACGTCAACACTATGGATACCGTAATAACACGAAATCACGATGCGCGATAAAAAACTCACACCCCATGCAAGCTAGTTTGAATCATTCTATTATAACTCAACCTATTTCTTTTGCTTTATTTCACCCACTTTCATTCGAGCGCAATCCCATTAAGCCCTTTATCCTTACACACATAGTAGGGTAACTGATTAGTGATTATGGTCTTTTAAGCATGGGGTCTGGTACATAAGTTGGTAACGCCTTTATTTACCCAATTGCAAGCTGCGGGGGATCAAATCTTAGTTCTCCCTACCAAGTTCAGCATCATACACCACTGAACCGACTTACAATTGGTTGTTATAACATATTTTGTAGGATCCGCAATCGTTGGATTAAGCGATCCGGTGAGGGTCACCTAACTTAAGTAGCCCATTCCCTATTTTCAATTTATTTAGGCATGATATTTTTGAATTGTTACGACCATTCAATTATATTCATTGGCTCTCTATGTAGTTTGTGATTAAGACGGTGCCGACTGCTAATATAAACTACTCAGGGATGATCTAAAACTAAAACTTAAAGTTTCAGCATAATAGGTACTCCAATTGGTTCACACACTTAGGGAGTTTGGGGTGTCAAAACGGTATTGATTTTTTCGAATCTTTCCCAAGTCTCTCTAATACAGCCTAAAGTGACAACCTATATACTTTCAGAGTGTGTTTGCCATGCATAAAAAATAATATTTTTGTTCAAGGTTAAAATTTTTAAAATTTTGGGGAAATTCAATAGCAACTAAAAATCACCTATAGAGACTCGACAACACATGCAATGACTCGACAAAATACTAAAAACAGATAAATTCCTAAAAACATCAAATAAACTAGAAAGCAATAAATCAAACTAAAAAGCGATAAATGAAAGCGGTAAAGTCCCTCCCCCACACTTAAACCAAACATTGTCCTCAATGTTTTGATGAAAGGTGGAAAGAGGAAAAATAGAACATGAATGAACGACATTGCGTGCTACAACGACCAATTTTTGCTCTGATCCTTCCCTTGTTAATCATGTCTTTGTTTACCACTTCTACACCGACGTCTTGTACATCGGTGTCACCACCAGCAGTGACGTTCGTAGGAATGTCCGTGGACACCGGCTCATTTTCGAGATGATCATCTATAGATGTTTCGCCTAGATATGATCGAGAGGTGACAAGCGATCCGTATCTTTATTTTTTGCAAGTTCAAACAATAAATGGAAAACATTAAATTGAAAACTCGTGGGTTGCCTCCCAAGCAGCGCTTTGTTTATCGTCTATAGCTCGACAGCTCAGGAGTGCAAGCACTCATGGTTGTTCTCTCGAGAATGAATCCTCAATCGGAATTTTAATAATCTTCAGTTTTCATGGCCACTTATCAAGCCATTTCACATATCCCTCACCTTTTCTTTTCTTTCTTTTATGGGGTGGTTCATTCTTTTGGACTTGTGGTGGTGGTTACGGATCTATCCTATGTATCAGCTTTTCGAGTTTGCGCTTAGTTATTTCAGCCATCATCTCAAATGTTAACCTTCTCTTCTTAATGCTAATGGTTTCCCTAGTTTCATGGCCCTTAAATTTTTTCTTTTTATGTAGGACCTCGGACGAAGGTGCATTGGTGTGAATTTTTTCAATACCTCCACACACATTTTGGATTGGGAGTCTACCTGAGCTTTCACAAAACTTTACGGGAAAGGAATCGGTCGGTTATAGGGAGGAGGAATGTAACACCCTGACTTCCCCATAACATATTTATATAATTATCAGAGTAAATCTAAAATCAAAAAACATAAATCAGGATGTCACATGCTTCAAAAAACACAATAGCTCAATCAATATGATACATAACACATAATTAGAATAAACTTAACATAGTATGAATCGAAAACTTTATTAAAATAGCAGAAATATTTCAAATCCAACAAAACAACTTCAAATAATTATTCCGAAGTTTAAATTCTCCTATCGGAATCAACAACAGAAACCAAGACAAATTAAAGCATTTCGAACGTTTATCCCCAACCCGAGTGTTACATATCAGAGCACAACATTGACTTGAACTAAAAAGAAGAGCAATCTCTTCTACTCCTGCTACTTGAGCTACTCCTGAGTCTCTGCACGTTACCCATGTAAAGGAAACATCACAACAAAATGGGTGAGATATCACTACAATATAAAGAATAGTATAATTAGAGGCATACGAAATTATCATGCAAAATCATCAGTGTTCAAATATCTCATCAACACAACACAACTATCATAAACCAAACAATTGAAATTCACAATCAACATCAACATAGAATTATGAAATGCAATTCAACATCGACACAATGCATGCGTGAAACACCCGGCCGAAAATCAAAGGATATAACTATATATCAATGAAGTCGCCATCGAACATTTTTTATCCCTCCAAGAGGGAAAGGTAAACATCGAGTAAACCTGAAACGGAGAAATCACGGTCTTGCGACCGAGACATCGGGTAAGGAAGTGCACGCGAGGGAAGGATT
Organism: Vicia sativa; assembly: GCA_021764765.1. NCBI lineage: Eukaryota > Viridiplantae > Streptophyta > Magnoliopsida > Fabales > Fabaceae > Vicia > Vicia sativa. The sequence continues at coordinate 182,802,939 of CM038796.1, read as the reverse complement.
AGCACCGCCGTAGTACTCTACGGTATCCGCTTTTACTTTCTATCTAATGGGTGTAAAGGTCTAACTATATCTGTATATGGTATAATGCATGCAAAAAGAAAAGAAGAATAAAGAAATAAAGAAAAGAATAAAAGAAAGAAAACACGGGGAAAAGAAGGGAATATTTACAAAGGTTGCTCGATCTAGCCCCGCGACAGGATGCCTACGTATTCCCTCGTGCAATGGGAAAGTCAGAGCGCCGTAGTTCGGCTCACTTGTTTTGGTTGGTTTGTGTTTTTTAGATTAGCAGACGAAACAACAAACGATGATGAAACACCTCCGTGATGACGAAACATCAGCTACAGACGGGATGACGAAACATCGGGAGACGGGATGACGAAACATCAGCAAACGAGATGACGAGACATCAAAGGATGAGATGGCGAAACATCAGAGGATGAGATGGAGAAACATCAGCAACAGGACGACGGAGCATCAACATCAAACAGAATGACGAAACATCCTAGACTAATTGGTTTGTATCTTTTACTTTGGAAAAAGTTTCAGATTATTAGAATGTTTTAATGCACTTGACAAAAAAAAAGATTTTAATTTTAAGGATGCAAAAGGATAAAGGTAAAATGGCTAAGGGAAACTAACCTACTTCTAAATCCTAATGTTATCATGCAAGGTTGCTCCTAAGTTATGGATATAAACAAGGGGAAGATATACCTAAAGTTATCATGCATGGATGCCTAACTTAATGTCTAAACTCGAAAGCTAACTTAATCGAGCAAAACCTAAGGGGAATCTATAAAATCAATCATCTTGGTTGGGAAACCAAGTGAGAAGAGGGGTAGGATCAAGTAAAGTGCTTTGGCAAATGCACACAAGCCAAGCACTAACAAGTGCTAAAAAAACGAAGAAGAAGAAGAAGAAAGCAGAAAATGCAATGAAATTCGAATGAATTATGCTCAAGCAAAGTGTCATGTGAAGTGAGGTCAGTAGACACAACATTCATTTACAAAGTTATACAAACCTTTAACAAACATCAAACATCATTATAAACAACCACAAACAAGTTAATTCACAAACTAGGTTGAAAACTAGTCCTAAAGGCATGCAAAGAGCTAGTTATGCGAAGCGATGGACTTAGATGAAGTTAATAGACAATTAAAGAATAAAATGACATACAAGTCAGTAGCTAATCACGTTAATGCTCATTTACATCATGCAAAATAAACCACAAAGATTCAATAGCAAAAATCTACCAAAAGTGCACAAACATGCAACCAACGCGTGTAGTGAAGTGCATCTAGGTGTGTGAGGTTTATAACATGAGAAGGTGTCAAGATGAAGAGACTACAGTAACAACATTATATGAATGGACTAATAATCAAAACACAAAAGAAATGCCATGAGGATGCAATTACAGCATTGGTGCGAAAACTAGTTGAAATGCTTAACCTAAGAGGTGTTTTCAATCTAAAAGAAACCATGGAAAGGCAAAGATGAAGAAGAATGAGTCCAGTAGTATTAAAATACACAATTTACAGTAGAAAACATGTTATTTCATCAACAAAAACATTTAAACATGCATACAAAATATTCAAGAGCAAAACACTCAAGAGAAATGCATTCGATTCGTGCAAGTGCGGGTAGACATGTGCATGCATGTGTGTGTGTGTGTGTTTGTGCATATATGTGCTAAGTGTCAAATGGTGTTGGGATCATAAATGATATGTGATGGAAATAAATTCAAATTACACATTATCAAGTCATGAGATGCTTCGAATTATACACATACAACATCTACATGAGAACTACTTGAAGATTTAACCTAGAATGCAACTAAAGATGGAATGAAGCATGGTTGAGGCATGAATGAAAAAGGGTGAAGCTAATGGCATACAAAGATGTAGAAGGAATTAGCTAGCATGGAGAGAATTCATGATCATCATATACATGTTCATTATTTACAATACACAAACAAAAACAACTAGGAAAAATTTAAGCATGCATCTAGAAGTGTGTGGTGAAATGTGCTTGGGTGAATGTGTCCTAACATGTTTGTGTCAAGTGTTGTGGATAAATGAGATGGATGATGAGGATGTATGATGCTCATATAAACACAAAACAATTAACAAATCATACTCCACAACCAATCCTAATGCAAAGGTTAATAGTGGAAAAGGATGACTCTAAACCCTAGAATTAATTGTAAGTGGTCAAACAAATGAATGAGTCAATCATGATGAAGAGGCAATATAAGAATGTAATTACACAAGTTCAGTAGCTTAAGACCTAAGTAAACTATAAACAAAAGCAATTCAAACAAAATAAAAAGCTCACACATACAAGTTCATTGGATTAGGCTTGAAAGTATCTAAACTAGTTAAACATTACACTTAATTAAAACCATGTGTGACTTGTGTCATAAGTTTAACTCAAGATATGATCCATGAGCAACCAAATGTAGAAGATGAATCTTCCATATACAAACAAATCACCTATTTAATGAACAAAATCATCCAAAGCAAGATACCACCTATCTTAGATCAAATATCATTGATTAAGATTTGTAGGAAGGGAAAAATGTCTTGTATGTCATGGGGTGATGATAGAACCCTCACAATATGCTTGTCATGAGCTTAAGGTAATGTAAATTGAAGTGACATGCCTCAAAAGTTATGAACCTTTAATCCCTCAAGGTATGTTTCAACCAACAATAGAAGAAGAAAGAGAAAATCTAGCTCTTCTAGGTCATCATGATGACATTAAAATTAAATGCAAGTCAATGAATCAAAGAGCATTGGGTTATTGATTACATAATGTACAAGGTCATAATTAAAACTCAAAGACCCAATTGGAATTAGATTGCTAGAGCCATGCATGATGCATACAATACAAGTGGTAGAACCATAAGCAAGAGTTGGTAACATTCTAATCAACAAAAGTTGCATGAGCTTGAGAAAATTAGGGGCTTAGATGAATCAATCATACTGGAATCAAGGCCCTAGATATGCTATAAGGATGAAGTAAGGGAGTGAGAAGTAGATTCTTAAAGAATTGCATGAATGCATTCCTCACCTTACAATCCATGCACAAGGATGCGACACATAAAGCAAAAGGTCAAACTTTTAAACTAAAAGGGATCAAGATGATCCTTTGAGGTCAAATGTCTCTCAAGTCTTAGAAGAATATCCTTGAGGATATCATTCCCCCTAAACATCAATTAGAAACATAAACTATACAAGAGAGGGGTTGAGAACCAAGACATCAACAAAAGAGGGTTTTAAGAACCATAGAAGACTTTGTGCTCAAAGTAGGAACTTAATGACTAACATGGGATTTTCAATGAATGAAAACATATCACATATCACTAGAGCACTCAAATGATCATCACATACCCAAATCTTGGCCTTAAATCATGTCCACAAGCTTCACAATTGAAGGTAGACCCAATTACACTAGGCAAAGGTATGTTCACTTTTAAAATTCCATAAAAATAGGAAAATGGAAGATAAAATCCAAGTAAAAATGAATTAAGGGGCTCAAATCCCTTACAAGTCAGGGACATATCCTTGCCCAGGTTGAAAATCCATGGAATGGTCAAACAAAATTCAAAAAGTCAATACTACCAATATTTATGCTCATATGACCAAATAACAAGAAAAATTAATATAAAATGTAAAAGTCAGAAATAAAAATCTATAAAAATGGGAAATAGTGACGTAACATCCTAAACATGATTAAAAATATTTTTGGCATTTTTATTTTCAAGGAAAAGTGGTAAAAAGCAAATAAAATGCAAAATGGATAATGCAAATCATGTATTTAATGCAAAAATTGACTTAATCATACAAAAATGACAAATTGCAAATTAAAAATCATAAATGCATGAAGTACGATTTAAATGAGCTGGAATATTTTTTATTAATTTTTTATATGCATGAAATGCAATATAATGCATGAAATTGTTAAAAAAATGGACAAAATGCAAGAATTCTGAAATAAAATTCAAAAATGTATGAGACATGATTTAAATGGATCAAAATATTTTTTATATATTTTTTGTATGCATGGAAGTATTTTTTTAATGATTTAAATATGCATGATATAATGCATGAAATTGTTTAAAAATGGAAAAAATGCAAGAATTCTGAAATAAAATTCAAAAATCCATGAAACATGATTTGAATGGATCAAAATTTTTTTGTATATTTTTTGTATGCATGAAAGTATTTTTAAATGATTTAAATATGCATGAAATGCAATATAATGCATGAATTTATTTAATTATGCAAAAATGAAGAAATTAACAAATAAAATTCATAAACTCAAAATTAATCCTCTGAAAGATTCAAAATATTTTTTATGGAATTTTTCAACATTGGAAAGTATTTTTTGGATTTTTTCAATTGAAATGCAATTAATTAAAGTCATAATTTATTTAAATGGTCAAAACATTTTAAAAGATTTGGAAAAAAGTTCACAAAATATTTAAAATCATGTTGAGCCTATGGTATTTTTTTTGGAATTTTCGGATGATTTTTGAATGCAAAATTCAATGATGCAAAATGCTAATTATGAAATAATAAAATGGAAATTCAAAAATTGCATGGACCAATCAGGACACGCCAACACATCATCTTCAACCTCTAGCAAGCCCTAACACACGCGTTTTTTCAGTTTCATGCAGGCAACTTCAAACAATCGTATCTCACTCAATTCTCAACCAAATTAAATGATTCAAAGCTCAAAATAGAGATCACATGGCAAGCTACAACACACAACTTGTAAAACATCAAATGATCCATCACACATCAAGAAATCTGAGTGAGAAAATCATCCAAAATCTGGATTTTTAGAACTTCATGCTATGCAATATGCTTCACAAACAGATGAAATTATACATCAAACCTAGTGTTTGGCCAGCTAACCACGCATACAAATCATCAAATTCATCAAATGCAAGCTAGAAATCCAGATTTGAAGTTTGAATCTTACCTCTTGATTTGGAAAATAAATCCAAATATGCCTCTGGATTTGAAGAGCCCTTGCTCTTAGATCTTCAATGAAGTGATAATAATGAAGAAAATCCTCTACCAACACGATTTTGCAGCTGATTCCAAGTATGAGAAAAACGAAAATGCAGAGCAAAAAGTGGATCTGGAAAACGAGAGAGAGGAAGCTAGCTTACAAATGAGGAGCTTCTAATTTATAATATGTGAAAATAGAGAGGGTAGCTTGGTTCTTTCAATCAAAATCCGTTGGATCAAAAAAATGGTAAAAATGGCATCTTGGATATAGCTTGCGTTTTGTGCTCATTCTTGCTTGCTTCCATGCGTTTTGATGAGCTGGATCATTAGTGGAGGCTTGGCTCACATGATAGAATCCTCAAACTTTGCCAAAAATGATAAAAATCCGAAAATTCATGGAAAGAGTGTGAGTAAAACATGCTCAAAAGTGTTTAGCTTTTTATGGAAAAGAAGGTGTGCTAGCTGGCTGCTTCGAATCCTAGCTTGCTGGCTTGAAACAAACTTGTAAACAACTTGAAAAATGCACAAAAACACAACTATCCAAAAATCAGCTTTGTGTCACCTTTTTCTCCTTCAAATTTCTCACAAATGGCTCGTGCATTCCTTGGCCTCTTGATACACACCAATAGTTCCTAGCATGAGGATCAAAACAAGCTTTGATTCACTAAAAATGGAGCAAAAATGAGTGAGATATGATCCTTCAAAGTTGCGCACAAGCAAAGGAAGAAATCTGGGCGCGCACGCGCATTCTGGCTTGCATGGCTATGCATGGTTTCAACTTTATGACCTCAACTTGTGAGCCTTGTATCTTGATCAATTTTGAACCAAATGACATGATTCAAAGTTCTATTTAAAGCTCTCATGGCATACTTCAAAATGCACGAAGTGGTTTTCAAAAATTCCACTTAAATCAAAAGATATAAGCCTCAACATTATGCCCACCACCTGTTTGTGAAAATTTCTCAACGAAATGCCCAGAAAATGCCCAGAAAAAATGCAAGCTTGCCCAGCCTTGGTCAAATCTTGTGCATGAAACTTCTAACTCAAATATCTCTCAAATGGTGCATTTTTGAGAAATTTTGCACATTGGTAATCTTGTAGGATTTTTTCCAAGCTTTCCAAAAATGTATGGTATGCAACCATTGGATAAAAATTGAGAAAGTTATGGTGTATCAAAGTTCTATAGGGTGGACAGAAAAAATTTCAAACTTCAAATTACTTCAAAAACAAGTTAACTCCAATTTCCTCAACTTTCTTGATTCAATGGTGAATTTGGTCATGAAAAATGAAAATATGATCTTTGAATTGATGGTTGACCAAAAGTCCACTTGGTCAACTCCTGACTTTGACTGATTTTGACCAAAATGACCATTTTGCCCCTTTTGATCAATTAACTTGCTTCTACTCAAAATTGAGCCTCAATATTTCACAGATAGATGTCCAAAAACATATAGAAACAAGTGAAATCAAGTTTGAATGAAAAATCTGAAGAAATCCTGATTTCACTCAAAACCCTAATTTTGCTCCATGTGTTAGGAGATGACCAATCAAGCTTCAAAACCTCAAATTTTCTGAATATGATGAGCAATTCGTTGAACCATGATAAATAAAATGATAATAAGAAGATAATAATCCAAGAAAATGACTCACCCAAGCTTCAAACTCCACAGAGGACCAAAATCCTAATTTCATCAGATGAGTGCCACAAATGAATTTTCCACCAAATTTCTTCAAAACTTCAATTCCTCTGGGATCAATAAGACAAATGGAATGTCTTGAGGTATAACACATCTTGTAACTTGAAAGATCCACAAATGTGAGGACTTGGGATTCCCTCAGGAGGACATGCTAACACAATCAACCTCCTTAGCTTGTAGAGGTCTTGAGAACCCAAAGAGCTTGGATCCTGTCATGAGATATGAATGCAATGCAATATGATGTTTATGATGAAACATAAGCCTAAATCAAGAGGGTAAATTTTGGGGTGCAAAAATGCGGTACCGAGATTCCCACTGAATCCACTCCATCTAGGATCGGAGTCACCATTTTTGTGAACAATTGGTTCACCTAACCACTAATCCACTCCATCTAGGATTAGGGCCAACAACAATCGGGAATAAATGTATTCACCTCGCTCGTATCCACTCTATCTATGATTTGAGCCAACAACAACATATGCAACATGAATGCATGAGACTCAATCATACAATCAACAACAAGAATTATTGGTTTTAACATAACCAACACCTTACCGTTTCCATCCACCTGCTGCAAACCAACAACAACAATACGAAGCAGTACAACATTGGTTTCTACAATGTCACAACATACAACATACGACACCAAAATAAATACAAATCCCAAAATATTTGAGTTACCGGTTTTATAAACATTTTTATAGTAAAGATCGTATTTTTAGCTTCCCGTAGGTTCGAACGGTGCGTCAAACGGACACCCGAGCACAAAGTTATAATTTTTTAAAGTTTGGAAAAATTTTCAAAATGCTTCAGTGGTAACCGGTTACCATATAATGGGCACCAGTTACTGCTAAACAGTAACTCTTCCTTCTCTGGTTTGCACGTGGGAACTCGGTTACCCTCCTAGTGGGAATCGGTTACCCACTCATAGTTTTTCTCCCAAAATCATTTTTCTACGTGGTAATCGGTTACCATATAATGGGCACCGGTTCCCACTATTTGTTTTTCAAAAATTCTGCAACTTATTAGTTGCGATTTTACCAATTTGAAAACCCCAAAAAACAGAATTTCACACACAAATCAGCAACAACAATGCTACCCAACATGCTTAAATCATAGTTACTAATGAGAATCATCCCACAACATCAAAACCAACAATTTCCACATCAATCAATCATGCACAATGAGCAATTTATGGATCAATACTTTCACACAAACAACCAATTCATGAATCAATACCTTCACACAAACAAGAATACATTAAACCCCACATACCTAGGATTATACTACCCTTTAGAAAGTTGGAACCCCATCCTTACCTTAGAATTGATGATTACTCTAGATTCTCAACAATGGTGTTCTTCTTCTTCTTGCCCTAAAGCCTCTTCCTCTTTCTCTTCTCTTTCTCTTTTGCTCTTTCCTTGTTTTTACGATCGTAACTAATGAGAATTCAAATCCTTATTTTATCTTATAGTCACTTCTACCCTTAGGACCCTTAATAATGTTTTCCCTTTTCTATCCTCACTTACTCCACTAAAATTACCACCTTGTCCTTGTCATATCTCAACTAACTGTTTTGTTTTAATTATTTAAATAAATCAAATAATTAGTAAAAAATTCTATTTTCTAATATTTCTATTATTTCTAATAACAATTCTAAATTTACAAATTCACCAAAAATTAATAAATCTAAAATGCTCACAAAAACATTTAATCTAACACTACCCCACACACAGCAGTGTCAAACACACCATTCAACACACCAATTATCAGATAATTTCTAACAGCATAATTAAATAATTATTTAATTAATCAGGGTGTTACAAGGAACAACAATAGGTGCTTCCTTCTCTACCTTTTCTACAACCTCCCTTTCGGATGATGTTGGTGGATTTTTCTCAATCTCTACTCTTTTCTCACCAGAACTCTCCTCAACCTCATTATTACTCTCTTCAACCTTATTATCACTCTCCTTAGGATTTTCAATTTGTTTTTCGCTACTGGTTGTTACAAATACACATTCTCCTCAGGGGAGGGTCCTAGAGGTGTTTGTGAAAACATGGAGATTTGGGCCTCTAATGCCTCGTTGTGAGTCACTAGGGACTCAACTGCATTGTTCAGTTGCCTAAGAGTTTCATTGTTATCGAGACTTTGTTTTCTTACCTCTTCATTATGGATAGTTTATGTCTCTACAAAATGCTCCATCGTAGATTCTAGCCTAGAGTGAGTTAACGTCGCATCGAAATCCTCCATTGATGTTTCGAGGTTGAAATTATAGGATTCTTGCAGTTCCTGAAAGTGAGTTAGCGTTGCATTTTGTGTCTCCTCAAAGCGCTCCATCTTCATTGTTTCTAGTCTAGAGCGAGTTAGTGTCACATTCATATCCTTCATTAATGCGTTGAGAGTGGAATTCTGGTATTCTTGCGACTCCTCAAAATGTTGGGCATGTTGCTTGTAGAGGAAATTTGGTTGAGGATAAGTTATCATCGCATTGTAACCCTCCAATGATGTTTTGAGATCAGATATTTGGTATTTTTGCGACTCCTCAAAACGATGGGATTGATAGTTGCAGAGGTAATTTGGGTGAGAGTGAGTTGGTGACGCATTAAATTTCTCCAAAATTATTTCGAGGTCGGATTTATGGGGTTCTTGAGATACTTCAAAATACTGAGAATGGGAGTTGTAGAAATAGTTTGGTTGATAGATAATTATAGAAATAAGAGTGCTTTAGTCTATACGGTGTAATAACATATTAACAATATTGATTGTTGGTCTCCAGCAACAACGCCAAACACTTGATGGGTAAATTCCGCAAATGCACGGAAATATCGAAGTAATATAAAAGATTGTAGAACCACAGAGACCAATGTCAACCTACTGCAATCTATCGTTACTTTGTAAAGCTAAGGCTAATGAATAATTGGATTTTGGGGGAAACTAAGAACTAAAACTGAAATAAATGGACTTAGGAAATAATACTAAAACGAGGTTGGGATATGATTTCCACGTTCCAGAAGGACTTATAGGAAACGGGTACTAATTACGACTAGAACTTAATTTCGTAGAATATACCAACTTAAAGACTCCGCCTCACCCTCTCGCGGTATTATCTAAAGTCATACATCCTAATCCCAAGATATTGCTCTCGCTCGCCCGGTAACTAAGAAATATATTTTGTAAGCCAAAAATATCCTAAACGCATCTAAAGCACTCTCGCTGTATTTAGATTTGTTGCCGAATTTCCACTATCCGGTTCGATCCCCACGCTCTCCACTGTCGGCTCTAACCTTAATTGATTCCTCACTCTCGTGAAAAAATCGTGTTAAATAACCTCTCACTCTCGTGACAAAGCTATCTAAGTTAGATTTGGAAACTAAAACCAAAACAGAATTCTAATCATAAATTTGCACCTATTATTTTCTATCGAGTCCCGTCGGTAACGACGATCCTCATATACCGGACTTAAGAATATTTAGCCGGACATGGACAGTAAAATAAACATACAATTGCGGTAATAAAACATAACGATAAACATGATTTAGCAATTAAATTAGAAAACAATAGCAGTGAATAAAAAACCTGGAATTAAACAGATGCCGAATTGCAATACACCAGAAAGCTTCAAATCAAAGTACATAAATTAAATGCAGAAATAAAATCCTAAACTAATTTGTAATAGCCCCCAGAAATCTGCAAAGCTATTACTTTTACATGGCGGAAGTAAATTGCCTAAAAATTAAACAAAAATTATTCTAGCTAAGCGAAGATAAAAGAGAGGGAGAGAGAGAGAGAGAGAGAGAGAGAGAGAGAGAGATCAAATGAGGCCAGAGGGCCTCTATTTATAGAGTTGAAGTTTAATGAGAAATAGGAACTCGTTGGTGTGAAGCGCTCTCTCCTCCTGGACTTCCTCTTGCGAAAATATCTCCATGGCGGTCGCTAGGGCATGTAACGGTCGTTATAGCTTGCTTGTTGAGAGAATCTTGCCTTCTAATGCGTAACGGTCTCTATGTGAGGTGTGACGGTCGTTACAAGCTTGCTTGGTGAGAAAGCTTAGCTTTGTGATGCGTGGCGACCGTTATAGCTTTCTTGAGGGGTTGTGACGATCGCTACAAGGCCTATTGGGGTGAGCAACGCGTCTTCGTGGGTTGGGCCTGCGTGCGCGTTCCATTTCTTTTCGTCAATGCATTCACCTCACATTTTGCTATCACACCCATGCTTATTTATTTTTCTCTTTTTTTATGGATTGAAAGCTTGATTCTTCACCATTTCTGCGACTTTATTCATACATGCCTTATAAATAGTAAAAACCGGAAAAGATAGAAAATACCGGCATAATACGAATATAAAGCAACATAATTAAGATAAAATAAGGACATAATCTATGTAAATCAAGCCAAATATACGATACATTTACGTGGTATCATAGGAGCTAAGCAGTTGATGTAGTTGCTGGTGTGATAGTAGTTGATAGGCATCACTGAGGTGATTGGAAGTGAGCGGGGGTTATCTAAGTGTGGCATCTTAGGTAGAAGGGTCATTGGGTAGTCTGATTAAGTGAAAAGTGTAAACAGGGTGGTTTCCCTCCGAATTAATACTGCTGATAGTGAACTTCATTCATGGCTTGATATGCCCCCCAGATTTAGGTTGGTTAGAACCGAGCTGGGTTAACAATTCCTTTTGTTCTTTTGTTTCTTGCATTTAAATTGTAATTCTACCTTGTATGTTTTGTAATGTCGGATCAGATGTCACGGCATCTTGAGTCTGTCAACACCAGAATTTCAATTGGTATCAGAGCAGGCATCTTGTCTGTTTCTGGATGAGATCCATGGGGGATACTTTCTGGTTGTGCACAAGGTAGAAGATTGTTTGAACAAGGAGTGTTCATATTGTATGGTCCCTAGAAGTGAAGGATAAACCTATTTATGGATTATTTGAACAAAGCGTGTTCATATTGTATGGTCCCTAGAAGTGGAGGATGGACCTATTTGTGGAAAACTAGAGCAACCTCATCAGAACCTGTACCTTTTTGAAGAAAGAAGATAAATATGTTGGAACAAGAAAGTTAAATTCAAGACTTCATGCGGGAGTGATGATTTTGAATTGTATTATTTAGCCTATAATCACCACAAAGAAAAGATTGTCAAAACCTTCATGCGGGAGTGAAGCTATTGATAAGGTAACTTCTGTGCTTATGTGTTTCCAATTTGGTCAAGATATTGGTTGGGTCTAGTCTGTTGATTGGTGGAGAGGCAAGCTTAATGGAGGGTTGATTTATTTTCAATCCTTGTGTGTTATGCTTACAAGTTAATTATGGAGTAAGCATTGTGAACATTCTATTGAAGTATGGCTATATTTCGTTGCATAGCCTTTAATGCAAAACCTGTAGTGAAAGAAGGATCCTAGGGTTATTTTTATCAACATAATATTTTGGCAGATTATTACAACTACATTAAAAGTGTCAAAGATACTTGAGATCCTCTCAAGTCTACTTATAAAGACATATATTAATTGAGTTGATGAGTGTCAATTGATTAATGATTCTCATATGCATCTTCAAATTGTTTGAAGACCTTGAAGACCATCAAGGATGATATGTTCCAAGGAGATGGAACATATGTTCTATGGGATACTAGAACATCATTACTGGTATGCAGCTACTAGTTGAAGAATAGATGTTTGGGTGCTAAATAAATGTAGTGTGAGTACATATGTTTGGAACCTGCTCCGGATCTGGAAGAGGAGACATTTGCTTATTACTTGATCATGACACGGTCAACTAGATATTATACTCCAGATGTTAGTTTATTTCTGACCTAAGCTTATGGGAGTATAGAATTCAAGCTCAGTGCAATTATAAGACTCATAAAGGTATACCCCTCAATTCCTTTATGTGATATCAAGATGAGTGTATATTTGGTATATTCTTCTGATCAAAGGAATCAGATATATGGAATTTCTGACCATGGAATAGATTTTGTTTGGAGTTGAATACTGTGTCTCAACCACAGTGAATCATGGTTATGATTATTGACTGCCCTAAATAATGTCCTGGAAGGGTATTGTCAATTAGAATCAAGGAAGTCAGATTGCTAAGAAGAATATGAATATTTCTGTGCTATGCCATAAGTAACTATGTTCTAGAAACCTAGTTGAGGGAATCTGCTCTATAGGTACAAACTATGGCATCCATCATCTCAAAATCATAAGTGAAAGTCTGAAGAAAAACATATTGATATATGGATCATATTATTCCTTAATGTGAAAATTAATTGGGTGAAAAGTTTTCAATTGCAATGCTTCCTATTTCCCCCCCCCCCCCCAAATGTTATGAATGAGAAAATGTGGATATTACCCCCAGAACCACTCTATGATAGATGATGTCGTATGAGATGTTGGAACATCATCTAAATGTCTTTAGTTTTTAATATATATTTTATTGCCTGGAAGAAGAAGTGAGTGTGAAGATGTTATCAGTCAGGATGATCTAGTGTGAGTAGACAATTCTAACTGACTAAACTGGTAGGTACTTTGACAGGAGACTCAGTACTTACTAGTATGTAACCTGAATGCCAAACCACTTATACTCTGTCGGGAGCTGAGTATTTGTTTGATGGATTCACGGTATTTTGTGAACAGAATATCAATATTAAAGTTCACTATGATCTTCACAAGTTTTGGATGTGTGGCAATGTTGTCTGGTGATTATTTGAAGAGCTGATTCAACTAAGGAGATACATACAAATGTTGTCAAGTATCTTGATGGGAGCTAGATGTTTGTGATAATTGTATGGTAATATTAAACAAGATGAAAAGAAGACTGTGATGAATAATGAAGAATGTTCAACATGAACATGTAAAATCACAATTATTGAAGACACCAGAGATTGAAGAAAGATGATAAGGTTCAGACTTATCTTTTGAAGACATAAAATTAGTTATACATGATTAACTATGAAGTTACTTCTATTCTAAAGCACAGAGTGTGGCAATCTGAAACTTGTATAGAAAGCAAACTAAGGATTCCTAATTTGGAAACTGTGGCAAGTCCAAATGAAGAATGCTTTAAGAATTATAATGACCAACTTCAAAGGTGTCCTTATTCTGTATAACTCAGGGGGAGTAAGAGTAACAACATCATGATTAGCTTTATCTTAGAAGCTAAAAGGAGGATTTCAGATATTAAGGGGGAGTAAAAGTATCATTAGGGAGCAACAACCTATTTAAGAAGCAATTGTCCATATAAAGAGGAACTGGAAAATTGAAGAGCAATTGTCTATTGTTAATTGTCAATTGTGAAAGCCTCCTTGTCTAGTACTATTGGATATGTTATTAAAGAAGGCGATGTTGTTTTATATTTTGATGACCAGTTAATGTCAATGGGGGATTGTTCATTAGCTGATGTAAGTGGGAGTTTATGCTGCTTTGTACTGAAGTGGAATAAGGCCTTAAAAGGAGAGGTGTTATTATACTCTCAGAGCCAAGTCACATGGACTCTGTGTGGATGTCCCACAAAATGTTGGAACATCAAGATTCTATATGTTAAAGAAAATCTGGTTATTATAAACAACATTACTCTCTAACAGAAGATTAGAGTAAATAAATTCAGACTATAAGTACGTCCAAAATACATGTGAAGATATGGACAAGAAGAAACCATTCAAGGAAATTCGGTCAAACCACAAGTATGATATCTCAAAAGAAGCAATCTGTATTGCTGAAAGAAGAAGTGGCAACCACATGCCCCTGCATAATGTATAAAGATGAAGTAACCCATGCATTTTATTGCAACTAACTCAAAGGAATCTGACAGAAACTAATAAAGACAGTCAAGGTTAGTTGAATGGTACATGTAATTCTGGTTAGGGCCAAACTCAGGATGTCGTGACATTTGATCCGACATTACAAAACATACAAGGTAGAGTTATAATTAAAATGCGGGAAACAAAAGAACACAAGGAATTATTAACACAGTTCGGTTTTAACCAGCCTACATCTGCGGGCATACCAAGCCAGGAATGAAGTTCACTATCGGCAATATTAATTTGGAGGGAAACCACCCTGTTTACACTCCTCACTTAATCAGACTACCCAATGACCCTTCTACCTAAGATACCACACTTAGAGATGAGAACCTCCGCTCACTTCCAATCACCTCAGTGATGTCCATATCTATCATCATGCATCATTGCTGGCTTCTAACACAATCACCTTGGAGATACCTCACTCCAAACACAACTAAAATAGTTTGAAGATACCACACTTCAAACACAATCTAAACACTCACTCAAGTGACACAAACCTAACTTGGAATTGCTTCACAGCTTCTTCCAAGGGTACAACTACATTCATTTCTTCACAGCTTCTCAGTGAGTAAAACAGTCCTTTTGCCTACAGGCTTTGAGGTAAAAATCAGTGACCATCCCACAATCCGGGTGGTTCACTTACATGGCTAACCCTAAAGACTACATCTTTCTAAAACCGGATAGCTTCCTAAAACTAAGTTACAACTGCTTATTTATAACCTATTATCCAACTGGACTTAGGCCTTCAAAATAACAGAATAAGTTGTAACAAACTTCTACAGAAACAAACTTTTGCAGAAACAAAAATGCAGATAACTTCTGCTACAATCAAGGTCGTTGCTGATCTTTCTCCTTAGCTCTTGAACCTCCACATATGCCTTCAAAGTCATGCCACATAAGATGCATAATATTCCCAAAATATTTTGCACTAATTAAAACAGAACTGTAACAACTTAACAGTTTTTATAGCGTGATGTCCTGATGACTGATGTCTCGACATCGCATATGACATGTTGTTCCAGATGTTGAACTTCTTCAACACAACATGTTAAGGCATTATAGATAGGATTATGAGTTGATAATCCTACTGTACAAATCATTGTTGCTGCTATTATTTGTTTTATTAAAATTTAGCCAATCCATGTAATTTGGAACTTACAAACTCCCCCTATGGAAAGTTTTAGATAAAATAAATAATTACAAATACAAGAAGTTTAAAGTAGCAGCAACAATTTTACAAATAACAATTTACAATTGAAAATTAACAATTAAAATATTCTTCAGCAGTCTTCAGTTGTCTTCATGTTTTGAGAGCAGGGGAGCAAACATTGTTGGTCTATCAGCTGGAGACAATGTCTCAACATCCAGTTCGACATCTTCTCGTGTTTTTGATCTTCTCCATATAACCAACAGGTTAAAGGGAAGGAAGGTCCAATTTATACACGAGGAAGAATATAACTCTCATTCCCCCTTAGGACAAGTGACAGATCTTGTCACAAAATGTGGAAGAAGAGGACCATGAGAAATAAACTATATTTTGAGTGATATCGTGTTATTTTCCTAGGTAGCTCAGAACACAAGTCACAATTGTGTTCAAAACTCACATCACAAGTGACAACTAATTTGTTGTTCATTGTTGTGTGACCTAGCTTGTGACTTAGAAATTGTTTATTTTGCTCTATCGTATCCTTATGTTACTCTTTCTGTGAGATATGATTTCTCTCCCCCTTTTTAGATAAAATTTGACAATTTGACTTCTCTCTAAACCAGATCCAGACACAGTTTGCCCAAGCTTTGATAAAATGCATGGTTAATATGAGATGGAAGCTCAGTTGTTGTTTGAGGATGGCTGAGAAATCCTTTAAATAGGCCAGTAGTTCCTTAGGAATTAACGACAAGTTAAATTCCAGTCAATGGTGCATTTATTTAGGCCTAAAAAGTGTTACATAACTAGCTGACCACCATCCAGGCTATCCTTGAATGCCTTTAATAGCCCTTGACTATTTCTTTTGAGATAGAAACAGTCTCAATGCATGAATAATTCGCATCATTTAATGTATCCATGCAGAGAAATGTTCTGAATAATGTCCTGACATTCAAACGGACATTGTCCACTTACTTCATGTGACTTACTGTTTAATAACAGTGGATTCTTTACTTTGAGGCACTCTTCACTTTTGTCTATATTGTGCCTTAACTTCTATCTAGGCGATCATGAAAAAGAATCTGAACCCATCAACATGCTTCAATTTTACTCCAAATTTTCAATGATATTGATGTTTCAACATCATATGCCACTTCACACATTGTCCATCTGCCTTGGCTCTAAGATTATAATATTACTTCTTCTTCAAGATTTTAAGTACATAGCAGTATAAACTTCCCTTTATATCAGCTAATTAACAATCTCCCCCTTGACATTAGTTGGTTATCAACATTTATAACAACAGCGTCTTCTTTAATAACATATCTAATAGCAATAGACAGGGTTTCTTTCACAATTGATAATTGACAATTACCAATAGACAACTGTTCTTTAATTATCCAGTTCCTCTTTATTTGGACAGATGCTTTTTAGAATAGACTGTTGTTTTCCTTTTGTATAGTTGCTCCCTAATGATACTTTTGCTCCCCCTTAATATCTGAAGTTCTCCTTTTTGGCTTCTAAGATGAAGCTTACTATGTCTTGTTACTCCCCCTGAGTTATACAAAATAAGGTCATTTGATGCTGATCCTTATAGTATTTGAAGCATTCTTCATTTAGACTTGCCACAGTTTCCAAATTAGGAATCCTTAGTTTACTTGTTTCATAAGTTTTAGATTGCCACACTCTGTAACTTGTAATAGAAGAAACATCATAATTAACTATGTGTATAACTAGTTATAAGGCTTCAAGAGATAAGTCTGAACCTTATCATCTTTCTTCAATCTCTGGTGTCTTCAATAATTGTGATGTAGAACACTCTCTTTCATTAATCACATACTTCTTCTCTTCTTGATTCAGATTTCCATACAGTTAAAATAATTATCCAACTCCCATCAAGATATTTGACAGCATCTGTATACATCTTTTTAGGTTGAATCAGCTCTTCAAATAATCACCAGACAACATTGCCACACATCCTTAACTTGTGAAGATAACAGTGAACTTTATTATTAATATTTAGTTCACACTAGGCCATGAATTCTTCATACAAATACTCAGCTCCCGAAAGAGTATATGAATCTTGAATTTACGCTGCACATCTAATAAGTACTTAGTCTCCCGTTAGAGTACTTACTAGTTAGTCGGTTAGAATTAACTACTCACACTAGATCATTCCGAATGATCACATCTTCACACTCACTTCTACTTCTAGGCAAAAATAAATTTGAAACTGAATACTTTAAGATGATGTTTTGACATCTGATACAACATCCTCCATTATGGTGGTTATGGGGTTAACATCCACATTTTCTCATTCATAACACTTGGGAGGAACATAGGAAGCACCACAATTGTCAACTTTACATCCAAACAATTTACACATCAAGGAATAATATGATTCATCTCTCAATAAGCTTTTCTTCATATTTTCACTTCTGATTTTGAGATGATGGATTCCATAATCTGTACCTATAGAGGAGATTCCCTCGACTAGGTTTTTGGAACAGACTTAATCATAGCATAACACAAAAGTGTGCAGATTCTTTTAAGATAATCTGTCTTCCTTGATTTATCTTTTGACAATACCCTTCTTGGACAATATTTAGGGTAGTCAACATTCAAGACCCTGTTTTACTGTGTTTGAGACACAGTATTCAACTCCAAACTATTATATGGTCATGAATAACTCTCCACATATCTGGTTCCTTTGATCAGAAGGATGAACCAGATATAAGCTCATCTTGATATCACATAAAGGGACTAAGAAGTATACCTTTATGAGTCTTCTTCCATGCATTGAGCTTTACTTTTAATACTCCCATAAGCTTAGGTCAAAAATAAACTGACATCTAGAGTATAAAAACCTGTTGATCGTGTCCTGATCAACTGATAAGCATATGTCTCCTCTTCCAAATTAGGAGTAGGTTCCAAACATATGTACTCACACTACATTAGTTTAGCACCAGAACATATATTCTTCAACTGGTAGCTGCATACCAGTACTAATGTTCTAACATCCGATGAGAACATCATTCTATCTTAGGAACACATCATCCTTGAAGGTCTTCAAGGTAAACACTTTGCAGATGAATATGAGTATCATTGATCAATTGATCCCCATCAACTTTAATAATCCATGCCTTTATGAGTGGACCTGAGAGATATCTCAAGTATCTTTGACACTTTTAATATAGTTGTAATAATCTGCCAAAACATTTTGTTGATAAAATAAGCCTAGGATCCTTCTTTCACTATAGGGGTTGCATCAAAGGCTATACAGCGGAATATAGCCATACTTTAACAAAATGTACACAATGCTTACTCCATAATTCACTTGTAAGTATAACACATAAGGATTGAAAATAAATCAACCCTACAATAAGCTTGCCTCTCCACCAAGCAACAGACTAGAACAAACCAATATCCTGACCAATATGGAAACATAAGCATAAGAGTTACCTTATCAATGTCTTCACTCCCGCATGAAGGTTTTGACAATTCTCATCTCTGTGTTGAATATAGGCTGAACAATTCAATCCAAAATCTTCACTCCCACACGAAGTCTTTGAATTTAACTTTCTTGTTTCAACATCTTTATCTTCTTTTTTCAAGAAGGTACAAGTTCTGGTCAGGTTGGTCTAGTTCTCGACACATAGGTCCATCCTCTACTTCTAGGGACCACACAATATGAACACTCCTTGTTCAAACAATCTACAAGTAGGTCCATACTCCACTTCAAGGGACCGTACAATATGAACACTCCTTGTTCAAACAATCTTCTACCTTGTGCACAACTAGAAAGTATCCCCCCGTGGATCTCATCCAAAAACAGACAGGATGCCTACTCTAATACCAATTGCAATTCTGGTTAGGTCCAGACTCAAGATGTCGTGACATCTAATCCGACATTACAAAACAGACAAGGTAGAGTTACAATTAAAATGCAGGAAACAAAAGAACACAAGGAATTGTTAACCCAGTTCGTTTCTAACCAACCTACATCTGGGGGCATATCAAACCAATAATGAAGTTCACTATCAACAATATTAATTCGGAGGGAAACCACCCTATTTACACTCCTCACTTAATCAGACTACCCAATGAACCTTCTACCTAAGATACCACACTTAGATATGAGAACCTCTGCTCACTTCCAATCACCTCGGTGATGTCTATCACTCTTATCACACCACTACATCGCTTGGCTCTAACACAATCAGCTTGGAGATACCTCACTCCAAACACAACTAAAATAGTTTGAAGATACCACACTTCAAACACAACATAAACAGTCACTCAAGTGACACAAACCTAACTTGGAATTGCTTCACAGCTTCTTCCAAGGACACAACTACACTCATTGCTTCACAACTTCTAAGAGAGTAAAATAGTCCTCTTGCCTACATGATTCGAGGTAAAAATTATTGACCATCCCACAATCCGGGTGGTTCAATTACATGGCTAACCCTAAAGACTACATCTTTCTAAAACCGGCTAGCTTACTAAAACTAGGTTACAACTACTTATTTATAACCTATTACCCAACTGGATTTGGACCTTCAAAATAACAGCATAAGCTGTAACAAACTTCTGTAGAAACAAACTTTTGCAGAAACAAATACGCAGATAACTTCTGCTACAATCAAGGTCCTTGTTGATCTTTCTCCTTAGCTCTTGAACTTAAAGATTGGCCTAATTTTAATAAAACAAATAATAAGCAACAACAGTATTTTGTACAATAGGATATATGCAGCAAAAGTCTTATTGGAATGCCTTAACATGCTGTGTTGAAAAGTTTCGACATCTGGAACAACATGTCATATGAGATGTCGAGACATCAGACATCAGGGCATCACGCTACAAAAACTGTTATGTTTGTTACAGTTCTGTTTTAATTAGAGCAGAATATTTTGGGAATATTATGAATCTTATGTGGCATGATTTTAAAGGCTGTGTGGAGGTCCAAGAGATAAGGAGAAAGATCAACAAGGACTTGATATGTGCTCTCTGCATATTTGTTTCTGCAAAGGTGTTACTGACACGTTATTTTGAAGGCAATCCATTTGGGTAATAGGTTATAAATAAATATTTTTAAGCTAGCCGATTTTAGAAAGATGCATCTTTAGGGTTAGCCATGTGAACCACCGGTTGTGGGATGATTTGTCGAGCTGGCAAGAGGAATTTACTCACTCAAAAGTTGTGAAGCAATGGTGTGTGTCGCGGAAGAAGCAGCAATTCAGTTAGGTTGTGTCACAGTGTGTTATATTGTGTTTGAGTGTGGTATCTTAAACTGTTTTAGTGTGTTTGGAGGTATCTCTGATGAAGCCAGCGTGATGCACTGTGGTGTGATGGTTGATGAACATCGGTGGTGGAAATGAGGTTCTCATGTGTTATCTTGGTGAAGGTCGTGGGTAGCTGATTAAGTGAGGAATGTGGTGGTTTCCTCCGATATGGCGATAATGAACTTTATTTACGGTTTGGTATGCCCCGATGTTGGAATGAAACCTGGGTTAACTTGTGTCTCTGTTCTGTAATTCTACCTTGTCTCTTTTGTAATGTCGGATCAGATGTCACGACATCCTGAGTCTGTCAACACCAGAATTTCATTTCCTCTTGAAGTTACTTGGCTTGCAAAAATTCTCATACCGCCTTAATTTTTTAGGTGAGATTGTCACCCTCCTTTAGCGAGTTTCACTTTGCTTCAATCTGAAGTAACTTGGCTCTGAATAAAGGCTTGAATGATTTTTGTCACACCTTAACTCGCCACCAGATTAACTTTCTCACCTATTAAGAAGATCCTTGAATTTATTTCCCTTCATCTGGATGGGTGAGATCTTTCTATGGATGGGTGAAGTGACTGCATTTACTTTGCTAGGCATGCCTCTGTTACTTTTCTTGATTTTTTACGTTTTCTTGGATCATTTTTACTTGTGCTCGTGAATAACATAGTTAAAAGGCTCACGCAAGTGTTTGTCGCCTTTTCATGATAAATTGGTAGTTGTTTCATGTTTACTTGTATTTTAAGTCAATAAATGTATATGTAAAACAAATAAATTTTTCATTGTCATCGAGACGGGTTTGGTGAATATTTGTGAGTATGGGTTCTATTTTCATGCATATTAGAGGCGTAAAAGGTCCCATCTCTTGCCTTGTTTCCTTTCTAATATAGAATCCATAAACCACATCTTCAAGGACTTTTCAAGATAAAGAATATACGGTATATATCAAATTTAGGGATCAACTTAACCTCCTACCCAAAGGTTTAGTTCACTCATTTGATAGACCAAAACCAAATGCTTACTAAGATTAACCATGATATCATTTGTTACATTACTGCTATTACTTATGGAATTTGGTACTATCATATTATTAAAGTCTATGAACACATATGTTTACATAAAGAAGAAATCCTAAATAAAGCTTAGGCCTTTGTGGATGAGTTCAAACATGCAAATATTTAAACCTCTAAACTAGTGAGCTCGCAAAACATGAACAACAACACTTTTATAAATAATTGATCCAAAGGCTTGAAAAGTCTAATAAATGGATCTACAAGGCGAATAATGCTACAAAATTGTCTATGAATGAAATTTGGGTAGCAGAGCAGCCATTTACAGCGATGTAGGTTTAGTAATGGTGGTTGCAACATGGAGATCCCCATAGTTTCAAGATGAAAAAATGATATAAGCATAAGAAATTATTCAAACAATCAACTTTGCAATGGATTGTTGCTTAACGAGTGTGGATTATGCAAGCAATTGCATGAAGCTGGTTAATATTTTAGGAGACAAGATGGAAATAGAGCATATGATGGGAACAATCAAGGAGATAATGTCTCTAAACAGTTGCTTCAAGCATATCAGCTTTATCATGTGAATAAGGTAGCCCAAAATTTGATCCAATATGCGGTTATTATCCCATGTAGTGTCCTAGAAATCCATTTTAAACATCTCTTAATTATGGTTATATGTTTAAATATATTTTGATGATTGACTAACAAGATCAAATATAATTAACATCGTCAAAGAATGGATTTGAATCAATCAGCGTGGCATGAAGTTTCTAATGATTAATTCAAAAAGATCAAATACTATGAACATCATTAAAGGAACAGACTTGAATTTCAAAGCAACTTTTAGATCCAAAACTTAAGTGGTTATATTTTATTAGGATCATATTTTAAAATAATGTGTAGCTCTCTTAATTATAAAATATATACACACTCTCACAATAATTATTTTCCAATTCCGCCCTTTTAAAAGTTCTAGAAAATATCTTGGAAACGCCAAAATAATTAACTTAGCATAATAAATTATGGGTATATAGATAATTTTGTAAGGAGTGTTTTTCTCCTTATAGTAGATTATGATTGTAGTATAGTCGGTTATGAGGGTGTCTCGTGGAGTAATGGATTACAAATTATGCATAATAGATTATGATACAAGTATGCACAAAACTTTCCTAAAACTCCTAAGTGTAATCGTTTCTAAATTTTCCATAATTAGTTATGGACCAATTTAAGAGTATATAAAAGGGTCTACTACTCTTTTAAAAATATACAAACAATATAAAAACAGTTAAAAAGTCTCCTCTTCTTCTCCCACTCTATTTTATAATCTGCAGATACTTCACATCTATATTTTAGTATTGAGAGAGAAACTACTATATAGAATATTGTATAATAAATGTTGTTTCTCTAATATCATGGGAAAACTAATAGTAACTTCTTCTCTTGAACATTGTGGGATATAAAGATTTTAGGTAAACTTGTGATAATATTAGTGTAAAAGTTTCAAACTGAACTAGAGATAAAAGCTTGTCTTATATTGAAAAATATAAAGGTGTTGTCCTTGCGAACATAATCACTACTAAAAATAACGCTTTTAACGTCGGATGCGAAAAACGTTGTACGTCGACAACATAAATAAAGTAAATAAGGTCGTCATAAAAAATCTCCAGTTAAAACTTCGGTTTTTCAAAACACGAAGTGCAAAGTTATATGCACATGGGTTTGCACCCAGGAGCCGCACTTTTATTTTTTCAAAAGTGTTGTATCTTTTATCTCGGTTTCTACAAAAAAAATCAAGGGGTTAATAATTTTTTTTTAAGTTCTTACATTGTTTACCCAAAATATTGCATTGTTTATCCAGATTATTACATTGTTTACCCAAAAATTAAAGATAAAATTCGAACTCCCTAGGGTGGTTCAATATAAAAATCAAATTTCCTAGGGTGGACAGGATAAAAAACTAATTCTCTCAAGATGTAGATTTAGATCTTCATATTATTGAATCTTGGGGAAGATCTTTTGTTAGATCTTACATGCAATTGTTTCTGATGAAAAATAAGGTAAGACAATTAATATTTAAGAAAGCAAAAATCAAGGAATCAAATAATGAACAAATATTTAAGAAAACAAACCTTGAACCCAAATGATTTTCTGCTCTTGCAATCCATCGTAGAGAACTTTTCCATACTTCATTAGGTTTCAAGCGCTTCATATGTTTCATTTAGGTTAGATTTTCAATATCGTAAGAGAACTTATATAGTGGATGTCCCTTATGCTTCACGTGGACCACTAAAAGGCAGATTCTTGAGCGTTGATAACCTGTAAATGGATGACATATATTTGTTTAATACTGATGAAAATAGTGAAAAATAACACTTAACTATCATCTTAGTTTTGGAATAATGTATTAGCTAGCTAAAATAAAATAATGTATTGGCTTTAAATACAAACTCATCCAAATGTGTTTCCATGTCTTCTTCTTCTTTAAAATCATGATCTGGACCAAAATATGGATGTGATGGTCGTATTGTTTCGTACCCATGCAAGAAGGGACAAAATAAATGAAGGATTTTTTGGAGATGTCCATTTTGGAGGAGTGAATAGACATGTACTTTGTTCACCTGGGATGAAGACATGGTAGAAAAATGAGGAAATGAAGATGGGAGCATTATGAAGTCGGAGTTAGAAGTTATGATCTATTTAAAGGTTATGTATGAAGATTCAAAGAAGAAGAACAAGAATCTAAAGAACAAATTGAAATCAGAGAAATTTTATGGAAATTTTGAAGATGTTATTTTTGTTATCTTCTTTATGTTTAATGTTTACTTTGTTATGAAATGTAATTTATGAAGTATAGTTTGAATTGCATTGTTACTGTTATGTGGAAACTGTAGATTCATTGAAATCTATGTATTAACCTTGTTTGTTAATGAAATGTTGGTTTCAGAATTAAATATCCGCTCGTTTTTGGAATAAAACCGAGTGGTTAGATAATTTTTTTTGTAAATGGTTACATTATTTAGTCAGAATATTAAAAATACAGCATGTCCAGATCCCATACAAGATGATAGAGATCCAAGATTGGTTGTTGTGTTATCATTATCATTACATCCAAGATTGATTGTTGTGTTATCATTATCACTGCCTTCACTGGCCTATACAATGTGTTTGAATGCATCCAACTTCTAATAAGGTGTCTGTTGCTCAGGTAGAAGAATATTTTTTCAGTTTTGCAATCCATCCTAAAAAAGGCGGGTCGCTAGAAATAAGATAGAATTAGAGTTAAATCTGTTCAACGAGTATTTTTATAGTAAAAATCGGATTATTTATCACTCGGTTTATTGAAGAAACCGAAGGGTTAGATCATTTATTTTATATTTTTTACTAGTAGAAACAAAAAATGCAGTAGTTGGGATTCATAGCATGTTTGGAATGGTATGTCACCTCGACTTTCTAAATAAAGGAGGGATCAAGTTGCTTTTGTAAATAAATAATATATATGGGGCACCTTGGTATAAAACTTCGATTTTTATCTAGATGACATGAAAGCTTCGTCATGAAAAATGTTATTTGTTTTAGTGAATGTAGCCTCGTGGTTTTGGTTCGAACCAAGATAAATTTGGGGTATGTTTTCTTTTATGCTTAATCTCTTTTATTTATTTTGTTTGCTTTATTTCATCTTCTTTTTCTACTTTCTTCTTAAAAAAAAATTTGAATAAAAATTTGTGCCTTTATGTTTTTGAAAAAAATTAAAACACAGACACATTTTCTTGTGTTTAAAGTCACTTGGTCAAAAAGTGGTATCAGAACCGAACTTTTGTATATAGACTAATTGTCCCAAGAGGAAGGATGACTTCTAAAAAAATTTCTAAGTTTGGGCAATCTATAAACATACCCTCGTCTTTCAATAGTGATGGGTACAGTTAATAGAAATAAAAATTTCTAAATTTATTTATATTTCTAAGCAGGAGGCGTGGGGCGAAAAACTATCGAGCGTATCACACTCTCAAAATACAACTGAATCACCACCAAATTTTATTTTTTTCAAGGGAAAGGGAAAATATTGAAAAACACGCGAAAAAAATTAAAATGGTTTTAGCAACTAAAATAGGATTCGGGATTCGTTTATGCAAGGCGCATGTATTAGCAATTCTCACATCCCTTTTACTCAATGGGAACCATTTAGTTAGTCTTGAAAAAGAAATGTTAGCTTAAGTTACTTGCAATCTTCTACTTATTATGCAAGAAAAATGAAACAAAATTTTTTTGGGATTTTTTATTATTGAGCCTGATAAGATTTCAAAATCATGCTCCTACGTATCTCCAAAAGCGGTGGAGAAATCAAGGCTATGTAGTTCAGGGTAGCAAATGTTTGTGGGTTGGTCGATTTTAACGAAAGATACTTTGGTCGCATTCGAACGAGAAACATTGTTACTCCAAACATGAATAATTGAACATTTACATCACTTCAAGAATGAAAAGTACAAATTAAAACCCCACATAAGTATGCCTTCACCACATTCGAGCGGAAAATGTTTGATATTCTCATGTGTAAACGATGTTTGCATCATCGTGGAATGGACGGAGCCCATCTTTCATTTTGAAAAGGTTTTGAATTTGAAAGGAAATAGGCAAAAATGTTTGAACGTGTTGAGATTGATTTTATGTGAGAGACGAGCATCAAACGACAAGCTAAGTACAGACAACAATCCATGTACTCGGGAAACAAATATGATAAATACGTCCTAACCATTCCTTTTTCATCCCAAATGTTTTTTTTAGGAAAATCGTGAGGAAAGTTTAATCGTAAGTAACTAGTTGAAGAGAAGAATCTAACCACAAGCTAAGTACGAATAGCTATTAGATACTCGGGAAACAGAAAGGACAAATACGCCCAAAGCTTTCCTTTTTTATCCCATAAGGACCCAACTAAACTCGTTTATTTTAACATATTTTGAATAGAAAACAAGCATCAGACCACAATCTATGTACGACTATAAATCTGAGTACTCGAGAAATGAAAGGGATAAGTACGTCCAGACCATTCCTTTTTCGACTGGTTTTTATTACGAATAGATTTTGAAAAGACGACTTGACGTTGGATTAAGTGTTTAATTATCACATTAGTTGAATTGATCAAAAAATTTATTTGATATTGGATAAGGCATTTGTGTTGTGTTCGATTAAATTTGAATAAGAAAATAGCTTGGTGTTGAATCAAGTGTTTTTAATTTTGAAAGAAATGTATTTTAGGAGGTCAAGTTATTTAATTAGATCTATTAGTCAAATTAACCAATTCAAATAATTTTAGTCAATTAATCGAGAATGATTAGAAAAACTTAACCAATTGAAATAACTTCAATCAATTAAATAGGAGATTGATCGATTAAATAAATAATCAATTAGAAATATTTAATCAATTAAAAGAAATATTAATCAATTAAAATTATTTAATCAGCTCAAAGCAATATTAATCATATACTAATATATTTAACTAAAATCAAATTTAACCAATTAATTTCATTAACTAAGGTAAAAATGATTTTAATTGAAATAAGAAAAAATAAAATGAAAATAGAAAGGAGGTGTAGAATTAAAAATTGGATTGTAAATAGGAATGAGACAAAACCCAAACAAGAGGTCCATGAGATTAGTCAAATGTATTGACTTGGAGGGGGCGCAAGTCAGCAGCTGGAGTGGTGCACATGGTGAGGCCATGTTGTGAGAGATAAAAAGATCAGGAAAAGGAAATAAAAATAGAAAAAACAAATGAAACATTCAGCTATTTCTCTCTCATCAAACCCGATTCTTCCTCCTTTGGTGCAATTCAGTTAGGCTATTTTATATGGGAGACATGGTGAAAATTGAATTAGTTTAAAATGGATTTGAGGGGGAAATGAGTGAATTAGAGGGAAAGTCAGTTAGATTTGGGAGGGAATTGGAGGCATGATTTGTGGCTCATGTTGCAATCCTTGTCAACTTCAATTATTGGCCCTTGATTAAGTTTGTAAGTAAGGTGAGGATGAAATTTAGATGTAATTCATGTGGGATTTTGTGTTAGTTGAAATTCTGATTTGTAAATGAATTGTGATGTGTAATGAAATTTGAATTGTGCTTGAATTTGTTGAATTTGAATGCAATGCATTTTGAGATGTGAATTTGGAAATTATACTGTCAAAAGCGTAAATGTTGGTTATGCATTGTGGTCCTATGCACATGAATAACTTGGCTTGGCTTAAAGAAGATGGCTTAACAAAATGGCTTTTAAACAAATGGCTTAAATATATCACTTGAATTTGGTTTTAAAAGACTTGAAATATGGCTTGAGAATGTCTTGAAAATGACTTGAAAATTCTAACAGATTTGGCTCAAGAATAGACTTAAAATGTGGCTTAAAAATTTGGATTTGAAATGTAAAAACATGGCTTGTAATGCTATGAGAAAATATGGTTAAGAAGGCTTGAAAATGGCTTAAAAAGCTAGAACTTGAATTTAAAAATGAATTTTTGTCAAATTAAAATTAATTTCACCATTCGATTTAATTAAAATCAATATGATCAAAATAAAAGTTGACTTTGACCTTGTATTGACTTTTTGAAATGACTTTGAAAAAAATAAATGATGCATGATAAATTCATTAAAAAATTAGGTAAAATATTAATTTTAGTCTCTTAACTATACTTTTGAATTTTCATTGGTCCCTTTACCTTTTTTTATATCATTTTGGTCCCTCTTAACTTTAAAAAAAAAATTATTTTTGTCATTTTTGTCTAATTAGTGACGGAAAAACTTTGAAATTTGTCGCTAATTAGATAAAAAAAGACTAAAATAAAACATTTTAAAAGTTAAGGGACCAAAATGATACGAAAAAAGTTAAGAAACAAATATGAACCCAAAAATATAGTTAAGGGACCATATATATATATATATATATATAATGTTATTTAAAAATATTTTTTCGTGACCAAACAGGTGCTCACTAAGTTTTAGTCGCTAAATCGATGACTGATTTATTTTAGTGACCAATTTAAAGTTGACTCATGAATATCAAATTTTAGTAGCTAATTCGGTTGCTACATTGATCGAATTTTTTCTACACTAAATTGGTCACTAAAAGCGAATTTTCTAGTAGTGTCAACATGTGGAATAAAAGTGGATAGAAATCAAAGCAGCAAAACAATATTGTTAATGGTTACACTTGCATTTAATTGGTGTTAAAATTGTGAAGATTTATGTGGTTTGTGGTCAGTCTAAGTTGAAATGATGGGAGAAGGGTTAAAGAAGTGATCACCAATGAGAAATAAACCATAAGATGTCTAAAACTTTCACTATTGGGTTTCTTTACAACTTAATATCATTTGATGCATTCTTGCTAATGACAGTTATGTAAGAAAGAGTTGTTGATAGGTTATGTCAGACACAACATATGCCAACTGGAGCTCTAGCTATAAACACATCTCCCTTGAAGCATGGCACAAGGAGAAAAAGCTCAACTTTTAGAACACGTCAAAGAACGCAAGCACCACTGCCGCCTCATACAATCGCAACATCATGATCGCCTCATGCAACCGCACCACCATTGCCTCATATGACTGCAACAACTCCACTGCCTAATATAACTGCAACACCATCAATTTTTTAGGAATGCACATTTGTTCCTACTTTGTGAGTGACACGACATGTGTTTGCAAGGTGCAGCTTTCCATCACAACATGGTACCAATGAAGGAAGAGGAGAGGGACCAAACATTTTTTTGGTGGGAGAGGAGGCCGCGAAACAAGCATTTTCTGGTAAGCAAAGGCCGATGATTAGAATTGTAGGTCATGGGTAAGAAAATTAGTAGTTTATGAAGTTGTAAAAAACACAAGAAATGGAGGGTTTGAATTGGATTTTACCCTTTGAAACTTTTTATTGAAAACAATCTCCTTTGAAGTTTACTTTACTTTTGATAATAAGATAGACAGAATTGTAAATCAAGTATGAACACAAGATATTTATACTAGTTCGCCTGATAACCTCAAGCTACTCTAGTTCATCCTTCCAGATGATTTTCCTCTCTCCAACGAGGTCTTAATCCAATAATCAAACAGATTATTACACTTGCACACACCAACTGTATGTGACTAAAACCTACACACACCAATTTTGTGTGACTAACTATCAACCTCTAAGACGCACTAGTCCTAGACTTCTTAAGAATTCTGACCTAACTGGTCTCTTAAGGATCAATCAAACAACCGTTTGAATACAAGTTTGTTTACAAGTAAATTTGCTTCTACAATAGCTGAATATGTAAACAGATTTTTAGCACAATGACTTGATAGAATTTACAGCTTTGTACAAAGAAAATGATATCGTTTGCGCGTAGTGAATTAGCAGTGAATTAGCAGTTGTTTCTTCAAGTCTTCAAGCCATGGTTTATTTGAACTATGGAAGGTGGATTGATTATGTAGACTTGTAGCATGAAATGTTTGTATGGGCATGAATGCATCTTGGCTTGTATTTGACTGAATATTGCAACATGGAAATTAAAATTTGCTTGTGGATTAATTTAGAGTAATGGGTTATTTTTCTGATTTAATTGTGTTAGAGTTGTAATCATTAATCGTAATTAGTTATTAATTTGTTAGTACTAGTTAAGTTGAATGATAAAGTTGTGTTGCTCTCTTTATTTGCTATTTTGACTTATGAGGTTTATACGTTGTATTGGTAGTTACTGAAATTTGAAACTTGACATTAAACTCCGAAACTTTGGTGTTATTTTTTAATTTACTAATGAATTGGTAGGATGTTATACAATTGAGTTAACTATTAAACTATTAAAATTTATGGTCCTATGACACAAAAACAACTTCAGGAAAAATTTGAAAACCTTGGTGAATCTTGAATCTTGTATTCAATTTCTATAAAAGATTTTTGGGATCTTGAAATATTGTGGGACAAGTGTTGATTTAGAAATGGATACGTTGATTGCATTGTAATTTATTGAAACTGAAGTATTTTATGCTCCACTTTAGTTGTGTTGTGCTTCTTATAAGAGTTTTCAATTTTGTTATGTTATTTGATTTTAGATAGAGCTCCACAGTTAATAATTTTGTCAAGTCTTAGTCCTGGTATTCCTCTTGAATTAGGTTCATGTTTTCATCTGATGTGTGTTGTATTTTGTTATCTTGTGTTGTACATGAAGATTATGTTAATCGACTGACACAAGCCACACAAAATGATAATAATGTTGATGGGTCGGAAAAGCTACAATTAGGGAAAGAAGCTTATGGCGGTAAGTCATGAGGCTGGTGTTATGAAATTGCTTGAATGACTATCAACATAAATTATGGAGTGTCTTACTTGACCCAAGTGACCGTTTCAAACTCGAATAGAGAAGTAGAGAGCCAAGCCATTGAGGCGGATAGAGTTGAGACTTCTAGAGCATGTGAAGAGCCCGTATTAGCTAATGCACATGGAGTCAAAGCTAATGCACGTGCAAGTGAAGTTACTTTTTGTGCAAGTGAAGTTGAAGTCGAGACACCATAGTTAAAAAGGCAATTTGAAGAATTTCAGAAATAGCTATTTTCTTGAGAGACGAGTCAGTCGTGTTCTTTTATTGCTCCTTCTAGTGTCCATCCTAATACTCATGGCCATTACGATGATGACTCTAATGAGAAAATGAGTGATGAATATTGAGTCATATGCATTGTCTTCTTTTTTTATAGGTTTAGAACTTGTTCAAATTATTGTGGATTTTCACAAGTTTGATATTTTGTGTTAATATTTTGATGTTACTCTGACACCTTTATGTAACAATATTATGGATTGGCATAAATTTTGATATATTGTGTCAATATTTTTATGTAACTTTGACATCTTAATTAATGTAGAAATACCGTGGATTTACACAAGTTTGTTATCTTGTATTGAAATTTTGATGTGATAATATATCAATGAATAGTTTGAAATTAAAAACAGGTTTCGGTAAATTTCATGTAGCAAATAAGTTTGGTTTTGAACATGTTTAAATTAAAAATAATAAAACCCAAAAAATATCACTAATGGAGGCTATAATCACTAGCGTCTACCATAACCGACGCTATAATGTAAAATTAAAAATTAGAAAACCACTAACATTAGATATTAGCAATGCTATAATACACAATTATAGGTATGTAGCGTTTAACACGATCGCCGCTAATTCAATACAACCAACACTAAAGTGTCTCTACTGAACTACGTTAACTGGCCACAGTTAGACTAGGTTGTCACTCAGAACCGACTTTAACACATTAAAGAGAATGTTTGAGTGTCTCTTTAAATCGCCGCTATGTGAAAGTTACGGTAATAGCCGAAAATATCGGTAAAAAGTTATTATAATATAGCGTTTGTTTTGTATTTTAGTGTCACTTTTGTGTTCCTCACACTGACACTAATTGAAGCGATGACTCAACTTTATGTTTTTCTTCCACTTATAGAGTGTTCGCCCTAACCCCGACGTTAAGTCGTCGCTAACACATTAGTGCGTTAGTTTTTGGCCTTTTAGCTATTGCTTTTGGACGACACTAAAATGTAGTTTTCTTGTAGTGTCACTTAGTAATTTTTAATTGTTCATTTTACTATTTTTTTTAATTCATTTTACTATAGATTTAAATTTGTTGTTGATTATCCTAATAGGTTCCAGATATTATACAAATTATAGGTGCGTAATGATTAGTGACAAATCCTATTGGACAACCTAAAACTTTTCAGTTTGATTATTGCTTTTGTTGGTTAATCATATATTTTAGTTTTGTTCTAATATTATAAAGTGCGTTCCATTTTGGAATTTAATTTGGTGTAAACAATGAATATTTGTGGTACAATGTTTAAGATTGAGAAATTGGCAAAATGTATAATGTTTCTATTGAAGGCTTAGAAAACACTTAGAAGGGGGGTGGGATAAGTTTTTCCCTTTTAAATTTTTCTTTTACTTAACAACAAGACTAAACACACAAGGATTTTTATCCTAGTTCGTTTCAAACTCAAACTACTCCAGTCCACCTGTCAAGGTGATTTCGCCTCTCTCAACGAGGACTTAATCCACTATAATCAAAAGATTACAACTGCACAACCAACTGTTGTGACTAACAACAATGCACAAGCCAATTGCAAGTGACTAACACCTGTAAGACTTAACTAGTCCTAGCCCTCTTGAGAAATCTGACCCAACTGGTCTCTCAAGTAACAATTACACAAGAACTTCCTGACCAAGTGTTTACAATTGCTTCTTAAAAAGCTTTATCACAAAAGTGATTTTTACACAAGATGATTAAGCTCAAAACTTAGAAATAAACTTCACATAATAATGATTTCAATTTTGGCAGCGTAAGTTCTCTATGAATGAATTGTTTTGTTCTTCTTTGAATGTTGCACTTTATATAGAGCTTCTAGATTATGTCCGTTGCAACGTTTGTGTGTCTTGGGTACTGGAAAGTGTAATTAAGATTGTTTAGCTTCACGTGTTTTGTTTACTCAATGAACCTCGAAAGTTGAGCCACTCAAGTACTTCATCCGTCTTAGCTTTAGTAAGGTAACGTTACTGTAGCAGACTTTGTCTTAGAAGATGACGTATACATAGATCATGTTCTTCTGTAAGCCTTGTTCAAAAACATCTTCTAATCAGAACATTCTTTGGCGATTCTTTCAGAGATTTGCGCTAGCATGCTTCCTTCAGAAGTTTTTTTTTCAACGTGCATGACCAGAAGTTCTATTCTTCATTAGAACTTCTACTACTTGTTTGCTCACCATAATTTGATATTTCTATATCCTTGAGTGCTTGAGTCAGAACATTATATGAAATGAAAACAGTATACATCAGAGTATCATATCTATTATACAAAATTTATTTTACTTGTTATCATCAAAACTCTAAGATATGATTATAACCAAACTATGTTCTAACATCTATTTCAAGAATATGTAAAATATAGTTCTATATTATGTAATATGATTCTATAATACAAGTGCATACGACAATACTAAAAAAACTTATTAAAATTCTGGTGTTGGCAGACTTAGGATGTCGTGACATCTGATCCGACATTGTAAAACAGACAAAGTAGAAAATACAATTAACAGTGTAGAAAACAAAAGAACACAAGGAGTTGTTAACCCAATTCAGTTCTAACCAACATACATATGGGGGTATACCAAGCCAGGAATGAAGTTCACTATCAGCAGTATTAATTCAGAGGGAAACCTTCATGGTTACACTCTTCACTTAATCAGACTACCCAATGACCCTTCTAACTAAGATACCACACTTAGATATGAGAACCTCCGCTCACTTCCAATCACCTCAATGATTTCTATCAGTCACTATCACACCAGGAACTGCATCAACTGCTTGGCTCCTAACACAATCATCTTGGAGATACCTCACTCCAAACACAACTAAAATAGTTTGAAGATACCACACTTCAAACACAATATAAACAGTCGTTCAAGTGACACAAACCTAACTTGGAATTGCTTCACATCTTCTTCCAAGGACACAACCACACTCATTTCTTCATAGATTTTGAGTGAGTAAAACAATCCTCTTGCCTACAGGCTTCGAGGTAAAAATCAGTGACCATCCCACAATTCGGGTGGTTCACTTACATGGCTAACCCTAAAGATTACATCTTTCTAAAATTGGCTAGCTTACTAAAACTAGGTTACAACTGCTTATTTACAACCTATTACTCAACTGGATTTGGGCCTTCAAAATAACAACATAAGTTTTAACAAACTTCTGTAGAAACAACCTTTTGCAGAAACAAATACGCAGATAACTTCTGCTGCAATCAAGGTCCTTGCTGATCTTTCTCCTTAGCTCTTGGATCTCCACATAGCCTTTAAAATCACGCCGCATAAGATGCATAATATTCCCATAATATTTTGCTCTAATTAAAATAGAACTGTAACAAACTTAACAGTTTATGTAGCGTGATGTCCTGATGTCTGATGTCTCGACATCTCATATGACATGCTGTTTCAGATGTTGAAATTTTTCAACACAGCATGTTAAGGCATTCTAGATAGGATTATCAGTTATGAATCCTGTAACGCCCCATTTTAATTAATATTATATTATATTAATATTTTTGAGTTACCAATTGATATTTATTTTGCCACGAGAATATTTATATTAATCGATATATCTGATAATATATTTGGCGATGTTTCGATTCGGTCCAGGTTTTATTTTGTTCGGTTCGGTAAAATATTATTCGGACTGATATTTAATTCCCCGGGATTAGTTTAATTAATTGAGTTAATAATATTAGTAGATATTATTAAGGTGTTAATTAATAAAATAAATTAGGGGTGTGAGGAGTAATTTGGTAGAATTGGGTTTACACCCTTGGCTAGTAAGAATACACCATTATAAAACACTTTTCCTCTTTTTCTTTCCATTCAAAAAACACCAAAGCCAAACTTAGAACATAGAGGGTTTGGAAGAGGAAGAAGAAGAGTAAGAGCAACAAGAGAGGAAGCTATGGTTGGAAGTGGTAGAGAAATCAAGAAGCTTTGCAAGAACAAGATGATGTAAGGGGTTTGATTTTTCTTTCCATATAGTTAGGGTTTGATAGATATGTTGTGGATTTAGGAAAAATTGATAGGTTGATTCATGAGTTTTGGTTGGTTGATTGTTGAAATAACTTAGAAATATTGAGTTAGGAGTATGGATTGTGGGTGTTTTATTGCCAAGCTTGTAGGAACTAGAAGTGTTAAAATGGAAAAAACATAAACTGTGAAAAACCAGAAAAATTGCACTGTCTGTATAACATAACAAGCCGTGGAGAAGAAGATGGATTAGGGCACTTGTAGCATGGGAGGCGCCCACCCCAGCATGGAGGGCGACCGTCCCATCCTACAAGGCGCCCGCCCCCTAGCTCTTCACCCCCTGGGATGAGCGTCCCCTGTGCATGGAAGAAGAGAAACAGATTTTTGTAGTTTCTGTTTTCTATATGAAGGGTTTTTCTATTTTCTGCAGAATTTGTGTTTTCTGCATAATTTTAGTTTCTAGCTTCTGTTTCTTTTAAATCCTCTAATTCCACATACTACTAGTTAGTATTAATAAAATATAATTAGGACATAAGTTAGCCGATTAAATTTAGAACCCGATTATGTTCCGATTTTCCGATTTTGATAAATTCGGCGACAGAGCAAGTTGCTCCGAATTCAACGATAATTGACGTACTAGCTAAGTTCGACGTGTAGAACGTAGTGGTGAGGTTAGTTTTTCGAAACTACGAGTTTTTACGAAATGACCCAAAATAGGCCAAATTACGGTTAAATTGAATCGGATTGCGTTTTAGTCGATTTAAGAAACGTATGGACAATCCGATTGCGATGTTGATGATTATGATTAATGCCGGTTATTAGGAATGACTTTCGCGACGATTATAGGTGTTGGACTATTTTTCCGTATTTGGAATTTAGTGAATGAATTGATAATGATGTGGTGTGATTAAACATGATGTTTGCGACGGTGTATTTATTAACGAATACTTGATGATATGCGGTGCGATGATATGTTTATCTTGATGTGGATGAATATGGCAACGTGGACTTTATGTCAATTTTGATGAGCGATGATGATGTTTTGTTATGTTGTTTTTATTTTCGAGTCACATACATTGCATTGGTGACGAAGGCTTTTATGCCAAGCGACGATGGGCTTTATGCCAAGTGTTCCTAATTATGGACAAAGCGACGAGTACCACATGCATAACATAGTCGTGTCTCATGGAGTCGGTTATGTTTATGTTTGAGTTGTTTAGCGTTGGGTTTTAATTGATGGATGATGTTGAATTGCGATGATATATGATGCTTTGTTTGGTGATGATCTTTATGATGAACATGAAATGAATATGACTTGATAATTTCATGATAACTATGTGATGAAGATAAGTGATGAGTTTTGCGATGATTTGACTTTGATGAAATGCTTAATGCAAATATGATGTGATGATGTTTGTGACGATGGGCTTTTATGCCAAAAGCGACGATGGGCTTTTATGTCAAAATCGACGATGGGCTTTAGCCAATTAGTGATGATTTTGTTTATGTTGCTTATGTTATTAGCATTATTTGATGTTGTTGTTTATGATTGTCGTGTTGATTAGTGACGTATTGACTTGTGATGATTTCGTGGTGATGAAAGTTTATGTATTGTTGTGATGATTTATGTCAATGAGGTTATGGCGATAAAGTGTAGATTATACACATTAGAATGACGATTAGAGTGAGTGAATTTTGGATATGTGTTGGAATGCACTTATTAACCTATATCTTTTATGATTCCAAAACTATATATATGTTATCATGCCTTTAATTATATGTTTTGGAGTATCTCACCCTTTAGTTGTTTCGCCGTTACCTTTATACTGGTAACATGCAGGTTATGAAGACGGAGTTTATAGCTGCTGTTAGTCGAGTCGGTGTCGCTCTGATACGTAGCACTCGGGGAGAATATTTGTGTTGTCTTGTTGTTGTTCTTTTGTTGTCTTTCCTTTTGTGCATAAGAATCATACTTTATGAAAATATGATTTGATGAGGAGGATTAATAAAGAAGGTGTTTTGATTTATAAGATTCAATTTATGATTTCCGAGGATGCTATGTATCAGAGATTTATACTTTAAAGCAATCTGTTTAAAGTGATTTTGGTTTTGAAGGTGTGACGCCTCAGCATTGAATTGAATTTATGAAATTTTAAATTACTCTGATTTTACTTATAAAACCTTGGGTAATATTGGGGTGTTACAAATCCTACTGTACAAAACATTGTTGTTGTTATTATTTTTTTTATTAAAACTTTGCCAATTCATACAATTCAGGAACTTACGATCTCGCCCTTTGGAAAATTTTAGTTAAAACAAATAAGTACAATTATTAGCAGTTTAAAGTAGCAACAACAATTTATAATTTACAATTTAAAATTAAGAGAGTCTTCAGCAGTCTTTAGATCAGGACCTTTATGTCTTGTAGTCCTTTCATACAGTTTGATTTGGAGACGAGCAACCTCTTCATCAGAGTTCTTCCAAGAGAAGATCAAATGGCCTGTCAGTTTGAGATGGTGTCTTTCCGGTTGATGATGATGTCCCAACATCAAGTCTGACTTCTCCTCATGTTTTTGAATCTCTCCATTGAACCAATCTAGGATAAATGGAGGGGAAGTTCTGGTGTACATGAGGAAGAAGATAACCTATACTACCCCTTAAGCAAGAAACCAATTCTTGTCACTAGGGGTGGTAAAATAGGACCATGGGAGACAAACTACCTCTTAAGAGATAGTCTGAAATTCCCTTAGGCAACTCAGAACACAAGTCACAATTGTGTTCGCAACTCATATCACAAGTCACAAGAATTTCAGCATGTTTTGTTTTGTAATGATTTGATCTGTGACTTGTTCTCTCTTGCTTTTCTTTCTCCTGTTTTACTTTCTGTGTGATATTGTTGTCTCTCCCCCTTTTTAGTTAAAATTTGGCAAATAATACCCTCGCCAAACCATATCTATGTACAGTTTGCCTAGAACTTAACAAAACCCATGATGGTTAGAGGATGAATGCTCACTTGTGGTTTGGGAATGGCTGAGATCTCTTATATATAGGCCAGCAGTTGCTTAGGAGTTAACGGAAGATTAATTGATGGTAGTTGCGTGATTTTAGGCTGAAAATTTGTCACTGACTAGCTGAGAACCGTCCAACCTATCTTTGAATGCCTTAATAGATTTTGATTGTTTCCTTTGAGATATAAATGTTCCAAGGCATGCAACATTCACTTCATTTAGCATGTCCATGTAGAGATATGTTTTTTCTAGTGTCCTAACATTCAGTCAGACTTTGTCCACTCACTTCATGTGACTCATTTTTTCATATCAGTGGATTCTTTATTGTGAAGCACTTCTTCACTTTTATCCATATTATGCCATAACTTCTTTCATGCTTCTACTTTAGATTCTCAATGATATTGATGTTTCATCATCATATGGAACATTCACATAGAGTCCATCTGCCTTGGCTTTGAGATTATAATAACACTCCTTCTTTAAGATTTTCATCACATAGTAGTATAAACTCCCCTTTACATCAGCTAATGAATAATATCCCCCTTGATATTAGTTATTGTTAACTGGAAATTCGTAAAGTATGTTTAACGGCATTGCTTAAAGGCAAAGGTCCCTACAGGTTAAGGACCAGTCTTAAATGAAGATAGTTTTTGGATTTTTGAAATGCTTTACAGAGCTAAGTTGGAAGTACCAGAAAAAACACATGTTGACTGAGAAGCTGAGCTAGAAAATCAACCTAATCGACCAAACATCCAGAGCGAAATTGCGTCGAAGATAAAACTAAATCGACGAAGTGATATGTTGGTCGATTCAACATAAGTTTGGGTCGAATGAAGGCGTCAGTCGAAATGGTCGTGATGTCGAAGATGTAGGCCAGGGGACTTAGGAAATATTATTATGCCTTAAAAACATATCGAAATTGAAAGCAATTTCCTTCTGAAGTCACGAAGCGGAAGAAGTCAGAATAAGGAGAACGTGGGTAGTTGCCTCAGAAGATCGTGGGTTTGAAGCGTTAAACGGATGGCGAAATCGTGTGCAACAGATGTCTCTAGTTTAGATCTCGTCCGTTGATTACTTTTAGCAGTTACCTTGTAAAGTACTATAAATAAGTTAGTATGTTAGAATTTTAAGTGTGTTCATTTGTACCTTCAAACTTCTTGCCAAAACTCTGCCCAATTCTGCGCTAAAGGAAGAAAGAGTCACTCAAGCCTTTGATGTACGTGAATCACCATATTTCTTTTCCAATGCAATCAATTTACATTTGAGTTTATCTTTATTGTTTCATTTACTTTATCAAAAACACTTTAAACGTCAACTATTGGTCACGAGTCACCAATTAGTGTTCTATTGAGTTTCGTTTCTAGCGCCTGTAGTCGGTTGGCAGGCAGGCGGAATTCTATGTGTATGGAAAGCCATTGTGCTTTTTCCCTTAGGCTCTGGAAACTGTTTCTGGTCCAAGGTCTTTTTACTTACAGAATCAGTACAATATACCAAAACCTTAGAACGTGTCTTGAGATCAACTGGTCGATCTCACAAGTAATCCTTAGTTCTATGACTTAGGGAGGACCAGCAGTAGTTTACCATTTTCCACAGTAAAAAAAATTGGCACACCTGGTGGGACCCTGTGCTAAGTGTTAGAGTTTGTTAGAGTTTGTCTTAGAAGTGCATGAAACTTAGAGTGGAAATTCAGCAAGTAAGAAACCACCACCCACTAGGAAACGTACACCTAAGATGACAAACAATACCTCCGCGTCGAATGCGGATGAAGTTCCATCTCAAACGATGGGTACTGCCGACCCAGCTATTTCACAACTTGTGTCATTTCCCCTTTTAAGCAGCACAACTTCCTCAGGGCCAACTGCTTCAGTAACAATTCCCATTCCCGAGACCACACCGGTGAGTCTAGGGCCTGTGGTGGCCACTAGTGTCATTCCGAACACAGCGATACCTCGATTTGGTACTGCTACGAATCCCCCTTATGGAATTTCGTATTCCTTAATGATGGAATATCAGTCAACCCCAAGTGTAGCAATAGTGTCTGATAACGTGCAGAATACAAACGCCCCGTTACAAGGATCTACAATAAGGGCAAATAGGGAAATACCTACGCAACATTTAAATACTACCTTTGTAGCAGTATTGAGGCATCAAATGGACGATAGCAACCATGAGTTAGTTAATATGTTAACTAACCAAATGAGAAATATGTTTAACCCCATAGTGCAAGAATCGGTCAAGACTAATAGGCAGTCCGCTGAAACAACCCGACAGGTTATTGCTCAATTAACACGCATGTGTAACTTCTTAGGAGCCCCCCCAAGTGGCTGCCCGATAGGGGCATTCGGTTCAATAACCCATACATGTCTAGGGAGACATGGGGGAAGTAGAAGAAGAAATCGTGTATCATGGTCAAGCTGCAACGCCTCAAAGAAATGTCGTTGTCAACCCACCTAGGGTTCTGGTGCATAGACATCAGGAGACTGACCAAATCCTTGATCAAGTTCGACAGGAGGATTTAGTTGTCGAGAATAACTTAACCAACATTGTCGAGAGAATTATGGCCCAAAATGGTATGAATACAATGCCAAGGCCAAGACCAACGTACTCTTTTCCGTTATCAGAGTATATTTTATAGACCGAAAACCCTAGAGGATGGAAAATTCCTAAATACACTAAGTTTGGAGGAGAAACGGGTGAGTCGATGATCGAACACATCGCCAGATACCTGACTGAGTCAGGAGACATGGCAAATAATAAAGGCTTAAGGGTGAAACATTTCCCTTCGTCCCTTACTAAGGCAGCCTTTACAAGATTTACTACCTTGCCCCCTGATTCTATCGACTCATGGTCGAAGTTGGAGAAACTTTTTCACGAGCAGTTTTACGAGGGGCATTCGAAAATTAGTTTGGTCAAGTTGTCAAGCATTAAGAGAAAGTTTGCTGAGACAATAGACGATTATCTAAATAGGTTTAGATCGTTAAAAGCAAGGTGTTTTACCCAAGTGCTTGAACATGAACTTGTTCAAATGGCAGCTGGAGGTTTGGACTACTCCATTAGGAAGAAAATAGATCCAACCTTCGTTAAGAGCATGTCACAATTCGCTGACAGGGTTCGACAACTAGAGAAAGTTAGACACACTAAGGCTAAGTCAAAGAAGGAGAAGGTAGCCTATGTCGACTTCGATGATATAGATCCCATATATGAGGCTGATTACATGTCGCTGACAGAGGCAGACGTGGATGTGGCTGAATTAAAATCAGGGCCAGCATACGAATGTAAATTGTTGTTTCCTTCCAGAGGAAAAAGCCCTACTGTCGAAACTAGTTCAAGAACTCCTACAAAAACTTATACTTTTGATGTTAGCAAATGCGAGGAGATTTTTGATTTATTAGTCAAAGATGGTCAAATTTTAGTACCCCCAAATTTTAAATTACCACCATTAGAACAAAGACAAAAGAGAGGTTTTTGTAAATATCATAATTATCTTGGTCACACAATCTCTCAATGTTTTCTTTTTAGGGATCTGGTTCAGAAGTCACTCCAGGAGGGTCGTCTGAAATTTTCTGCAAGAAAACAGAAGATTGATACTGATCCTTTGAGGCAAGAAGCCTTATTTGCTGAGCCTATCGATATCAACATGGTCGACATCACTGAAGTTCCTGACAACACCATGTTGGAGGAAAGCACTGATGATAGTCCAAATGTCAACTTAGCTGACGTCTATCCAAGAGACGATGAAGACTTGCTGAGTTTTCTTTATCGTTGCAAAAATAAGGGTGCTCAAGTCGGTTTGTGCCCCAGATGCAACGCGCTGACTAACAGAGTCGCTGCTGAGAATTTCTAGAAACTACAGCTGGAGAGGGGAAGGGCCCAATGGAATAGAAGAGACCCAAGGCAGTCATCCCAATTTAGGCCAAAAATTTTTGTTCTGTCGGCCACTGCACCCAAGGGAACATGATCAAGCCTCTAATGGCCGCTGGGCCATCAAATGTTGTTGGTGTTATAAGAGTGGCAAAAGGCAAAGCACCCATGAGCTATCGACTAGAGGTACGTTCTGAGAAGAAAAGTCATGTGTCTGAGAATTATATGGGAAAAAATTCGATGAGTCGAACTCAGTGGAGGCATTTCCAAAGAAAGAAGCAGGCTGAAAGATAAGTCGTTGCTGCTGCTAAGCAGACTGTTGTTAACAAAGGAAAGAATCCACGACAGTACAAGCCAAAAGTTGACTCTGCTGTCAATCAGTAGATCAAGGAATGTGTCAACAAGCCAGTCGACCATGGTTCTGATGAGGCAATTGATGACTTTGCTTCTGATTCTGAAGCAAGCTTAGACATCCTAGTCAACGTTGTCTCTATACTTCCAGAAGAATACAATATACCGACAGAAGTAG